>CM037874.1:50113268-50814986 GCA_021292105.1 Anadara kagoshimensis
TCTTAAGTTTCTTTAAACGCGTGTTTGTTTAATTGTAAAAAGTGTTGATTACGGAAGCCATAACGAGTGTCGGTCAAGGGTGAGGTTTGTTATTATAGAGGTTCCACGCGGGGTGTTGAAAACTAACTATTACGCGCTTCGTAATTGTTTCATTATTAATGAACTGTCCCCTTATACAGTTCTTTTGTCTTTGCATATATAGTATATACCGATACATCGGTATTTCAATTTGTATTATCGTTATTTTATGAAACCCGGAAGGCTTAATAGTGCATTCCATTTCATTTTCTAATTTATAAATTACAACACTTCCGGTTTTCAATGATCATAATTTGTTGTCTTGTGGCTGTTTGTGAACATTTTATTCAGTGAAATGCCAAAAATAAAACGCCTTATTTAGCGAAGTGCCAAATTTAAACACACCAAAATTAAACATCCACATTTTGGAAGAAAACCGCCAAATTATCCCGACGCCAAAATTTCCCGATTTACGGTACATGATGCTAATTGAGGTATTGCCGGTCATGCCTTTTATGTTCCGACATTAGCACCATCACAGTGCCATAACAGGGTCACAGCAACTAATGACGTACTCATGTCAGTGACATCATTAAATGGTACATTTCAAGCCAAGTTTTCATTCTTTTTGCGTGTAATTCAAGCATGCCAGGCTTTTGTCGGAACAATGTGGGCGTGGCCGGTGATCTGTCAATTATGTCAGATACTTACATGATAAGTGTTGTACTGCTCCTTCTAAATTTCCTCTTAATTTTTCTAGTTGATCTTCATGATCTATAATTCAAATAAAAGTCAGTAAATTCTTATTCTTGTTGCTTATAGTATTAACCAATCACATGTGTAAAAGAGAGAGAGAAATAGAAGAGAAAAAAGGTTTTCACTCAGCATGTACATTTGTTAAAAACACCCAGTCATTTATTGATTTTTCTATTTCTATGCATGCTGCCTATGTGTGTTTATGTTTTGTATGTGTGCGTGTATATGCATGCTGCATATTTTTGTGTGCTATGTTTGTGTATATACACTGTACATTATATGCAATGTTCAATTTACATGTACAATTTTTAGAAGGTCATTTTCAATAGGTTTCTCTAAACACGACAACACAAATATTTTTGCATTCATGTAATGATAAATATGACCCACTACAGCAATGGGGTCATTTGGCATTAACATTGACACCTTCTAGATTGAATACTGTATATGCATGCCTACCCATGTGTGTTTTTTATATGTTGTATTTACCTTCATCCCATTTAATCCTCCGTCTGAGATAATCACAAAATGTAGACCACACCACCAGATAATCCGATCCTAGTGAAAACCCGGCACTTAAAGCTTTATCTATAGTTTCTGAAATAATCAATGTTAATGACCAATCAAAACAAGTACCCTTTAGGACAGAATTTTTTTTTCAATGTACTTTAGAATCATTCATTTTTTTGTTTCAAGTATTTTGTTTGGTTAGACCTTTTATGTTATTTTTGCATGAAGAAATTTGACAATTTTCTGTGTGCATTTTGGTTTTCTCTACCAATCCAGAAATGACTGCCCTCACTTATGTTCAAAGGGCCATAAATCCCATAAATAGCAAATAAACTCAGCTTAATGATATGCACATCTATCAATGTTGATACTTTGCACCAAGTTTCATAAAATAGTTTTGGATAATTACTACTGACAAGAAGTGTCTGGACGGACAGAAGCACACACAGAAGTTCAAATTTAATATTCCCTTTCTTGGAAAGTCGGGGGATCAAAACCACCTACCTTTTATTTTGTGTAATGGTTCATTAAAGCGTTCTTGTGCTAACATATAATTCCTCCATAACTGAGCACACCAGGGACAATTTCTAACGGATCTCTCATACACAGACATTATAACAGGCTGTACCTTCAACTTTGTGTCCTAAAACAAAATGTCACACTTTAATACGGGAGTTCTTCTTTGTGTCAAGAATTTCAATCAATCAGACCTTTTCTGCTATTTTAGCTGAGAGAATTTGTTTTTGACGTCAATTTTTCACAGACGACACACCTTAGTATGTATTTATTTACAACAAGAATGCAATTTTTTAAAACTCATTACTGTTGTATTAAAAGTGCCAATTTTTATTGAAAAGGTTTTATAAATTTAATAAGAAATTATGTTCATTTTTCTTTTTTTTATGGAAAAGTGAGAGTTGGACATTTTACACACATATCATAAAAAACTTTGTACCATTATTCTAAAGGAAGAAAAAAAAGTCTTAGAAAATTATAATGAATTTATTTTATGCCAGTACATGCAGAGCAGAGATCTTATAAGCACGCAAAAGCTATAACATGGTCATGCAAAGAGCTTCATGTGAGCATGCAAAACAGTTATCACGTAAGCATGCAGTAGTTAATACATGAGCAAGTAAAAGATTTCATGTGAGCATGTAATCGCTTTTGTGTGTGCAATAACTTTCACCTGAGCAAACAGTATAAAAAAAGAGTAAATCAATAAACCACCCCAACTTATGTTGGGGGTGACTTAATAAACATTTTCATGTCACCTCTGTGCCACTGTGCAAATATACTTACTAAAAATTTAGTATAATCAAGCCATATATCCGAGTTGAGACAGTTTTCCTGTATAGCCCTCTCAAATATACACTGGATTCTGGCTGGATCACCTTCAGACAGCTCGAACTTAATGTAAGACTGGTACTCAGCTAAACGTGGTGGTGACGCTGCTTCCTGAAATAAAATTTTGTGCTTTCTTAATTATAGACATAGACACACCTACATGGACACGTACTTGGGTATTAATTTTAATTTTAAATAGAAAGTACTAAAATGGTGCTGCTTGCTAGAATATTTAACTGATATTAGAATTTTGTGCATTCTTATGTATAGATGTTGACACACCCACATGTACATATTTGGCTATCACTTATGATTTTAAATAGAAAGAGCAGCCATAATTTAAAAGTGGAATTAAAATCAAGGACTGATGTGTTCAACATTTCAAAGTAGGGTCCCACTTTCTAACATACAATGCTGGAAATCAAAACGAGCTTACAATGGTAATAGACAACAGTGCTAACCACTGCACAACAAAATTAAAGGATAGGTAGTAATAGGTACACAGATAGGCAGTTGTCATAATTCTTCAAAGATTATAAAAGTTTTATTTCTTTAACCTCTATTATATTATATAAATATTACATTTCTGACAGGGTGACAGTACATATTGGCACCTCGAGGAAGCATTGTTTGCAGAGGCGATAGCCGAGGCTGATTATGCTTTTCGAGAGGTGACAATATGTACTGTCACCCTGTCAGAAATGTAATTTTATTTTATTACACCGAATGTTTGTTTTATTTTACCAATATATGATGTGCATCCTTCGACTTTAGTAACGACTATATTTATTCAATTTATCGGCCGGGAATGCCTCAAATGCACAGTCATTTGAGCGTAGAAATTTACAAAACGTATACATGGCCCGCTTAATGGTCCGTTTAGTTGATGCAGAGTCCTTAGATTCTAATAAATTGGCAAGATACTCATTGTGAACCTCGTCAAACCTCTTTTGTTGTTGTTACAGACGATTGTAAACAATATCAATAACAGTAAGACACTTGAGTAGACCCAACTGAAAACATGTTTTGTTCAAAGCGCTGACGTGATCCAGTGAAGGGAGGCGACTCAAACAAAAGTACTGTCACATAGTCACGCGCAGCGCTATGTGACATTATAAATTTTATGTGACAGTACAAATTGTTACATAGCTCTTATCCAATGAAATTGCTAGATTTTTACATAAGGTGTAATAATAAGTAATGTTCCAGTCGCTTATTAAAATGGGCCTGTTGCTTATTGAAATGGACATCCTGTGAAATGAAAAGATGGAAATGAATTGTTACTCATTAAAGATGAAAAAGTTAAAAGAATTTTCATTAAACGTGCATTGAAAATTAGACGTTGCTGAAATATTTACCCATGTTTTACCAGTTGTAAAAGGTTATAAAATCTATACTTACTAGTTTATCTTCATACGGTTTTATCTTAATTAACTTTGAAAGCGCTTTCTTGTATGCCTGATCTGTATATGTATCTACTTCTTCTTCCTGTAACCACTCCTTCATCTCGGAGTAGGTCTCTTCCATATCTGTACAAAATAATTAAGACCATTTGAGTGAAATAGAGCAGAGATTTTGTGAAATTTTTAAAAAACTACCTTCTGCGCCTAAAATTGGGAAAATCATAGTTCTGCAATATAGCATACTGCATTATGACATGATTGCAACAGCCAGGATGCAAAGATGTTATATGGTGACACTATCTGTAATTTTGTAAGTAAGGACAACTTTATTTCATGTATTTTTGTTCTGTTAATGTACAATGTTTATGATAGTGGATTTGGGAATTTTAGCTGTCAATTTGGGAAATTCTATTAATCTTTGGAACTAGCTGTAATCGGTAGCGAGCACTAGTAATTTTAGACAAACAAAATCACTGTGGAGAATTGGTCAGTGCTCATTCTAGAAAGGGAACATGGTGCCATTGATCCCCCATTTTGCCATAAATCAATCAAGATTCTTTCACTTATATTAAAGGAGTCAAGTTCTTGGATGGCTGAAGAAACCAGATTGCCCAGAGAAAGCCATCAACTTTTAAGCAAGCAAACTGAAAGATATCTCGCATGCGATTTGAAATTAGGCAAAGAGTGGTATTATGATCTGTAAGCTGTGGCTTTAGACCACTCTGTCACCAAGACCAGAGACAGATTATACAGAATTTGTGAAAAATTTATCAATTTATTTTATTTATAGCAAAAATGATTGCAAAGATACATTGTACTCCATCAATTTTGTGTGCGGAACTATTCTTTACATTGGATAAGGATTTAGATTAGTCAAACTTTTTTGAAAAAAATGTCTATTTCTGGAAATTTGAGATGTAAAACCTACTAAAAGTTTCCTAAAATGTTCAAACATTATATAACAAAGGTAGCCATCATATGGATTGGTACACTAATTTACCAAATATCAGGATCATAGCCAGAATCATAATAAACATAATAAACTTACCAAACAAAGGGACAGAAAGCTGTCTCTTAAACAAAGCATTTACTCTTTGATTTTGGAGTTTAAAATCTTCTTGTTGTTGTGGTGTAGGGACTTGACCAGGTTGTGGCTGAAATATTTGAAAAACATGTGTACATGCTTATTAATGCACAAATGCATTCAGAAGAATGATCTATCCATATTGTACAAAGTACAATATAAGAAATACTATTACAGATATGAAATTTTAGCTTCTGCACTTACAAAAATATCTATCAAACTGTAACACACAAAATATTGATTTATTTTACCATTTTTATTGTCAGTTTCTATAAACTGTGAAAACTGACTTAGTGTTCGAGATAAAAACATAAGATTTTTAATTTTGAAGGGACCCAAATGTCCTCACAAAATATTTGCATCAGAAAGAGCACTGCATAATATAAATGATATAGCAATGGATGTGAAGTATTGGCCTTTGGTAAGCAAACTAGCAAACCTTTTAACATTTACCACTATAGAATTCCATAGGTGTGATTGATCAGTTTAGTATACTCGGCCACAAAGGCCTCTATAAGCATCAAAGTAATGTAAAACACCAACAAACACATTGATTTACTAATGACTTACCATTAAACCTGCTAGGACGGCATTTTCAAATTCTCTGTAAGCTTCCCATATGTTTGCTCCAGTAGTTGTATGGAGGCCTGCAGCTGTCAGAGCTCTTTCAAATACTTCTCGTATTTTAGCTACACCATCCTTCAGAGCAATTCCACCAATAGAGTATTGAACATATTCTAACCACACGTCTACAGCTACAAAATATATCAGATGCATGTATATGTTTGCAATTGCTTGAGACTTGTCAGAAAATGTCATAAGAAAGCACAAAATATCATAAGAAAGCACAAAATATGTAAAACATTATAGAGAAGTAGGGCCAGATGATTTTTCATGACACATTTTGTATAATATGGTTCGTGATACACCAAAGCACATATCACAATACGCCAACCTGAGAGTTAAAACACAACTGTTTTCTGTTCATGATATAATATCTAAACGTTAGATCTGCTGCACTGGGATTCAATTCTTGTCAGTGAGAGATGTTGTGATCAATGAAGTTAAGTCAATGAAGATCACATGACTTGGTATGCCACATCACATGAATTGGTATGCCACATTGCATGACTTGGTATGCCACATCACATGAATTGGTATGCCACATTGCATGACTTGGTATGCCACATCACATGAATTGGTATGCCACATTGCATGACTTGGTATGCCACATCATATGCCTTTGTATACCACATCAAAAGACTTACAAAGATAATCTTTAACAGCTCTTTCAAACAGTTGTTCTACTTTTCTTCTTTCATCATCAGTTGTAGCTATAGGAATCTCATCTCTTAACCAATCCAGCCATAATTCTGTCAAAATATAACATCAATGATTAATCCTTGATATAACTTGTATTTTCACTTCTCAGCAAGTAAAGGAACCGCCACTATTATGGGAATCAAACTACATGACCTCTTACTGCTGGAAAAATTAACTACTAATTTAACCACCAAAGTGGATATGTATATGAATGAGGTTTGCTAGTGTACCATGTGATACCCCATAACATTTCTGCAGACTAATTATTTCCACTGGAGATGGAATTGCTTCAGTTCACATTTTCCCATAAAAATGATGTTACTCTGCGAAATTTGCGAAATTTCAACGTAAACATTTTCCAAAACATTTAACACAAACAATTAAGGGGTATTGATCATGCAGTACGCTGGTGAACTCCATTGGAATGGAGCAAAGTATCAGTAGATACTGATGCCAAAGTCAAAATTCTTCCACTTATATTGAGCGGGTTGACCAGTTCTGAGATGTGGAGAAAAATTATAGACCAGAAAAAACATGTACCTTTAGAAAGTAAACTGACAAACTTTCTATCACAGGGATCTGTCAAAGAAGAATTCAAACCTCGGCAGCGAGAAGTGCTGTGATCCATAAGAGTTACTTTAGACCACTCAGCCACAGAGTCCCCTCATATGAAAATGGCAGAGTGAATGAAATCATATTTGTGTGACTCAAAATTTACAACTGTCTTACTAAAAGTTAAAAATGAAAAATAAAACAAAACCAATTCCTCATGAAAATATTAGAATGTAAAAATTACAAACCTCCAGTTAGTGGAAAATATTCGCTCATTTTCTCTCTTGCATTGCGTAATCGCTCCAATTCTCCCATATCACGCAATAATTTGATGAACTCTACATGGGCGTCATACTGGAATGGGTCTTTCTCTATCTATAATCAAAGTATAAACAATAAGTTCAAAAGTGAATGATATTCTATTCACTTCATTTTTTTTTTTGTTTTTTACAATTGTATATCAGACTTCAAAATTCCCCAGGTCAGAGTAAATTACCATTCAAGTCAGTCTGTAGAGTGAATAACTCTTTTTTCCATAAAAAGCCAACTAAACTTGAATAGATTGATATTGTTCACTTACTTGTACCTAGCCGTAACAGGAAATATGTATGTAAATCCTGGATTAGCCTAGAATATTTCTGCACAGAGTAGAGTAAAAGGGATTTAACATTTTGATAAACCAGGCAAATGGCGGCTCCTGTTGCACATATGTGTTATGACGTAAACGTCACAAAGGACTTCACGTCCGGTGTAAACATTATTATTTAAATTTCCAACAGCACCAGCATTTTCTTTTCTACAGAAATACTTTATGACAATGGTGGATGTGCATAAAGGTTTTCAGTTAAGACTAGGCACAAGCAAGTGAACAATATCAAACATTATTTAATTTTGATTTTTGTATGACCGACTTGAATAGTTGATCACACCTGAAATATTGATGTTCATAATATAATGAAACCAAACTGAACGGCACACAGTCTACTGGTTTTGTTGGAACCATGGACAATTTGTGGCAAGCACAGTTGCAAAAGTCACATTTCTGCAACTTCATCAGGATATAGCTGGTGACAGCTCGATATAAGTGAAATAATGTTGACTGGGAAGTAAAACCACATTCGAATAATAAATAGAATCAGTGTTGTTAACTACAAAGCTAGATTTCTATCTGGCATTTTTGAATTTTTACCAGTTGCAACAACTCGGATGATCTGATTTCACTTTCTCTATGGAGTTTGTCATCATCCTCGTCACTCAGTAAATTATCGTCATCATAAGAATCAGACTCCTCGTTGCCTTCCTCTGCATCTTGCTCCTCGTTTTTGTCCTCTTCCATTTCTGCACTCAAGTCATCATCATCGGCGTTTTTCATGTTCTGCGCCATTCTCGAAAATAACGTTTAAAATTCGTTCTCTCCTTCGTAGGAGAGCTTATGGTAGCACATAAAACATGGCATGGAATACTTCCGGTTGAGGAAACACCTTTTGCGCGGCTTAACAATTAAATCAGATCCAATTAATTCTTGTTATCGTTTGAATTTGAACTGGCGATTTTAGCAAAGAAGTTTCATACTCAAAATGCAGAAAGTAAGCCATTTAATTTTTAGCCCACTCCTCAGTCCATCACCCAGCTGAGTCCACGTAGTATAGTGCGCCATGAAGCTCTTCAATCAAAGAGATAGAAACATTCACTGGACTTTGAGCTCCCCACTGTCACAAGATAGCCAGAAACTGAATGACAGTTACATAACAACATTTTGAAAACCAAATCAAAAACATTTTTCCAGATGGAAAAGAAAGATTCAATTCGCCTTCTGGATACCCAGTCCCAGGTGATGGAAGCAGCGTCAGCAATTCAAAGCAGTGAAGAGGAGGACATAATGAACATCCAACTTCTGAGAGATCCACCACCAGGGCCATTAGATGAATACAGAAAGAAAGCATCATTTAACTGGAAGAAAATGAGATTATTTATGGATGGAGAAGACATCTTGAGATATAAGGTGAACCTGATTAAAATTAACCAAGACACCAAATATTTATTTTAAAAGGACCTTTTACTCAAACATTGTCATTTGACCACTGCAGTCATGGTAATCCCTATGTGAAAAATCTCTTGCCCTGCATTTATCAGTGATATTCATGTAATTTCAGGTACTGCATATGGCGGTCAAATCTTCAAATGTTGTGTGAACTGAGAGCATCTGACATGCCACACTTTCCATGGAAACATGATGTAATCATTTAGAGTCAGCTTATAGAAATATCACCATACATCAATGTTTTCCACATAATGTTTATTCCCTTGAAATGGTGTATGCACAGGCTGACCAATTTGGCATATTTATTCATTTTTAATGGATTTGTACCATAAAAACGGATAAACGGACGCATAAAATGAAAAGGTCAAATTAGACGGATGTTCCCATTTTGACAGTTTTTTTAATTAAAAGTAATAAAAATTTGCACGCTTTTTGTATGGAAATTGTACCAAAAATCAATCACTTAATGATAGAAAAGTACCTAAATGACAACCTTAAAATATACAAATCTGGACAAATAAAGAAATTTGATTGGTGAGCCTGACCATGCAAAATGAAAATATTTTCTTTTAAATTTTTGTTCGTTCCATTTTATTTAAAAAACAAAACAAAAGGAACATGATGATAATATGGATAATAATAGCAGCTCTAAAACCAAACAACAACCTTATTGCAAACACCAGGTGAGCAACAATAATAATCTATGTTTCCATTCCTGGTAGCCAAAATCGCCATTGGCTACTAATTTCTGTGAAATTCTTTCAAAAAGTAACCTATTTTAGCAAATTTGTGGAAAAATACTTTAAAAAGGACTATTTTTTCACAAATTTTGGAAATTTGGCTACTAATTATTTCAAATTTATGGAAACCTAGATAATAGTATAAGTTTACATAATCAAGAATAGAATGATACCAGAATTCAAATGGCTCTGTGAATTTGAAATGGAATTAGGCATATTTAACCATATGAATTTAATTGACCATCAAAACAAAATATATTTCAGAATTTGATATGGACAACATTTGAAAAGGACCCACTGTTTTCTAAACCAATGGAAACCCAGTCCTTGGAGAAACAGCGAGAGTTAAATTTCCTGCGATGTAAAAGGCTATTTGAATACAATTTCCTAGATGACAACACAATATTCGGGAACCCGTTAAAGCATCAAATTCACACTGATTGTCTGGGAATGTTTGATTGGGCACTTTCAGCAAAATACAACTTGAATGTTGAGATGTTCGGAGGTTCCATAGCTGCATCAGGATCAAAAAGACATCAAGAATTTGTGGATAAAACTAAAAGTTTTGACGTAAGGCATAGTGATAAATTATTATAAGTTTAAATTAGAGATTTTTGGAGATCAGAACATTCTGAACACACTAAGAATACATTTCACTAATGAAGGTAATTGTAAATGTTTTAGTACAAAATGAAAAACAATCTTGATTATCCTCTTCTGAAACAAAATGAATATTGTCTGAATATGTTTTGGTCATGGTATCAATTATTAAAAAACCCTTTTAATTGTTGTTTTAACTAATATTGCAGGGATGGAGCTTAACTGTTGTGAGTAAGGGACTCATCTCACTTCAGAAAAGTAGTTGTAATAGTTATGAATAGCTAAAATGTGTAAACATTAAGGGGCCCAGACTGATTTTTAGTAACCATGGACTACTGGGCCCTTGCTAATCTTCATCCCTGTATTGGTTTAACCCTTTTACTCCCACGGCGACATATTTGTCGTTTAGGGGTTCAGTACCAAAGCGACATATTTGTCGTTTAGGGGTTAACTACCAAAGCGACAAATATGTCGTTTAATTGGTTTACATTCAATTTCAAGATATAAAGTGTTTATAATTGTCATTCATATTTACGCTGGTCGGTTACGTTTAATTTACGTTGGTGACGTATGTAAGCTCACATGACGTCATTTACGCCGATGACGTAATATGCATCACGGAAGCCTATGACGTAGGCTACATACGATTTTGTCTTGGTGCTAGGTCACTGTTTTCTGTCGGATAAGAAAGAATCATGTCGTAAGACGGTCAACTTGTGTCAGAAGTTTTAGAACTTCAGATATTTGAAATTTTAACTTAAAACCTAAAATACCAAATATCCAAAATCTTTTTGAGTTTTTAGAATTTTAGGTTTTTGACCAAAAATCTAAAAAGTCATATATCCAAAAAAGTGTTAGTTTTTGAGCTTTTGAATTTTTAGATTTTTTTCTCAAAGTTTTATATTAAATATCAAAGGAATTAGCAAGTCCCCTAGCGATCGTGACTAAGGGGACAACTCTAGGCCACCGCTTGAAAAATGTCACTCGCACTACGCACCCATAGAAGTCCTACTTTTGGGGCTCGACCTTATTGGAAAGATTTATTTCTATTTATTTATTTATTTATTTATTTATTTATGAAATAAAGTTCCTGGGATATTTAGACGTGGAATTGACCCGAGTTTACTCTCCAGGTTCGGGAGAGGCCGAGGTGGCCTAACGGATAAGACGTTAGTCTTCAAATCCAGGGTCTCAACACTGTGAGTCCTGCTCAAATCACATGTGGGAAAGTGAATGTTCCTTGCCGTTGGCCTTTACTGGTTCACTTGGCATCAGTATAATGGTTCGGGGAGTGGTACGATTGTCTGCAGCATACTGACTCTGTGAACTAGCACTTTAAAGTCGCCCTGAGCGCGCTAGTACAAGGCAGACCATACACCACACTTGCACTTTACATGCATACACAAAATTGTTCATAGATTAATCCAAAGAGATTAATAAAATAGTTCTCGTTGCAAAAAGCTGAAAATTGTCGATGCGACGTAAAGCAACATTCGACCAACCAATCAACCAATCTCCAGGTTCGATTCTTCAGTGACTTGGATTCCACTATAACTGTTAATATAATATCCACGTAGGTTATCTAGTAAAAACTAAGCAAAAAGAGCCACAGTGTACACGTACACAATATAAGTATGAGTGCATGTATCACATTGTTTTATGTATCGTTGAATGCAAATCTTGACGCTATCTATTGATACACCATGAGTGTGGTACGGAGGTTCAGTCAAACTGTACATTTCTGAAGCGACGAAGTTGGGTCTAACCTAAGTAGAATTATCTAAAATTATTGAGATGTTATGCACAAGTCACTTTAATAAAAAAAAACTTACTTACTTACTTATTGTCCTGCGATTGTAATATGTTAATAGATCTCACTAAGTAATGCAGTAAATGTTTATCAATGCGTTTTTTAAAAACATTAAGCCTAAGGTATTATTCGTTTGTTGAACATGGTAAATCAGAGCGAATGGTCATGAATTCACCATTTATCCTTCGTTTTCTCTAATTTCTCTAATATTCAACACCATTATGCAAAATGTTAGCGAGCTTTGAATGTTTAAAATGACATGTGACTTATTACAGTATTTATAACATTTGAGAAAACTTCAAAATTAAATTTTATAAGGTCGTGAGCTTTTCTGTTGTCTGTACAGGTAGCTCATATTTTATCAAATGTAGCCTTTCGTTTGCGGCATATTTGAGGTACAAGTCCAAATAGTTCAAGATCACTAGGATAGATGACAATGACTATAAGCATTGCGTGTCAAGATGTGATTGGCACCAAAAAATATTTTACTACAGATACCACAGATTTAAATTTATCATTGACCGATTGGGTGACGAAAGGACAACCACTACCTATTTTCAAGTCTTGGTCTAATTCGGGAAGGGTTCAAACCCCATCCTCACATATGTCAGCATACTGGGAACGAGCAATATACTAAATGAGTTTGTGGAATATTATGATTGTCGACAAACTCAGCAAAAATAAATGTTGTTTTACTTTCAAAGTATAAACAATATAAACGTTTCTATTTCCTTTTTTGAGACAAACATTGAATTATTTTGTTTTAATTTTGAGCTATCTGGACAAAGAAATTACCGATATTTTATATGTTGCCTTGAAGATTGTTTGTTTCAACAGAAATTACAACATATCGGAGAATTTATGCGTTTTCCGCGACCAGTCGGGCTGTTTTGTTGATTTCTTTCGTGTTCAAGTACCCTTACTGTCGAATGTATGCAGGTATATATGATAGCGATTTATTGAAATGGTATATACAATTTTCATCGTTTTCATAAAGCTTGTTCAAGATATTGCAGTATATGCTTAATTTAAAGTACTCGCTTACTGTATTAAACATGTCCATTTTCATTCATTTCTCGCTTCATGATCAGAAAAAAGAGTTGCTACTGTACAGTTTCACTGAACATTCGTTCACACACTGTCTTGATTAGTGTGAAACATACTGTTTGTTTCTCTTTCTGTGTGCATAATAATTCTGTATTTTTTCGAATACTAGAGTTAATTGTAATAAAATCTACAAGTTTATGCTGCGATACCTTGACTTCCTCCGATAAAGATATTCTGTCTGGCTGAAATTTTTGCTTCGTATGCGAGAGGTCGTGGTTCGAACCACACCCGGAGTCTTCCGCCAAGCATTGGCGATAAGAAATTTAAGTCACCTGGTCCTTCCGAAGAGACATTAAAAACCTATGCCGGTATAAAGTCAGGCGTGATATCTACCCGAAGAACCCACCCTGCACATTGCCCTCAACGCACTGCAAAAGTAAAAAATTCTGTCAATTTATCTATAGCTGGTGACGCCGCGATGTAAGTAAAATATTCTTGACTTGGATGTGAAACATTATCCAATCAATCAATTGCTGTTCAGGGTGTTTTACAGAATACATGATTATGCATTCAAAATATTTTTTTAAAAAAATCACCATACGTAAAATTCACTCTGAAAATAATAGAATCCTAAGTTTATTAGAAATACCCATGCCCGATAAGTGTAAAAAATTTCATTACAAAATATTACAAAAATAATATAATGTAAAAATCTAGTGTGAGCGCAGAAGCAGCTTAAACTTTTCGAATGGTGGCTCGGCGTTGGACATTTGAGCGAAAGCATAGGACAAAAGAGCGAAAATAACGAACGTTTGAGCGTCAAAGTAATGGACATTTGAGCGACAAAATTTTAACCAATTTGAGTGAAATTCATCTGAGCGACCGACATTTTTTCTTGTCGAAGAATATATGGCTGTAGGATTTTTAGCAGGGATAAAGTTTTTAAAAAGCACCAAATAAAAAATTTATAAAATCCATTAACAGTCTAGCACTACAATTCATAAAACTGTTAAAACTTGGTACTAACAGGATAAAGCTTAAAGTAAAATAACATGAATTTAGCCAGATATTTAAATTCCAGGGTAAATCTGTTGCGATCGACTTCACTTTTTGCATATTTCTGTTAAAATTTTTCGCATTATCCCTTCATACTGGAGCAGAAAGTAGATTTAAACAGTCGCTCAAACATCCATCGTAAAATACAGGTAATGTTTAAAATCTGTCGCTCAAATGTCCATTAAGTCGTCGCTCAAAAGTCCACTATGAGTTTTTTTTTAATTTTCGCTCAAATGTCCTGCGCTCGATGCCCCACGGTTACCCTTAGTCACGATCAATCGGGGACTTGGTAATTATTTTGATATTTTAAAATTTCGATTCAATAATCTAAAAATCCAAAGAACTTAAAAACTTGAAACGATTTTGTTTATTTATTTATTTTTTTTTTTTTAGATTTTTGGTCAGCTTGTTTCACAAATGATTTTTTTAAGAGAATGCAATGGCCTTAAATGTTTTTATCATGAAAATGGTATTCAATTAAAGATTGTCACAATGAAAATTTCATAAAAATCGGTTCAGTCATTAATTTGGTGTAATATTCCAAAATTTATCAATGAATTTTGGTATTATCTGAGTTCAATGTGCACAGATGAATACGACGTCATAATACTGTGGGATCTGACGTCACATTTCTGTCGTTGCCTTTGGGTTTGCACAGCGTCAATAATTTGAACGTCTGGGAGTAAAAGGGTTAACCACCTAAATAAGTTTTTTTTTGCATCATGCTCACCAGATGACTCTGATGAATGCAAATTCAATATTACAGGCAAATTAATATTTGATACTGTACAGTACAGTTAAACCTGCCTGAAAGGCCACCTCTATATAAGGGCCACCTGCTTCTTAAGGCCAGAAAAAGTTATCCTAATTTCTCTTTATTCATGTTAATTAAACCTGTATATAAGGACCAACTCCCCATAAAGACCCCTTTTATTAGATTCCTTAGGTTGTCGTTATATGCAAGTTTGACTGTATATCAAACAATGCTAATGTTAATCAGATAAAAGTTATAAGAATCATCAGTGTATCAACTTTTTTTATTAGCTCACCTGAGCCAAAGGCTCAGATGAGCTATTGCAATCTATCACCGTCCGTCGTCCGTCGTTCGTCGTCCGTCGTCCGTCGTGCGTAAACTTTACATTTTAATCTTCTCCTCCAAAACTACTGGGCCATATTTGATGAAACTTGGTGATTATCATGCCTGGGTAACAGCCTTTCAAAATTGTGTTTGGGGTTTGGCCACGCCCAACAAGATGGCCGCTGTTACTAAAAATAGCAAAAAGACAAAAAAATCTTCTTCTCTGAAACCAAAAGGTGCAGGCAAATTTTGATTGGATATTTGGATTCAGCATACCTGGGAACATTAAAATTGTGTTTTTCATGAAAATTAGACGAAAAATAGGTTACGCGTTTTTTGCATAAAATTACATAATTTTTAAAATGAGACATTTATTGTTATAACTTCATAACGGCTGAAAATAATTGTATGGCGTTTTCACTGTTGATCTTGTCTTGTAATTTTCTTCCAATTGATGTCAAGGTCGAAGGTCAAGGTCATGTCCCAGTTTTTGACCTTTGATAAAAAATGCTATTTTTTTTACATTTTTTGTGAAAATGGCATAAGATTTTCAGTTATTTGTAGGTATTGACATGACGATCATTTTGATACATAGATCAGGGTCATGGGTTCAAAGGTCAAGGTCACAGATGTCCAAGAATACCAAAATAGTCAATTATCTGCAAAACTATGAATTTTTTGTATAGGCATGTACATCAGAATATTGTAGGTATTGGCCTAACGATCATTTTGATACATGAATGAAGGTCATAGGTTCAAAGGTCAAGGTCATAGAATTGAACGAATACTTAAATGGTAATTATCTCAAAAACTATAAACTTTTTGTATAGGCATGTATATTGGAATATTGTAGGCATTTGCACAACGATCATTTTGATATATGACTGAAGGTCATAGGTTCAAAGGTCAAGGTCATGGATACAAACTAATACTTAAATGGTTAATTATCTCAGAAACTATAAACTTTTTGTATAGGCATGTATATTGGAATATTGTAGGTATTGGCCTAACAGTCATTTTGGTATATGAATGAAGGTCATAGGTTCAAAGGTCAAGGTCATAGAATTGAACAAATACTTAAATGGTTAATTATCTCAAAAACTATAAACTTTTTGTATAGGCATGTATATTAGAATATTGTAGGTATTTGCACAACAATCATTTTGATATATGAATGAAGTTCATAGGTTCAAAGGTCAAGGTCATAGATGCGAACGAATACTTAAATGGTTAATTATCTCAAAAACTATAAACTTTTTGTATAGGCATGTATATTGGAATATTGTAGGTATTGGCCTAACAGTCATTTTGGTATATGAATGAAGGTCATATGTTCAAAGGTCAAGGTCATAGAATTGAACAAATACTTAAATGGTCAATTATCTCAAAAACTATAAACTTTTTGTATAGGCATGTATATTGGAATATTGTAGGTATTGGCCTAACAATCATTTTGATATATCAATGAAGGTCATAGGTTTAAAGGTCAAGGTCATAGCTGCGAACGAATATTTAAATGGTTAATTATCTCAAAAACTATAAACTTTTTGTATAGGCATGTATATTAGAATATTGTAGGCATTTGCACAACAATCATTTTGATATATGAATGAAGTTCATAGGTTCAAAGGTCAAGGTCATGGATACAAACTAATACTTAAATGGTTAATTATCTCAGAAACTATAAACGTTTTGTATAGGCATGTATTAAAATATTGTAGGTATTGGTCTATCGATCATTTTGATATATGAATGAAGGTCATAGGTTCAAAGGTCAAGGTCATTGATGCAAATGAATACTTAAATGGTTAATTATCTCAAAAACTATAAACTTTTTGTATAGGCATGTATATTGGAATAAGGTACGTATTGGCCTAACGATCATTTTGATATATGAATGAAGGTCATAGGTTCAAAGGTCAAGGTCATAGATGCGAACGAATACTTAAATGGTTAATTATCGCAAAAACTATAAACTTTTTGTATAGGCATGTATATTGGAATATTGTAGGCATTTGCACAACGATCATTTTGATATATGACTGAAGGTCATAGGTTCAAAGGTCAAGGTCATAGATGCGAACGAATACTTAAATGGTTAATTATCTCAAAAACTATAAACTTTTTGTATAGGCATGTATATTGGAATATTGTAGGTATTGGCCTAACAATCATTTTGATATATCAATGAAGGTCATAGGTTTAAAGGTCAAGGTCATAGCTGCGAACGAATATTTAAATGGTTAATTATCTCAAAAACTATAAACTTTTTGTATAGGCATGTATATTAGAATATTGTAGGCATTTGCACAACAATCATTTTGATATATGAATGAAGTTCATAGGTTCAAAGGTCAAGGTCATGGATACAAACTAATACTTAAATGGTTAATTATCTCAGAAACTATAAACGTTTTGTATAGGCATGTATTAAAATATTGTAGGTATTGGTCTATCGATCATTTTGATATATGAATGAAGGTCATAGGTTCAAAGGTCAAGGTCATTGATGCAAATGAATACTTAAATGGTTAATTATCTCAAAAACTATAAACTTTTTGTATAGGCATGTATATTGGAATAAGGTACGTATTGGCCTAACGATCATTTTGATATATGAATGAAGGTCATAGGTTCAAAGGTCAAGGTCATAGAATTGAACGAATACTTAAATGGTTAATTATCTCAAAAACTATAAACTTTTTGTATAGGCATGTATATTGGAATATTGTAGGCATTTGCACTACAATCATTTTGATATATAAATGAAGGTCATAGGTTCAAAGGTCAAGGTCATAGATGCAAACGAATACTTACATGGTTAATTATCTCAAAAACTATAAACTCTTTGTATAGGCATGTATGTTGGAATATTGTTGGTATTGGCCTAATGCACATTTTAATATACAGATGTTTTAGCTGTTTATAAATAAAATATTGTAGCTAGACTTTAAATATGTTATATAGCATACTTACATAATAATTATTATAATTAATTTGCAAAAATACTTGCATATTATTGGCCCTCACTACTGAAAATTTTGATATTCTCTTTTATTAATGTCATTGACCATTGAACCTCTGCATAAGATATGTACTCTTCCTCAGGTGAGCGTTAAGGCCCATGGGCCTCTTGTTTTGGATTTTTATATTTTTGCAGTATTTTGGATGTTTTGCATTGACAGAACTCAGCCATGGGAGTAACACAAAAGCTATGAGGACAACAGCAACTTATGATGCCAATACAAAGGTATGGCCAAAAAATATTGTGATTCTGCTAACACTCTTCAGAAGAAATAGGGTTGGGTAGGAAGGAAAACATTGTTTAACTTTTTTTTACATTGACCATATGGGGCAAAGATGCCAATTTTTACAGTGCTTGTCAAAATGCCATAAAGCAGTAGGTGTAAAAAATAGGTCGATCTGGTTAGCTTAAACACACTCATTATTTAAAGCCTGAAAGTTACAGGAGTTGAGCTTCCAGACTGGCCTTTATTTATATTTCTGTTGGAAATCTAAAGAAGCGAACTAATGATTGTTCCATATGAATTAATGAGTGAAAGTGTAAAAAGATGGGCTTCTTCCTTGTATGTAATTGCTAGTTAACACATAGTTGAGTGATATACCCCAGCTTGACAACAACAAAAATCTTGCTGTTAAAACTGTGCTGGAATCATTCTAACCTAAATTAAGTGTATCTGAGTAGCTGATTTAGACATGCTCTAACAAGGTGTTTTGTCAGTTGTTCTTGTAGTTAGTAATTGTTGTTTACTTATTTTGACCCATTTGTTTAAAGATTTTTTTCCCTTTTCACATAATATTCCATACCTGAACACAGTGCTCTCAATTTGTAAATAATTTTAAATGTAACATAGACACACTGATTTTTTTTGTAGGAGTTTGTACTCAACACACCAGACTTTGAAGCAGTCAAGATTTGGTCAGGAAACATGGGTAAAAATGCCACACATTCTATGGTTTATGCTCAACTTTATACACCAGATGGAACATGTCATGGGCTTCATTCATTTGTTGTTCCAATTCGTGATCCAAAAACCTTACTAAGTCTTCCAGGAGTGATGGTGGGTGACATGGGAGAAAAACTGGGTCAAAATGGACTTGACAATGGGTTTGTATATACATTTTTGGTATATGTGCATTGTATATTAAAATATTGTTTTTCTGGTTCTTATTCTGTCAATTTCCAATTACGGTACTGTCAGTTGTGATGCTAAGTGGGAGTCGGACCATACTAAGATACTCTGATGTGCTCATGACTGGCAGTGAATTATGTGTCTGTCAGCATGTACTCTGGTGATGCAGTGCTACCCCACTGGTCCATTATTTGGACACCGGATAAGTCAGCAGCATTGTGAAATAATGTGAATTGCCTAAGGACACAACATGTGTCCCTGAAAGGGTTCAAACCCCTGACCCTTGAATCTAAAGTCTGAGATGCTACTGATAGTGCCATATGTTTGACCTTTGACCTTATACATGTATATATGTATAGATGTATGTAAGAAATATCTGCACATTAAAGACACTGTATGTTACATGTAACACTATGTATTCTTCATTTACTTGTAGGTTCTTGGCCTTTAACAATTACCGTATACCCAGAAATTACCTGTTAAATAAAACTGGTGATGTCTCACCTGAGGGAAAATATGTCACACCTTACAAGGTAAGAAAAAAAAATTATAATTATAATCTTAATACATTGATACTTAATTTCTAACTTTCAATTTTATTAGAGACTGCTCCACACAAAGAGCAGATTGTCTTGGAAGATAAAAAAAATCTATTAGACAAGTCTAGAATTATTAAAGATATTGTAAACATATTAATTTTATCATGTACAAATCTTAATGCAAAGTTTATTTTGGGTAAATTCACATGAACTTGAATTTGTGTAAATTTCTTGGACCACCTATGCATTATGTAGTTAATTTGACAATGGATTTTAATTTGAAAATTATTAGTCTACCAGGAATATCAAGTTATTTAGCTTTTAAACATTTTTTCCAGGATCCAAACAAGAGATTTGGGGCATCACTAGGAGCTTTATCTGGTGGCCGTGTTGGTATAACGGCGATGTGTGTCTGTAACTTAAAGTCTTGTATGCCGATAGCTATTAGGTATTCAGCAGTCAGACGACAGTTTGGACCTACCAATGATACAGAAATACCTGTCTTGGAATATCAATTACAGGTACATTTGTATACTTTGAGCTCACCTATATGAAGTATAGAATAGCTTTTGTTATTCCTCAACATGTGCTTCAATCTCAGATATTGATGTTTTTGGATATATTTTGTATGAGCGAAATGTGTGTGCAAGCTTTAATGTTCTTCTAACATTCCTTGTTTGACATGGCTTGCTGAAAGTCAGTGTTTTCTCCCAGCATTCCAGTTTCCTCTACCAACCCAGAACTTACCATCTTGAGACATAAGTGAAAGAATCTTGACTTGGGCATAAAACTCCATTACTGCAATACACTCCTTGTTTTACATGTATCCTTTCGGAAACTGATTCTTTTTGTCAATTTTCACGAGAATAATTAGCAATTTATTTGGATATATTCACATTTATTTTGGTGTCATCATGCTTAAATGCAAAATTACTTTCAATATTAGTTGCCAAAAAACAAAGTTTCAATAATATACTAGTGTTTTACACCTTAGTCAAGATTCTTTCACTTGCACATGGTGCACACACATGTACATATATCAAGGTAATTGGTACAGACACTTTTGCTCTAAGATCTGCTGAAAATCAAACCTACATGCTGTAATCTGTAGGCCTTCACTTTAGACCAATTAACCACTTAGGCAACATAGTCTTAGATACTGTCAAATATTTCATTTTTGTGGTGCTCAATTTTCTTGGTTCTAAGAGAAAATATGATTTCACGGGGTGGTAATTTTGTGATCTGAGATTATTGTTAAAGGAAAGTATACTACATGTGTACAGTTTTGGGTCAGGGAGTTCAGGAAAACAACGAAAAATGGGACATCCCAAATATTATGATTTCACAATATGCATAAACAACAGCTATTGTAAAAAATTCTAATCTGTATTTTCAGCAATGGCGATTAATCCCATACTTAGCAGCCACATATGTACTAGAACATTTTGCAACAACTTTCTTCATGGACTTTGTTGAAATCAGATTGGGTATCATGGCTGGAGACAAATCTGAGAGACAAGCTGAACTTGGAAAAGAAATTCATGCTTTATCTTGTGCCAGTAAACCTCTTGCTTCATGGGTCGCTCGGGACGCTATTCAAGAATGCAGAGAGGCATGTGGTGGACATGGCTTTTTCAAAGGTAGTTTTAAATTCCTCTTATGAATTAATACAAACCCGTAAACTAGTGTGTTTTTAATTATTCTGGTGTAGTTTTTTATTTTCATATTTTATTACAAATGCTAAATACTATATAAGCCATTTTAAATGTACATTGTACAAACTCCTCCCCTCCAAAGCAAAACTCCTCCCCTCCAAAGCACTGAAGTAAGGGAGATATACTGGAATGGCCTTGTCCATCCCTTACTTAGGTTTATTTTGTGGAATTATTAAGAATTATTATATAATCTACTCAATAATCCATGTAATACGGTCATACAATAAAAATCGTATTGAATGAGTGTGACGTCATAAAAGCATACAAGTCATTTCAGAGTGACGTCACACGATTGACCTAGTTCACAGATGTTTGTTTCATTTGACACTGTTTGTTGATTCTAATTTAAGCTGATACTTTTGTACTTTTCTTCTAAAAAGAAGATACATTGTATTTAAATTGAAAATGTTTGTTTTGTTTTTGTATCCTGCAGACAGACTATTGTTTACTTATAATATTTCAGCAGGATTACTTTTGGCGCATGTACACAGTTACGTGAACTTGTTGTGTTTCGGTCAATCAGCTGTTTTCTTATAATGAGAAGACAAGTTTTAAATCTACGAAAAACCCGTTTTTATGGGATTATATAATAAATAGAATCTTGCATGAGTGTTTATGCAATATTGGATTTATTAAACTCGTTGAATAAAGTTTTATGCAACTCGCCAAGGCTCGTTGCATAAAAAATTATTCAACTCGTTTAATAAATTCAATATTACATAAACACTCATGCAAGATCCTCTATTTATTGCATTTCAAGACTTAGATTTTGGGGACTGGAATATTTGTCTTTCAAGAGACTGCTCTAGTATGTTATTGTAAATGTTTTTTATTTTAATTTCAGTGAACAGGTTTGGAGAATTAAGAGATGATAACGACCCTAATTGTACTTATGAAGGAGATAACAATGTCATACTACAACAGACCAGTAATTACCTCATAGGTTTACTGGAAACCAAGATTAAGAAAGGTAAGACAGATCTACTACTGTGAAATCATTACTTTTTGTGGCCTCCCAATTTTCGTTTTTTTTGTGGATACCCTGCTCCAAGAATTTACATGTCAAAGGAATATGTTGTTTGTATATATTACAAAACTTAAATGAAAACCACAGGCCACAAATGTATCACCCCTACAAAAATTGTATTTATACCCCCGCTTAAAAAGTGGGGGTATATAGTGATAGGGGTGTCCGTCCATGTGTCTGTCTTTCCTTCCGTCCTTCTGTTACACCTTAGGGTACCTATCTCTTATCCGCAATTCCTCCTAAACTCTTCAATGGATTTTCATGAAACTTTCACACAATCTTTGTGATATAATGTAGATGTGCACCTCCTATTTAAAAATTTGATCCGATGGATTTTTTTTATGTGGGGGGAGTGGGGGTATTTTTGTGAGCTTGTGGCTCACACTTTTTCTGGTTTTTATTAGAACCAGGGAATCTGGACACCAGGAAAATAAATAGTTTCACAGTATACATATATATCTTTAATGATAACACAATAGTGTTCACAAATGTACCATGTGATACTTAACAGTGTTTGTTTGGTATTGCTTTCTCTATTTGATATAGAATCACATTTAAGAATTGACTTTAAAACTAGCAAAACTTAATTGAACTGCTATGCAGTTCATTTAAGATTTGCTAGTTTTAAAATCTGGGTCATTATTTGATGTCCCGGAATAAAAAGAAAATCAATTCTTATATTTACAATATTTTTCCTAACATTCTTTTTACAAACTTCTCCATTGCGTCATACAAATAAGAAATAAAAAACTGGTAAATACAGAATCTGTCAGCAATGTAAACATTCTGGGAACAGCCAATATGTCAATCAAAATAATTCCCGCCTACTCATTGATAATGTGACGTAATATGTGCCTTAAAAAATAGTACGCTGAGAACAAAAGAATTTTTTATAAAATTTTATTTGAATTAACAAACAAAGTTACAAACTCATATTAATTGTGAAATTACAACTGTTAAATGTTGAATTTGTATCCCAATCCTAAATTTAGGTGTATTCATATGTGAAAAAGCGTGTGTCATTGCAAATTGTCCCAGATTTTCTACAATGAGTTCATCATATGAATTCAATAGGTATTGTAAATATAAGTTAATGTTTTCCATTAAAAAAACATACATTCAAGAAACAAATATACATGTAGTTCCAAAAATTTGAGACAGTTATTTTTCAAAATGTTCCATGCAAATGTTATATAATTGGGGAATTGATCACATTATACACTGTAAAACCATATTTACACAGTTCATCTCATGTTTGTTTACCTGCCCAGTCTGTTTCAAGCATTCCCTAAAGCTGTTACTAGGTTAAAAATCACCACAGCTGCTCATTTGGTAGAGTGCTCGCGCCATGTGTGTTGTTTGTTTAACATATAGAGACAGAATTTATCTCAGAAAATAAATCAAAGTTGTCAAAATAATCTCTTTATTTCTTGATTTATGTTCCTTATAATGTTATACTGTTTTCATTGGATGTTTTAGGTGTGAAAGTGGAGACACCATTAGAAAGTTTGTCATTTTTAAATGACCTTGATAACCTTTTAAGGTCAAAGTTCAAAGCTACAACAGTAGAAGAATGTTTACAGCCAGAAGGTAAAATACAATGTATAACATACATGCACAATGTATGATGAAAGATCATTGATTGTTGTTCATATTTCCATTTGTAATATATTATTCATTATTACCCATCATATACATTTGTCAATGACTTTGTTAATCATAAGCAGAGGTGCCAACTGACCTGCAACCCACGGGTCTGACCCTCATTTGTACATGAATTCCCGCTGACCCACCAAGAAACGGAATGACCCGCAAACGACCATGGAGTTTGAGGATTTGCAATGTTTATTCATTACCACTCAAATCTATCTGTAATCGTGGCGAATTAAGAGTGATTTACATGGGTGGACCAAGTAGATTACTTTAGTGCCCGGGAGCAGGTTAAAAACCACTACCTGCATTATATTTATCCATTTCTCTAAGACATCACATGACAATGCAGCATATTTTTTTTATCAATTTTCAATTCTTTTGATAGGGATGCACCCAGACACTGTCGGGATTTCGGTCAGACCCGCAATTACACAAAATAGGGTTGGCAGCTCGGTATAAGTTTTAAAATAACAAACAGTATACATGTATGGAGTCTGAACAGTCAGTGTTGATCTGTGATATTGCAATATTTACTGGTGTTATTGTGGTGTTCACAGATGTGATATTTCAGTACTCACTGCTGTAAGTGAAATGGTGATTGTTTAAATGATAAATTTTGTATAGATCAATTAAAATGCTACAAAAAATCTTTATAATTTATCTCAACAATTAATTTGGCAAATTGATTCAGACATTGAAGTAAGCTAAACAAAGTATTTTCAATTCAAATTTGTTATTTTATTTGTATTTTACATGTATTTGTGTATTTTGTATCTGTATTTTACATGTATTTGTGTATTTTGTATCTGTATTTTACATGTATTTGTGTACTTTGTATCTGTATTTGACATATATTTGTGTATTTTATTGGTGTATTTTACATGTATTTGTGTATTTTGTATCTGTATTTTACATGTATTTGTGTATTTTGTATCTGTATTTTACATGTATTTGTGTATTTTGTATCTGTATTTTACATGTATTTGTGTACTTTGTATCTGTATTTGACATATATTTGTGTATTTTATTGGTGTATTTTACATGTATTTGTGTATTTTGTATCTGTATTTTACATGTATTTGTGTATTTTGTATCTGTATTTTATTTGTGTATTTTGTATCTGTATTTTACATGTATTTGTGTATTTTGTATCTTTATTTTACATGTATTTGTGTATTTTGTATCTTTATTTTACATGTATTTGTGTATTTTGTATCTGTATTTTACATGTATTTGTGTACTTTGTATCTGTATTTGACATATATTTGTGTATTTTATTGGTGTATTTTACATGTATTTGTGTATTTTGTATCTGTATTTTACATGTATTTGTGTATTTTGTATCTGTATTTTACATGTATTTGTGTATTTTGTATCTGTATTTTACATGTATTTGTGTACTTTGTATCTGTATTTGACATATATTTGTGTATTTTATTGGTGTATTTTACATGTATTTGTGTATTTTGTATCTGTATTTTACATGTATTTGTGTATTTTGTATCTGTATTTTATTTGTGTATTTTGTATCTGTATTTTACATGTATTTGTGTATTTTGTATCTGTATTTTACATGTATTTGTGTATTTTGTATCTTTATTTTACATGTATTTGTGTATTTTATTTGTATATTTTGTATTTTACATGTATTTGTGTATTTTACATGTATTTGTATATTTTGACAGTGCCATTACATGCGTATAAATGGTTAGTGGCTAGACTCCTAGTAGACAGTGCTGATCGGTTAAAACAACAGAGTAACTCAGGAAAAGATGGTTTTACCGCTAGAAATGACAGTCAGGCATATTTCTGTAGAACTCTATCCCTGGCTTATATTGAGGTATGTTGATTGATATTTCTGATTGTTTTCTACCGTCTTTATCCAGCTTCTTGTTAAGAAAGAGAGGGACATAAAATTTGAAGTTCTGTCTATCTGAACATTTCTTGTCCCGAGTAGTTCTCCAAAACTCTGAATCGCTATTTTATGAAATTGGTGCAAAGCATCAACATTGATAAGAGATGGGCATGTAATTTACCCAAGTTGGTTTGCTAATTTTCTTGGGAGTGATGGCATTTTGACTGAAAAGTACCTATATACTTGCAGGAGATCCTAAATTTCCTTGTTCATCTTGTTTTCAACAGCTTGACCCATCTCTACTCACTGGTCCTGGTATCTTAAAATCTGTCTTTAGGCTCATCATGCTATTGATACTGGTATAAAGCACTGGCTTTAATACAGTCCAAATCCCACTTGGATTTATATTGGGCTGATGTACTTTTGTTTTGGCCTGGTGGATTTTTGTTTAAGTCCAGGTTAAAACTCACTGGTCCTAGCCTGTAGACCAAAAATCAATTTTGTTAGGACAGCTGTTTTAATGCCAATATTGATTGTACCAATGGATAAAAATGTGTATATACCATATGAAGAATTTTTTCTTGTAATTCAGGAAATAGCATTAGAAATATATTTTTTTAAGTGTTAGAAGAAAAAAGTTTTGTAACAGACAAATTAAGACCAGTGTTACTCAAGATGTTTTCACTTTCCTTGATCCTAATGCTATGTTTCGATTCTTAGTAGCCAAAATCTCATTGGCTTTTAATTTCAGAGAAATTCTTTCAATAGTAATATATTTTAGCAAATTTGTGAAAAAATATAATATTTTCGAAATTTTTGGAAATTTGGCTACCATAAGTTTTAAATTTTTGGAATCCTATCTTATGATCATATGATTTGTTGTTGTTTTAGCATACAGCATTAGAAAGATTTTATAAAATGTTAAAAGAAGGTAAAGAAGAGGAACCAGTGCCAGATGAACTCCGACCTGTGCTACAGAGAATGTGTTCACTGTTTGGTTTATGGAGGCTAGAAAAACACCTGTCTACATTATATCAAGGTATTACAGCAACTATAGTTTTGGGGTCTTTTGTGGTTATGTGGTCTAAAGCTTACAGATCATGGTGCCTTTCGCCACCTAGATTTGAATCCAACTCTCGCAGATCTTCTTGTGAGAAAATTAGTTGGTTTGCTTGACAAAGGTCACTGGTTTTCTCAGGACACTCTGATTTCCTCTGCCATCCATAAACTGACTGCCTTGATATCAATGAATGAATCTTGACTGAGACATAAAACACCATTGCTCTACTCCAGTTGCTTTACTTTTGTTAGTTAAATGTATTTCATAGTGACTGACTAGATGAACATCTCCAATAAAGCCAGAGATGGCAAGTTATTTGGTTAAGTAGCCATTGTTATGGAACAACAAACATTTTTCAGAACCTTTATTCTTCATTTTTAATGAATATTTTCAATATTGCCAAATGAAATACCGAAGGTTGTTTTTTTTTTTGTGAAATCATATTGTTGGTATTCCGTGAGGGGATTATTTCCACGATTTTACCCATTCTTATGTTGATAACAAGGCCTTATTTTAATTGACTTAATTCACGAGAAAGGAGAAATTGCAAAACTTTTGTCAAAATGACCATGTTTACAGTACTGGTGTGGTTTGGAAAGTACATTTACGTTAGGCTTGTAACTTCTCTATCAGTCCAATTTTCCAGACTCACTTCCTTAGTGGAAGTTCACATGTTTAACTTAGTATGTCAGTTTTCAAAGTTTTTACTTAGCTTTTGATGTTTTAAATTTGACATGTTTGTATTTTATTGTAATTTCTATGTTTTACAGGAGGTTATATAAGTGGAAGTAACCCACCAAAAGTCATACAGGAAGCCATACTGAGACTGTGCCATGAACTCAAAGATGACAGTGTTTCATTGGTTGATGCCATAGCACCTACAGATTTCATTTTAAATTCACCAATAGGAATGTCCGATGGACAGGTAGGCATTGTAGACACACATGTACATTTATATAAATGAGGTACATCTGTATATCTGTTTGTCTACTCCCGGGAATGATTGAGATTGATTTACAGTGTATTGCAAATGGGGATTACATGCCTATTAAATATACAACACAATTTTTGATCAATATTCCATCGTGAGATCCTGAAACTGTTCTCATCAAAAGTTTGGAACCTCAGCACCAATTCCTATCAGAGTTGCATATCAGATAAATTTTCTTTGGTGTTCAATGTAGGATTTTTCAGACAGGCCCATTTTTAAAAAAAACTTTTGTCTAAAACGCATAACATTAATATTTTTGCTTCTTCTTCTCGGTTTCCCTTCTTCTTGTTTTTTCTTGCTTTAGGATGATGTTACATTTTAAGTAATATATGAAAGTAAAATCACAAACACTATCATGGTTGATATTAAGCTACTATTAAATTATTTTCTGGTTTTTTTTCAGATTTACAAGAATTTATATGGTGCTATGATACAAGGCAAAAATGCTTTAGAGCGTCCTAATTGGTGGAGAGAATTTGTGGACAAACCAATCATAGGAAGTAAATCTAAATTATAGACCAATCATATCAAAGACTTATGATACAAGGCAAAAGTGATTTAGAGCATCCTGATTGGTGGAGAGTATTTTTTGATAAACTAATCGTAGAAAGCAAATTTTATTGTAGACCAATCATATCCGAGACTTACATTGACTGGTTGTCTGTGATAAAATGTTATTATTATTAGATATATATGGCCTATACTAGGTTTCCACAAATTTAAAATTATGAACAGCCAAATTTCCAAATTTGTGAAAATGAAGTCCTTTTTAAAGTATTTTTTTACAAATTTGCAAAAATTGGCTACTTTTTGAAAGAATTTCAAAGAAAATAGTAATGAGCAGTAATGCTGTAAACATATTAATTTAACTACTGTAATTAATGTACATGTACTAATTTTAGTGCTAAATTTTTTGTGATGATAAAGTATTGCTGAATCATATCCACACCCAATTTAAATAGTAGATGATAGTGCTCAAGCTAATCCATGACATCAACACTAATTCAAATGGACGTGAATTTATTTAAATTATAATTTGCACTTACATTAAAAGTAATACATTTACAGTAATAAAAAAAATCAAACTCGTCCACAATCTGATGGAAAAGTATACATCAAGTCTATTTTAATGTTAGGTTAGTTGTAATGATAAAAGCGCAAGTTGGTGTGACTATTCACATACCGTGATACACTTCCTTACAACTATTTTCCTTATTCAAACCCGTCTATGATGATAGACACTATTCCATCAGACCATGGACGACCAATAATGATAAATATGTGAAGTTATTAATTGCAACAGGAGTTTTCATTTATGGAAAAAGCATCCAGAACAAAAAATAAGTATAAAAAATGTGTCACATTTATAATACAAAAATGCCAGAAGTAATGATGAATTCATGACAGTTATTTCAAATGCATACTGGTACTTTTTATGGAATCAGAAAAATTACAAGATTAGTAATACACATCTATGGTGAATGAAAAGGGTTGTTAAATGAAAATTTCCAAGATGGATTAATTTCAAAGACATTTTTAATGTTGTAGACTGCCTTGAAGGGCACCTGTCCCATTATGTAATACCAGTTTTGGATTCTGTAATATTGTAAAGTGGGACATTTTCACTTGGGTTAAATTTTGGCTTATTTCACCATAAAGAAATAAAGAAAATTTTACCCACACAAAAATGTTTACCATACAAGATAATACATGTATATTATAACATATAGAACATTCAACCACTTGTATTGGTTACACAAAAATTACACCCAAGAGAAATGACAGATTTCAGAAATCACGAGATTTTCAGTTACGCAAATAAACCTTTTACAGTATAACCATACATATACTCATTAGTCGAGACAATCAAATTCTCTATTGCTCCATATTTGTTTATTTGTTTATTATATATAATGTACTCATATATACATGTAACTTGTTAAGAGCAATTTTGGAGGAAAAACGGGTATTTAGAGTCGGAAAGTTTACATATACACAAGACTTATAAGTATATATATATATATATATATATATATATATACTACATATATATTTGCATATATAAACAAGAAAAAATGTACGAGGTACCGTACTCTACCTATGACATAGAAGTATATTACTAACTTAGAAGTTATATTTTAGTATATGTGTAACTGTAATATGAGATAATTTACTCTGGTAGTATCCAATTTTTGTGGTTCTTAGTAAAATTCCATTTGTAGGGTTAAAAGTTTGCTGTTTGTGGCGTCTTTTTAGAGTAAGTTTGTAATACATGGTGCTATTCCATTGATATGTAATTCAGATCATACCATTGTAAATTCAATATGTTTTGTACCCAGCCATGTTACTTTAATGAGATACATTTGGCGGGGAACGGTATCAGGACCGCTTCATGTGTGCAGGACTGAATTACCACACACAGTTCACATTTCTATGTTGACTACGTCACTGATAACACCATTTACATCACAATGTCTTCGGTTTTCCGGGAAGCATATTTCTTAAAAATTCATGCGTAAACAGTAAAAATTCATTTAGATCTTATAATTTACGATTAAAATTATAAGATCTAGATACATCTTTTGATTGGTGTTATCAGTGACGTAATCAACAATGAAATGTGAACAGTCTGTGGCAATTCACTACCCCGCAGAAATGAAGCAGTCCTGATACTGTTTCCCGCCATATGTATCTCATTGGTTAGTGCTATACACATTATAATGTATGTTTTTCTTTATGTAGCAAAATTGTAAAGAAATAAGGACATCTTTAGACTTTATTTTACTACACATTCCAATATTTGTACATGCATAAAATTTACACTAATGTTAATGTTTTTGATCCCAGTCGTATTTATGTTTCAGTTTGGTTTGAAAATACAGTAAGACCTTGTTGTATTGCCGTTCGATCACTTTGCCACATTGCTTATCACCCAACTATTTTGAAGTCTCAAACTGATTTTCTTTATCAGCTTCCCTTAATTTATTGCCAAACCCCTTTATGTCAAAAGCTGATTGAACAAACAGTGGCAATGAATCAAGGTTTTACTGTGTTCAAGTCAGTTTGTGAGTGTTAAAGTACATGTTATTTGTTTTATGTGTTTTGTTGTGATCATGAACAAATTTTTTATCATCAAGCTTGATTCAGTGTTTAATAAAATAAATTATGTGTTCTTAGTGCTTATGTGTGTGCGTATGTGCGTGTTATTTTGTTAATGATTGAAAGAGAGGTTGATGTTATGCATGAGTTTGTTTATTTTGTTTAAAATGATTGTTATAATTATTTATTTATAATTAAAACTGATAATGATTTATGATTTGTTAATTATGTCAATACTGAAACTGTAATCCTTCAATGTTTTTGGCCCTTCTATACTAGTATATTTTTGAACACCCTTAAGTTTGAAATTACAATTTTAAAATGTCCTCCAATTCTGGATGGCAATTTTTCCTTCCAAATCTTGACACTATTTTGTCCGAATATAAAAGCACAAAAGAGAAATTTTACTTACCGGGGTATACTTTATTTGAAAATGAAAATTAAAGTTAATATCTGTGTGCATATATTTGTTGATACCGGTAGTGTCTTACATAGTCCGACTAATCAGACCACTAAACCCCCATTTTAATTTTTAACTTGTTGGAGGTTTGTGGTCTGACAGCTTCCATTATTGAATTCTTGAAATTTCTGGCGAAAACGGCAGAAACGAAAACACGCGTCGATAATTTCCATTATTTCCTTACCTCGCTCTTGTTGACAACATGGAACACTTCCTAAAACATTATTCTACCGATCCATGCTTAACTTTTAATTAAAATCCATCGATATCGGTAGAAATGCAAGGTTTTCTGATGTCTCTTCAGCTCTCTGTCACTTTCGTATCGTGAAGACATTACTAATCTGCATTGACCAATCAGATCGCACGTTGCATTTGGATGGTGAAACTAGAAGTTCTATCTTTAGAAAGCACATGGTGATGTTTATTTACATTACAAATTCGCGTTATTAATGGTGTTTTACACTGTATTTTACGTGGTGTTTTAACACTTACAAAAAGTAACATTAAAATAAATGCTTGTATAAAAATATTTAGAGATATAATTGTCAGATTTATTACATATGTAGACTATTAAATGGAGTAGATCTTATCTGTATATATTTTGATATTCTCGACCCCTCTCATCTTTTTTTTGAATTAGTATCCTGGAAATATTATTCCAGTAATTTCGAAAAAATAGCACCTCCCTGTATATATGTACATTCATGCAAAAAAAAAACCAGTTAAATAATCAAACCCTATGACAAATTTACAGTGTGGTTGGGATGAATACAAGAGAACTAATTTTTAATGGCCTTTAAATTTGAGGACAAGTACTCTTGTGTTAAACTTGATATATTACAACTGGTTTAATAAGTTATAATTTCTACGATCTGCAAAATATGGGACAATATTTGACAGCATTTCAGTAGAGAACATGCAAGTCCCAGATATGGTGGTATGTTACTAATTTGAGAAAAAATTCACTTGGATACAAACGAGAAAAAGATGGAAAATCTTCACTGCATTTAGTACACGTCTTCACATTGATATTGATAAAAATGAAATAAATAAAATAATATATTATACGCGTGAAAACGCCATTAATAACGCGAATTGGTAATGTAAATAAACATCACCATGTGCTTTCTAAAGTTTCACCATCAAAACGCAACGCGCGATCTGATTGGTCAATGCAGATTAGTAATGTCTTCACGATACGAAAGTGACAGAGAGCTGAAGAGACATAAGAAAACCTTGTATTTCTACCGATATCGATGGATTTTAATTAAAAGTTAAGCATGGATCGCTAGAATAATGTTTAAGGAAGTGTTCCGTGTTGTCAGCAAGAGCAAGGTAAGGAAATACTTGAAGTTATCAACGCGTGTTTTCGTTTCTGCCGTTTTCGCCAGAAATTTCAAGAATTCAATAATGGAAGCTGTCAGACCACAAACCTCCAAAAAGTCAAAAAATCAAAATGGGGGTTTAGTGGTATGATAAGTCGGACTATGTCTTACAATACTGGAAGGGCACTTACAATTAGGCATTCATTTCTAAACATCTCAATTTCTTTAAATGCCTTTTAAAAAATAATACTCCCCCAATTTTCCAAAAGTATTATTTTCAAATTTTCTTGAAGTTCCTGTACACTCAAAAATGAAATTATTTAAATCAGTCTGAAAACATAGAAGGATTACAGAAGAGAAATTTATTTAGTGTTTTTGTTGAATTTAATGAATTTACAGCTTCGTACTGGGACTTTGGTACTCTTGCCATGTTTGAGGGTGCTGGTTTTGAAATAGTGTTTACGCGCCTGTCAAGTCATTTCACTTATGTCTAGGTGGAGGAAACTGAAGTGCCCAGATAAAGCCACTGATATTCACTGTTATGTTACTTATGATCTAGTGCTAGAAAAAATATGAAAAATTAAAAATTAAACCAATAAAAATTTTATAATATGCAGTAATGTATTATTATTTATCTTTATGTCCTCTATAATAGAGAAACCACTATGGTAACTCACTGGTAAAGTGCTCGCTTCGAATGTGAAAGGTCATGGGTTTGAACCCCAATCAGGGTCTGGCCAAAACTTGAAAATAGATAGTGACTGTTCTTTTGCCAAGCACTCAGCATTTAAAAATAAAAGTCATGGGGTTCTTCGTAAGAGACCTTAAAAATCAATGTTCAGTGTCACAGCGGAAGTGGCATGTTAAAGTACCCTCTCTGCACATTGCCCTAAGAGCACTGCAAAGGTAAAAATTTCTGCCACTTCACTACTAGTTGGTGACGTCTTGATATAAATGAAATATTCTTGCCTGGGAAGTAAAAACTCCATTCAATCAATCCATAATAGAGAAGCTATTTGAACTGCCAATTGACTCCACAGGTAAAAAAAGCTTTCCCATACTACAAGTCTTTATTATCTAGTTGCATCACCATAATATGTTTGAGGTGCTCCCAGTATTAAAATTGCATGCTGTGCCAGTTTACTTCTAAGCAATAATCCTCTCTCTGCTAAGGTTTGATTCCCAGTCTGGCAGATCATAATTTAAACAATTTTCAGTCCACAGTTCCATTGATAAAGATTGGTGTTTTTCTCTTGGAACAACCATTTCATCTATCATCCATGAACTGACAGTCTTGATGGCAGAAAATGAATCTTAATATTGAAATTGCATTTTAGCTTAGGCCTGTTTGCTTCTAAAACAATAATCCTCTCACTGCCTAGGCTGGAATCAAACTTTGGCAGGTCATAATTTGACAAATTTTGAATTCGTAGTGCCATTGATAAAGATTGGTGGTTTCTCTGTCAACATCCATTTCATTGATCATCCATGAACTGACCATTTTGATATACTAGTAAGTAACAGAATCTCGAATGAGACATAAAACAACATCACTCCATTCCATTTCTATGTAACAACCTGTACACTTCTGGGAAGACTAGTATCACTGTGGTAGCTCAGTTGGTAGAGTGCTTGATCTGTAGGTTGGAGGTTGTGGGTTCTATCCCCGGCCGAGTCTGACTCAAGACTTAAGGTGGGTAGTGACTGTTTTTTTGCCAAGTACTTGGCATTACAAAATGAACGTCACAGTTCTCTTGGTTGGGAAATAAATGAGGCCCAATGTCAAGGTAGGCGTGACATGATAAAGAACCCTGCTGTATAATGACATAAGGGCAACACACAGGCAAAATTTCTGCACCTATGCCTATAGCTGGCAATGTCTCAATATAAGTGAAAGATTCTTGATTGAAACGTTAAACACCATTACTCATCTCGGGGGAACAGACTAGGAATGCCAGCTAGCTTTTGATTGTAATTTCTCTTAGTGGCTGCAGTGACTGAATAGTGTATGCTTATGGACCACAGCTTCTTTCACAGTCTAGGTTCAAATCCCACATGGGCTAAATTCTTGTATAAGAAAGTTTGTCTTTTTACTTGCTAAAGTTCTCGTCAATCATCCCAGCACCACCTTAATATTGGTGAAAGAATCCAGACTGAGGCATAAACAATATTACTCCACTCCACTCTAAAGAACTAAATGATTTATTCCTTTGGGTTGCTTGTTGATTGTAATATTGTTTAACCTGGCATCAGCAATTATCAGCTTTTTATGACGAGAGCTAGTTTATCAAACTCTTCAGATTAATTTAAGTTCATGTATGAGATGTGCAAGTGTTTTATGGTCTTTCTTTTACTAGCATGCACTCAGGGTATCTTCAATATGCTAGCTGACAGTCAGTATGCCACAGACAAGTGTAAAACTCCATAGTCACATTCTGACACCTGGTGAACCATTCAATAATCTGTCATCTTAATACCAAAGGTTTGGAAAGGAAGCAGTATGCCAGTCTTATGTATGACCAAGCTGGAGCTCTCATGACAGATTCTCTACCACTGAGCTACTGTAGGAACCACTGTGACTGTGACAGCGAAATTCTCTTTATATCCATAGAAAATCAAATAAATTTGAATAAAGTTTGATATTTTTCACTTACTTGTACCTAGTCGTAACAGGAAATCTGTATGCGCATCCGCGATTAGCCCAAAATATATCTGCATAGGGAAAAAACATTGGTGCTAAGGGGATTTAACATGTTAAAAAACCATGCAAATGGCGGCTTCTGTTGCGCATATGACATAAAACGTCACCAAGGACATCACTTCCGGTGTAAACATCGTCATTTTCGCATGTGTAAAATCCCCATACCGCCAACATTTTCCTTTTTACAGACATACTTTATAACAGTCGTGGATGCGCATACAGATTTCCTGTTACGACTAGGTACAAGTAAGTGAAAAATATCAAACTTTATTCAAATTTATTTGACTTTTCTACGGATATAAAGAAAAATTCACTGTCACAGTCACAGTGGTTCCTACAGTACCAAGATGGCCCCACTTTTTTAATGGTCAAATACTAACATCCAGCGACAATGTCCAGCTGTGTTCAGTAACATAACAAATCTAGAATAAAATCTATTTTTTCAAACATTTTAAATTTATTTAATACTTGTATATGTTACACAACTTATATAATATGTAAATATATTGCATCATAGAACAATTTCTATTATTTTATAATATTTGACCTGCAGACAAAAAAAAAGTTAATTTTTTTAAAAAAAGTTCTACAAAATACAAAGCCTAACAAAATTACAAAATACACAAATTTTAACCGTTTATATTATAATTCATGTGACATGCTTCTAAAGTTTCGGTAAACAAACAAAAATAAACGAATGAAAAACAGGAGATATCATCCTGTCATTTTTGTACAGGTTTTTTATAAATAATGAATTTTTAATTTAACATACCCTTTTATTTATGATTAATTATGAATATTGCGTAAAAACTGCAAACTTTTGTTCAAGTTACATTATATGGCCAATTTAAAAATCTTTGTTTAAGAACACCACTTTGGCACAACCTTTAATTATGAATAAGATACACACACTCTCTCTCTCTCTAACTCTCTCTCTCTTTCTCTCTCTCTCTCTCACACACACACATGCAAATTTGATTTTATTACACTTGTTATCTATTTCATTAAAGATACATGTCACTTACTGCTAAACATTAAATCCACCTATCTCACTTTCTCCCTTGTTGACTCATTTCACTTTCTATCCCATTAACAGATAACTTAACGGTTAACCATTTATTTACCTCTCTCTTTCTATCTTGTTTCTATTGATTACACTTTGTTCCTTATCCCAATAAACAGATAAACCACAAATTCACCTCTTTCTTTCTCTTGCCACATCCCCCTTCTCTCTCTCTCTCTCTCTCTCTCTTCTCTTTAATTCATTTTCTTTCTATAATCTGAAGACAACATGATATATTCACCCTTATGTCCTTTACTTTGTGAATAAACTTGCAAAAAAAAATTGCCTAAAATAATTTGTATTACAGTAATTATCATGAGTCCAAACATACACCAACAAATTACTGTATACAGCAGGTCCTTCAAAATCTGACCATCTTTTGGACTAAAGATTTTGTTTAGCTAGATAGAGATAGGTTATTACCATTTATTTACTGCTTTTGTATGTCACTGTGACCGATTCAAGGTCACAGTCAGTCATTTGTGAAAACCTGAGAAAACGTTTTCCGTGCTAAGTCACTACAATATTGACTTACTAGTGTTGAAGGTTAAAAAAAAGAAAAGATTTTAAAAAAATTAAACATGTACACATAATTATATATTACATATGTGCACACATGTGAATAAACACATGTTCTATGGCCTTAAATAAATTTTGTGCTATGGGCCTTTTGGCCAGGTGAGCTAAAATACAAATTTGTATACCATAAATGTATTTACAAAACAAATATTGGATAACTAATAATAATAATTTATATACTACTCGTAGTATTTCACAAAAATATACAAATAATTTTCACCTTAACAATTCATATATAACTCATAAATATCATTTTTACCTGTAACTATAATAGTATAAATTAATACATTTCAAACTTAAATCTAGACTCGGAGTTAAATTTGATTATTCAACAAAACAGAGAAGAAATATTTTCATCACTGAACAACTTTTGTAACAAAATTTCCTATTTGTTCATTGTTAACTTGGCTCTCATTGGTCAGTGCAACAACCAATCAATCTTTCAATACATTGTATTAATGAGACAGAGACTCAGTTTTTATAAATTGAATAAAACTTATTAATTAACTTAACTGATAAAAAGAGTTAAAATGACTCAAAATCAATAATTTTGAAATGCTATATAATATGAAGTTTCCACTAAAAACAGGAGGCAGACTGGAAAAATCTGTAACAAGGAGACCTTTAAGTTTGAAGCTGTGCTCCTGCAAAACCAGGTTTATTGATGTGGTCAATAACAAGAGTTTTAACCACTAAGCTATCATATGTTTTTATTTTGTAAGGAAAAATATTAACATTAAATACACAGAAACTTAATAGATGAAGATAAAGTAAAAGGCTGTTTTAAGCCTACAGGTTCATAAGGTCGGAGCTTATCCCTGTTTCATTGGCTTAAAACAAATGAATGTATAAAATTCTTGAATGGGATACTAGTCTATTGAAGGTTAATCCACATTTTTCTGATAGTTCCCATAAATGTATAAGCTGATGGACTGGAACAATGTGGAATAATATGTCTTGCACAAGGACATACAACACAGCCCAGCTGGGACTCTAACCCATGACCCTTAAGACATGAATCTGTGACTTATACCACTTGGCAATAAGTTTGTTTTTTAAGAGGAGGTAGATATATATGCTGCTACACTGAAATGACCAGTAATTTGACTATAATCTGCTGCTTAAAGGACTAATAAACAATTACAAGTTACACATAACACTAACCTTATGTTTACTTTGATTTTTTTTTTTTTTTTGTTTACCCATACCCACCCTACATCATCCCCCACCCCAAACTGTTACAGCGCTGGCATTAACATTGGAACTACCATTTCTTGAGTCAGGAAAAAAGGGAGTATTCATCTTAAAGTGACTATTAAAAGAAAACAGTATAAAAACATCTGGTAATGACTTTCTGATTCCTAACTCCTCTCCTCTTTGACATTGAATAGTAAACATATGAGTCTGAATAACACGAATGGGGGAGATTAATGCAGTTTTTTTTTCTCTCCAGTCAATAATTTTTCACCAATACTGAGGCAGTCTGTTCAGGAATTGTGGAGAAAACTGGAATGCCCCGAAAAAATACTGACCTCCCATGAGCAAACTAACAAGGTCGATGGTTTTTCTCTAGGCACTCTGGTTTCTCCACAATCCCTGATCAGACCTGAATTACAATGAGTATTCCTCTTTAGGAAACAAATGGAAGAAGATAAAAACAAAAATATCACATACAACTTAGATTGGAAGATAAACATCAACAACTGTAACAAAAAATTCAAATGAGTATTACACATCATAATTATATACAATTAACAATTCTTAAAAAAAGGGGAAAAAAACCAACACAACAACTGGCCATTTAGATCAGTACTCTGCTGAAGTACTACCATGTTAATTAAAACTATAGTTTATTGTCACCCTTCAAAGAAATTTCTTGAATAGCGATTGGTTAACTTGCCGGGGTACATAGAACTATGTTTGAAAATCTGCCGGGGTACCGGTACATAATCGCACATGACGTTAAGCAGTAAGAGGGATGTAACTCATACATCACGGACGTCTAGTTACAGTAAACAAACATGGCAACAACATATGCAAGTCACACAAAATATGAAATGGCAGTTAAAAAGATAAAACTAGTACAGTCCAACCTGCCTTAAAGGCCACCTCTATATAAGTGTCACCTGCTTATAAAGGCCAGTAGAATTGTATCCCAATTGTTCTTTATTCATATTATTTGAACCTGTATATAAAGACCACCTGCCCATAAATGTCACTTTTACTGGTTCCCTTGGGTGGCCTTTATAGACAAGTTTGACTGTACCACTTTGAAGGGTGACAATAATGTTATACATGGTTTTGGCAAGTTACACAGCCCCATGAATGGAGTAGAGTAAAGCCTGCAGCTCACGGTACATACATCTTTGACGAGGTACATGGGGCTGTGTTACCTGCCAAAACCATGTATAACTTATACTGTATGCTTGGTACATAATTACAACATTACATATATACATGTATTAATTTACATACAAATTTACAGTCAAACCTACCTTAAAGTCCAGCTTTAACTTGAAGTTAAAACTGACATCCTGTGCGCAACATAATTATTATCGAAGTTCACTGTAAACATATTTTGACCTTCTGCACAGAAAAACCTAATACATTTGCTTTTTGATATTTACACATTAATGGGTTATTCCTATGTTTAATTTATGTTAATATTGGGTTTATGTAGTGATGTTGGTAAATTACACCTAGGGGGTAAGAGGCACTGTGATCCCTAAGTGCACAATTTAGGCCACTCCGCCACCGAGGCTCTAGTAGATCAGCCTGTAATTTTTTGTAATTTGGAGTAAGTAGAGTAACACTGTTCTACTCCTCAATCAAGATTCTTATATTGATTTTGTTGTAAAGTTGTCAGTTTTAGAACATTAGACAAAAGCCTTATGCCTAGAGAAAACCACCTACCTTTAGCAAGCAAACTGACAAATTTTCTCAAAACTAAGATCTGCCCAGAAGAGAGTCAAACCTAGACTTTAATACATAATGTTATGGTAAAAAATTGAAAACGGTTCAAGTCTTTTAGGGCCTTTAAGCTCATCTGGATCATTCTTATCTGAGTTCAGTAGCGTAAAACTAGTGAAAATACAGGACTTCTTCTTAAATAAGACACAAGTCCATAGCAAGGATAACCAAACCCCACCCAAACCCACTCATTTAACACATCTTGGAAATGTTTATACATGTACTCACGTTCGAGCAAAACACACAATTTCACATTTAGGGTCATTTCTAGGGTATACCTTCAATTTGCAGTACATTACTATAGCTCAACAATTCATATAGCAATATTTATTACAAACACAACAATTACCGTACTTATCTTTAAAGCCATTTCAAGCCAAGGCACTTTCATATCAACCAGTAATCACCGAAGATCAATTGAGCATCTGACAAACAATTTAATAATGACAGAAATTACAATCAATCTATATATATAGACATGTTTTCTGTGAATTACTGTTTACAATTTTCATAGTCGTCATGACAACTATGGTTCCATTTCTGGTAACCAAAAATCGCAAACTAATTCTCCAAGAAATTCTTTTAAAAAGCATATTTTCACAAAATTTTGGAAATTTGGCTACTAATAATTCTAAAATTATGGAAATGTAGTAACCACTAAATAACCATAAAAAGATCCCTCTGGAATTAAATATCTGCAGTTATCGCTCTACTGTGCAAATTTATTTATACCAGTTCATTCTACTTTCAGCTGTTCTGTCATGTTTGATATGTGTTTGGTTTAGAAAATGTCTCGGAATCAACATCGAGTTGTGACGAGTAAAATTAAGATGCTCAATATAAAATGATACAAAAATGTAGCACTTATAGGTAAAATTGGCTTTGATTGGTCAAAGAACAATCATTTTCACTGAGACAGTAAAGTGTTTAATATAAGCATAGGGATCTTGAAATTATCATTTCACCATGAATATTTTGATTAATATTTTAATTCAATATCAGTTTTTAAAAGCTGTTTTAATTCTTGGTAGCCATAATACCGTAGTTATTTCTGAAAGTATCCTACGTGTATTTTAGCAAATTTGTGAAAAATACTTTAAAAAGGTCTATATTTCACAAATTTTGAAAACTAAAAAATTTATATCTGTGAAAACTTAATTAGCTTTAAAATGTTCAGTCACCAACAGATATGAACTTGCTTATCTGCAAAAGTGCCAAATATTCTTGTTTAATTTATAATTTTGGAGAGTCACACTCAGTACAATACCTAACCAAGCCTCTCGAGTCTTTACAATGCCAAATATAGAATGGAAATATGATGCTTTCCTTATTTGATTTTAATGTACTACATTATCAATAACCCATGAAGTGCAAATTCCTGCACAAACACTGTTAACATGAAACCCTTATGAAAACTCACTGGATTCAATATCCAATGACAGTAATTGTTTTACACAAACATAATGGGGCATCATGTGGTATACTGGTAAAACCATTTAGATCTGATCTATATGTTAGCAAAGCAGCAAAGCTACATTTGTGAAAATATCTTTGTTGATGAGTAATTACATGCAGCATACATAATACTGTTATAATAAAATAAATGGGAATTTGGCACTAAACATTCAAAAATGAAAAAAATTACACAAGTGTATTGCTCACAGATGATTGATAAAACATTACTTTTTTGACAGATGACCTTCGATACAATGTCCAGTATGTCAAAATGATTTTTTACCCCTGTATTTTCTCACACAGAATACAAATCCGTGTGTGAGAGGCTGTCAGAATTGCAAACATAAAATAAATTCCATTGCTGCATAATTAAACTGTTTAAAAAAAGGAAATGATTTTGCCATTTCAGAATCAACTTACTCAGATTACCATTTCATTTTTCTGAAGGCACACTTTCCTGACTAATCTCTTTTCAAATTGTTTTATCCATGCAAACTTCCATCGAAATGTATCAAAGAATTATATCATAGGGGTGATAGGTCCGTAACAAATGAACACCCCTACAAACAAATGGGATGATCACAGTGAAGCAAATTTAACTGGCATCGGAGGTTAATCTATGCTTCCACTTTCCAAAGCATTCACTTAAGTACTTTGTATATCTATTGAAGAATACCATTGCATCTTGGTAATATTAATCATCCAAATGCTTTATGTTATCTCCCTTAGATTTAGACACAGGCAGTGACTGGATTACAAATGTCAAATAAATAATTTGTATCAGTAATCTGCATGCAAGCTTTAAAGTCATTTTAACATTCGAAATTCAATGCTGTCAACCATGTGCGTTAGCATGAACAATCACTGTTGAATGGCATGTTTACCAAAGCAAAAGCATTCACGCTTTGTTGAACAGGCCTCTAATGGTCTATTGATCTGATAAACATTGTTGATTCTATATAAACATTATATACAGACACGTTATCATTAATGATTCAAAGTAACCCTGGTAACCAGTAGTAACCATGGAAATGAGTGTTAATTTTTACACATACTTTCTATGGGGTAAAATAACAAGAACCATTTTTAAATATTCTAATCTACCAATACATATAACTATATTGCTATTTAAAAACAATTTCCTTATCTCCACCTTTCACTGAGTAAGGCAGAATCATAAATATCTGTCCATTACTACAAAAATGTGTCCATTTCCTTAGTTATCATAGTCTCCATGGCAACCACAGTAGTCAACAAATTCAATAATAAATAATGCATATTTCACCGTCCAATAACCAAATTGAAAATTTGTGTCTTTTGATAAATATAGTTTCCATGGCAATCAAAGTAACAAATATCACATATTTTGTTGTGCCATTCGAAAGAACAACCTTATCCATTGTTTGTGTCCTTGTTTGCAACCAATGTTTACATTCTGTGACCATGGCAATCATTGCCATGACATTTAACACAACATTCAATTCAAACCATATCTGATGCCCGGTTGTCATGGTAAGTTACTATCCCCTCCGGGTGATACATTGGTCTCTTGAACTGTTTTGTGACTAGGAACACTCTGTATTGGTAAAGGCTGCAAAAAAAGGACAATGGAACAATGTTAATGAATCCTGTCCATAACCAAACACATTAGTGACTGAAAGATGTTGTAGGTTTTTCTGCTTATATACAAGTACATGTATCTATGTACAATGTATGTGTTAATGCTGAAAAATTGACAATATCCAACTTTTTTTTGGTAAATAAAGTATACATTATAATAAATGTTTTCTGCTAGATTTTTAATCCATTAAAAGGGGACATAAAAGAAACTAGAGATGTAAACACTGGCATCTGGTAAAATGTACAGTAAAACCTTGTTTTAAATCCTCTAAAACAACTCTGACATTTTGCTAATGGTCACAATAATTGATTTCTAAAAATCTGTTTCTAATGAATATTTTTATTAGCAACCCTCAATTATCAGGGACATGGGTGGCCGAGTGGTCTCTAACAACAATTTATGGATCACAGCTGCTCTCAGCACTAAGGTTTAAATATCACCACCGGCAGATCCTTTTGCTAAAAAGCTATGTTTCCATTCCTGGTAGCCAAAATCGCCATTGGCTACTAATTTCTGAGAAATTCTTTCAAAAACTAACCTATTTTAGCAATTTTGTGGAAAAATACTTTAAAAAGGACTATTTTTCACAAATTTTGGAAATTTGGCTACTAATAATTTTAAATTTGTGGAAACCTAGAAAAAGGCTATCTTTTCACTTGTGGAAGGTCAAAGGTTTTCTTTAGTCACTATGCTTTCCCCCACCATCCCTGAACTGACCACTTCAATATAAGTGAAAGGATCTTGACTCGGACATAATACACAATTATTCTTTTACTTCACTCTCCCTCAATTATCATCATTAAGCACATGTAGTTAAAATTATTTCTGATACATCAATGATTTTGTTTGCCTAAAATTACCACTAAATAAAGACAGTTTCCCAAAACAACAATGATATACTAGCAAGTTTCCCAAACAACAATGATATACTAGCAAGTTTCCCAAACAACAATGATATACTAGCAAGTTTCCCATAACAACAATGATATACTAGCAAGTTTCCCATAACAACAAGGATATACTAGCAAGTTTCCCATAACAACAAGGATATACTAGCAAGTTTCCCATAACAACAAGGATATACTAGCAAGTTTCCCATAACAACAATGATATACTAGCAAGTTTCCCATAACAACAAGGATATACTAGCAAGTTTCCCATAACAACAATGATATACTAGCAAGTTTCCCATAACAACAAGGATATACTAGCAAGTTTCCCATAACAACAATGATATACTAGCAAGTTTCCCATAACAACAATGATATACTAGCAAGTTTCCCATAACAACAAGGATATACTAGCAAGTTTCCCAAACAACAATGATATACTAGCAAGTTTCCCAAACAACAATGATATACTAGCAAGTTTCCCATAACAACAATGATATACTAGCAAGTTTCCCATAACAACAATGATATACTAGCAAGTTTCCCAAACAACAATGATATACTAGCAAGTTTCCCAAACAACAATGATATACTAGCAAGTTTCCCAAAACAACAATGATATACTAGCAAGTTTCCCAAACAACAATGATATACTAGCAAGTTTCCCAAAACAACAACGATATACTAGCAAGTTTCCCATAACAACAATGATATACTAGCAAGTTTCCCAAACAACAATGATATACTACCAAGTTTCCCAAACAACAATGATATACTAGCAAGTTTCCCAAACAACAATGATATACTAGCAAGTTTCCCAAACAACAATGATATACTAGCAAGTTTCCCAAAACAACAATGATATACTAGCAAGTTTCCCAAAACAACAATGATATACTAGCAAGTTTCCCAAAACAACAATGATATACTAGCAAGTTTCCATAACAACAATGATATACTAGCAAGTTTCCCAAAACAACAATGATATACTAGCAAGTTTCCCAAACAACAATGATATACTAGCAAGTTTCCCAAAACAACAATGATATACTAGCAAGTTTCCCAAAACAACAATGATATACTAGCAAGTTTCCCATAACAACAATGATATACTAGCAAGTTTCCCAAAACAACAATGATATACTAGCAAGTTTCCCAAACAACAATGATACACTAGCAAGTTTCCCAAACAACAATGATATACTAGCAAGTTTCCCAAACAACAATGATATACTAGCAAGTTTCCCAAACAACAATGATATACTAGCAAGTTTCCCAAACAACAATGATATACTAGCAAGTTTCCCAAAACAACAATGATATACTAGCAAGTTTCCCAAACAACAATGATATACTAGCAAGTTTCCCAAACAACAATGATATACTAGCAAGTTTCCCAAACAACAATGATATACTAGCAAGTTTCCCAAAACAACAATGATATACTAGCAAGTTTCCCAAAACAACAATGATATACTAGCAAGTTTCCCAAAACAACAATGATATACTAGCAAGTTTCCCAAAACAACAATGGTATACTAGCAAGTTTCCCAAAACAACAATGATATACTAGCAAGTTTCCCAAACAACAATGATATACTAAGTCTAGCAAGTTTCCCAAACAACAATGATATACTAGCAAGTTTCCCAAAACAACAATGATATACTAGCAAGTTTCCCAAAACAACAATGATATACTAGCAAGTTTCCCAAAACAACAATGATATACTAGCAAGTTTCCCAAACAACAATGATATACTAGCAAGTTTCCCAAACAACAATGATATACTAGCAAGTTTCCCAAAACAACAATGATATACTAGCAAGTTTCCCAAACAACAATGATATACTAGCAAGTTTCCCAAACAACAATGATATACTAGCAAGTTTCCCAAAACAACAATGATATACTAGCAAGTTTCCCATAACAACAATGATATACTAGCAAGTTTCCCATAACAACAATGATATACTAGCAAGTTTCCCATAACAAGGATATACTAGCAAGTTTCCCATAACAAGGATATACTAGCAAGTTTCCCATAACAACAATGATATACTAGCAAGTTTCCCATAACAACAAGGATATACTAGCAAGTTTCCCATAACAACAATGATATACTAGCAAGTTTCCCATAACAACAATGATATACTAGCAAGTTTCCCATAACAACAAGGATATACTAGCAAGTTTCCCATAACAACAATGATATACTAGCAAGTTTCCCATAACAACAAGGATATACTAGCAAGTTTCCCATAACAACAATGATATACTAGCAAGTTTCCCATAACAACAATGATATACTAGCAAGTTTCCCATAACAACAAGGATATACTAGCAAGTTTCCCAAACAACAATGATATACTAGCAAGTTTCCCAAACAACAATGATATACTAGCAAGTTTCCCAAACAACAATGATATACTAGCAAGTTTCCCAAAACAACAACGATATACTAGCAAGTTTCCCAAACAACAATGATATACTAGCAAGTTTCCCAAAACAACAACGATATACTAGCAAGTTTCCCAAAACAACAATGATATACTAGCAAGTTTCCCAAAACAACAATGATATACTAGCAAGTTTCCATAACAACAATGATATACTAGCAAGTTTCCCAAAACAACAATGATATACTAGCAAGTTTCCCAAACAACAATGATATACTAGCAAGTTTCCCAAAACAACAATGATATACTAGCAAGTTTCCCAAAACAACAATGATATACTAGCAAGTTTCCCATAACAACAATGATATACTAGCAAGTTTCCCAAAACAACAATGATATACTAGCAAGTTTCCCAAACAACAATGATACACTAGCAAGTTTCCCAAACAACAATGATATACTAGCAAGTTTCCCAAACAACAATGATATACTAGCAAGTTTCCCAAACAACAATGATATACTAGCAAGTTTCCCAAACAACGATATACTAGCAAGTTTCCCAAAACAACAATGATATACTAGCAAGTTTCCCAAACAACAATGATATACTAGCAAGTTTCCCAAACAACAATGATATACTAGCAAGTTTCCCAAACAACAATGATATACTAGCAAGTTTCCCAAAACAACAATGATATACTAGCAAGTTTCCCAAAACAACAATGATATACTAGCAAGTTTCCCAAAACAACAATGATATACTAGCAAGTTTCCCAAAACAACAATGGTATACTAGCAAGTTTCCCAAAACAACAATGATATACTAGCAAGTTTCCCAAACAACAATGATATACTAGCAAGTTTCCCAAACAACAATGATATACTAGCAAGTTTCCCAAAACAACAATGATATACTAGCAAGTTTCCCAAAACAACAATGATATACTAGCAAGTTTCCCAAAACAACAATGATATACTAGCAAGTTTCCCAAACAACAATGATATACTAGCAAGTTTCCCAAACAACAATGATATACTAGCAAGTTTCCCAAACAACAATGATATACTAGCAAGTTTCCCAAACAACAATGATATACTAGCAAGTTTCCCAAACAACAATGATATACTAGCAAGTTTCCCAAAACAACAATGATATACTAGCAAGTTTCCCATAACAACAATGATATACTAGCAAGTTTCCCATAACAACATGATATACTAGCAAGTTTCCCATAACAAGGATATACTAGCAAGTTTCCCATAACAAGGATATACTAGCAAGTTTCCCATAACAACAATGATATACTAGCAAGTTTCCCATAACAACAAGGATATACTAGCAAGTTTCCCATAACAACAATGATATACTAGCAAGTTTCCCATAACAACAATGATATACTAGCAAGTTTCCCATAACAACAAGGATATACTAGCAAGTTTCCCATAACAACAATGATATACTAGCAAGTTTCCCATAACAACAAGGATATACTAGCAAGTTTCCCATAACAACAATGATATACTAGCAAGTTTCCCATAACAACAATGATATACTAGCAAGTTTCCCATAACAACAAGGATATACTAGCAAGTTTCCCAAACAACAATGATATACTAGCAAGTTTCCCAAACAACAATGATATACTAGCAAGTTTCCCAAACAACAATGATATACTAGCAAGTTTCCCAAACAACAATGATATACTAGCAAGTTTCCCAAACAACAATGATATACTAGCAAGTTTCCCAAAACAACAACGATATACTAGCAAGTTTCCCATAACAACAATGATATACTAGCAAGTTTCCCAAACAACAATGATATACTAGCAAGTTTCCCAAACAACAATGATATACTAGCAAGTTTCCCAAACAACAATGATATACTAGCAAGTTTCCCAAAACAACAATGATATACTAGCAAGTTTCCCAAACAACAATGATATACTAGCAAGTTTCCCAAAACAACAATGATATACTAGCAAGTTTCCCAAAACAACAATGATATACTAGCAAGTTTCCCAAAACAACAATGATATACTAGCAAGTTTCCATAACAACAATGATATACTAGCAAGTTTCCCAAACAACAATGATATACTAGCAAGTTTCCCAAACAACAATGATATACTAGCAAGTTTCCCAAACAACAATGATATACTAGCAAGTTTCCCAAACAACAATGATATACTAGCAAGTTTCCCAAACAACAATGATATACTAGCAAGTTTCCCAAACAACGATATACTAGCAAGTTTCCCAAAACAACAATGATATACTAGCAAGTTTCCCAAAACAACAATGATATACTAGCAAGTTTCCCAAAACAACAATGATATACTAGCAAGTTTCCCAAACAACAATGATATACTAGCAAGTTTCCCAAACAACAATGATATACTAGCAAGTTTCCCAAAACAACAATGATATACTAGCAAGTTTCCCAAACAACAATGATATACTAGCAAGTTTCCCAAACAACAATGATATACTAGCAAGTTTCCCAAACAACAATGATATACTAGCAAGTTTCCCAAACAACAATGATATACTAGCAAGTTTCCCAAAACAACAATGATATACTAGCAAGTTTCCCAAACAACAATGATATACTAGCAAGTTTCCCAAACAACAATGATATACTAGCAAGTTTCCCATAACAACAATGATATACTAGCAAGTTTCCCAAAAACAATGATATACTAGCAAGTTTCCCAAACAAAAAAATCAATAACAACAATGATATACTAGCTCGTTTCCCAACCAACAATGATATACTAGCAAGTTCCCAAAAACAATGATATACTAGCAAGTTTCCCAAACAACAATGATATACTAGCAAGTTTCCCAAACAACAATGATATACTAGCAAGTTTCCCAAAACACACATGATATACTAGCAAGTTTCCCAAACAACAATGATATACTAGCAAGTTTCCCAAACAACAATGATATACTAGCAAGTTTCCCAAACAACAATGATATACTAGCAAGTTTCCCAAACAACATGATATACTAGCAAGTTTCCCAAACAACAATGAGATACTAGCAAGTTTCCAAAACAACAATGATATACTAGCAAGTTTCCAAAAAAACAACAATGATATACTAGCAAGTTTCCCAAACAACAATGATATACTAGCAAGTTTCCCAAAACAACAATGATATACTAGCAAGTTTCCCAAAACAACAATGATATACTAGCAAGTTTCCCAAACAACATGATATACTAGCAAGTTTCCCAAAACAACAATGATATACTAGCAAGTTTCCCAAACAACAATGATATACTAGCAAGTTTCCCATAACAACAATGATATACTAGCAAGTTTCCCAAACAACAATGATATACTAGCAAGTTTCCCAAACAACAATGATATACTAGCAAGTTTCCCAAAACAACAATGATATACTAGCAAGTTTCCCAAACAACAATGATATACTAGCAAGTTTCCCAAAACAACAATGATATACTAGCAAGTTTCCCAAAACAACAATGATATACTAGCAAGTTTCCCAAAACAACAATGATATACTAGCAAGTTTCCCAAACAACAACGATATACTAGCAAGTTTCCCAAACAACAATGATATACTAGCAAGTTTCCCAAAACAACAATGATATACTAGCAAGTTTCCCAAAACAACAACGATATACTACAAGTTTCCCAAAACAACAATGATATACTAGCAAGTTTCCCAAACAACAATGATATACAGCAAGTTTCCCAAACAACAATGATATACTAGCAAGTTTCCCAAACAACAATGATATACTAGCAAGTTTCCCAAAACAACATGATATACTAGCAAGTTTCCCAAACAACAATGTATACTAGCAAGTTTCCCAAAACAACAATGATATACTAGCAAGTTTCCCAAAACAACAATGATATACTAGCAAGTTTTCCCAACAACAATGATATACTAGCAGTTTCCCAAAACAACAATGATATACTAGCAACATAATATAATTGCCCTTGCTTTCAATTTCAATATTGTCACAATATAAGATCTTTGCATTGAGGAACCTCCCTATTGCAAGCATGTCATTATACAGTTTGCTGTATTTCAGAAGTTCAAATTTTCCCAATTTAAACAACAGAAGGTAGTTTTTAAAAAAAAATATAACAAAATCACTGGATGTATTGGAAATTGTGCCTCTCAGAGGAAAGGGCCATGAGCAGCAGTATGATTAAGATCTTACCAGTGGTTCTATAGCTGTACTCTGGTTATACTGTTCATTGTGTAAGTGTGTGTCTGCGTTAAAGTCCTCCTCGTCGCTGTCTAGAAGATTGACCATAGAGGGCGCTAACTTCTCTTTTTGTCTGGACAATAATTAAGGATAAACTTAAATAATTTTGATGAAGTTTTAATATTTATCAAACATATTCCTAATTTAGACTATTTGATGACCTTTGACATGGGCATGGGCAGTAATTACAAAATTATTATGGTATACATGTATTTGTGTTTATTTGATGGGTATTACACAACTGATTTTGAAAAAGATCCCATGTAGATTTATATTTGAAATAGACAATTAAATCCAATGTTAAAGTCCTATTGTACGTAATGGTCTGATATATCATATGACAAAAAGGATGGTTATGGACACTACAAAAATACTAAAACCACACAACTTACAACAATTCATAAGCATGACATCTAAATCCCATATCATGAGTCATAAGTGACTGTGTGGTCTAGACACAGGTTTTAGATCATGGTGCTTCTCACTAATTATGTTCAAATACCACTTTAAAAGAATCAAGATGCTAGTATAGGAAAGTATCAGTCAGTTTAGGGAAGGTCTGTTTGTTTTCTCTGGTAACTCCAGTTTCCTCAACCACTCCTGATCTGATACCTCGATCTGACTGAAAGAATCTTGAAGTGGCCTGTAAAACCCAATAGTCCACTTCAGTCAGTTTACAGGTACATTTTAACCAACTACTGATAAAACCTTGTTTGTCAGCATACCACATGATATATAATCCTGTGCCAGAACTACTGGAAATCATTTACATGACAAATTCTCAGAATTCCTCATTTTTATGGGAAATCATCAACTAATAGGATTCAATATCCATTGGAAAAATTTCCCCACACAAACATTTTGGTGGGTCACATGGTACGCTGACAAACCCTATTCACTGGACTTGAAATTGGACTGATATTTTAGACTCTGATGTACAATAACGATCAAATTCTTCTGAGAAAGTCTCAAAACTAGAATGTTATGAGATTAGAAGACCAATAAATAAACAATATCAAAGTGTGGTTAAAGGATACATTTGTTTCAATGACATCTTTTTTCTTCTTCTGGAGAAAAATTTCCTTGCTAATGCTGCAAACTGTTTCTTTGATGCTAAAATATATAACAACCAAAATTACACAACAGTGACAATGAATTTCACACACAGTTTTAGCATCACATTATAACAAAAGATTTACGACCTAATAAATCAGTAATATTACAGGGACACTGAACTGATCTTGTGGAAGATTCCACATTTGCAAGAGCTTCTGAGTCCAAATTTGGTGATTTTCACAATATCACTTCAGTAACTCTTTTATTATATAGTAAAATACACTTCATTTACTTTCCACTAGCACTTTATCTAAAATACCACAATACATAATTACTGTGTGTTATCCTTCTTACCTTTGAAACAATTAGTTATAACTGAAATGGATTGCCATTTCAAAAGTCAAAATGTACCCCCAAATGAACCCAAACTGGAAAAGGCCAACCATGTGCATGATAAAACTATAAATAGCCTATGGAACATTTACTCGACCCAAAGATTGCTCCTTTGAAGTTTCATAAAGATCTGTTAAGTATTTTTGGGGGAAAGTGGCAGGCAAACAAAATGTTGGCTGAAGAGATGGAGTAATGCTTGAATGCTGTTTCAAACAATGTGAGTTATGTCATACCACATGATAAGAATTTGACTACTTAAATTTTAAGAATTTTCTGTGAGGTTTAATAAACTAGAACTGTCTCTTGAGAGCCCAATACACCCCTTCCCAACATTTAAAGTTTTCCTGTGACCTTGACCTTTCCGATATGACCTTGGTTCAAGGTCATGACACATCTTTGGACCATGAAGATTACTCATGTGAAGTTTCATGAGAGTCGTCTAAAGCATTAGTGCGATATGGCCAGGACACAATTTTAAACCGAACAACAGACAGAGAGACAGACATGGTGATTCCTATATACCCCCTATAGAAACTAGTTTGCACGAAGGGGAGGTGTATAAAACCTTCTATACTTTAAATACACAAGCTAACAAGCCCTACCTCCTCCCATATTTTTCAACTGTCTTCTAAGTTCAGCATCTTCATCTTTCTAACAGCTGGAGTGGCTGACTGAATGGAAAGGCATCCAAATGATCTTGTCTGTCATCACCATAACCTTCAGTCACTGTAATTTTACAGAAAACAAGAATTACTAACAAACACATCTATACTGTAAAACATGAAATTTTCGCGTGCATGTTATTTTCGTGAATTCGCGAGTTCATAAATAATCGCGAAAATAATATGCGCGAAAATAAATTTGATCGAATAAAAATGAATGGACTTTTACATGAGGGTCTTTTCGATGGGATCGGGCTCACAACGGGATATCGCAAAAATTTCATGCCGCGAAATGACTTTGATACAAATATCGCGAAAATATCATGCCACAAAAATAAAGTGTTTTACAGTAATTGTCCACAGGGCTTTGGTGGTGGAGTGGCCTAAAGCACACTACACCTACTGATCACAGTGCCTATAACCACCTAGGTTTTAATCCCACTTGGTCAAATTCTAGTGTGAAAAACTTTGTTATATTGCTTGCCAAAGACTTGTGGTTTTCTCTGGGCACTCCAGTTTCCTCAACCATCCCAGAACTGTCAGCTTCAATACCAGTGAAAGAATCTTAACATGGGGTGTAAAATCGCATTACTCCATTCCACTACTCTCCACTTGTGACCATTCTAAATAGGTCATATCCACATTAAAGAACCCTCACTGCACATTGCCCTAAACGCACTGCAAAGGTAAAAGTTTTTGCCACTTCACCTATCACTGGTGTCGTCTCGATATAAGTGAAAAATTCTTGACTGGGATGTAAAACCCCATTCAAATATCAATCAATCCTTTTCTATAAGACCACCAGTTATAAAGTCTGTCATGAGTGTAACAAGTGTGTATTTCAACATATTATACAGGATATATGTATGATATTAGATATGTTTACCTCCTTCATCTGGTGGGGTAGGTGGGACATCTTTAAATGATTCAAATGCTGACATGTTCATCCGATCTACAAATAAAAACAAAACCATAAACATTAAGAAGTTCTAATTTTAAGGTTTTCCTTGTGTCTATGTTTTTTGTGTGTGTGTTTTAGGACACTAGCCATTCAAATAAATACATAAATTAATACATTAAAATTGCCATAGCAACAAACTGTATATACATGTATAAACCACCTGTTCAGTAAGAATAGTCTTTTAAGGTTTTCAACCAAAAATACCCTCTATATAAAAACCTCCTGTCCATCAAGTCCAGTGTTTAAAGGTCCCCTTGATTCATATTCCAACCAAAACGAACCTCTATATATGACCACCTGTCCATTAAGACTATATTGTTTTAAGGTCCCTTTGCTTTATATTTCTACCAAATTGAACCTCTACATAAAACCATCTGACTATAAAGTCAATATTCTAGGTTTCCACAAATTTAAAATAATTAGTAGCCAAATTTCCAAAATTTGTGAAAATATAGTCCTTTTTAAAGTATTTTTCCACAAACTTGCTAAAATAGGTTACTTTTTGAAAGAATACATCAGAAATTAGTAGCCAATGGCGATTTTGGCTACCAGGAATGGAAACAGAATATTCCTTTGGTTACATGGGTGGTTTTTATATACAGATGAGGAGTAATGCATGTATTTACTCACTGGGAGAAATTTAAGTTCATAAAAATAACTTTTGGCAAAACAATTCTAGTTAAAACTGGTTCAAACCAGCCAACCACAGGAGGAAATGAATCTCATGCTACAAATGACCTTGCTTACTACGATATGCCACTTAAACGATCGTCAGTTTAATTTAAAATAGTGATTTCCAATCAAACAAAAATTAACAATCAATAATCAGAGGAACATAATCAATTGATTAATTAATCCATTAATAATCAGAATTTTCAGTACATTTTTGAATTATAATACAGTCCAACCTGTCTTAAACCCCCTATATAACCACCACCTGCTTATAAAGGTCAGTAGAATTGTATCCCAATTGTTCTTTATTCATGTTATGTGAACCTGTATATAATCGTCATCTGCCCATAAAGGCCACGTTTACTGGTTCCCATGGGTGGCCTTTTAAAGACAGGTTTGAATGTAATATACTGGTAATTGCAAAATATAATATAATATGATAAAGCTGACAATATTATTATGTCATAACGAGTACCTTTAGTTTACTTTGTGATTAAGAGCCATGTGTTCTGTCTAATTTAATTATTATGCTCTTGCTTTGTTATAATACCGTACTTCAAAAATTTAAACCTCGTGGTCCATGAATATAGATAAATTATCAAATCACCGCCAGCCATGTTGTTTAAGAAGGACAAAATGGAAATGAAATGAACTTGACAACAATCTGGAAACTACTCTCTGATGTCGGCGATGAATTATTATTAGGATTGCCTGACAATCAATACTCCGTGATAATAATATCATCACTAATTTAAAATAATTTTTAATATTAAAACATTTACAGTAAATGTATTATCAGTTAGCTATTTTGTATTGACTAAACATTTGAAAACACCCAAAAAGTATCCAGTTACCTCTTTCCAAAGTTTTCATAAAATCTTCATTTCCCCTGAGTTCCTGTAAAAATTCACTGTTTTGTAACATGATAGCAAGTCGTTCATCCTCTAAATATTGGGACATTTCTGGATCTACATTTTTAACAGCCTTCCGTCGTCGTCTTTCATTTTCCTTCATCTTCTCATCAAGCATGTCTCTACTGAATTCATGTGATGAAATAATCTAAATTGAAACAAAAATCAACATGCAACTAAAATCAGACATTTCAGGGTTAAATTCCCATTCGCCTATTTAACCAATAACTAATTTTACAATTTTTCATAATTGTTTTACTCCAAAAAATAGCGTTTGGTCAAATATTTGCTCTGAATTTTTTTTTATCAAATTCAATACGAGGCAGACGAAAATCATTGATTTTTTTTTTTACAAGTGTGAAAAATAAAACAAGTGTTACAAATTGTTGATAATAAAACAAACAAAAAAAAAACCACAACAGTTATTACTAATTTTCAAGTCTTAAGTCAAATTCTGCCCAAAACTACAATTCATTAACAAAACCTCATGGTCATCCCATTTATCAATAATGACAAATTTTACCAAGTATGGAATTCAGTAAATCTGGATATTTACCAAAGACTTTGACAATCCATGACTGTTGCTATGACTACTGCCATGATGACTAATGGCGGCTAAATTATGTAGAACGGGTGTCCTCTCCGTATTGCTACGAGACAATCTTGATTTTTCATTATTGCTATGTTCCGTCAAACTTCTTGATATCTTTCTTCTCTCACTACTGCTTCTTGATGAACTCTTTTCTGATTTACTGTGCGACCTTGGCGTCTTGTCTAGAATAATTCCACTGTCATCAAACGACTGAGACGCCATGCTTGACGAAAACGTCCTTGCTGGCGAAGCATTATGCATTGACAAATTTGACAAACTTTTTATTGGCGTCACAGTTAATCTCAAAAAATCATCTGGTAGCGTACCCAACATTGGCGGATTCCAGTTCTTGTATATACGTTTGACGGGCGTACTTTGTGTAAATTCAGGGTTGAAGGTCATTGAAAGAGGTCGTTTTGGTTCAGTATTAGACAGAGACAACTCGTCGACGTCGAAAAGATGTCCGTGTGAACTCTTCTTTAATGAAGATTTCTTTGATATAGATGATGATGGTGATTTATTTTGATTTTTATTTGCTGATGACGTCGTTGTTGTTGGTAATTTTGTATGACTAGATATCGGGGTTGTCCAGATACTTTTATTTTGCTGTTGTGTGCGTATGGCTTCTGTATAAGATGGAGGTGAATCCTCTGTTGTTTTCTCCTCGGCATCAGCACAATCTTCTGCTAACTACAAAATACAAAATGGTAGAAAAGATACAATGAATATTGATGTACATGTATAAGTAAAATAAGAAAATTCTGACAATGAAATTTTAATACAGCCTTGTGTATTAATCATTTATCATATTTTGATCAGCTTGACAAAAAAAAAATAAAATAGAGAATTTCTTACATTTATGACTTATTACTCATTGCATATTTCTTTTAATTCTTTGATAAAACATTAAAGTTCAAGATAAACACACTACTGGGTATTCTACTTTATACAGAATGTTATAATTCAAAAAAATTGGATGTGAGTTCAAAAGTGCCCCCTCCCCACCAACAAACAAACCCAAACTGGGAAATTAATGTTTTACCCAAACATGTGCAAATGATACATCTTTTCCATCCAAAGATTGTTATAAAGATTTGTTAGATAGTGAAGGACAAAACTGAAGAAAATATGCTGTAAACACTATCTGCCCCCCCCCCCCCCCCACACACACACACACACTCGATTGCAGGGCATACCTGTGATATCAACCCTATGTCAAGGTCATCTGGTGAATCTCTGCCATCACAGTCAATACTCATCGTTAACAACTGGTCGATAGTAGCATCTACTGCCCCATCATTAGCTCTTAACACTGCTTCGATCACATCATTGTCCATTGTCGGAAACATACATTTGAAATCTGACATTGCCTGGTTAAAATCCAGCTGTTTTGTCGGTCGTTTTGGAAGTGCTGCCCTCGGAGGAGGCGGGGCCGGAGTAGAAGGTGGGCTATCATTTGCCACATTGTTGGGTATAAATTCATTTTCTGGTCTGTGACCTTGGGTTCTCCTGCGTCGACTACTTGGTTTATGAGGCTGTGTGTCAGCTGTTGCCATGGTTACGTGTGGGTGTAGTTTTAATCAAAGATACATATTTCTTTATCAAAAATTTCCTTTAATCCAAACTTGAAATAAACTTTAATATGACAGTATCTTTCACGATAACCATTCCATTCTGTTTACTGTAACTGAAAAATTAAAATCCAAATTTTAAAAAGTACATACGAAAAGCTACCGTATATAGGATCTAAGAAATATGGACTTTATAGGCAGGTGGTCTTTACATAGAGGTTAATTTTGATTAAACTAGAACGTCTCTTGAGAGCCAAATACCCCCTGCCTGCAACATTAAATGTTTTCCCGCGATATCAACCTTTCCATTTATGACTTTGGTTCGAGGTCATGTCACATTTTTGGACCATGAAGGTTATTCATGTGAAGTTTTATGACAGTCCTTCGATGCAGCTATGAGATATGGCCCAGACACAATTTTACACAGACAGACATGGTGATTCCTGGGGGTGGGGTGGGGTGGGGGGTGTTTGTATATTTGTATAAATATGAAGCAAAGGGAATTGTTATGTTACCAGTCTTTGTGAACAGATGGTCCTTATATAGAGATGGTTGCTATTGCAGGTTTGACTCTATGTATATTTAAAACATTGGCATCTTTGATAATTTAAAAGCAGGTGGACCCAAATGACTTTTACAGCAAATTTTTGGTTTCAAACCATGTGTATTACTATTAAAAATTCCCAAGAAATAATCTTTATTTGTTAACTCTCAAAATGTGTCATTTCAAAGGAAATATCTGTACTACATTTTAATTATTTTTATCACTTCTACCTTTTAAAGTCTTTTATAGTCTTATATCAAACTTCTTATATCATAATTAAGGGCAAAAAATTCACTGGCAAGTGATTTTAGTAGGACTTATTGTACACCAAATCATCAAATTCTATGCATAATTTTTAAAAAAAAAATCTTTTTTAACAGAAAAGCTAAAAATGGCTTGATTAGTTTTAAAGTCCTTTTCAGTCAAAATTTAAACGTTAGATACAAATGGAAGCTTTTGCCCGTTTTCTCAAGGAAGAAATTGGGATGGGTAGGTAGGCTTGTTTTAAAATTAGCTCTATGTATCAAAATACCTCATTTTAATCATGCTTGCCTAAAATTGACAATAAAAACAATAACTTTATTGTTAGGCCATATGTATTATTTTTTAAATAGGACCACTTTTTTGGCCCAAGGACTATTTTGTACTTACCCATAATGATCAACAAATTGTATAACCCATACTTCCTTTTTATAATGTCATTTAAACCTGTATGTTGAGACCAGCTGTTTTTAAAGACCACTTTTACAAATCTTACTGAAGGCCTTAATAGACAGGTCAAACTTATTTTTTCAAATGAAAAAAAATCATTTTTAGTTTTAAATTTCAAACAATTAAAAATTAGGAGAAATCCAGTAAAAGAATGAAAGTATGAATGAAATATTTCTAGATATCCTGTGCAATAACACACATATACAGAGTATAACAGTATATATATACATATGCACCAGTATATAGATATATAATATATGCGACTTCCTGTATGGTAAAAAGGGTTATATTATGACAGTAATGTCACCAACTTCCTGTGTCACAGCAGCGATGAAACAATCCTCAGGAAGTTACAAAGTATATCCTCATAAATTTAACAAGTATGTCCTACTTGTGTTTTTATTTAAAACTGAAGTATTCTACTTCACGTTAAATACACATACAAGTGATTATGAATGAAAATATTATCATTGTGAGAGAGAGAGACCGTCATTGTTATAGATGTGTCATTCCATCAGCTGAGTCTAACAATCCATAGTTTATTAATTACTAATTTGTCACTGCTATTGTTTACTCACCATTACATGTATATTGCAGTTGTATATGCATGTATTAAAAAATGTTGTATTTGATAAAACTGTGTTTCTATTTTCAGTTTTTAATATCCAAGAAAGCAAATTTACACATTTACAGTAAATTATGACTTAAAGTTCACTAAGGAGAACAAATTAATTTAAAGGTCAATTTTTTAAGATGCAAATGGACATTAAATTCTATGTTTCCATTCCTGGTAGCCAAAATCGCCATTGGCTACTAATTTCTGAGGAATTCTTTCAATAAGTAACCTATTTTAACAAATTTGTGGAAAGAAACTTTAAAAAGGACTATATTTTCACAAATTTTGGAAATTTGGCTACTAATTATTTTAAATTTGTGGAAACCTAGATATTGCTTTTATATTACATTTAAGGTATATTTGTTGGACAATTTTGAAACGATTTCTAGTGGACACCCTCTAAAGTTTCTCCATTTGGAGTCAATGTTTGTGCAAATTGAATACTAGGTACTTGACATTCCTCTACAGCTTACCAATTTGGTAAATCTAAGGGTGAGGGCTGTTCAATAGTATTATAACCACAACACTTGGATATTCACTCCAGAGTCTGTACAAAGTTTGGAATTGCAGTAGTTTAACAACTAAATAATGATTTCTTTTATAAAATTGAGTTTCTATTTTCAGTTTTTAATATCCAGGAAAACACATACAGAAAATGTAAAATATGATACTTATACAGTAAATTGTGACTGTGACTAAAAAACCACTTGAAGAAATATATATTAATTTAAAGGTCAAGATATTTTAGATACAAATAGACCTTATAATTATTATTCTTTAGATTAGTTGAACAGGGTTTTACATCCTAGTCAAGAATACTTCCCTAATATTGGGATGACCCAACCTCTATGTTTCTATTCCTGGTAGACAAAATTGTCATTGGCTACTAATAGTAATAACTTTATACAAATACATATAAATTTAATACTTTACTTAGTTCTAATTCTAAATGTTTATTATCAAAATTATCAAAATATATTCATGCTGCTTGGAACCAGAAAACAAGAGTTATTGACAAATTGATAATGTTTATTTGTAATTATGTTATTGTATTGTATTGTTTTGTTTAATGCTAGGACCACCTTCAATGTTTATACTGCATTCTGTCGCTGCTATCATATTTATTATGTACATGTATATATGTTGGGCTATAAGCTCCATTTTGCTTTATGCCAATAAATACTATTATTATAATAACTGAGAATTTTTTCAAAAAGTACCTAACTTATTTTAGCAAATTTGTGAAATACACTAAAACTAACTATATTTTCACAAATATGTGGAATTTTTGGAAATTAAAAGTTTTAAATTTTTGGAAACCTAGCCAGCTATAGATTAAGTGGCAGAAACTATTTACCTCTGCAGTGACTTTAGGACAATGTGCTGTGTTATTTGATTTCTTTAGTATGACAAGAATATTGTGATACAGGGCATCACATTTTGAATGTCTAGTCTGTAGGACATGGGACTTTCATTTCTGAATAGTGAATATCAAGTGCTTGAAAAAAGAAATCCACCGCCTATTTTCAATTTTTACACCAGAATGGGGTTTCAACTCAACTTTCTACTGACAGAGTGAGCACTCTATCAACTGAACCCTTATAGTGTCAGTGTTCATTCTAAGATTTTTTACTAGAGGACATATTAAATTAACTTTCTCCTAAAACACCATAACATCAAAAAAGTGACAGAAAATAATAACTCCATCAATATATGAAACAGGCGATCAGTAATTAAAATTTAATAAAGTTTTATCAATTGTACCTTCCCAATCGATCGTTGTTTGTCATTTTGGATAAAGAGAAAGTAGAGTTTTTGCAAACCTGACCGCTGCTTTAGGAGGTTCATTCAAGCGTTTGTATATAACTGGATTATTTGCTGTATAAGTCTGGTTTTTAAACATTCACAATATTCCTGTTTCATTACTTCCAAATCGGTAAATTTGCACATTGACTGTACGATTTATCTCCCTTTCATGGAAGTCAAATGTAATCGATAAATAAGTTTTAAAATGTAGCAGAGTACCCCAACACCAAAAAACTTTATTATACCCTTTAAAATAAATTCAAATTACCATAGATTTCATAAAGAATTAGTTAAAGCCACCCGTCATTGCTGTTTATTTCATAAAAAGTTATGATTTAACATGGTAGGACGCAAACTTCCCGGACTACTTTTTATTGTATTTACGAGATCAGTTCCCCAGATTGCACAAATTTTTGGATGCATCCCGTTGCAATATATTACTAGATTCCGAAATATATTCCGGAAATTTATTCCATATGTGCATATGTAACAAAATGCATTACCGTTTCAGAATACATATCTCATGATAAAACAGATACATTTCCTTCATGTTCATTTACCAGGCGCACTATTTCCATGCGTACTAATCTCATAGAAAAGAAGCCAGATCTTAGCAGAAAGCGATAGCAAAGTATGCATTCACTATCGTGAAACGCCATACAATAACTACACATATTAACAAATTCATACTTTCACGCAGATAATTCTGCTTGATTTCTAAAGCTAATTGTGAAAGTAAATATATATATAGACAAACATCCTCTGTTTATGTGGCATGTCATCTGTCATTTGTTGTTGAACTGTCTTTGGGAATAATCATCTATAGAGAAAAACTGAAAACCAGGCAAAAATATCTGACATTCAAAAGAAAAAAAAACAGTAAGTTTTTGCCATTTCAACCTTTGCCGACTATACTGGTTTCTTTTGTCATGCAGTAAAGCTAATAAGAAAAGAAGATAGACAAGAAAAGAAAGAATGGAGATAGTTTTAAAATAAGAGAAAGATTAAAATGAAAGCGGGTCATGAGATATGATGAAGATCCAATTTTTAATTGCTCCAACATCTCTGCATGGGCCATGTCATGGCAGCTTGCTCCACTGCTTTGTGGAAAAAATGAGTATTGATGGTATTCGTTCTTGAAAATAGTGATATTATTTTGTGTTCACACTGTTGTCCTCTTGTAATAAATGTTAGTAACCAATCTGGCAGTCCTGCATTGCACCATTGCTGTACCAACCAGTGTTGATCTGCATTAGTTTGAATTGAACCTAGTCAGTGTAAGACTCTCGTTCCATAAAACCAATTTTCAGGGGGTTAGATATTGGTTTTTAAATACTTAGTTTATTTTCAGTGTGAGAATTTAAAGTATCATTGTTGCTAGATTGATAAATTTTCGAGAAGTCGCGACAAAAATTCACAAAAGTGATGGCGGAGCTCTCATCTTACATAACCTTGACTTGGTTTAAAACGATGTAATACGATTAAAATACAACCCTCTGAAATTTATTGCAACATTCCTTGCGGGTGACTAAACAAAAAGAAATTAGGAAATCCCTTATGTGAACTCGATTGAAATTATTTTCAGAACGAATCACAAATTTTCGCATCAAAAGTCCACAAAAATCTGGCTAGAACTTGGGAATACACAGCGCAGACATTTACCTGTAAAATTCTGAACAAAATGTATTTTTCTCAATCTGTAAATAAACAAATATTCGCATATAAACAAACCAAAAGTGGAAGTTTTCTGAAATAACTCACCTGCAGGGGATTGACCGGATGTAATTATCTAAACTCTCGTAAGTTATCGTCAGCTAGCCGTTGACAAACCTATCTTTCTCAATCCGTATCTATAGTATGGTACCAATCTTGAGTTAAGAATTCTTTTAAGGACACTCGACATATTTATAAACTTTTTTGACGTCAAATGACAAATGTCAAAACTTTAGTTACACTGGTTAGTTAAACCTTTGTCATCTTTAAGATAATGTATCTTCAGCTGTAGTATTCATGATGATTAAAAAAAAATAATAATAAAACTTAAGAGATTGAAGTGCTTCAGCCTTCTTATTCCAGATGACACTTTAACTTAAAGGCCTTAAAATTTCATGCAAGGTGTGGTAAACTGACAAATATGTATCTTGTCCTCCTCTACTCTACTTCATCAGCTGATTCATGAGCAGATAGTACACAAATAATTGTTTTTAACTTGTTGCCCTGCTAGTGGTTTACCAGTATCATTGTTTTAGTCATTTCTGCATTATAAATAGAAATGGGCTTTATTGCTCATCTGAGATCATGTCCATTAGCTTGCAGTTGAAAATTTTCACAAATTAAAGAAACCCTCTAAAGTTTCCCCTTTATGGCCCCAACAGTCAAGATTTGTTCAAATAGCATACACATGCTTTTTTCCCAATGAATACAACATAGAGGTTCTATATATCATATACTCAGAGGGTTTTGAATACTCTACAACAGCCCTCTTCATTTTCTCCATTTGAAACCCAACTGCAAAGGTTTGCACAAATTGCATCCTATGTGTCTTCAGGATGCTACTTAAAATTCTGACACAATTCTTAAGTATATATTTGCAGAAGACTATTATTAAACAATTTCTATTCTAAAGTTTTCCCATTTGGAGCCCAACTGCCAAGGTTTGTACAAATTAAATACAATTGCTTTTCCTCTACAGCTTCCCAATTTGTTAGATCTAAGGTTGAGGGCCCTTCAATAGTTCTATAACCACAACACTTGGATATTCACTCCAGTGTCTATACAAAGTCTGGTAATTTTATAATAAGTGGTCCAAATATGTTTGCCTTTCTTGTCTTGTTTTGTTTGGCTGTTTCTACCATTGAATTGTCTTGTATCTTGTTCTTGATTGACTTAATTGGCTGTTGCAAAGTATATGTTTTTCAGTCACAATTTTTTTTTATTTTAAAAAAGTCTGCAGGCCCCGGTTTCACAATCATTCCTTAGCTAAGATTTTCCTTAACTTAAATTTAGCAAATTTTGATATTCTCTTTTTGGAACTATTGATGAATATTTTTGTCAAAACTAAATGCAAATGTTTTAATCTTGAGGTCATCTTAAAAATAACACCTTAAATTTCTGAATATCTTAAAAATTAACAAAATTATGAAGATTTGAAATTTTGCAAGATTTAAGTTAAGGAAAATCTTAGCTAAGGAATGATTGTGAAACCAGGGCCTGCTCCATTAAATTCTGCTATATCATAAGAAAGGGTCAATATTAACTTAAATTAGCTATACAAACTCATTTATTTTGTCTTCATGACTTATGTCTTGATTTTATTAGTAAGAAGAATGGTATCATGATCAACTGATATCCCTAAAGGCTCAAGTTGGAAACAATGAGCAAATGGATTATTACATTTAATTCATCAATGTTTTTAGTGTTTTTATGAAATTTGTTCAGAAAGGGATCATCAAATTTTGTTGATGGACCTGTATAACATTTGTTCATCTGAGCCTCTGGCTAAAAATGAAAGATGTCTGTAGTCCATGATTTTACCTATATATCCCTCAGTGGCTGATTGGTCTAAAGACCCAGGTTGTGGATCACAACATCTCTCACTGCCTAGGTTTCAATCCCACTATGGCAGATCCTAGTGTAAAGAAAGTGTGTCAGTTCACTTGCTGAATTTTTTTCTTCTAGGCATTCCAGTTTCCTCTACAATCCAAAAACATACTGCCTTGATATCAGTTAAAAAGAATCTTGACTGGAGTCTAGAAACAGGTGTACAAAAAGACAAAAAAATAACAACAATCAATAATTGTTTTTTTATTTCTACATATAATTTTTTTATTCTCCCTTTAAACATTCAATATTGCGACACTGAAAAAACAAAAAACTTGAGATTCATCATCATGAAAAAATAAAATTTTCACATAATTTTACAACAGAAGCTTTTATACAAGCAAACAACAATACACAAATAAATATGTGACATAATGGATACATCTATTTATTTTCAATAAATTATTCATAATCTTATTCTATGGTATAAATATATACAGTCCAACCTGCCTTAAAGGCCACCTCTATATAAGGTGTCGCCTGCTTATAAAGGCCAGTAGAATTGTATCCCAGTTGTTCTTTAACCATATTATTTGGACCTGTATATAAAGGCCACCTGCCAATAAAAGCCAATTTTACCAGTTCCCTTGGGTGGCTTTTATAGACAGGTTTGACTGTGCTGTTAATATACTTAATTTTACAGGTTCAAATTTTCACTGTTTTGTAATTTCATACTTTTTCGCAAGGTGTAATATTCAGATTTATGAAACTGACTATAAGATCAAAAATATAATTCTATGCTGCACATAATTTTTGGCGGAAAAGGTTCGACCATGAAATACTCGAAAATCAGTACACCACAAATAAAATATATATACATAGTAAAACCTCATTATAGTGCCCCTCACTAACTTTGGCACCTTAACACAGTAGTTTGAATTTAAAGTCCCAAAATCCATTTCTTTTATTCTTACGTTTCTTACGTAGATAGACATCGTTGAAAGCAGGTCTGCTTCTGTGATGCTTCTTTATAATTTTCTCTGGATAGTACTATATTTTGTGCATGGTCATATCCTATATAGCAGCTGGGATTGAATTTGATTGGGTGCTTTGACCAGAATTTGTTGAGATTGGATTTAAAAGCATTGACAGAGGGTGAATTTACAACAGTTTGGCAATGGGTTCCATCTGTCTATGACTCTATAAAACCCTTCCTCCATTTACTGCCAAACTCTTTTATAATTTCAAAATTGACTGAACAAATGGTGACAATAAATTGAGGTTTTACTGTATATATATAACTTACAAATTGTGTAAACCATGTATGTTGTAAATGCAATTTTTTACTTTCATAACACAAATTACCAGTATTCATATTTTGTGCAAGTATTTAATTGGGTTAAAATCAAGTGAAGTTTTTTATATTGTAAATTATAATGAGTAAACATGTATGACAGCTTCGAGTCAATGGGGTACGCCACTGTACCACGTGATCAATACCTCATAACGTTTGTGTAGAACATTTTGGAAAAGTCAATGTTACAGATTCCGGGAATGGCGTCATTTTTACAGGAAAACGTCATCTCATGTGATTCGACATTCATTGAAAATAAGTGTTCCACATAAACATTAGAGGGTATCACGTGGTGCAGCGGCAAACCCCATTTTCAAACAATTACATCTGAAGCAAAATGAAGAATTACAGGGCAAAAGAAAATTGCCATTAAAAATTAATGAAGTCATGAATCCAATATACAATGATATAATGCATTTTGTATTTAGTGGTATTTGAAAATTTTTTTAAAAATTTGCTCAATATATAAATTGTAACTGCAGAAATGGCATTGTGTCAAAGGATATTTATAAGCATGATATAGGCAGGCACCATTAATCTGTCTGTTTGACCTTTCATTAGGAATATTCATATATGATGATCCACCTAATACATAGGTAGTGTTAGGATCCATACGTAATACATAAACATTTTATGTTCCCATGATGTAAACAATATATATAGGTAAACAACATTGACCTGTCCATTTGACCTTTCATTAGGAGGGGTCAACTCAATATATGGGTAGTGTTAGGATTCCCAGTTAATAAATATACACATTGCCAATGATTAATGTTCACATCATATAGATGAAATATACACGCATGATCCCTATTACTTCAATTTACTAGTCCACAATGTATATTAAAATCAAAGGTCAAGTGGGCAGGTCACTGTTGTTTGCCTATACATAAAAATCTGTGTTCCATATACATAATTGAATTGGCCCATAATATTTAAATTTAAGGTCAAATGAAGAGGTCAATTTTATTTGCCTGTAATTGGAATGTAATGTAAACAAGTAACATGTTTGTATACAATAAAACTGCACAATAAATGATTATGCAATGCAAAACATATCATAAATTATAAATTGCACAATATGGAATATCATTACTAAAGATATGTCAATCATCCATTCTCAACACCCGTGTGACAAAACAACAAAGTAAGGTAATAATAGGAAGGGAGATAACTCCTGTTCTAAAATCTATGCCTATTTTTAACATTCCCTGTTGTACTAAATTAATGCTATGACTATATTTGAAAAAAACTTCTTGTTCTTGTTGAGGAAAAGGAGGATCTTTTGATGCACATTTATCATTTGGTAATTATTTTTTATTTAGAATTTAGGTATAACAAAGTAAGTTAATTATGAGAAGGGACACTTGTTTTCTAAAATCTTGTGGCCAAATTAAATAAAACATGTATTTATGAATCACAATGCCTCTCAATGTCTAGGTTCAAATACCGCTTGGTTTTATCTTATTGGAAAATTTTGTCAGTTTGCTTGCCAAAGGTTGGTGCTTTTCTCTGGGTATTTGGTTTCCTCCACCATCCAAGAACTGACCACCTTGGTATAAGTGAATCTTGAATGGGGTGTAAAACACCATTACTCAACTTCACTCCACTCTATTTTGACATGAGGATAACATGTTAATAAAATCAGAAAAATGTATAGTACTACCTAATACAGTAAATGCATTATTTGAACAAGTTATTTGACCTGCCTCATTGGCACAATTCAAGTTATGTTGCATGTCATTCTTGTTCTGGACGAGTTGGTAGCAGAACCTGTACATTCATAGCATCTACTTCCTCAAAGTTATAAATGAAATGGGATGCTACTTCAAAAGTGTCACCAAAACAAGCTCCAGCTGCAAAATCCCCCAACCATGCATGTGCATGATCAAATTACAAATAGCCAATGAAACATCTACCATTACTCTACCATAGACTAGGCACATTTTCAGAAAAGACGTCGTTTTAAAGAGGAAGAGGCATTTTTTAGTAAAAGCAAACCATATATCCTTCTTACCTAATTTGGGTGTGCTGAGTTCAAAAATGGCGGATACCAAGCTGAAAAATTGCTCTAAGTAGGTCAAAATTTAAATACAAAATGGCCGCCAAAATCAAAAAGGTTTTTTGCGTAAAAGTTGATTTGGAAGTTGTTTTAGTAGCAAGAAACAGCTATTAATCAAATATTGTAATATTCCAAGGCTTACTTGGGTGTTAATGAAAAGAAAATTTAAACAAAAGGTGCATGGGCCTTATTGCTCACCTGAAAACATTTAAAAGATACTGAAATTTTAGAGGCAACAACATCTTCGTTGATTATCATATACAAAATTTGCTATGGAGTTAGATCTTGGCATGTTGATAATTTTTGCAACTTGGTGCTTTTATTTATAATACCTTTTAAAACAAATATGGTAAAAAAACAAATTCGCAAAAAATTATACTCCAGGGGTAACATCTCCTCTATGGATCATCATATTTTTACAAACATTGCTACTTAGCTTGTCATGTTCGTGTTTTTCAATGCATTGCGCTTATATAACACAAATAGTTTTCAAGTAAATAGTCACAAAACCAGCAAAATTTGCAAAAAGAAATATTATTTTCCAGGGGCAATAACTCTGAAAAAGATGGTTTGATATTTATGAAATCAAAAGATCTGGCATGCTCGTCAGCCTTCGTCTCAGGTGGTCTAGCGACAAAGATCATTCATAAAACTATATATATATTTGTCACCCTTCTGACAGAAATTTATCGCAAGCTGATTGGTTAACTTGTCGGGGTACATAGAACTATGTTCGGAAATGAACGCACGCGACGTTTAGCGGTAAAAGGGAAGTAACTCGTACATCCTTGACGTCTAGTTACGGTAAACAAACATGGCGACAACATACGATCGAGTTATACAAAATACGAAGTGGAAGTTAAAAAGATCCAATTGGTAACGCTTTGAAGGGTGACAAAAACGTTATACAGAGCTTTCGGCAGGTTACACGGCCCCATGTACCCCGTCAAAGATGAATGTACCCTGAGCCGCATAATCTTTGACGGGGTACACGGCATGTGGAACAATTTGTCCCATTTTCTAATTAGCATACGCCGCCATATTGGATTAACGTCAACATTATAGAGACCATAGGCCAAATAGACAAAAATCTTTAGCTCGGTCTCTTCGATCCAATAAGCATCCATTGGATATTTTCCGATAGGTAAAATTTGCCTTTACACCGGTTAGATTAGGTTCATGTACTTTTATAGTATATTTGTCTGGATTTCGAGGTTCCCACTAAACTTACATTTACGAAGCGTAAACTCGATTTCATCCAACAGTATTTTCTTTAAAATATGAAAAAAGTCGAAATAACCGAGTTTTTGAAATTGTTCACTTCAACCAACTTACGACTTACAATAATTTCCGAAAGGAGATACGGAATCACAAGAGATGTTGTTCCGGATACAGTCAATCGAGTTCTTAAAATTACACTAAAAAAAGTAGCCCGAGTTTTTTAAAATTGATCTATTTGACAAGTCTGACGTTTTTAATGAGGCACATTAGGGGATATTAAAAGTAAACGCCCAAGACGTCAATTCATGCAACAGAACCCAGATTTAATTACTTCCATTCTGGGAGGACATATTTGATTTTACGTCGGTTTCTCTTGACACCGGTGCAACACAAGTTAAGTTGTGGTGCCATATGGGGAAACAACAATTACAAATCGGTTGTTTTGGTATTCATATTTTCCCGGTCATTGAACTTGGGATCACGTGATTTAACGTCATGGATATTCAAGAGCACAAAGGGAACTAATTTATTGGTATGGGGCCGTGTAGCCTGCTAAAGCCTTGTATAACTTAGCTATAATAGGCTATCCTGGACAAAGTCACATATTTAACTTTAGCCAGTTTTCAAAGTTTTTGCTTTTGCTTTTGGATTGTAATTTGAACATGGGACTGTATGTTTCTGTTTAATTCAATGAATTGAATTAAGTATGACACATAACATGCTGAAACACTGATTTATGTAGACCAGAATCTGAATGAAATAGCTTACAAAACCGAAATCTGTGTTAGCACCAAATGCTTACGATTTTTTTTTACCAGAGGAAGAGCCAAGTAGATGTAACTAAACTAGCATTCAAAACCTATTTAGAGGTGCTAATTCATCACCGAGCAACTCTTAGCTGACGTTTTGCTAAAAATGTGAACTTGCATTTCAAAATGTTGTTGTAAACTTGTAAACACTACACTTGGTTTTATTAAACTGATAAGAAGTATGCGGGTTGAATGATATGTCTTGAGCCTTCTGTTAAAAATGAGATAAGCGCTGATGTCCCTTTCAACCCCTCTATTTCCTGATTGTGTATCCGAAGACCAGTGTCGTTTTGTAAGTTAATATCAACAAGGTATTACTCCAAAGTAAATAAGCCTTGTGAATTGGCAAATGTAAAGAGCAGGATCCAATATTTGCACAAGAACGGTTAAGCACCTAAGGCTATCCATACTGATATGAAAGCAACACAAGGAAAGGTGCCCCTTGATAGGCAATAGTAAAAAGTGGTTGGCGGATTATAAACGGCAGAACATAAATGATGACCCCAGTCCTGGAAGGCATGCAATTGTTGCAACCGAAAAATGATCAATAGAGCTTTGTTTTCATTCATGGTAGCCGAAACAAACATTAGCTGCTTATTTCTGAGAAATCCTTTTCTTTCAAAAAGAAAATTGTTTTTGCAATGAGTTGGCATTTCACAAAGAAGAATACACTTCATTCTGATATCCTGCAATGAGAAAGCATTGAGACCGTTGGGCTTCTAGCAATTAATCGGAAGCAAACAAGATGCACTTTGACGCGTGTTAATTAAAAATTTTTAGTGGTAGATACTGCTAGCTCCCATACAAGCTTTGTTACTATAGAGGCAAAGCATCCCAGGGCCCAAACAACAGTCTAAACAATGAAACCACCTCCACCAATTAAGGCAGAGAAAGACTGTTCCATTATCCGGAAAGGTTGTGACAACGGTTAGCTTAGATATTGATGGTATTCTGGTGGTAGATTATTTCCAAAAGGGACAAAAAATATGTATTATTTGTAAGGCTGTTACGGAATAATATTCCACTCAGGTGTCTTGGTCTACTAGCACAAAGCTACCATTGCCTTGACTGCAATTAACGATTGTGGCTTTAGATTTTAAATTGATTGAGTGGCCAGTTTATTACTTAAGCTTGCACATCAGTCTTTCGTCTATTTCCAACACTGAAAACGGTCATTTACTTTACCCAGTTTTATAGTCAGATGATGATGATATATATTTATTGGACGGCGTTCTGATTTTGAAAGAAAATGAATTCCTTAAAAGTTACATTGTGTTCCTTAAACACCGCTGCCAAAACTGTATAGAAACTGATACTATGTTGAACAAGAGGCCCATGGGCCTGATACGCTCACCTGATAACTAATGGCTAGCTGATAGATTTAAAGAAAACATAAATACTAAACCCCAATGACTTTTTTTTTTACATCATGATAACCGTTGTATTAATACCTACAACATTCTAGTATACATGCCTATACAAAAAGTTAATAGTTTTCAAGATAATAAACCATTTCAGTATTGTTTCACATCTGTGACCTTGACCTTTGAACCCATGACCTTTTTCTATACATCAAAATGATCGTTGTATCGATACCTACAACATTCTAATATACATGCCTATACAAAATGTTTATAGTTTTCGAGATAATTAAACATTTCGGTATTGTTTCGCATATGTGACCTTGACCTTTAAACCCATAACCTTTTTCTATACATCAAAATGATTGTTGTATCAATATCTACAACATTCTAATATACATGCCTATACAAAAAGTTTATAGTTTTGGAAATAATTAACAATTTCGGTATTGTTTTGCATCTGTGGCCTTGACCTTTGAACCCATGACCTTTTTCTATACATCAGAATGATGATTGTATCAATACCTACAACATTCTAATATACAAGCCTATACAAAAAGTTTATAGATTTTGAGATAATTAACCATTTCTGTATTGTTTCACATCTGTGACCTTGACCTTTGAACCCATGACCTTTTACTATACATCAGAATGATCGCTGTATCAATACCTACAACATTCTAATATACATGCCTATACAAAAAGTTTATAGTTTTCGAGATAAATAACCATTTCAGTATTGTTTCGCATCTGTGACCTTGACCTTTGAACCCATGACCTTTTTCTATACATCAAAATGATCGTTGTATCAATACCTACAACATTCTAATATACATGCCTATACAAAAAGTTTATAGTTTTCGAGATTATTAACCATTTCGGTATTGTTTCGCGTCTGTGACCTTGACCTTTGAACCCATGACCTTTTTCTATACATCAAAATGATCGTTGTATCAATACCTACAACATTCTATTATACATGTCTATACAAAATGTTTATAGTTTTCGAGATAATTAACCATTTCGGTATTGTTTCGCGTCTGTGACCTTGACCTTTGAACCCATGACCTTTTTCTATACATCAAAATGATCGTTGTATCAATACTTACAACATTCTAATATACATGCCTATACACAAAGTTTATAGTTTTCGAGATAATTAACCATTTCGGTATTGTTTCACATCTGTGACCTTGACCTTTGAACCCATGACCTTTTTCTATACATCAAAATGATCGTTGTATCAATACCTACAACATTCTAATATACATGCCTATACAAAAAGTTTATAGTTTTCGAGATAAATAACCATTTCAGTATTGTTTCGCATCTGTGACCTTGACCTTTGAACCCATGACCTTTTTCTATACATCAAAATGATCGTTGTATCAATACCTACAACATTCTAATATACATGCCTATACAAAAAGTTTATAGTTTTCGAGATTATTAACCATTTCGGTATTGTTTCGCGTCTGTGACCTTGACCTTTGAACCCATGACCTTTTTCTATACATCAAAATGATCGTTGTATCAATACCTACAACATTCTATTATACATGTCTATACAAAATGTTTATAGTTTTCGAGATAATTAACCATTTCGGTATTGTTTCGCGTCTGTGACCTTGACCTTTGAACCCATGACCTTTTTCTATACATCAAAATGATCGTTGTATCAATACTTACAACATTCTAATATACATGCCTATACACAAAGTTTATAGTTTTCGAGATAATTAACCATTTCAGTATTGTTTCACATGTGACCTTGACCTTTGAACCCATGACCTTTTTCTATACATCAAAATGATCGTTGTATCAATACCTACAACATTCTAATATACATGCCTATACAAAAAGTTTATAGTTTTCGAGATAAATAACCATTTCAGTATTGTTTCGCATCTGTGACCTTGACCTTTGAACCCATGACCTTTTTCTATACATCAAAATGATCGTTGTATCAATACCAACAACATTCTAATATACATGCCTATACAAAAAGTTTATAGTTTTCGAGATTATTAACCATTTCGGTATTGTTTCGCGTCTGTGACCTTGACCTTTGAACCCATGACCTTTTTCTATACATCAAAATGATCGTTGTATCAATACCTACAACATTCTAATATACATGCCTATACAAAAAGTTTATAGTTTTCGAGATAATTAACCATTTCGGTATTGATTCACATCTGTGACCTTGACCTTTGAACCCATGACCTTTTTCTATACATCAAAATGATCATTGTATCAATACCAACAACATTCTAATATACATGCCTATACAAAAAGTTTATAGTTTTCGAGATTATTAACCATTTCGGTCTTGTTTCACATCTGTGACCTTGACCTTTAAACCCATGACCTTTTTCTATGCATCAAAATGATCATTGTATCAATACCTACAACATTCTAATATACATGCCTATACAAAATGTTTATAATTTTCGAGATAATTAACCATTTCGGTATTGTTTCGCGTATGTGACCTTGACCTTTGAACCCATGACCTTTTTCTATACATCAAAATGATCGTTGTATCAATACCTACAACATTCTAATATACATGCCTATACAAAAAGTTTATAGTTTTCGAGATAGTTAACCATTTCGGTATTGATTCACATCTGTGACCTTGACCTTTGAACCCATGACCTTTTTCTATACATCAAAATGATCGTTGTATCAATACCTACAACATTCTAATATACATGCCTATACAAAAAGTTTATAGTTTTCAAGATAATTAACCATTTCGGTATTGTTTCACATCTGTGACCTTGACCTTTGAACCCATGACCTTTTTCTATACATCAAAATGATCGTTGTATCAATACCTACAACATTCTAATATACATGCCTATACAAAAAGTTTATAGTTTTCGAGATAATAAATATAATCAGAGGTAAAAAAAATTAGGTCACGACCTTCACAATTGACCTTGACCTTATTTTGAAGATACTAACAAGAAGATGTCAAAACTGAAAACCCCATGTCATTATCTGGTCAAATAGTCAAGTTATAACAATTTGAAGCTATTTTACGATTTTTTCAAAATTAAACGCAAAAACGCGTAACCTATTTTTTATCCGATTTTTACAAAATGAACAAACTATAGGCTTAAGACCCTAGAGAAGCCAAATATCACATCAGATTTTTTCTCCAATCAGTACTTTCGGAGAAGAAGATTTTTTAAGATTGGTAGCCATGGCAACGCCACGAACAAATCTGAATTGCACCGGCCCATATATACTTCTGACAAAGTTTCATTAAAAACTGTCCAGTAGTTTCAGAGGAGAAGTCGAAAATAGGTGTTAACGACGCACACACGCACACACGCACACACGCACACACGCACATACACACGCTGCGCTATGCCATAAGCTCACATGACCTTCGGTCAGGTGAGCTAAAAATATAGTTATCGGCAAAGTTCAAACCATTTCAATTTGGTAAATTGACATTTACAACAAAGGGTTCTACATACTATTTTGCAAGAACATGTGGTAAACTCTATATAAAAGACTGTTCTTGAATAGGCTCTTTCTGCTTTTCAAACACAAGTTTCGATTTTGACTATTAATTTATTAATTTTACGCTATGATCTGAATAAAGCAGTGTTTCAGTATAGTTTTGGCCATGAACTTAATTTAATCATGTAGATTTCATCAATGCAATATGCAAAAGGCACACATAATGAACAAACACTTAATTATAACCTCCACTTTTTTTAGAAGTTCTTTTAAATTGGGTTTTAACATTTAAACTTCAGTTTAGCCTCTTCCATTTTAATTTAGCAACCTCAAGTTATGCTGAAATGTTAAAAAGAACAAAGTACCATCTTTTGCTAAACATGTAACTTCAATAACACTGTGAAATTATATGCATAAATTGAAACAGTCGCCATTTTGTTTTTGGAGTTATGGGTTAAGCTTTACTTTCTGAATGACTTTTGTTGCAAGTTTTGAATTTAGTACTCTCAAAATTATATTTCAAAAGCATGTTATCAATTTGCCACCCCAAGTAACATTAATTTTTTTGCATTGGTACACTATGGATTTAAGTCGCCATATTTTTTTGTGGAATTATGGGTTCAAAAACTTAAAATGTAGCTTGGTATCCGTTATTTGTGCATTCATCACCTTCGAATTATGTTGAATAAAGCATGCTACCAACTTTTACCAAAATTTGTCAACCCAAGTAACATATTTCGTGTATTTTGCGTTGACCCAGTGCACCATGAATTTTAGTCGCCATTTTGTTTTTGGAATTATGGTTAAGAAACTAAAAATTTAGCTTGGAATCCGTCATTTTTGAAATTCAGAAAACTCGAATAATGTGAAATTAAGCATGTTACCAACTTTTACTAAAATTTGCCACCCCAATGAACATTTTTGCAATGGTACACTATAAATTTAAGTCGCCATTTTGATTTTGGAATTATGGGTTCAAAAACTCAAAATTGAGCTTTGTATCGGCAATTTTTGAATTCGGCATCCTCAAATTGTGTTAAATAAATCATGTTACCAACTTTTACCAAAATTTGTCAACCCAAGTATCATTTTTGCATTGATTCACCATTAATTTTAGCCGCCATTTTGTTTTTTGAATTATGGGTTCAAAAACTCAAAATTCAGCTTGGTATCCGCCATTTTCGAATTCAGCACCCTCGAATTAGGTTAGAAAAAGATGTTACCAACTTTTACTAAAAAATGCCGCTTCAAGTCACATTTTCTGAAAATGTGCCTAGTCTACCAAAACATTGTTCCTTTAAAGTTTCATAACAATTTGTAAAGTATTTTTTTGGAGAAAAATGGCAGACAAATGCTAGTGGAAGAAATGGAGTAGACACTATATTGCCCCCATTTCCTTTGAGGTACATAATTAAGTACATTGTATGTAAATTTTTTCATGATCCAGAAATATTTAAGAAATGACAATTTGCTCATGGTATTTCAAGAGGTAATGCAAGATAATGTGGCACATGCTAAATTCGATGAAGGGCTAAGCCCTTCATTTTGAATTTGGCACGCGCCACACTTCTAAGTATCTTGCATTATTCTTGAAATACAATGAGCAGAAATGTTGTTTCTTATATTTACAATTCTTTCTTTCAATAAATATTTTGTACCCATATTTGTTTCAACTCTTGGCACTATTTCTTACTTGTACCTGCTCATGAATGTGAAAAAGGGTTTTTGCCATGTGAGATCGACGTAACTCACATGACCATGTGACCTTTAGTGAAGTCATAATCAAAAGACAATCACATAACAACATCCTGTGAAGGACATGACATCATCTTGCGGGAAAATTGATACACATCAAGGGTCATGACCCCAACTGTCTTTCAACGGGAATTGCAATACAATTGCTTCTGCATGTTTCATTGAAGAGAGATACAGCCATATTGTAAATATAAACAAATATATATGTAAATAAATATAACTATCAATATACCCGGTAAATGTATGTACAGTCAAACCTGTCTTAAAGGCCACCCATATATAAGTGCCACCTGCTTACAAAGGCCAGTAAAAATTCTATCCCAATCACTCTTTATTCATGTTATTTGAACATGTGTATAAAGGCCACCTGCCCATAAAGGTCACTTTTATTGGTTCCCTTGGGTGGCCTTTATAGACAGGTTTGACGATATAGTAATAAGTGGAATGTATTAAGAAAAAATAGTAAGATATAAACTAAAGATGTAAATGATATGTTAACTCAACAACGTAGATAAAGTCTATATAGAACTTGAAATTAAAAAAAAAAAAAAAAGTAATAATAATAATATAAATAATAAAAATACATGTAATAATAATAATAATAATAATAATAATAATTAAATTAAAACAAAGAAACTTAAATAATAATGTCAATTCAAAATTTTTACTGCTTAGATGAGATTCTTAAATAAATAATAAAAATACACGAGCTGATTCTGTTCAAGATGTAGCCGTAAAATTACATGTACCCATACCACATCAGAACCTTCACAGTATGTATACCGGTATGTATAACTTTTACAGAGACAAAATGTAAAGATTGATATGTATATAAATGTAGAAGTGAAATTATGCTAACTTCATAAACTGAAAAGAAACATAAATATCAGAGTCAAATAAAATGAGATTCTAGATTGGTAAAAGGAATTATACACACTTTTACTGCGAAAACATTAATTTCTGTGGTGCCCTTTATTTTTACAAAATGGTTATTGCCACGTATGTGTTATTACCATGTATTTTATTATTACGTTTTTATATACTGGTATATATGGGCTATATAACATTATAATTAGCTTTAAAGGGACACTGAAGTCTAGCCAATTTGACCAAAATATGAAAATTTATGTTAAATTATTATTATATTGAAAATTTCACCTTTTTATTCGCCGAAATAAAAAAGATATAGAAGTTTAAAAAATCAAAATTCGTAACCTCAGGCCATTTTGGAACTCTTCAATCGGGAGGTACGAAAACAAGTTGTGACGTCATGTGTGAACAACCACTCTTCCTAACTACTGTTTATATATACTGAAGTGTCGCATCTTACGAGTTGTTACTTATCCATATTATTAGAAATGGCGCATTATCTTTTTGATTTTGAGTCAGAATATTAGGGAACTGAAAGTAAACCAGAGAATTTATTCAAATCGGATTCATGCGAAGTTATAGATAATGATCATCGTTTGTAGGTTTGGGACATATAATGAAACTGCCGAGCAATGAACACTGAGAGGGAATGCATTTGCTGCACAGAAATCGTACAGATCAAAGACAAAATTAAAAATTGCAATTTATTTAAAAATGTATAATCGACAGCTTTGACCTTGAGATCATGCATTTCAACCAAGAAGTTTTGCGATTAGCAACGATTGCAAGAAACAACATAAGACGAGGAGACATTACACCACGGCCAGTCATGAAAAAAAAACATTTACGGTTGATGAGAATAAAGTTTTTATTATTATTATTATTATTATTATTATAGTCACCTGTAATTAAACCCTCAATATTGACTGACTAGTTGTATATCGGAGTGTACCCAATCCACTTAACTAACGAGACAGGTATACCGACACTTCCTGTATATTTACCAACCCTTTAACTGCAACAGTAGTTGTGTATTTACACACCTTATTTTAAGATGTTGATAATCTCGTAATTCATAAATATCTATAATTTTAGAGAATTTTTAAAAACATCATTTTTCACAATAATTATTTCAGACTTTTACTTATATTTATTTATAATAAATACGTATATAGAATAAATAAATAAATAAATAGGTCCTTCCAGAAAATGATTTTAATATGCATTAAAATAATATTAATGATGATAATAATTATATATGAAAAAAGAATAACAAGCATTTGTAAATCAGAAGAGGGGATAGCTACTTTTGATGTACTAACAGGAAAGGGGAAACTGCAGCTGCTACACCGGGACTTGAGCCCGGGAGCTTCCTAATACTAGCGGGACGTTCTACCGATTGAGCTACACGGACCGCCAAATTCCTCCCATCTTTTTTCTATTCAACTCCCTTGAATCGAAACCAGCGGGTTCCACCCCTGGGACCAACTTGTTGGTCAGCCAATGCCCAAGGTCGGATGATTCCCCAAATGTAACAGCGGCGTAACCGAACTCGAACCCGGGACCTTCACAATACATGTACTAACATACGCTCTACCGATTGGGCCACCTGACCACCTATTGAGCCCTTTCCGCCACACAATTGTTATGAGCCAAGAATTTAATTTCACTTTTTTATTTTAATTTTTAATGCGTTTCGTCATCAGATCACCTACTGGTTACACAATAAACAGGAGAGTTATTTCATCCTGTGTATAGTTTGGAAAATAAGAGATGCGTTTCTTTCAGAAGTTATAAGTTGTAATTGTTTCCCAATTTCTTTATATATGTGTACCATTGAAACCGGGAAATAAGCTGTCCTTTTAAATCTAATGAAAATTGGACAATACATTCTCTTTAGTTTATACATGTATTAATTTTAAGTATCTTCACATCTCACAATAATTTCACTTATATCAAGATGTCACCAGTCATGTCAATAATTATAACTTGGATTGTATTATATATCTCAAGATTATTTTATTTATATCAAGATGACGCTAGCTATAATTATTGCTTGAATTGTATAATCCATGTCCTGATAATTCCATTTATATCTGAATATGTTATAACTTGTAAGGCAAAATCGTAGTCAAGATAATTTCATTTATATCAAGATGTGAAACAGACGAAGTAGCAGAAATTATGAAATGATATGGTGAACACAAACAGCAGTATAACATAGTAAATAATATACCATGGATATTGTACTTTATTTTAGTTTTTTTAAGAGATTTTCATGAAATTTGCAGCCAAGTCTACTTAAAAACGTCATTGTATGGAAATTCATTTAAAAGTAAATTTATACAATTTTAAAGGACGGGCCTGTACGGACTCTCGCCGTCAGCATTCAAATTTGTCCTGAACTAGATCACACTGTTACAGACATAATTTTTCTTCGCATCAATGACATGAGAAGCGGGGAGGGATTAATTTTTTTTTTAGAGTTTTTGATGTTTAAAATTGAACTTACGAATAGGAATATTTCAATAATTTAAATCATTTTAATTTCATACCGCCAGTCACGACAGTCGACCCATCAATTTATACATTCGTAAATCAATATTGAAATATTTAATATTTTTTAATGCATCTTTCCAAAATTCCAAATTAATTATACCGGTACTTACATTTAATATGGGATATCGTGAAGACTTTATCACTTAATTTATTTACACCTATCAATCTTCAGATCTATGTTGTATATTGTAAGGTAGATCTACCTCTTGATTACCGGTGATGGAATGTCTAATAAACAGGATCTAAAGGTACTGTAGGTTACTGATAATCTCTTAATTACCTGTATGCGAGAAAGGGATGTAAATTCTACTTTTAAGAAATTGGGATCTTATTGATTTATCGTGAAAAAATAAAAGAATATTTTATCATTTTAGGTTAGTTGATGCATAGATCATTGTGCACATGATTTAGCCAATATTGGTCATTATTAAATTTAAAATAAGTCTAAATAGAGACAAATTCTAAGTTATCATAATTTTTTAATTATTTTTACAATCAACGGTCGCACACAAAACCATATTTAAACAATATTTTTAACAACTTTTACACTATACTGTAACCACACTATTGATAGCATGGCGATAGCATGGCGAGGTTTGACATGACGTCACAGCATGTTCTTCTCACCTCCAACACAGAAGAGCTGCGGCGATGATTTTCGGCAATTTTCAAATAGCGAAATATATATCTTAATGGAATAATTTTTTATTTTTTTGAATTTTATTATTAATATTGTACTTATAACTATCGATTTTGGTCATAATCCCTAGACTTCAGTGTCCCTTTAATACATCAATTTAGTGACAATTAAAAGTATAAATAAAAGAAATTTGTCACATTGGGTCAAATAATACATCCTTTTGATCAAAAACGTAAATATGTCTTTAGATCCGCCATTTTGTTTTCACCATTCGGTCAGATCATCCATTATTTAAGACACAGATTTTTTGGCTTGCTATTTTTACAAATCTCACTAAATTTAATATTTTATTTCAAAATCAATGAAATTTGGATTTGATTCTAAAATTGACTGTTTAATCCTAATCAATCGCTGTATGAAGTTGCATATGTACAGTTATACATGTTAAAAAAATATGTGGTAATAATATCATTTGCCTAATTTTTATTGTTTTTGTGGACATCTTGAACCACCAATTTACATGCCAACAAAATAGTGTATTAATAATGTATAGTAATAACTCATTATCAAATATTAATGACCCAAAATGGACACCACAAAAAATAAATACCGGTAATTCCACGGTATCAAAATTTGCAGTTAAAAACAAGTTCTTGGCAACAGCCAAAACAATCAAGAACATCTATCAAGACAAGAAAATAAACCAAACAAACAAAAAGATATACATTGTATATTGAGACCAATGATATTAAAGGAATTCTTACAATTAGTAAAGTTTATAATATATGTAAATTAATTATAACAATTAATAACAATAATATCAACATGTAAACAACAAAATGATAAAAAATAAACAATTTGTTGATAATTTACACTTGTAGAAATAAGTACACTTGAATAACAATTGTGGAAAACTTAGAAGAAAATAAATAATATCATTAAAACTGACATCATTTTAATTAATAATTTGTAGAGGAAAACAACACTGACCTGTCAGTATGACCTTTTATTAGGAATATTCATATATTCCGATCCACCCAAATGCCAACACAAGGGTAGTGTCAGGATATGCATTAATATATACAAAACAAATACCTGTATTCTCTATACATAAATGAACTGGTCCACTTTAAATATTTAAATATTAAAGGTCAAGCTGACAGGTCAATATTGTTTGCCTATACCTCTATAAATAATAACACTTACTTATAACACTTGGAAAAATTATTTTTTCACAGAAATGTTCAAAATTGCTTGATTCCGTCATTTTTAGAAAATTATTTTTCACAGAAATGTTCATAATTGCTTGATTCCATCATTTTAAGGCTTTTGTAGTCGAAATTAAAATTTTAGCGGAGGGTACAATTGGATCTATGTCAAAGGTTTTGAATGTGACTTCATTTTGTAATAAATATTTTGTGCATCTGTCTTACCCGATACAATATCATGGTTTGTCATAAAAACAACGATATCTAAAGACTAATCTAAATTTTTTAATGTAAATGTACTGTTCCATATTTGAATACCGTTCCTGAGTTATATACTTTTTTATTGTAAAGGTAAATTAAGTACCTTAACTGACAGTGACAAGTTCCGAAACAGTGTCTACCTTTTAGCTCCATATGTAGAATAGAGCTGCTGTTCGGACTCACGGTCCAATCTGTAGCTTGCAAAAACAATTTGATCATAATAATAAACAACAAACTTGGTCATCATTTCTGAATTTATGAAAAAAGAACAAAAAGATAAATTGGTCCACTATTTCAAATGAAAATAGTTTAACAAAAGCTAAATGCTTATTGCTGAAGAAAACGTTAATCAAGGCATTGACAAAATATTTCAACAGTAACCATATACTGGTATATCCTCACTGATCATGCAACATAAAACTGGAATGTGGAATAAAATTAAAGTCAGCATTTTAGCAATGAATAGTTACATTATTCTCTGAGAAAAATCCAACAACACCCTTTGATCCCTAAAGACAAATAGAATAATCCAAATATCAATGGAGGTAAATGTTCCATTCAAAATACAGTCCAACCTGCCTTAAAGGCCACCTCTATATAAAGGCCACCTGCTTATAAAGGCCAGAAGAATTGTATCCCAATTGTTCTTTGTTCATATTATTTGAACCTGTATATAAAGGCCACCTGCCCATAAAGGCCACTTTTACTGGTTTCCTTGGGTGGCCTTTATAGACAGGTTTGACTGTACAGGGGTGAACAGGTTAAACATTATTTGAATATAAAGCAGATGATTTGGAATTATGTTAATGAACATTGCCTGCAAAGCCACATGTAGACGTTAACTCTACAAATTTGGTTAAGTTACCTATCACTAGTAACACTGGCCAAAATTGTTGTTTGTTCAGCTAAAATGTGATTTGTTCTTTTAGACCAAGATTAAATAATGTAGATGGCTATCAAAACAAGTATAGGTCCATTTGACTGTTATATGTTATAATAATAAGAATTCACTACAGTACAATTTCAATAACCAAACTGTAGTTTTCTCAAATACCACAGATACTTCAAAGTTAAAATTTTAACCCAACCATTTTCATTTGTTGTTGCTTTGAATTTAAAAACCCAGAGCTCTTGGATAACTTCAAGTCAGAATCAAAGTTGCTTGAAGTTATGTTGTAAATTTTCCCAGCATTAACCATCAACTTGAAGCCATTTTGTTGTTAATTTTCCCAGCATTAACCATCAACTTGAAGCTATTTTGTTGTAATTTTTCCCAGCATTAACCATCAACTTGAAGCCATTTTTTGTAAATTTTGAAGTCGTTGCATTGCTACTGTACACCGATACCATACATGTAAGTCACATAATGAACAATAAGTTTTGTGTCACATGATTCATATTCCTCAACATTATGAAGAAAGATACGAAAAATATTAATGCCGCAAATTCTGTAAATATTATCATTTTTAAGAAAAACGTCCACATGTCTGATTCCACATTCATCGGAAATCAATTTTCCACACAAACATCATTGGGATATTACGTGAAACACTGTTTAACCCGTTTCTTTAGACGTAAAAATCCTGGTTTTGTACTGCCACAAAAAACAAATATCTCGCATTACATAACTGTTCTATATTTCAATACAAAGTACATAAACTAAGAGAAAACACATCACAGATGACTATTATCACAATGGTTGCTAAGCAGTTGTGCCTAAGAAACGTTGCTATGACGACATCTAATGCTATGGTTATGTTTCTACATACAAATAACTGTTAATGGCTGACAGTGGCTTCATGGCTTGTATCCTACAAAATAAATTGTTTGTATGATTAAATGTTGATTAAAGAAATCACAAGACACAGTCTTGATTAAAAGTCACCATTTGTTTAGTCAAAATTTGGCATAATAAAAGGGGTTTGGTGAAAAATTGAGGGATTTTGGGACTTCAAAATAGAATGAAGATAAGCAAGGTGGCAAAGTTATGGAGGAACATTATATCCAGTATAATATGGGTAAAGATGCAGAAATGTTAACCCCTGTTGATGATAACAATTTTGTCTAGTGTGGCATAGGATGCTGCTTTTAAAATTCAAAACTCACCACAAATTTTCTTAGTTTTAACTTTACTAAGCTAACCTATTTTATAAAAGTATAGACACTACATTGAATTGAATAGATTACAATCATCTTTAATAGGTTTACCTACATACCCCTTCCCTTTGTTACTATTGGTAGTATAATGAAGTAGAGAATGAGGTCTGGTCAAGCTTTCGGGATAAGGCTACCTTCATCAGGACCAAGAGTAAATACAGCATGTGTTAAGGTACAAATTGCGGTGAAGTACAATACAATATATATATATACATTGAAGTTTTACATATAATATGATTAGCAACTGCCGAAATTATGTTAACAAGTAATGTGAATTAAATATTATTAAAATTTAAATTAAAACAGTTCTTATTGTTATTTTGTACTTTAAATCTCATCAATTATGAGAACTTGATAGCATATAGCATTGTTTCCCCCTAACTTACTACATGTATATGTATTTATACTTGCCTTCATACCCTTTCCTTTGTCTCTACAGATAATACGGACATTAAAGTACCTATCAGTGTGACAATTCCATAAGTAAAACACCAGATAGAACTGTCCCTCCCTAGTTTACTGGGGTGTCAGTTGCTGAGTGTGCTAAACTGTAAGTTTATAGATCACAGCCCCCCAAACTTCTTAGGTTTGAATCCCAATCAAGACAGATTCTAAAGTATGAAAGTTTGTCAGTTCACTTGTCAAGAGTTGGTGGTTTTCTCCTGGCACTGTGGTTTGCTCCACCATTCCAAAACTGGCCTCCTCCATTCTGGCACATTAAACACTATTACTCATTGTTCACTCTCCTAGTTTACAAATATAATTTTTCCTTCATATCATTTCTTTTTGTCTCTACAGATAATATTGACATTAAAGTACTTATCAGTGCGACAAATCTGTAAGTAAATCACCAGATAGAATTGTTTCTCCCTAGTTTACTGGGGTGTCAGTTGCTGAGTGAGCTAAACTGCGAGTTTAAAGATCACAGCGCTCCACGTCACCTTGGGTTGAATCCCAATCATGACAGATCTTAAAAGTATGAAAGTTTGTCAGACTGCTTGTCGAAGTTTGTTGGTTTTCTCTGGGCACTCTGGTTTTCTTCCCATTCCAGAACTGGTCTTTTCCATTCTGGGGCATTAAACACTATTAGTCCACTCCGCTCTCCTAGTTTATATGCTTACCTTCATATCCCTTCCTTTTGTCTCTATGGGTAATATTATAGCCACTACAGTAGCTACCAGAGCAACAACTCGGTAAGTAGATAGAATTGTCTCCCCCTAGTTTACTATATGTTTACCTTCATATCCCTTCCTTTTGTCTCTATAGGTAATATTATAGCCACTACAGTAGCTACCAGAGCAACAACTCCGTAAGTAGATATTGCCATGTAAGAAGACGCTTGTAGCAATACCTAAAATGGAAAGAATCAAATACATGTATATTTTCAATGCTTTTTATGTTTATGCCAAAATTATGGATTTTGTAGTAAGAAAACAAGGTTATGAAACTATAGTATCCTATTTTTTGGGGTGTAAAGATGGACATTTAGCATTCTGCATTCACTTCATACCACTCGAATGTAATTTCTATTTTTAACTCTGGAATGCAAATTTTGATAGACTTAACCAAATTTATTTCATTCTCTCTCTCTCTCTCTCTCTCTCTCTCTCTCTCTCTCTCTGTTAAAATGTTACAAATATTGAGACTTAACCAAAAAAAACCATTCTCTCTCTCTCTCTCTCTCTCACGGATTACAAATATTGACATACTAAACCAAATCTCTCTCTCTCTCTATGATTGCAAATATTGACAGATTAAACCAAATATCTCTCTCTCTCTCTCTCTTTCTGTCTGTCTGTCTCCAAGAATACAGATGTTGTTAGACTAAACCAAATCTATATTATCTCTCTCCATCCAAAAATACAAATCTTAACAAACAGGGTTTAAAAATCTATAAATTTGAATAATCATTATTGCTAAAGTCATCTGATTAAACTTTTCAAGTTATAAATTACCTGTGCTACAAAGGGAGTAATAATTGCACCTATCCTAGCCATACTGCTACAGGCGCCCAAACCTATAGCTCTCATAGAGTTTAATTACCTGTGCTACAAAGGGAGTAATAATTGCACCTATCCTAGCCATACTGCTACAGGCGCCCAAACCTATAGCTCTCATAGAGTTTAATTACCTGTGCTACAAAGGGAGTAATAATTGCACCTATCCTAGCCATACTGCTACAGGCACCCAAACCTATAGCTCTCATAGAGTTTAATTACCTGTGCTACAAAGGGAGTAATAATTGCACCTATCCTAGCCATACTGCTACAGGCGCCCAAACCTATAGCTCTCATAGAGTTTAATTACCTGTGCTACAAAGGGAGTAATAATTGCACCTATCCTAGCCATACCGCTACAGGCTCCTAAACCTATAGCTCTCATAGAGTTTAATTACCTGTGCTACAAAGGGAGTAATAATTGCACCTATCCTAGCCATACCGCTACAGGCTCCTAAACCTATAGCTCTCATAGATGTGGGATAAACCTGAAAATATAGAAAACAAACAGTTATAGAATGAGTTGAGTAATGGTGCTTAACGTCCATGTCAACAATATTTTACTTATATCAAGAAGTCACTAGATATAGAATAAGATGCAGAAATTTTGCCTGTGTGTTACGCTGATGGCATTATACAGCAGGGTACTTTATCGTGCCAAGCGTACCGTGACATGGGACCTCGTTTATTTTAAGTTCCCATCCAAAAGAACCCTGACTTTCATTTCGTAATGCCGAGTGCTTGGCGAAAGAACAGTCACTAACCACTTTCAAGTCTTGGGTCAGACCTGGTCGGGGATCGAACCCACAACCTCTCATTTATGCAGCGAGCACTCTACCAACTGAGCTAGTTATAGAATGATTTATTGAAATGTGAAGTGCCAGAAACTTTTACTTTTGCAGTGTGCTTAAGGGCAATGTACAGGAAGGGTTCAGTTCTTTAGCATGCCATGCCTACTGTGACACATTGGATGTTTCTAAATATCAAATGCTTGTGAAAGAAAAGTCACTACCTATTTCCTATCTGCAAGTCTTAGTCAGACCAAGCCAATGACACCCCCCCCCCCCTCCACCTTGACATTCACATATACAGAGAATATTCTTACAACTAAATTGTTGATAAGTTTGATGTCTTTGTGTCTAGGATTGCCCTTGATTTATTTGACATCCGATAATTCCATGTTCCTTTCACACAATTTTGATTACACACATGGCAGGTGTAGCTAGCTGATCAGGAGGTGCTTACCCTTCCAGAGCACCCAGCCTCACTTTTCTGGTGGAAGTTCACATGTCTAACCTAACTTGTCAGTTCCAAAGTTTTCACTTTGCTGCTGGATTGCGATTCGGACACGGATTAGTATGTTTGTTTTTGATTGTTTAAAACATTTAATGTTAATGGTTTAGCAATATCCTTAAGTAGAATAGCAATCTTTTCATTTCTGTAATTTTCAAAAGACAAAAAATTTAAATAATGGAGTGGCGTAATGGTGTTTTATGCCCCTGTCAAGATTCTTTCTCTTATACAAAAGTGGTCAGTTCTGAGACTCAAAAATTAAGTGGGGACAGTTCTATCATTAACAACTTGAGACATTAAAATCTCAGGTCCTGGTTTCACAATCATTCCTTTGCTAAGATTTTCCTTAACCTAAATTTAACAAAGTTTGGTAATCTCTTTTTGGAACTACTGATGAATTTTTTTGTCAAAACCAAATGCAAATGTTTTAATATAGAAGTGATCTTAAAAATGACACCTTAAATTCCTAAATATCTTGAAAATTAAAAAAAATATTAAGATTTGAAATTTTGCTTTATTTAAGTTAAGAAAAATCTTAGCTAAGGAATGATTTTGAAACCAAGCCCAGGGTCTTAAAAGCTAATGAACTTTGTTATGGTAGGTGTGTACCAAACAATTATTTTGACAAACACCTGAATCATTAAAACAAGGCACAAAAATGAATGCCACACATTTTTAAACCATAAAATCAATTTCTTCTACAGCAGAACTTTGATAACTCGAACTTCGATATCTCGAATACCAAGGATAACTCGAAGTCAATTTTTTGTCCCGACCGGTTTTCTATATAAACTATATAAATACAACTTCTATAACTCAAACTCCTGTAACTCCAATACCCCGATAACTCGAAGTAATGTTAAGGTGCAAAATTCAAAATTGTATGACAAACCACCTTTTAAAACTTGAAATATTTAACAACATGTGAAATCACTGAAATTAAACCCCCATGGGCTATAGGCTTCTGTATAATCCGATTACTGACAGGAGAAGTGGTACAGATCAAAGGTTCTGCTACCATATTAATTAGTATCAATTAAAGGATTAGTACTCTGTGCCATAAGGGGAGATGAAGTGTAACCGTGTACCCCCTGAGTAGAAGCCAAGTTTTGTGCCGCTGGCGATAACAGCAAAATTTTAAGTGATTTTTCCAAGCTTAATTTGAATGACCAAAACGTGGTACGCACACTAATGTTATAATTTCTCAAAAATGCGCCTCTTGTCTTGCGTTTGTAATATTTATGATTATTACATACAATGTTCATGAATATGTGTATCTGATTCAGTTCTTTGAATGCATTATGATCATGTATTGGTAATACACATGTTGTGTATTGTATGCGTTTGTCCTCGCCAGAGTCCCTATAAAATCATGATTATATTTCGTTTATTTTTACATGTATTTAAGTAATACATATTACACTAGTGTATCAGTAAACAGTTAACCGACATCAAACATTTCTCCCATCAAAATTAAAGTCTACATTGTGATGTCATCCTTGAACTTCGAAAACTCGAACACCCCGATAACTGGAAGTCATCATCAAAGTCCCGTGCACTTCGAGTTATCGAAGTTCTACTGTATCTTTTTCTTTATTGGTCTACAATTTTACATACACATTAATTTATTACCAAACCTCTCTATTACACAAGTTATATATGCTTTTGGCAGGTTACATGGCTCCATGTACCCCGTCAAAGACTTTTGTACCCCGAGCCACAGATTCTGAGTACAATAAGATTTGACAGGGTACATGGGGGCAATGATTTTGTTACAGTTTTTAAAAACTGCCTTCTGCCTTTTAGTTTTGGAAAAGTTGAAGTTCTGAAATACTTAATTAATTAATTAGTTACTAGCGTTACTAGTTTGGTCTATTTAACTTCAATTTCACATTCTGTGTAACTTGGGTATGTTATCATCATGTATGTTTACTGTAACTAGACTTTCATGATGTAAAAGTTACTTCCCTTTTACTGCTAAATGTCACTTGTTTTTTATGTTAGTTGAATGGTTGAATGTAACTTAACGTCGCATCAGCAATTTTTCAGCTATTCGTGTTGAGAACTTTTTTTATTTTATCTCTATGGATTAATCTGTGAAAAATTTTGTGTATGCATGTGAAGTGTGAGTGTGTTGTATGGTCTGCCTTGTACTAGCACGCACTTAGGGCAACATTAACGTGCTAGCTCACCCAGTGAGTATTCTGCAGACAAGCATACCACTCCCCCGGTCCATTATATTGATACCAGGTGAACCAGTAGAGGCCAACGGCAAGAAAAATTTACTTTCCCACTTGTGGTCTGAGTGTTTTTTTATGTAGGCAGGCAGATTTCCGAACACAGTTCTATGTAACCATCAAGTTTACTGATCTCTATGCGCAAAACTTCTTGAAAAGTGACAATGTTTTGTTATAGGCTTACCTCTGGTGTATATACATATGCAGCTTGGAAAGCCCCAGATATAAATGCTCGAGCTACAAACAGGAAAAATGTTAAAACTGGTCTGAAAGAAAAAGATAAATATCAAGAATTACTAGATTGATTGAATAGGATTTTACTTTTGCAGTGTGCTCAAGACAATATGCAGGGGAGATTCCTCAACACTGCAGTGTGCTCAAGACAATATGCAGGGGAGATTCCTCAACATTGCAGTGTGCTCAAGACAATATGCAGGGAGTTTCCTCAACACTGCAGTGTGCTCAAGACAATATGCAGGGAGTTTCCTCAACACTGCAGTGTGCTCAAGACAATATGCAGGGGAGTTTCCTCAACACTGCAGTGTGCTCAAGACAATATGCAGGGAGTTTCCTCAACAATGCAGTGTGCTCAAGACAATATGCAGGGAGTTTCCTCAACATTGCAGTGTGCTCAAGACAATATGCAGGGGAGTTTCCTCAACATTGCAGTATGCTCAAGACAATATGCAGGGGAGTTTCCTCAACAATGCAGTGTGCTCAAGACAATATGCAGGGAGTTTCCTCAACATTGCAGTGTGCTCAAGACAATATGCAGGGAGTTTCCTCAACATTGCAGTGTGCTCAGGGCAATATGCAGGGGAGTTTCCTCAACATTGCAGTGTGCTCAGGGCAATATGCAGGGGAGTTTCCTCAACATTGCAGTGTGCTCAAGACAATATGCAGGGAGTTTCCTTAACATTGCAGTGTGCTCAGGGCAATATGCAGGGAGTTTCCTCAACATTGCAGTGTGCTCAGGGCAATATGCAGGGGAGATCCTCAACATTGCAGTGTGCTCAAGACAATATGCAGGGAGTTTCCTCAACATTGCAGTGTGCTCAGGGCAATATGCAGGGGAGATCCTCAACATTGCAGTGTGCTCAGGGCAATATGCAGGGGAGTTTCCTCAACATTGCAGTGTGCTCAAGACAATATGCAGGGAGTTTCCTCAACATTGCAGTGTGCTCAGGGCAATATGCAGGGGAGTTTCCTCAACATTGCAGTGTGCTCAGGGCAATATGCAGGGGAGTTTCCTCAACATTGCCATGTGCTCAAGACAATATGCAGGGAGTTTCCTCAACATTGCAGTGTGCTCAAGACAATGCAGGGGAGTTTCCTCAACATTGCAGTGTGCTCAAGACAATATGCAGGGAGTTTCCTCAACATTGCAGTGTGCTCAAGACAATATGCAGGGAGTTTCCTCAACATTGCAGTGTGCTCAAGACAATATGCAGGGGAGTTTCCTCAACATTGCAGTGTGCTCAAGACAATATGCAGGGAGTTTCCTCAACATTGCAGTGTGCTCAAGACAATATGCAGGGAGTTTCCTCAACATTGCAGTGTGCTCAAGACAATATGCAGGGGAGATCCTCAACATTGCAGTGTGCTCAGGGCAATATGCAGGGGAGTTTCCTCAACATTGCAGTGTGCTCAAGACAATATGGAGGGAGTTTCCTCAACATTGCAGTGTGCTCAAGACAATATGCAGGGAGTTTCCTCAACATTGCAGTGTGCTCAGGGCAATATGCAGGGGAGATTCCTCATCATTAAAGTGTGCTCAGGGCAATATGCAGGGGAGATCCTCAACATTGCAGTGTGCTCAGGGCAATATGCAGGGGAGTTTCCTCAACATTGCAGTGTGCTCAAGACAATATGCAGGGAGTTTCCTCAACATTGCAGTGTGCTCAGGGCAATATGCAGGGGAGTTTCCTCAACATTGCAGTGTGCTCAGGGCAATATGCAGGGGAGTTTCCTCAACATTGCCATGTGCTCAAGACAATATGCAGGGAGTTTCCTCAACATTGCAGTGTGCTCAAGACAATATGCAGGGGAGTTTCCTCAACATTGCAGTGTGCTCAAGACAATATGCAGGGAGTTTCCTCAACATTGCAGTGTGCTCAAGACAATATGCAGGGAGTTTCCTCAACATTGCAGTGTGCTCAAGACAATATGCAGGGGAGTTTCCTCAACATTGCAGTGTGCTCAAGACAATATGCAGGGAGTTTCCTCAACATTGCAGTGTGCTCAAGACAATATGCAGGGAGTTTCCTCAACATTGCAGTGTGCTCAAGACAATATGCAGGGGAGATCCTCAACATTGCAGTGTGCTCAGGGCAATATGCAGGGGAGTTTCCTCAACATTGCAGTGTGCTCAAGACAATATGGAGGGAGTTTCCTCAACATTGCAGTGTGCTCAAGACAATATGCAGGGAGTTTCCTCAACATTGCAGTGTGCTCAGGGCAATATGCAGGGGAGATTCCTCATCATTAAAGTGTGCTCAGGGCAATATGCAGGGGAGATCCTCAACATTGCAGTGTGCTCAGGGCAATATGCAGGGGAGATTCCTCATCATTGCAGTGTGCTCAGGGCAATATGCAGGGGAGATTCCTCATCATTGCAGTGTGCTCAGGGCAATATGCAGGGGAGATTCCTCATCATTGCAGTGTGCTCAGGGCAATATGCAGGGGAGATTCCTCATCATTGCAGTATGCTCAGGGCAATATGCAGATGAGATTCCTCAACATTGCAGTATGCTCAGGGCAGTATGCAGGGGGATTTTTCAACATGCCACACCTGCCGTGACACAGTTATCTATTTTAAGGTCTGTTCTGAAGGACCCTATGATTGGTTGGTTGAATGGTGCTTAACATTGCATCAGCAATTTTTCAGCTATTCGTGACAAGAACTCTTATTAATCTTCATGGATTAATCTATGAAAACGTTTGTGTATGCATGTGAAATGCGAGTGTGTTTTATGGTCAGCCTTGTACCAGCACATTTTTAAGGTGCTAGCTCACCGAGTTAGTAAGCCGTGTACCATCATTCCCCCAGTCATATTATATTGATACTAAGAGAACCAGTAAAGGCCAACAGCAAGGAAAATTCACTTTCCCACATGTGGTCTGAGCTGGACTCAAACTCACAGCGACGAGAGACCCTGGATTTGTAGACTGATGTCTTATCTATTAGGCCAAGACGTCAGTCTACAAATCCAGGGTCTCTCAATGCTGTGAGTTCGAAGGACCTTATGACTTTCATTTCCAAATGCTAAGTGTTTGGGGGAAAGAACAGTCACTACCTATTTTTCAGTCTTGGTTAAACCCAATCAGGGTTCATACCAACGACCTCCCACATATAAAGTGAGCACTCTACTAACTAAGCTACCATAGTGGTAATTTTAACAAGATATTTGAACACCTACTCAATTGGATAATGATTTTATATAATTTGAATCATTATTCAAAATGAAAAATATTTCACTATTAATTTATAAAAAATGGAGTGAAGTGGTGTGGAGTACTGGTGTTTTATGCCCTAGTCAAGATTTTTTCATTTACCGGTATATTGAGACAGTCAGTTCTGGGATGGCAGAAAAAAACCAGAGGACCTTTGGACAGTGAAGTGACAAACTTTCTCATTCTAAAACTCTGATCCATTGTGAATGAAATTTAAACCTAGGCAGTGAAAGGCACTGTGATCTGTAATCAGGAATTTAAGATCACTCCTCTAGTCTACTAAACAATTATAGACTTGTCCCCTAATTGACGAATCGCCAGCTACACCCACAATGTTCTGACAAAGGCCACCATCATGATATCAAAGCAGCGTCACAGCAACTGATGACGTACTAGTGTCAGTGACGTCATTAAACAGCGCAATTCAGACCAAGTTTTCATTCTTGTTGTGTGTTATTCAACCATGCCAGGCCTTTGTCGGAACATTGTGGGTGTGGCCAGCAATACATCAATTATTTCCCTTTGTTGAAACTCTTTTGTTTGAAAGAGGCAACGGAGGTGAAGGTGGGTACAAAAATTTATGCAAGTTGTCCTTAGCTTTCATTATTTTAATCCAAGATGTGTTATTTATAACTTCACACAACAGCCATTGTCTTCTCAAGTACATGAGTAAATTTCAAGTCTTCTGCCAAATTTAAATTTTTTTCACTTATACAGAGATGGTCAGTTCTTAGATGGTAGAGAAACTCAGAATACCTGAAGTAAACTCCTGACCTTCAGTAAGTGAACTGACAAACCTTTTCACACTAGGATCTGCTCAAGTGGGGATTGAACAGAGGTAGTGAGAGGTGGTGCGACATGTACATGACCACTGGACAAGAAAGAGTTAAGTTGAGTAATAGTGTTTAATGTCCCAGTCAAGAATATTTCATTTACATCAAGATGTCACCAGCTTTAGGTGAAGGTGCAGAAATTTTGCCTGTGTGATGCGCTGGTTCAAACCATGACCTGCCACTTATGGAGGGAGCACTCTACCAATTGAGCTACTGCAGAGGTCCTCAACAAGATAGAAAGTGAAACTTTGTTTTAACTGAGAACATTTATACCTACCTAGATGTACATATATTAGACAACAATACAAATATTGTGAAGACAAAGAACTCAAACGCCATTGTAAACTTCCTGCCTATCTTCTCAATAGTTATCACAGTCACAAACAGACCTGTAAGTAGATCCAATATTGTAAAACAACAAGTTATAACTGAAACAGGATGCTATTTCAAATGTGTCTCCCAAACAAACCCAAAAGGTCCTCTTTGAGTGAGGCCCCAACCATGTGCATGATCAAAAGTGTTACCCAAACTGGGTAATCAATGTTATCCCAACAGTGTGCATGATAAAAATATGCATCTACTCTACCCAAATATTGTTCTTCTTATGTTTCATAAAGATCTATTAAATATGGGTAGTTTTTGAGAAAAGTGGTGAACAAAATGTTGGCGAAAGAATACTATATGTCCTTCCACTTCACGGCCTATGAATTATTTCTCAAAAATAAAACTTTAAAATCTCTTCAAAGTGAAGCTCATGCTTCCATTCCTGGTAGCCAGAATCACCATTTGGTACTTATTTTTTAGAAATTCTTTGAAAAAAGTAACACATTTTAACTAATTTGAGAAAAAGTATTGGTGCTCAGTTGAAAAGACTGTATTCTTAGAATTTTAGAAAAATTGGCTACTAATAATTTTAAATCTGTGGAAATTTTGGAAAAAGACAAGTTTGAATGGTGATTAATTTTCAGGTGTCAAATGACATTCTCTGTTCTGTTAAGGACACCATGCACCTTGGTTTTGTTCATGAAACTATCCAGAATAGATTTATTGTTGAATTTTTGTGGCTCAGCATACAAAAATTCTCACAATCTATATGGGCAAAAGTACCATGACAATTTTGCATGTGTCCTACCAAAGACCTGCCTAACAAATATTGTGATGACAATTCATTATATATAGTCAAACCTGTCTATAAAGGCCACCCAAGGGAACATGTAAAAGTGGCTTTTATGAGCATGTGATTCTTGTATAAAGGTTCAAACAACCTGAATAAAGAGCAATTGGGATGAAATTTTACTGGCATTTAAAAGCAACTTGCCATTGCATTGTGGTGGCCTTTAAGACAGGATCGACTGTATGTCTCAGTATATTTACCTGGAAATTCAGCGAATGTTGTCCAAGTTAGATCTATATAATCAGATGTTGTAAGACCTTTACATGTGAGAAAACAACTGGATTCTACTCTTGTTGATGAGCCTGTAAAAGACAAATTACAATCATGAAATAGATGAAACAATTGTAGGTGCTAGTCAGAGCTCAAATTTTATATTATGGGTGATGGGTCTTTTAAAAAATGCTGCCTGACCCCACCCCATTCCCTTATCTGGAATAACCAGATAAAACAACAGAATTCTACTTTTGTTGATGAATCTGTAAAACACTAATTACAATATTGAAATTAACGAAACAATTGTAGGTGCTAGTCATAGCTCAATTTCATATTATGGGTGATGAGTGTTGTAAAAAGGTCTACCCCGGTATGTTTCCAATCCTATAGCCAAAATTAGCACTGGCAGTTTTTATTTATTTTTCCTTTTCAAAAAGTAACCCATTCTAGCAAGTTTGTGTAAAAAATACTTTGAAAAGGGGTATATTTTCACAAATTTTGGAAATTTGGCTACTTATTAATAATTTTATTATTCAGGATTCATGCCAAGACTTTTTATCTTTCAGTCAGTCCTGTAATACTTTGTAAATTTCCATATCCAGTTAAACCTGTCTATAAGGTCACCTAAGGGAACTAATAAAAGTGGTCTTAGTGGGATGTTGAGAGAGTGAAAAGGAGTGTATTAAAGTTTTTAAGATTTTAGTAAGAATTGTTAGTAGATGATTTTAGGATATTACTTAAAATTTGAAACACAAATAACTTATTCAAAAATTCTCTTAAAATGTAAAATATTACTGGTAATTAAAATTTGAAATGTAAATAATTCAAAAATTCTCTAAAATTTAAAAGACTACATAAAATTTGAAGAACAATTAATTCAAAATTATTTATCAGTCAAGCTAAGACTTATGGATTCTGAAGTGTAAGAAATTCAATAAACATAGCACTGTTGTGCTGTTGTACAGCATAGTTGGGAAAATGGTGTTGTGGCAAGACAGAATATAACCAAAAATTTGGGGGGGGGGGGGGGGGGGGGGGGGGGGGGGGGGGGGGGGGGGGGGGGGGGGGGGGGGGGGGGGGGGGGGGTGGGGGGGGGGGGGGGTGATGGGTGTCGATCTATGCATAGTCGACGGATGGTTTTTTTTTTTTTTTTTTTTTGGGGAAAAAGAAAACAATGTACCAAACCATGTATTGCTGAATTAAATGGTAGAAAATAATAATTTCAAAAATATATGAAAAAGACAATCGGTAATTAAAATTTAAAAAAGTTGTACCCGATCGTTTTGTCATTTCGGATAGAGAGAAAGTCGAGTTTTGCAGATCCTACCGTCGCTATGAGGGGGTACATTCTAGCGGTTGTATGTAACTGGATCATTTGCTGTTAATCTGGGTTTTAATTAACTGCTGATTATCACTCACAATATTCCCGTTTCATGTTAATGGTCAAGTATTTAAAATCCACATGTGGACATTTGCACACAACACTGTACGAATTATCTCCCTTTCACGAAAGTGAAATCTAATCGATAAACAGTTTTAAAATATGACACAATTGCCTCTACATCAAAATACGTTACTAGTATCTTAATCTTCAAAATAAATCTAAATTTCCGTAGATTTCACGAAGAATTAATTAAATCAACCTGCCGTTGCTGTTCATTTCATAAAAAGTTATGATTTTACATCGTAGGACGCAAACTTCTTTTTATTGTAAACATGAGATCAGTTCGGCAAATTGCAGAAATTATTAGATGCATCCCGTCGCAATATTTTACTAGATTCCGAAATGTATTCCGAAAATTTATTCCAAATGTGCATATGTAACCAAATGCATTACCCGTCTCAGAATACATATCTCACGATAAAACAGATATACTTCTTTCACGCTCATTTACCGCACTGTTTCCATGTGTACTCATATCTTATAATTTCATAGCAAAGAAGCTTGATATGTTGGAAGAAAGCGATAGCAAAGTACGCGTTCACTATCGTGAAACGCTGTACAAAAATTTGAGGCAACGACACATTTTTCCTAATATTCTTATATTTTGTTACAAGAAAGTCTCCCTGTAAAGGCAGTTCATCAAATAATTTCTAAATAGCACCTTTTGTAGCTCCATCTGGAAAACATGGATGGAAACACAATCATATTTTCAACCTGGTGTTGAGCCTATTTTCCTAATGCACCTATTAACCTCAAATCTTTGTTGCTCTTTATCAAAACTACTGTAGAATCACAAATGTTTTTGGGGAATTAAATTTGGCTATCTTCTTGTGAATATTACAATATTTAATGCCAACAAAAAGTTTTTAATTACCACTGCCCCTAATGTAATTTTTTTAACAAAACACAATTCCATTGATTTTTTGTTGTAAAACCACAAAATTTTAACCCCCCAAAAATTATGGTTTAACAGTAGTAAATATTTTCCTGTGACTTTAGTCGTGCTTTAATTGCTTCAGAATGATAGATTAAAGTTGCATAATGGCATATACTCCTTTTTTCAAAATTTTGAAAATACCACATGAAATAGGCAACATATTGAGAACAGGTACTGGGTCAAAATAGGTACAATGCCAGTATGCATTTTGTGTTTTCCTTGAAAATACAGTAAAACCTAAATTCTTCACCACCATTAGTTCAATAAGATTTAATTGAATTAAGAGATTTGTAAAAAAAAAAAAAAAAAAAAAAATTTGAGACATCAAAACACTGTGGTGATAAGAGAATGGCAAAGTTAAAGGTTTTACTGTACATACATGTTTTCCATGGGCTGAAATTGACCGCGTACCTTAATTCAATACTAAGAAGAAAAAAAAAGCCCCATTACCTCCTAAAAGAACCATAGAACAAAATTATTAATACAAGTGTACCTAATATTGTGTGATTTGAAAGGGAGATAACTATATTGTCATTACTGGAAAAGGGAGATAACTACATTGTATTTAGTTGAGAAGGGAGATAACTACATTGTCATTATTTGAAAAAGTACATTGTATTTAGTTGAAAAGGGAGATAAGTACATTGCATTTAGCTGAGAAGGGAGATAACTCCCTTTGTTTTTATTTGAGACAGGATTTTCAATCTACTTTGGTTTATTTTCTATGAAGTATAAACTAGCAACCCTTGTTTGTCTGGGTATCCCTCCTTCTTACCTTTAGCTCCTGTACCTGTGTTTAATTAGATCACATACAACATGTTTAAAATTTATTTTCACCAAAAAATGGAATGGAGATACAAAACTATGGTACATGTACTAAAAACAACATTATACCTAAATATAAGAACAGAAAAAATTGACATTTAGTCTTTTTTTAGTTTCTTCACTTATTTTACTGACTTTTCCAGGTATTGCTGAAATGGAATCAACCATTACCGGTACACCAAATTATATCTCAAAATGTTTGTGCAGATCTATTATTTCCACTGGATATGGAATCACATAAGCTGACATTTTCTTATTGGTATGGCTTCATTCCACAACAGTGTGACATAAAAAGTTTGACATATCTTTCTGTACAAACATTATAGGAATGAAGTTAACTTTTGTTTTTTTATGGAAGTTTGAAATAATTGGACATTTTGCACGCTGAATATTTCGCAGAGAATTTTTTTCAACAACAAATCAACAATTTAAATAACAATATAGCTGTAGCAAGTAAAAAAAATAGCAATGCTATGGCATAGGAATTCAAGTGCCTCTGTACGTCATCCACAATGAGATGATGTCACTGAGAGCCAATGAATTCATGCAAACGTAACAGAAAAATATGACCAATCAAAATGCTTTTAACAAATGAGAACTGAATTATTGAGATGTATTTATCATTTTATCATGTGAGACACTGACGAATCACAATCCAGGATTTGTCTAGATCTGAACAAGCCTTGCATTTAAAAAGAATGTCAGGAATTGAGATATGAAATTGAAAAATAAATCACAAAATTAATTTTTTAACAATGTAAATGACTTACCATGACAACCATCACTTGTTTCAAATAATTCTGTTGTCATCAACACAATACCATAATATGAAAATGCAGACACCAACCTACAGGAAATATTAAAATAAATATTAAAGATGTAACCTAGACACTAGCAGAATAAACATCTCAAGTATGAGATATAATATAAGTGATTCGGGTTGTATAATGTTTTGTCATCTCTCAAAGTGTCACTAGTTCCGTCTTTTTCACTTTCATTTTTCATTCTGTGTACCTTGTAAATGTGTTTGTTTACCATAACCAGACTTCCCCAATGTACAAGTTATGTCCCTTTAACTGCTAAATGCCATGCATCTTTATGTAGTTCCATACTAACAGCATTGGGTACCTATCACATGTTACGAATATTGTGCAATGAGATACATATGGCGGGAAACAGTATCAGGACCGCTTCGTGTCTGTGGGGCAGTGAATTGCCACAGACTGTTCACATTTCATTGTTGATTACGTTACTGATAACACCGATCAAAAGATCTTATAATTTTAATCTTAAATTATAAGATCTAAATAAATTTTTACTGTTTATGCATGAATTTTTAAGAAATATGCTTCCCAGAAAACCGAAGACATTGTGACATAAATGGTGTTATCAGTGACGTAATCAACATAGAAATGTGAACAGTGTGTGGTAATTCACTGTCCTGCACACACGATGCGGTCCTGATACTGTTTCCCGCCAAATGTATCTCATTTAAAGCTCAAAGTATGTCATGTTCATCAATGAATATTTAATAGACTTTATTTTCAGCCATATCATAATAATGATGCTGACATTGACAACAATCAGAAGGATGTCAAAACTGGCTGAGTAAGATTCAGAAGATTCTCTATATGGATGTAGGTGAAATATTTCAACCAATTATAAAACTAAATTTGAACAAATTTCATTAAAATGTACAAATGTATATGAAATTGACAAATATTTAGTTAATATTATCATGATCATACATACCATATTACCCATAAAAACATGGTTGTTTTTCTGAATTCTGGTAAAAATAAATCTTTTACACTTCCTCTACTTGTGGCCTGAAAAATAAAATTTTCTGTGATCAGATTTTGTTTTGTTAGGTTACTGTGAACATATTTAATTTTACGTGTATCTATTTTCATGGTACAGATAATTTAGACATATCTGAGTAGTTAAATTTTAGTGTTTTTGATATATGCACTAAAACAAAATAAACATGATTTAATTTTTTTGTTTGGCATTAATTTTTGCGCAAAACAAATGGCTGCGAAATAAGCGAAAATAAATACACAGCAAAAATAAATACGTTTACAGTATTTTAGCCTTGTTTTCATTGAATTCTCTATTTTGTTATATACCTGAGTTGACTAAAAATGACGAAATCATGGAACATAGGGATTGTTTGTGTTAAATTTCATGAAATTCTTTCAAGGCAGCGGTAACTTTTGCCACAGACATCATTTTCAAACATTAATCCTCTATCACAAATGTTCGGTCAATAATCCATTATTACTCATATTACTATACTCTTTAAAACAAAAAAAGGTTTATCAGGAAGAAGCAAATTCAGAGAAATATAATCTCTCACAAGTGGGTACTTTTTTGTGATTTTCATTTATGTTCAAAGGGCCATAACTCACAGGAAAATGATAAATCAACTCAGGTTAATAATATGGGAATTGATGTTTTGCACCAAGTTTCCTAAAATAGTGCTCCACAGTTTTGGAGAATTTCTCAGGACAAAAAGTGTCTGGATGTACCAAAAGACAGACTGTTGGAAAATCAAAGGATTTAACATCATCTTTCTTCAAAAGATGGGTTTTATATATAAAGACTTTATTTTAATTTTTTTAAATCAAAGATATATTTCTAAGACTTACCTTAACACTTGGTTCAACAAGTCTACCAAGAGGCATTGGTTTTCCGTTTTCTTTGGCTATCCTTTCTATTGTAGCTAAAGCTTTATCTACCTGACCTCGGGTTATGTCATACCTGGCACTTTCAGGTAACCACTGAAAAAAAACAATTATAATCAAAGCACTGAAGGTACTGTCACCATGCTAAAATCATGTCAGATTATGTCATATTTAGCATTTTGAAGATAAATGATTTATGATCAAAACACTGGGTGAAATCTGTTTGCACCATTTTAGTCTCCTTTTCCACCACAACCTATTTACACCAGTATATCATTTCGGCCATTTAAAAACCCTTAGTCCTTTTGCACCAATATAGTTCCCAACTGACTCAGTTTATTATTTAGAGTGCATAGTATTTCACCACATTTTTGACAAAATGTTTGGCAAAACTTGTATTCTTCAATTACAATTACTACAGGTAGACTGGCGCAAAAGACCTCCAAATTCTGGGGTAATTAAAACACCAGAAATGAAATAAGTGGCGAAAAAGATACCTCTAAAAATATGTAATTAGCACAAAAGAATGCTTTTCAAAGCACTGAAGGTGCTGTCAGCATGCTAAAATCACCCCAGGTTATGTCATATCTGGCACTTTCAGGCAACCATTGAAAAGTACAATTTATAATCAAAGCAATTACGGCATTTTCAGGTAATAGCAGGTTCTGCCAGACCTCGGATTATGTCGTACTCTTTCAGGTAAACACTGAATGAAAAAATATTTACAATCAAAGTACTGTCAATCAGTATTCACTTGAATTTTGCGGTTTAAAATTTCCAAAAGTTTTTTTTTAACAAGTCATTTCAATAAAATAAAACCAGTGAATTTTCTGCATACATTTCAAAAATAAAAATTATTATCTGAAAATAAACCTATTTATCAGCAATATAAAATTTGATGCGAGATGGGTGTTACTGTTGACCATTCAGCCACCAAATCTCTTAAACCAAAGGTGGCTGGTTGAATGTTGCTTAACATTGCATCACCAATTTTTCAGCTATTCTTGACTAGAACTGTTTTATTAAACTCTATAGATTAATCTATGAACAAGTTGGTGTATGCATGTGAAGTGTAAGTGTGTTTTATGGTCTGCCTTGTACTAGTGCATACTAAGGGTGACTTTAAAGTGCTAGCTCACAGAGTCAGTATGCAACAGACAAGTGTACCACTCCCCAAGTCACATTAAACTGATACCAGGTGAACCAGTAAAGGCCAAGGGCAAGGAAAATTCACTTTCCAACATGTGGTCTGAACAAGATTCAAACTCACAGGGTGAACGACCCTGGACTTGTAGACTGACATCTTATCCATTAGGCCACTGTGGCCTCTTAAACCAAAGGTGAAAAACAATCCCAAAAATACACTGAAAGTTTTTAGCAAAAAATTTAAAAACATATTTTATTTCAACCTTGTTGTTATAAGATATGTAGCATCAAACGTCAGGTGAATCCATTAACTTGTTCATATGTATATAATTGCTTTATTGAATATTTACTGCTGATACAAGCAATATCTGTACAGATGGGACTCATGGGAGATGTAACAGATTTTATCAGTTTAACGATTCATAATTAATAATCAATATTTATTGAATGTTTAACTTAAATTATGATAAACTTAAAAGGCCTAAGTAGCTCACTTGTTGATTATAGCAAGGCCTTTAACTGATTGATACAAAATCGGTTGCATATGCATTGAATATGAGCCGAAGAAGTCATGGTGCAAAGAATCTACATTTTTTAGAAAATATATTAAACTAAAACTGTCTCTAGAGAGCCAAATACCCCCGCCCAAACATTGAATGTTTTCCCCCGACCTTGACCTTTCCTGATACGACCTTGTTTTAAGGTCATGACACACCTTTGGACCATGAAGATTATTCATGTGAATTTTTATGACAGTCATCCAAAGCAATAATGAGATCACAACTTTAAACAGACAGATGGGCAGCCAGACTGACAGACAGACAGATGGATGGACAGAGAAGCATGTATGGCGATTCCTATACACCACCTAAACCTAGTTTGCAGGGTGTATAAATAAAGCACTAATGACAATTATGAGGTAAATGTATGTGCAACCAACAATAATTAAGGATGGTCAACACAAGTCTAGACTTCCTACAGACCTGGTTTCAGTAAGTTCAACTTTATCCAAGTCATTTAGCTACAGTAATTATAGAGTTTAGTTTAGTTTAGTAATGGTGTTTTACATCCCAGTAAAGAATATTTCACTTATATCCAGATGTCGCCAGCTATAGAAATTTTTCCTGTGTGTTGTGCTGATAGCATACAGTAGGGTTCTTTAGCACGCCAACCCCACCGTAACATGGGACCTCATTTAATTTAAATTCCCATTCGAAAGAACCATGACTTTCATTTCATAATGATGAGTGCTTGGCGAAAGAACAGTCACTACCCATTTTCAAGTCTTGGGTCAGATCTTGCCAGGGATTGAACCCATGACCTCCCACTACCGCAGTAGTCAGTAATTTTATAGTAATTTTAGAGATGTAATATGACTGAGTACTTACAAAACAACAAGATGAGAATATAAGTAGAGGCATAGCTGAGAAGCCAAGTAACCACTTCCATCCTAGAGTAGGCATAACGGCTAGGGCTAACAGTACCTCAAAACAGGCTCCTATAGCCCAAAATATCTGAAATAAAACAAAAGATAAAGCATAAAAAATATACATTTTGAGTCAAGTGGAGTGGATTTTTATGCCCCAGTCAAGATTCTTTCAATGATAATGAGGTAGACTGATCAGGGATGGTGGATGAAATGTGAGTGCACAAGGGAAATCACTAACTTTTGGCCAGCAAGCTTGTGACATTCTTACACTAGGATCAGTTCCCTCAGTTAGATTCTAACCTGGGCAACGAGAGGTACTGTGTTCCATAACCCTAAGTTTTAAACCACTCGGCCACAGAGTCCCATATATATATATTTATATTATGAAATGTGATCTATTTTCAAATAGATTGATGGATAAATGACATACAGCAAGTTGGAAACAGCATCATCATCATCATCATCATCATCATCATCATCATCATCATCATCATCATCATCATCATCATCCTCAGCATCATCATCATCATCATCATCATCCTCATCATCATCATCATCTTTGCCTATTTTTCTATGATCCTACGTATATTCTAAATTTCACATTCACTCTTTTTCCAATAAGTGGTGAACAGCTTGAACTAACACATCCAAACAAGCAATGAAAAAATGAGGTAAGAGGGTGGGGTGGGGTAATAATTCTTTCACTTATAACCAGGTGATCATTTCAGTATGAAGGAAAGCAGGAGTGGCCGGAGTAAAAAAAGGAGGTGTATTAATTTTAGTGATTCTCACAATAAACTAGTAATTTAAATCTATAACAAAATTACAATTAAAATTGTATTGCACAAGGAGATTCGTGAAATTTATGCTACATGTAATTTAAGACCTCATGAACTTTGCCAAATTATAATTAAGACCTCATGAATTTTGACAAATAAAATTCAAGACCTCGTGAATTTTGCCGAATTATAATTCAAGACCTCATGAATTTTGACAAATTATAATTCAAGACCTCATGAATTTTGACAAATAAAATTCAAGACCTCATGAATTTTGACAAATAAAATTCAAGATCTCATGAATTTTGACAAATTATAATATACATGCATTTATCAAAATCTGTACACGCTAAAATTTGTACACACTAAAATTTGTATATGATAAAATTAATAAATTAACAGTACTTAGTCACATACCTCAACTAGTACAACACATGTTGCTCTGGATGACGAGGGTAAAAACTCAGCATACAAAGTTACTCTGTTAAATATAAAAATTTTATTTGATTTATAGTTTCCTTGGCAATAAATCATTCTTTCTGTTTAAAATTATTTCGTTGTTTAATCAAAATGTAAATACAATTCACATTATTTTCTGTTTCCTTGTCAACAAACACATCATTTGAAAATTCTTTCTACAATCAATCAAAATGTATCACAATTTGTGTCATTTCTGTTTCCTTGGTAACAAAACACTCTTCATTTGAATATTCTTCACAACTTCAGTCAGATTATGAAACACAGTTTGAATTATTTTCTGTTTCCTTGGCAACAAAAGACATTGTGTAAAATTACTTCTGTAATTAATCAAAATTTGTCAATGACAAAGAGGGCTCGTCATTGTACCACATGATACCTTCCATTGTTTGTGCAGAACAATTATTTACATTGGATATGGATTTATATACTGGTTCATGGTTTTTTTTGCAGGAAATGACATTGTTAATGTTTTACAAAAAGCCCTGCACGAACGCTAACAGGTATTAATCATTTAGTACAGTGATGAAGCCCATTGGAAGTATAGATGTTGATGGTTGTTATTATTGAAAAATGTACCTGATGAAGAAACAGGATATGGCCTATTTCAAACAAAAACAATGTACGTTTATGCATGTTATTAACTTTGAGTTTTCACATTTTAGCCTGCTTGTTTTTATTGTATCTACTTACGATTGTGGAGCACCACCAATACCAAAGCCTACACATCCTCTAAGTATTAATATCCAGATGAAGTTTGGTGAAAAAGCACTAAGTATTCCAAAATAACAGGTAAACACTGAACACAGAATCAATTCCTGAAAAACAAATGAAAACATAATGAACACAGGATTAACTCCTGAAAGAAAGTAAACAACAAACGTAACTACAAAATCCCAAAAGTAACCACTATCATTTGAGACACTATTTATTAATGAAGACAGGAATATGTGGAATGTTTGACATCTTTTAACCACATGGTACTAGTATATTAAACAGAAACAAGAACTTTATGCTTTTTTGAATGAATAGAACCAATTACTTCTAATTCCAAAACAAAGTCTAGAGAGTGGGGGTATATACTCTGTTTTACAGTCTGTCGGTCTGTCAAACCGTCAGTCACAATATTGTGTTTCCTTCCTATTTTCCATGACTATCAATGAATCTTTATCAAACTTGGCATAAATGTTCACCTGAATGAGTCAATGTGTCATATACATTTTTAAGTGCATAGGTCAATGGTCGTGCAAGGCTACAAGGTTAAATAACAACTCTGCAATGTTGGGGACGGGGTATTTGTCTCTCAAAGAACTGCTCTGGTTGAATGTTGATATATGTCACCAGATAACAAATAAAACTTACTGTTCTTCTTCCATATTTATCACAAACACTACCCCAAAATCCTGAACTAAACATCATACCAGCAAACACAACCTGAAAAACATAACAAAATCAAATTAACATCTAACTGCATAAAATCTCTGTATAAAGACCACCAAGGGCACTTAAGAAATATGGATTTTATACAAAGGTTGTCATTGTGTAGTTTTTTTAATAAGAAGCAAAGTGGCTGTAACATTAGTTTTAATTGACAGGTTGTTTTTGTATAGAAAAACACTATTCTTAGTGGACTGGTGGTCTTCATTCAGAGATGGTCATCAGAGTAAAACACTATGTATAGACCAATTAGTTGATCCAAGAAATATGGACTTTATAGACAAATGGTCTTTATATATTATATGAAGGGTATCTGGTTGATATATCAATCAAAAAGGCTTCAAATCACTGGTTCTGATAGACAAGTGGTCTTTTTTACAGTGATGGTCACAGTTTTTACTGTATTATTAAAAGTACCAAAGTAAGATGTTTTTCAGAATCCTCATTAAAGTTACTCTTTTTGATATTTCTTTGGGTTTTTTGTAGGTTTTTGTCTTTCCTTTAAATTTTTTTTTTTTTTTTTTTTTTTTTTTAAAATTTCCTTTTGCAAAGAGTGGAGCAGAAGAGTGATGTTCTTCTGAACAAGAGTCTTGGCAAAATGATCCTAGACAAGGCTTCTCAAAACTTTGACAGCTTGTGGTGAGACTTATAGAATCTTACACCTGCAACAGTGGTAAGACAGATATTTCAAACAAGATTGAATATTTTCCTCATCCCAAGGGTGAGAAAGAAAAATCTCACATGGGATTTTCATGTCTCTTGTGTGAGAAAATAAGATTCTACTACTGACAGAAAGCACAGGAATGTTACAATAATGAAAAACAGCAAACTAATAAGAAATAAGACAGGATCTAGTTTATATTTTGTTGAGAAAATTTTAAAAATGTTAAGTTAAAAACAAAGCAATATATCTTTAAATTTAAAAAAAAACTTACAGTTGTGATTAGAGCTTGTTTCCACCCTACTAACTGCCATTCACAATGTAGGGCTGGTGAGAGTATAGACAAAATCATCATCTCCATAGCATCAGCCATCTACAAATATAAAAAGATAGAGAAGCTTCTGAAAATAAGTCTTAGTAGATCATGTCACAAAACCCCCTGTTTGATTGGAGATGGGCATCTAAACAGTCATGATGCAGTCTATAATATGGCACAAAGTTTGCTTCACTACAAGTAACAAGGCACCCTAGCACTGCAAACCGATGTATAATGAACTACTGGCAAGTCCACACCATGGCACTGAAAATATATTAAAAATCTTATCCTAAGGAGAGGCCATGGTGGCGAATTGGTTTAAAGCATGCATTTATTGATCACTGCCTCTCACCAACTAGGTTCAAATCCCACTTGAAACAAATCCTAGTATGAGAAAATTTGTTAGTTTACTTGATGAAGGTTGGTGGTTTTCTCCTGGTACTCTAGTTTTCTCCACAAACCCAAAAATGACTGCATAAGTGAAAGACTCTTGACTGGTGCATAATGTTTCATTCAAACCAATCTACCAGATTTTATTTGTGATTATAAGTTTTTGAAGGCACACAGTATTTCTGGTTTATCATAATGAAAAACAAACATACTAATCCATGTCCGAATCACAATCCAGAAGCAAAGTAAAAACATTGAAACTGAGAAATTAGGTTAGACATGTGAACTTCCACCAGGGAAGTGAGGTGGGATGCCTCAGAAGGGTAAGAACCCTCTTTTTAGCTAGATACCCCGCCACGTGTGTAATCAAAATTGTGTGAAAGAAACATGGAACTATTATAACCTATTAATGCATTGCACTTTATCATTGGCAGGTTAAAAAAGAGGGGCTGAAAATCTAGAAATTATTTATCATGGCCTTATGAATTTTTAAGTTGTAGTAACCACAACATACATTTTATAATTACAGTCCAACCTGTCTATAAAGACCACCTCTATATAAGAGCCAGCTGCTTATAAAGGCCAGTAGAATTGTATCCCAATTGTTCTTTATTCATATTATTTGAACCTGTATATAAAGAATACCTGCCCATAAAGGCCACTTTTTTTAGTTCCTTTGGGTGGCCTTTATAGACAGGGTGACTGTACTTATATTGATGAGTTTTAAACTGTAGTAGGTAAAACACAAACTTAATACATGTATTTATTTAAGCTGACATTTATAAACTTTTTACTAAATAAATTCTGTACTTTTGTTACAACAGCTTGTAAGTCACATATGTCTTTATATCTGATCACATATTGAAGCTTTGTTAAAAGGGTTACTCTGGCTATTGTAATGTTATCTATTATGCATGTATAGCAATTTATGCTTTCAATAGAAACTAGAACTGTCCCCAACATTTAATGATTTCCTGCGACCTTGACCTTTAAGATATGACTTTGGTTCAAGGTCATGACACACCTTCCGACCATGGAGATTATTCATGTGAAGTTTTATGAAAGTCATCCAAAGCAGCAATGAGATATGGCCTGGACACAAATTTACACGGATAAACGGACAGACAGATGGACAAACAGACATGGTGATTCCTATATACCCCCCCCCCCCCTCAAACTAGTTTGCAGGGGGTATAATTAAACAACAGATCCTGAGGTTTTAGCATGCAGTAGTTACTTATGTACAGGGCACTATCAAGATTTATATATGGACTAGCCAAAGGCCAGGATATGGACCTTCATTTTGATATGGCCCGATATACCTCCATTTGATATAAATGATTTTATGAATGAGAACTACGTCACAACCAGTGTTTGCAATGCAGCATGAAAGGGAGTATGTCAGTAAAACGGAACAGCCATGGGTCTATACGGCTGTTGGCTTTCTTCATGCTTCAAATATTGATATTTGCATGTAAAATCTCACAAACTTTCTCACAACAGGATCTGCCCGAGTGGGAATTGAACCTTAGATTTGAACAAGATATCATTCTACAGTTGAATCTGTCAAAATCACTTAGGTTTGAACCAGATATCATTCTACAGTTGAATCTGTCAAAACCAAACAGATAATTTTCTTTGGATGAGACTGGTTTTTGATTTTCCAGGGAACTCTGGGTTTGGTTTTTACATATTCTACTATATATAGTTTTATTATATTTAGTATTTAAAAGAAGCCAGTAAACTTACCCAAGCAAATCCAGTCAATATGGATAGTTTGATCTGAAACTTGCCAAATCCTATATTATCTATAGCCTGTTGTATGGTGTACGTCTCTGAAAATAACAAATAAATCTCATGTATATTTTAACCAATTTGTTCATATTTTTATTGACAGCTTTTTAAAATATTTTGTCACTTTTTCTCTTTTGTACTGTAGATACAGTCATACCTGTCATAAAGGCCACCCCTATATAAGAGCCACCTGCTTACAAAGGTCAGTAAAATTTCATCCCAATCACTCTTTATGCATGTTATTTGAACCTGTATATAAAGGCCATCTGCCCATAAAAGCAACTTTTATTGGTTCCCTTGGGTGGCCTTTATAGACAGGTTTGACTGTTACTTTATTTTTTGCTTTGCCTGAAAAACAAGAAATCTGTGAGCTACTGCTCACTTAATATATCTCTGCTTTTGACTTCAACCAATGACCTTAAATGTTGAAAAATAACTAAGTCTATAAACAGGAAGTAGATGTCTGGCAGACTTGAAATTGGTACTTGTGGTATAGGACCTCATACTGAACTTGGATACAAAATTTTAAGTGTCTGTGTTTAGTAGTTGCTGAGAAAACGGTTATAACAATTTCTGTTTTGAACAGAGAGAGGTAAAGCAGTATACCCCCTCTTCTTCAAGTCATGTGATTGTCGGCTTAAGTTTTTTTTAGAAGTTGTCATTGTCATCAACATTGGCGTTTTGGGTTTGTTTTTTGTTTTTTTCAAATGCAGTATGAATCTTTTGTTCTTATAATTTTTTCGATTTTTTTTTTCTTTTTGAAGAGGAAGGTCAAATTTTAGTTCAAATATATTGCAAATGATGTACCATAAATAACAAACATAAAATAGATCACATAAAATAAATTCATTTGATATATAGGCAAACAACATTGACCTGTCAGCTTGACCTTTATTTTAAATATTTATACAGAGTTCGTACAGACATTTGGACCCCAAATTTAAGGACTTTTTAGGGTCTTTTCAGGGTCTTATTTGCAAATTTAAGGACAATTTTAGCAAAAGAATATTGGTGCAAAGGCAGTTAAATAAATAAAACCATTACTTCTGTGTCCATAGTAACGACACTTGAAGTGGAGGTTAAAGTTGGGAGTTTGGGAGGGCCAGGTACCTTTAAATTGCTCCTAACTTATTAATTAATTCATTTATATCAGTCTTTTTGCAACCACTTAATATTAAAGTACAGACACCCAACTGGCCAAATTCAAGGGCTTTTTAGGGCCTTCAGGATAAATTTAAGGGCTTTTCAGGGTTAGACTTGTTTTTGGGGTCTTTTTAGGGCAAACCTCAAAATTTAAGGACTTTTCCAGGCCTGTACGGACCCTGTTATAGCAATGACCCAGTACATTTATGTATAGGAAACACATGTGTTTATTTCATCTACAGCCTGGACAACCTATACCCATGTATTTTGTGAACCATCATATATAATATCTTTGATGAAAGGTCAAGTGGACACTGCGGTAGCTCAGTTGGTAGAGTGCTCGCTCTGTAAGTGGGAGGTTGTAGGTTTGAACCCCAGCCGGATCTGACACAAGACTTGAAAGTGGGTAGTGACTTCTTTTGCCAAGCATTCTGCATTACGAAATGAAAGTCACTGTACTTTCGCATGGGAACTTAAAATAAATGAGGTCCTGTGTCATGGTGGGCTTGGCACACTAAAGAACCCTGCTGTATAATGCCATCAGTGCAACGCACAGGCAAAATTTCTACACTTTCAACTATAGCTGGCAACATCTCGATATAAGTGAAATATTCTTGACTGGGATGTTAAACACCATTACTCAACTCAACTCACTCAAGTAGACAGGTCAATTTTGTTTGCCTTCAAACAAAACAGATGAAAAAGTAACATATATTGTGTATGATACATTAACATAAAACAGACAACTTTTTATGTATGATAATAATTCATTGATTTTTTTTATTTATTTTTTTTTTATGGATTATTTGTAAAATATGTGACAGAAATCAAGATCAATCAATAAAATGATTGTACCATATGTCTAGGTTTTCAGTAATCAGTAGCTTGTGAAGTATTACTTCACAAATTTGCTAAAAAAAAATTTTAAGAATTTTCTCAAAAATAAGTAGCTACAGATGATTTTGGGTACTGGGAATGATATGTCCAGAAAAATAATACACCCGAATCACAAGAAAACTATGAAGGCCTTTGGTGCTCACCTGAGAAACATTCACATTAAGGAGATTTTGGAGTAATTTGGCCTACTAAATTTTCAAATACAAACTTGGCCTAGCTTATGTCAAGAAGATAATTCTGGGTAGGTTTGCAGAATATTGGGTTAAAATATGACTTTCAGAGTGTTAAAAAGGGTTTTCTATGATTGGACCTAGTGACCTACTTACTGACCTAACATGACCCATGAACCTGGCCTAGTCTTTGTCAATCATTATAGAACATATTTTTTTTACATAATTTTTTTTTATTTCAAATAATCTTTATGGTCATCTTTTTCCATTTTTTTTTTCAGTTTTTATAAAATTGTGAAAATCAGATTGGTGTTTGCGTAAAAAAATAATTATAAATGGTGCCAAATATTGGCCCAAAATTGACCTACCAAGTCCCAACAAAAACAAAAGTCTCAAATTGAAATCATATACCGATGCATTCAAATGTACATATATATTGAATAACCAATCAGAATTTCCCATGTTATCTATTTATGGTAATTGACGAGCCTGTTCAATGTCAGTTCATATACGAGCCAGATATTGACAAGTATGTGGAATTATAATTGAATCGGTATTATATGATGCTGAAGTGGTATTTTCTATCTCCTAATTTGCATCATTGATTTCTCTTCTTCAGAATAAAAAAACTGTGTAGTAATAAACGCTGATTGTCTTAGTTGACTATTTGTTATCAAGATCGCAGAATGGAGTCTGTAATTGATGTTAATGTTCGGAATTTGAAATGCCTTTATTAACGACATGTTGATAGAGCGGAATCGTTTTCATTCACGATGTACTGCTATTGTGTAAAACGTTTTTTGGGGTTTTTTTTGTTTTTTTTTAAAATAGCTTTATTAACAATATGTTGTTTCAGAGCAAAGTTGCCTTTGTTCAGGTATTGGGATATACGGCTACTGTGTAAAATAATCTTTTTTTTTTAAATTAAATAGCTTTATAAATGATATGTTAATACAGTGCAAGTGCAGGACAGTGTTCATTCTAGAAGGGGGCTAGGGGATCATTGATTCCTTATTTTGCCAAATGGCCTCATTGTTAGGCTTTAGTGGGCCATGTTTAACATTACATGAATGCAAAAATATTGATTTGATGTTTTTGGTTTTTTTCTTTTAAATTGACCCTTTTTGAAAAAAAACCCCTATATGAACCTTGGAGCAGGATCTATGAATCTATAACTATCTTCATTCAGGTGGTCTGATGTACAGGTTTTTGTGTTTTACAAATATTAATTTAAATAAACAGTACAGCTAATATCAATTATTCAATCAATTATTTAATTTTGTAATACAAGTAACTTGAATTTTGACATTATCATTAACATCCAGACGGTCAAATCTATAGTTGTTTTGTATTCTTTTGTTTAGTTTATAAAAAGCATAAAAATGTTGTTGTTTTTTCGTAACATGAATTTGAAAGGGATTTATTCTAAATAACCTATATATATATATATATATATGAATATATTACAAATGTTTCAATGAAAATGGTATATATTTGTAATCATGTAACATGGTTATAATAATAAATACCGTAGATGGATAACACACAAGTTGATGGATAGATAGATGGATGGAAGATAAAAATGGATAAAGTCAAACTTGTCTATAAAGGGAACAACTAAAAATGGTCTTTATGGGCAGGTGGCCTTTATATACAGGTTCAAATAATATGAAAAAAGAACAATTGGGATACAATTCTACTGCTCTTTATAAGCAGGTGGTCCTTATATAGAGGTGACCTTTAAGGCAGATTGGACTGTATATGAATTGATGGATAGAAGGATGGATAGATGGAAGGATGGAAGATAATAATGGATATGGATGGACGGATTGATGGGTAGATAGATGGATGGATAGACAGAAGGATGGAAGATAATAATGGATATATGAATTGATGGATGGATGGATAGATGGATGGATAGATGGATGGAAGGAAGGATGGAAGATAATAATTGATATATGAATTGATGGATGGATGGATGGATAGATGGATGGATGAATGGATGATAATATTGAATAGATGAATTGATTGATAATATTGAATAGATTAATTGATTGATAATATTGAATAGATTAATTGATTGATAATATTGAATAGATTAATTGATTGATAATATTGAATAGATTAATTTGGGTGCATGAATGGATGGGAGGAGGCTGAGGCCCCATTCATTGTGATGGTGATATAGTGTCAAATGCTCAATGCAACAAATACATTATGATTGATAATAATTTTGAGCATTTATTTTTCTTTTAAATGTGATTAATTTCAATTTGATGGGATTAACAGTCGATATTTTATCAAGCATATTGAAACATGAACAGCTGCAAGGAAAATTTGCTGTGCAACAAATTGTGCACAGCCGAGTCATTAGGGTCATATCAACTTATGATTCAAATCACAGCCTGGTACAATGCATTTCCTTGAAAAAGAACCATGAAGGTATCAGCAGTTTAGTGCTCACTCTGACTGTGGAAGGCCAGAAGTTGGACCCTAGGCAGATCTGACCAAGACTAATTAGTGACTTTAATTGGTTTTTTGTAAAGCACTCTGCATTTACAAACAAGAGTCACTGTTCCTTCAGAAGAAACCTGATACCCTATGTCATAGTAGTTATGGTATGCTAAGGAAATCTTCAACACATTAACCACAAAAGCACTGTTAAAATGGTCAAAATTCCAGCAACTTTACTTAGAGCTGGTGAGAGTCCAATATAAGTGAAATATTATTGACTGGGGTGTAATGCTCCATTCAATCATTCAATTAATTATTGCCAAAGCCATTCAATTTTTAGTTGCTCCAGTTATCCCAGCTGATATAATAATTTGCCACAATTAACAGAAATGTTTTGGGGATAACCTTATTGTTGACCGATATCCCATCTTAGTAAGGGTCTTGTTTTTTAAACCTCTAAATCTTGGATAGATCTGATTACCAAATAGGCTTGAAGCTTGCTATTACACAGAATAGGCAAATAAGAGAAACTTCTGTGCTGTTTTGGGGCATATTTTGAACCAGTACCAAATGAAAAGCACACATGAAACAAGTGAATTTGTTATCATACCCACAAATATATGTGTGATATCATTTTACTAAGAATTTCTAGGTTTGAATTTTTTATTTTTTTTAAAATCTGTTTTTCTTTAAGACCTCATACAACACTCTCATATTTTTGTCTGGTATCTTATCCAAAAATTACTCAGCGGATAATAGTTCACTAAAAATATATCTATCAACAATTGCTCAAATTTACAGAGCAAGAGATTCAGACCAATTCCTAATGATTGTTGATTGGACCAAACAGTTAGGGCTTTTTTTTATTTTCGTGACGTACATCCTTAAGTCTTCAGTCTTGACACACAATAATTGGAAATGCCATGGTAATGTCAACTATCATAATTAAGGCATTTTAACTACAGTTCACCACAATGTTTTATTCTGTCAAAGCAATCAATACACTGTTACCAGCATTAGATAGACAGAGAATATTGTGCGTAGTCTATGATTAATTCTTCAAATTTCCGCCTTCAAGGATGTGAACTGCTTACGAACAAATTTAAAATATTGAGGAACAAAACATCTGAAAATTGGATTGATTTGTTATGCATAGATTTCTATATATATAATTGAAAACTTCCGACTTCAATCACTGCATCAGCTGGTTGTACATTTCATTTGGCCTTAGCAGTGTTAACACTTCCATTTCTACATTGACTTATTACATACAGTTTAACCTGTCTATAAAGACCACCCAAGGGAACCAGTAAAATTTGCCTTTGTGGGCAGGTGGTCCTTATATACAGTTCAAATAATAAAAATAAAGAACAATTGGGATACAATCATACTGGCTTTTATTTAGGCAGGTGACCCTTATATCAAGGTGGCCTTTAAGGCAGGTTGGATTGTATATTTCTAAATGAAACTAAAAGGGAGGCAAATGTTTAAATCAAGGCAACTTAGTGTTTTTCTGTCTTAGAGGTCAAAGATCACATTTCATTAAACCCATCAAGTTGTACATTCCACTGGGGTTATCGTGTACAATTATACTTACTTCTATTTGAGCCATGAAACCAAAAGGGAGGAGAACTTTCAAATCAAGGCAACTTAAGTGTTTTTCTGTCTTAGAGATTAAAGCTCGCATTTCATTAAACCTATCATTTTGTGCATTACATTTAGGTCATCTTGTACATGTACTGTATATGTATTTCTATTTGAGCCATTATTGAACCGACTCATTATAGGAACCAAAAGGGAGGCAAATGTTCAAATCAAGGCAACTTAGCATTTTTCTGTCTTAAGAGTTCAAAGTTTGGATTTCATTAAACCCATCAAATTGTACATTTCATTTGGGTTATCATGTACAATTTGAGTCATTTTTGGATTAACTTGTTATAGAAACCAAAAGGGAGGCAAACGTTCAAGTCTTAGAGGTCAAAGCGCGGATTTCATTCAAGCCATCAAGTTGTACATTTCACTTGGGTCATCTTGTATATGTGTATGTACTTCTATTTGAGCCATTTCTGCATTGACTCATTATAGAAATTTTTATAATGAAACCAAAAGGCAGGCAAATGTTCAAATTGGGCATCTCAGTGAAGCCCAAACTTCCCTTTTAATTCGATCCATCAAGCTGTACATTTCACTTGGCCCATGCAGCAGTAGCATACTACATTTACTTCTATTTAATTCTTTACTGTATCATGTTAAGAAAATTCTTTGATCCAATTGGTCATTGAACCCTAAACTCTCACTGACAGAGCAAACACTGTACCATCTGTCTTACTAGTGGTTACAGAATCAAGAAGTAATAGCAATGAGAATCCTGATAAGAAAATTAATTGATCCAGTCTGTAATTGAACCCTAAACTCTCATTGATAGAGCAAACTCTCTACCATCTGAGCTACCATAGTGGTTACAGAATCAAGAAATAATGAATTACATGTAAGAGTGGAGCGGAATGCCCATGTCAGGATTCCTTCACTTTTATGGAGAGATGGTGGAGGAAACCTAGAGTGCATGGAGAAAACCACTGAACTTCGACAAGCAAACTGACAAATTTTCTCATACTAGGATGAGCCCAGAATGGAAGTGGAACACATGCACTTAAGAAGCACTGTGATCCACTTGACCACAGAGGCACCACGATCAATTAAAAGAATGCTGATAAAAAATAAATTGATCCAGTCAATTATTGATCTCTCACTAACAGAGCAAACTCTCTACCATCTGAGCTGCAATACAGAATAAAAAAAGTCAAAGAAATCCTTATAATAATTGTCAGGTTGACACAGGCATGATAAATTGGTTACTGAATTAAACTAATGAGAGACACAGATGTGACAGCGGAGCGACGGTAAGTCGACTATATTAATTGTCAAGCGACAGTAAGTGGAGAGTATTGATTGGACGGGAGGATGAGGATTTTTGTTTTCTAATTTCCGCATCTGATGACCTGTCTCTGGAGAGATGATTTAGAATGGCCTTAGAATGAACATGTATTTTTTGATTATCACTCGTTACCAGTTTCTGAAGAATTGTTAGACATATGAATCAAAGTATTTAGCTTAAGATATCTGACAGGTTTTCTTATTGATTCTTAAAATCTTTTTCCACAAATGTCATTATTATAGAAATAATCCAAATAGTTCCAATAATGAATAAAGGGTGTTTTATCCTCAACCCAAGATTCTTTCAATTATATTTAAGTGGTCAATTTATTTTCAGATGGTGGAGAAAACCTGGAGTGCCTTAAGAAGCCCACTAGTTAGTAAACTGAAAAACTTTCTCAACTAGGACCTTTCCCTGAGTAGCATTCAAACTTAACATTGAGAAGCACTGTAATATTAGATCATTGCTGCACTAAAGCACCAACTAGTGAAAGCTATATCGTTCTACAACTCTCACTCAATAACAGAGCAAACTTTCTACCATCTGAGCTGCAATGCAGAATAAAAAAGTCAAATAAGGCTTTATAATAATTGTCAGGTTGACACAGGCATGATAAATTAGTTACTGAATTAAACTAACGAGAGACACAGATGTGACAGCGGAGCGACAGTAAGTCAACCATATTAATTGTCAAGCGACAGTAAGTGGAGTGTATTGATTGGACGGGAGGATGAGGATTATTGTTTCCTAATTTCCGCGTCTGATGACCTGTCTCTGGAGAGATAATTTAGAATGGACTAAGAATGGACATAAATTGTATTTTTTTATTATCACTCGTTACCAGTTTCTGAAGAACTGTTAGTAAAGACATATGAATCAACGCATGTTGCTTAAGATATCAGACATATTTTCTTATTGATTCTTAAAATCTCCTTTCACAAATGTCATTATTACAGAAATGATCCAAATAGTTCCCATAATGAATAAATGGTGTTTTATAGACAACCCAAGATTCTTTTATTTATATTTCAGTGGTCAATTTATTTTTGAGATGGTGGAGGAAACCTGGAGTGCCTGAAGAAAAACACAGACTTTCAGCAAACTAAACTGAAAAAAATTTCTTACAGTAGGATCTATCATCAAATGGGATGCAAACCTAAAAATTTGTAATATGTCAACTTAGATCACTATGGCACTAATGTCCCTGAAGACTGAATGATCAGATTCAATGAGGTTTAATGTCCAGTCAAGAATATTTTGCTTATACAGGGATTTATCAAGGGCCTATTTAGGGCCGAAATTCGGCCCCATTCCCAATGGAAAAACATTGATTTTTTCCCAAAATGGGCTGAGAAAATTCCCAATTAGAAAATCGTACCAGATACATAGCTGAAGTCTGGCCATAAATGCAGCTGCTTTTCTCAATCAAAAATGATGTCAAGATTTTCCCAAAATGAGTAAAAAGTTTATACTTATTCCCAATTTTTAGTTTAGGGCCTTTTCCCAAAAGACCCTGATAAATCCATGTTATATTAAGACATCGCCAGCTAAAGGTAAAGTGGCAAAAGTTTTGCAGTGTGCTCAGAGCAATCAATGTGCAGAGGGAGTTTGTTTTGGTTCATATGAAGCAAAGGGACTTTAATTGTGTACCCTAAATGAGCACTTGGTTTTTATAAAGAGGTGGTCACTATAGAAGGTATAACTGTATAGACAGGTTGTCTTTATATAGAGTTGGGCACTATAACAGGTATTGCTGTACAGATTGGTGGTCTTTATATTGAAGTAATTGCTATAGCAGGTTTTACTGTATACATGTATACAGGTTGTCTTTATATGCAGGTTGTTGCTATATAGGAAATTTTACTGTATAGACATGTGGTCTTAATAGAGATGGTCACAATAGCAGGTATTACTATATAGACATGTGGTCCTTAAATAGGGGTGGTCACAATAACAGGTATTGCTGTACAGAATGATCTATATATTAAAGTGATTGCTATAGCAGAGGTTACTGTATAGACAAGTGGTCACTATAACTGATTTTAATGTACAGACTGGTGATCTTGAAGTGATTGCTATAGCTATAGTTTAACTGTATATAAAGATGGCCTTAATATAGAGATGGTAGATCTAGCAGGTATTACTGTATGCTGAAGGAAGATTCATATCTGGTTATAGTTTTGATGATCAATTTAGAAAATATTCAGAACTGTTCATCATTAAGATTATTTCTCTGATGTCTTGAAACTACCAGAGTTACAGAGGCAACCTATCAAACATCTTAGATACTTGTCAAGACTAAAAAATTCACAAACATTGGTACAGGCAAACAATATTGACCTGTCTGCTTGACCTTTAATTTAAATATCTATTATGGACAGTTCATTTATGTATAGATAACACAGGTGCTCATTTTTTCTATGCCATAGGAAACATACATTGTTTAAGTTTTAAATTCGAACCCTAACATTACTCATGTATTTGGTGGATGCTCCTATATGGATATTCCTAATGAAAGGTCGAGGTGACAGGTCAATGTAGTTTGCCTATAACAAGGGATTACTAAAATAGAATGTTTATTCATTCTTATGTTTCATGTTCTATGCAATGCATCGGTACAGTACAGGCCTGTCAAAAGTTTAACACTAAGCTAACTAATCTGTGCCGAATCGACGGCTCGTCTTGTCACCTTGTTACATTGACAGATATCATCAGATATTTGGCAGCTGCTATCTATCTCTCGGCAGCTTTGGGACCACTTGCTATTCATATCTCGGCTGTAGAGCTTGACTGTTTTTGTTAGCTCAGTCTTAAACTTTCGACATGCCTGTACCGTATATCAAGTCAGTTGATAAAAAATCAATATCTTTAAAACAGACAAAAAAATCAATTAGTTTAATACTAACAGTTTTTGATATTATTGCATATGACTTTGACCTTTATCAATGAACATCTGCAACTTTTATTTTTATTTTATTTTATTTATTGATGTTTTAATAAACATATAATAATAATTTTGATGACAATATAATAAAAAAAAAAATAGAAAAAAAAAACAAACATTTTACGTCAACATTAACAATTGGTATGAATCTTTTGAAGATGAGCTCAACTATGAAATTTAGAATTCTGTACCCAATGAAGATGTGTCCCAGCAGTTAAGGCTGTGGACAAAAGGAGTGAAGTAAATTCAAGTAATGGTGTTTTGTGCCTTATTTTGGGTCCGAAAATGGGTCCCATTCCCTATGTTTATAACCTATGCTTTTTTCTTTCAAATATTTTGGTGAAGTTTTTCTTAATTTGAATAAAAGATGTTACAAATACCTTCTGGAGGTTCAACTGTCTCCATGTTCGGATTCCCAATGACGGCCATATTTGTTGGTTGTCCGTCATCCCCACCATCATGTTCATCGGCCATCTGGGCAAACTGCCTCATGGCCGGGTCAGTAATATCCATATCAATACTGTTATCGCCAGCTAAATCTTCATATTTATCTCCCTTGGTAAATTTTACGAATCTGCTAAACATTTCTGTCTTTGCGTCGTAACTTTAACCTTCCATCAGTAAACTTTTTATCTGGTTTTTCTGTTTTATTCCATTTCTATAATAAGAAAAAACTGAATGAGTACTAGCATCAAGAGGCCCATGAACCTTATGACTCACCTGTGAATATGCGCCATATCTACTGCAGAAGTTCAATAATCAATAACATTTACGACAGAGGCCATCAAAATTTTCTCAACGTTTTTTATTTGATGAACTGTACCAAAGCCACATATTGAGAGAACAGTTATGAAATTCAGTTTTATGTGATATTCTTTCAATTATATCAAGAAACAGGGTTAGGGATGGTGTAGTGGAATGGAATGATGGTGTTTTATTTCCCAGTTGAGTGAGTAATGGTGTTTTAACGTCCCAGTCAAGAATATTTCACTTATATTGAGACATTGCCAGCTATAGGTGAAGGTGCAGAAATTTTGCCTGTGCATTGCGCTAATGGCATTATACAGCAGGGTTCTTTATCGTGCCAAGCCCATCAAGACATGGGGCCTCGTTTATTTTAAGTTTCCATCCGAAAGAACCGTGACTTTCATTTCATAATGCCGAGTGCTTGGCGAAAGAACAGTCACTACCCACTTTTAAGTCTTGGGTCAGACCCTACCGGGGTTCAAATCCACGACCTACCACTTACGGAGCGAGCACTCTACCAAATGAGCTACCGCAGTGGTGTTTTATTCCTCAGCCAAGATTCTTTCACATAAATCAGATGGTCAGATGATGGACTGGAGTTATGGTGTCTTTCATTCCAGCAAAGATTCTGTCACTTATAATGTCAGTTTTCTTGGATGGTGGAGAAAACTGAAGTTCCTAGATATAAACCACTGATCTAATCAAAACAAACTAACAAAGTCCTCACACTGATCTGCAAAAGTGGGAATTGAACCTACGCATTGAGAGATCAGTGCTTTAGACCACTCAGCACTGAAGGACCCCTCTGATTTTGGTCAGACATCATCAGAGAAGTATGGTTTCAAGGCTCGTGTCAAGGAAAAGACAGTTGAATCCAATTTTGCAAGGCTCAAAACATGAAGACAATCTTAATTTAGATCAATGTATTTACTATACTAAAAAAAACATTATCATTAATGGTATGAAAAAATCAATGTTTATTATTAGTCATCAAAGAAAACATTGATTTTAACAAACACACATGAAGATGAAATTCTAGCAAACAAAAATACCGGTACCACCAGGGGTTCAAAATTATGTTTTTAATGGAAGGTCATGGACATTTTGCTTTAATTTTAGCAGGCCCCACATAGTGTTAAAAGTCCAATATCAACACTGGAAGTTTCATGTGCAATTATGTTGTCATTAAGAAAAAGTATAATTATCCTGGTAAAAAAAACCATAGGTCCATTGGACTTTTACAGTTTAAATATCAAAGGTCCAAGTGTAAAATCATTAGGTCCAGGACCTCGGACCTGGGTAATTTTGAACCCCTGATCCAATATCAACATTGAAAGGTCCATGTGCAATTGTGTTATCATATATACAAATTAAGTGTGATTCTGTCATAAAATGGTATTGCACTTTTAGTTTAAATATCAAGGGTCCAAGTGTAAAATCAATAGGGCCGGGACCTAAGACCTGGGGAATTTTGAACCCCAAGTCCAATATCAACAATGAAAGGTCAATGTACAATTATGTTATCATTTAGAAAAAGAAGTATTATCCTGTCAAAAAATGACATGTCCATTGGATTTTACAGTTTAAGTATCAAGGGTTAAAGTGTAAAATCAATAGGTCCTTCGACCTGGAGAATTTTGAACACCTGGTCCAATACTAGTATCAACATTGCAAGGTCCATGTGCAATTGTGTTATTCATATATACAAATTAAGTGTGATCCTGTCATAAAATGGTATTGCACTTTTACAGTTTAAATATCAAGGGTCCCAATGTAAAATTACTAGGGCCTGAACCAAGGACCTTTTAAACCCCTGATATCAAAAATAAAACCGACACTTACTTCAGGTAAACATATACTTAAAACCAAGATGACAAATCTATCGCCATGACATCAAGTTGTTAATAGATTTGATTAAACGTTCCACATTCTAACGAATCAGTCTTTATTAATTATATGTTCCTTGTTTTGACGCATCACAACTTAATTATCCATTACCTAAGTAGCTAGGAGGCCATTTTTATACCATTACGATGTTTTCCTGTTAAGAAGTTATAGATTTATTTTTTATACATCATCATAAATCTGATCGCACACCACTACATCTACCACCTGTTACTTATAACTTTTATTATGTGCATAATGTTGCATTATAAGTATCATATTCATGTATAAAACAGATATAAAGTTATGTAGTCTGTCAACTTACATGTTTACCATAAAAACTTCAGTGTTCAACCTAGAAGGGCCATGGGGCTGTTTATCCCTTATTTTCCCCAAGATCCCACTGTTTAGACCTTAGTAGGCCATATTTAGAGTGTTGAAATCTAGAAAGGGGCCATCTATCCTTTATTTTCCCAAATGACCCCATTGTTAAGACCTTAGTGAGTCTAAAAGGGGCCATGGGGCCATTGGTCCCTTAATGTCTCAAATGACCCCATTGTTTAAACCTTAGTGAGCCATAATTAAGAGTGTTTAATCTAGAAGGGCCAAGGGCCATGGGCCGCATATCCCTTATTTTCTTAAATAGCACCATTGTTAAGACCTTAGTGGGTAATATTTAACAGTGCTGAATCTAGAAAGGGCCATGGGGCCATTAATCCCTTCTTTTGCCAAGTGATGTCATTGTTTAGACATTAGTGAGTCTTATTTAAAATTACATAAATGCAAAAATAATAATGTGTTATGGTGTTTTACAGTATTCAATCTAGTAGGGGCCATGGGACTGTTTGTCGATGATTTTGCCAAATGACCCTATTGTTTAGGCCTAAGTGAGCCATATTTAACTTTACACAAATACAGCAATATTGATGTGTTTCAGATAAGATTTTTTTTTTAAATGTACCTATCAAAAAAATACTTGGTTAAACAATGATTAATTTATAGCTCAAAAACATGTAATGTAGTCAGACAAATTTGAGTAGAATGGAATAATGGAGTTTAAACCCCAGACATGTTCTTTCACTTATATCAAAGGAGGGGACAGTTCTTGGATGACGAAGGAAACTGGAGTGCCTGGAGAAAACCACTGACCTTCAGCAAGCAAACTGACAATCGTTCACACACTAGGATCTGTCCAGAGTGGGATCTGCACCAAGAAAGTGAGACACTGTGATCTATAAGCAGGAAGCAGATGCTTTGAACCACTTGGCCACCAAGGCCCCACAAACCAATAAAAACACATCTTAACAATACATGTTTAAGGGTAAGAAAGCCCACTGATTATAAAACCTCTAGTTTTTATGGGTACTAATTGGTATCCAGTGGTATGATTTAAGTATACATAAGGTAAAACACCAGAATTTACCTAAAATAAATTTAACACAATAACAATGTTTTTTGCCCATTGGCTGCTGTCTGTCTTCCTTACACATCTTTCTTCATATATCTTTAAGAAAACAGGAACTTGTAGCTGAATTAATTTATAAAATCAAGTTATTTAAATATCTACATTTATGGATTTTTCTTCAGGCTAATTAATCAGTAAACACATCATACACATGTGTATAGGCAAACTACATTAACCTGTCAGCTTGACCTTTAATATACAAGTAAATATTTATCATGGAAGAATGCATTTAGGTATAGAGAACACAGGTGTTTACTTCATCTACATCATGATAAACATGCATTGGCTATGTATAAACTGAGAATCCTATCACTATCCATATATTGGATGGATCATCATATATGAATATTTCTAATGAAAGGTCAAGCGGACAGGTCAATGTTAAACAATGTTATTGTATGTATATGCATCTTTCTTGATATACATGCATATTGACTACTATTGTGTATGAATAATGACTCAGTAATAATTTTCTTGAAGGTCATTTGGATCTAATTTCTTGGTGGGGCTTCAGCAATAAGAAAGCTATAATAATACATCGGAAATCCATAAATTGTGTGGTCCACACCTGATTCTTGTCAGGTCAAATACCCAGGTATTGTCATCAATGTTATGGCACTGGTAATAATTGGCGGTTTTTAATCTATAACTGAAGTTAATGGTGTCATTCTGACCCATCCTCATTGCTGTTGCTGCTGTAGTTTAACACCACATCAGCAATCTTTCATGAGCAAATTTATAAATCTTAAAGGATTAATCTAAGCCCAAGCTTGTGTATGTGCAAGATGTGCATTTGCAAGTGTTACATAGCTTATCTTATACATACTAGGGCACACTCAGTGCTAACTCAATGAATCAAAGACAAGCATACCACTCCCCTCAGTCACATTATTCTGGCACCAGGTGAACCAGTGAATACTCTATCCTCTTACAACAGAGTGACATGCCATGCAGGGAGCTGTATCTCAATTTGAAAGTCTTATTTAAGGCATGACAGATTCAAACCCATGACCTCCAACTCTCTAGGGAAACACTCTACCATTGAGCAGGAACCTGTATCTCAATTTTAAAGTCTTATCTGACAGGTTCAAACCCATGACTTTCCACTCTCCATGTAGACATTCTACCATTGAGCAGGGCGCTGTATCTCAATTTTAAAGTTTTGGCATGATCAAACCCATGACCTCCCACTCTCCGGACAGACACTCTACAAAGGCAGTCTGACCCATCTTGAGATAAAAGAGACTACATAATATTTTCAACACAAAACCCCTAGGCCAGCACATAGGGAGCAAGGGAAAGGTCAGCTTCTGTACTAATGCTAATGCTGATCATTTGTTTAGTTTTATGTCTGAGGTCAAGATAATTTCAATTATATCAAGATGTCACCAGTTACAGGTGATTCAAGTTGTACCTATATCTAGCCTAAGTTCTTCTCGGACTTCTAACATGATGCAGAATCAAACATTTGTCTCTTTCTTATTTTCTAATTTTTGTTTTTAATTTTTATTTGTTTAATATTGTTTTATTGTCTCAAGTTAAGGATAGAATTTTGACTTTCATATTTTTTTAATAGTAGCCACAGCCTATAGTAATATTTTGCAGGCTGACCGATCAATTCTATAAATTTATCTGGAATGGTAAATTTTTAACGAGCAAAGCCATAATTTTGGTATATTTTTAACGTGGGATGTTATATAATGTTAGTACATTTTTATATACGTTTTTGCGGTATATATCCGTTGAAAATGGACAAATCTGTCGAATTGGTAACTTGATTTTGTCAGAAATGATCAGTACATTCTCAAACAATAACACTAAACTTTAACTACAGCTTTGATCTAACGCTGTATCAGGTTTGCTATTGTTACAGGAATTTGCTTTTGGTCTACATTAATTTAATAAACCTTTTTATAATGCACTACCACACCTACCACTTCCCCCTCCCTCTCTCTCTCGTGCCTTGTGACGGCTCTGTCCCCAACATCCCTACCCCTAACATAACTGAATGTCAAAAATCATAAATTTTATATTTGTTCACTTGATCGATCTTTAAAATCATAATTATTTCATAGCATTTCAAATTACTTTGCCACGAACATCTCATTAATTAAAATTCTTACCAATTAATTAATTCCCGTGTGGCTATTTATACAAGTTCAGTGTCCATTCGGCTAGCTGTCATCCTCTCCCGGCATTGCTCACTTCCGTACAGGCAATACACTAAAAGCAGAGGTAATCGTTCATAACCACATTGTAAATATTGTATAAATCACAGGTCATGCTATGTACGACATTATTTTTTGGGTTAATGGATTTTTTGTGCACTGACGGATAAAGGGAGACAACTCGTGTGCAAACTGCATCCAAGTGATAAAGAGTAACAGGTGCCTGTTCCAAGCCAGACCCAGTTTCACATTACACAATAATTACTCAGTGACTATAACTTAAATCAGGCGATTTTTTCTGAAACACAGTGTCTTTTTGAAAATCACTTCAGGCTTACAGCGTCTGTATTGAGTTTTGTAAAAAAAAAATGCTTATAGTTCCAAAAAAAAAAAAAGATTTCCAATTTGCCAAGCTATTTTAAGTTGTATATTAGCAAAATCTTGGTTAAGAAATGTTAGTGAGACTGGGGCCTTGAGTCTTTTAATCAATGGACTTAATATGAGGTTACTATGCGATTTATTTAAATTTGGCATGCTAGTTATTCAGTTCAAAAATGTTAATTATATATCTATTCAGAGACATATATGTCTCTGGTCTACTCTAACTTTGAACATCAGTTGGTGATCTTCAAGTCCTCGCTCCGTTGGAGGTCGTGGGTATCAACGACGGCCGGGTCTGGCCAAGACTTGAAAATATAGTGACTATTCTTTCGCCAAGCACTCGGCATTACGAAATTAAAGTCACATTGCCCTAAGCACACTACAGAGGTCAAAACCACACTTCACCTATATCTGGTGACGTCTCGATATAAGTGAAATATTCTTGACGGGGACATAAAACACATTTATTCAAACCAAAAAAAAATCAAACTTTTAATTTCACGCAAGCCTAGTGCTGTGCAAGGATTTCAAAAGTAGCCAGTTGAACTTACCATTAATATTTGCAAGAGTTTCAACAGACTTTGAACAGTTGATTCCAACCACTAAATGCAAATTTTTGTTTTGGGTCCTAGGTCCAATGTAAAGTCACCTGTCAAGTCAGGTAGTCTGGCCCATATGAATTCGTCACTGTCATTATAATGAGACTTTATTGTATTTAAATATAAGGTCATGACAAATCAAGTTGTAGTTCGACTTTTTGTAAAAATTAGTTTTAGGGAAAAATTACAAAATTCAGTTTCGAATAATTTCCCGCCTGTCCATAAAATCGCGCACATGGCAATTTTCAACATCATCGCCAGTACGTTTGGGAGAACGACATGTACCTTAACAATGTCGATTTGCTATGTCGGCTAATCTCACCTGGACTGTGATATTAGTATCAAAGTTGATTTATTATTTGCTAGAACAGCATATTCTACGCTTTTATGAGTTATATTTGTTTATTGTTTTTGCCTTTTTATTTAATAACGATCTTTTACTGCATTTTTCTTTCTCGCCCACCTGGCTGAAAATGTTGTGCGCCTGAATAATAAATATATTTTTAGAAAAACAAATACATTTAATTTTTAATCGCTCGATCGCCTTAATTTTTTTTAAAATCCGTAGAACTAGAAACTTATTTAGTGTGGCGTAGACAATAAGAAACCAGTTTAATCCGACTCAAACTGGAGCGTAACCAGGCAGGATCCAAAGGAAACAACATCTTTCAATATGTACTTGAAAAGCTCGTTAACTAACTAAAACAAGGTTTTTTTTAGGCTTTTGAGGCGGTTTGGTAAAGTTTCCTTGTTAAAATGGGACTCATTGGTAATAATTTTGGAACGGTTATAGTTCAAAATTTCACCATTGTACTGTCTAGAACTGGCGTTTATAATGTTATATATGCATTGCCGTGCATACAAAACAAACTGATAACGCGCGCTAGCGCCATGTTATGAATAGTTTGCTTTACACAGTGACACGGCAATGGAAGTTATAATAATATAAACGCCCTTCTAGACAGTTCAACAATGATTATATTTACATTTCTTTAAAATCTTATTTTACCATTTCAATTCTGACTGAAATTTAAAACACTTCTACTTACCGCTTGTATGTTCAGTCGCTGGAACAGCCAATAAATGACGTCACATGTATAATAAAATGAGTGACGTCACTTGAGCAATGGTAATTATGGCTCTATAAAATTTTACATAGTTTTATAGAACAAAAACAAAACAAAATGTAAAATTAGCACAATAAATTCTAAGAATTAATTCCTGTGAATAAAATCGGGTTTGCAGCTGGTTTGAGAGCGTTAATTATTCAAAACATAATTTGTAGTAATTTTAAGCAGGTTTTAGTTGAATACAATTAACTTGAAAAACATTAAATGCAGTAGTCTTCCATTTTCGAATTCATTCAAATGATTGAATTTAAAAAATAGGAAGTTTTTGTTTTGTTTGACGTTGTGAGAGTCTAAATACTGTTGTTTGTGTAATATCAACACCTAATGCATGGCATGATCAGTAGCTAGTGATAAAGATTATGTGAAAGTGCTGGTTTGGGAAGACAATAAGAAAGATGAACTTATAATAGCGATTTCTGAGAACATAGTCCGTTTTCGCGAAATACTACCTGAACATGATAATAATGTTAGAAAAGATTTGGAATATATAGATTTAATAACAAACAATTTTACTGACTCTTTGTTTGATTGTGCTTATAATGTGTTAGGTAAAAGAAGATATAAAAATTCAACCCCAAAACAACAATCAAGTGCAAATAAATGGTTCAATAAAGAGTGTAGACTTTGTAGGGAACTTTTCAACAAACACCGGAATGCATACAATAGAGACAAAACTGACAGTAACCGAAGGTTGTATACTAACACTAGAGGAAAATATAATCTTGTAAAGAGAAAAGCGCGTCGTGCCTTCATGATTCACCAGGGCAACAAATTACATGAAATGGCCAAATCAGCGCCCAAGGAATTCTGGAAAAATATAAAGAAACTTAGAAAATCAAAACCTGTTTCAAGTCAGACTAACTTAACCGTGGACGATTTCGATGCACATTTTAGATCTTTATTTTGTGATAATAGTACACGTTCTACACTTGAGGAAAATCCCAATGATAATGTGATTCAGAACGACGTGTTAGACCAAGCAATTTCTACTGATGAAGTTATATCTGCAGTGAAATCACTTAAATCGGGTAAAAGTCCTGGTATAGATGGTGTTATTTCTGAAGTGTTTAAAAGTTGTGTAAACTTATTAAGTCCTTTACTTTGTAATATATTTAATATTATATTTCAGTCTGGTATATATCCTAGCCAATGGTCCAAAAGTATTATTACACCAGTCCCTAAAAAGGGCAATATGGATGATGTCAGTAATTATAGGGGCATTATTTTAATGAGCGTAATGGGAAAACTATTTTCAATTGTATTAAACAAAAGACTTGAAGACTGGTCTAAGCTTAATAACGTTATATCTGATTGCCAGTTTGGGTTTCAATCCGGCAAAAGTACAGTTGATTGTATATTTATTTTACATTCTTTAATAACTAAGACAATAAACTTTTTTGTGCTTTTATTGACTACAAGAAGGCCTTTGACTACATATGTAGATATCAGTTATGGTTAAAGTTATATTTTAATGGTTTAAGTAGTAAAATAGTTAATATGCTTAGAGCAATGTATAGAAATGTAAAATTATGTGTAAAATATAATAATATACATGGTGAAGACTTTCTTTCACATTTGGGGGTTAAACAAGGAGAACCTTTATCCCCAACATTATTTCTATTTTTTATTAACGATTTAGTCGATAATATTGCACCAAATGTTGATCAAGCATTTTTATATAGAAATATTTTCTTGTATGGGCTGCTTTTTGCCGATGACACAGTCTTGTTTAGTAAGACAAAACATGGTTTACAAATATTATTAGATAACTTAGCAATATATTGTAAGAAAAATAATATTGAAGTTAATATGGAGAAAACTAAAGTGGTAGTTTTCCAGAAAGGTAGATATTCCAGTAGTTCTAAACTGGACTTTTTATTTAATGGTAACATTATTAATGTTGTAAAAAGTTACACATATCTTGGTGTAGATCTATTTTATAATGGCTGTTTTAAACTACACGAGGCTAGACTCGTTGAACAGGGTTCATGTGCTTTGCATGGTTTATTTAACATTTCATCAGATGTACAACTTACTATTGAAAAGAAATGTTTTTTATTTGATACCTTAGTTCAATCTGTTTTATCGTATGCCTCTGAAGTCTGGGGTTTTAATAATTGTTATAACATTGAAAAAATACACCTGAAGTTTTACAAAACAATATTAAAGGTTAAAAAGTCAACAACATCAGCAGCTGTATATGGAGAACTTGGAAGAATACCTTTACGTGTAGTTCGTTTACAAAAAATATTAAAATACTGGTTGAAAATCCTAGAGAATAAAGATTCATTATATCAGGTTTATTCAGTTATGCGTATTGACGCAGATAACAGTCAAGATTATAATGGTTTAAATTGGGCAAGTAATGTCAAATTATTACTATGTAATTTAGGATTTTTTGAATTTTGGATTAATCAAGATTTTTTAATACCTAGTTATTCAATTTTAAAACAAAGAGTCTTTGATCAATATGCACAAGAATGGATAGCATGTTGTAAAAATTCAACAAAACTAAAATATTATTGTAAGTTTAAAAATAATTTTTGTTTCTCAGAATATTTAAATATTGTAACAGAAACCAAATATAGAATTTCACTAACAAAATTGCGTGTTGGTGCACACAGTTTAGCTGTAGAACAGGGTAGATATGATGGTAATGCTATGTCTAATAGAATGTGTAAATTATGTAATATGCAAGTACTTGAAGACGAATACCACTTTGTCATGGTTTGTCCAATCTATAGAGATATTAGAATAAAATATTTAGATAATTATTTTTGCCATTGGCCCAATGTAAATAAATTTTCTATTCTTATGTCGGGTAATTTAAGTAAAAGAAAACTGGTCAGATTTGCTAAATATTTATATATTTCATTTAAAAGGCGTGAAAGTTTATTATAATCAACTGTGGTCTTTCCATATTATTTATTGTGCATGTACTATTTTCTAATGTTTCGAAATATCATTGTCATAATGTGTTATGCCATCTATTAATTATTTTTGTATTAATGCTATAAGTATATTGTATACTTTATGCAAATAAAGATACTTACTTACTACTTAGTGCAATCTTAAGGTAGGCGTGACACGCTATTTAAAGAACCACCCCGTACCCCTACACATTGCCCTGAGCGCACCGCAAAGGTCTAAATTTCTGACTCTTCACCTATAACTGGTGACTTCCCGTTATAACTCAATTTTTTTTTGACTGGGGCGTAAATTCCATGATTCAAGCAAACAATCTACAATCAAAAGAAGAAATGGTTTAGAACTAAAGTTTTTAAGTCCAAGGTCCTTTATTACCTAAAAAATTCAGTGACCCGAAACAAAACTCAAACTTGATCTGTAACTTAAGACGGTGAATTAACGTACAAAATACGAGTTCAATATCTACAGTCGTTCGGAAAATTGTTCAAAGTTCAGAAATTGTTACTTTGAAGAATTTTTTAAAGTTCAAGGCCTATACTATCTCTAAAAATCAGTGAATCGGAACGAAACTCAAACTTGATCTGTAACTCATGATGGCATACCAAATATGCCCTGAACCATTGATTGGGGTCTACATCCAAGATCCATTGGAACATTGCTTCAGACCTCTTATAAATAAGATTTGTCATGCATTAGTATAGAGTATGAATAAATATGTATGGTAATTGAGAGTGACAGAAAACCAGTGCTTAAAAACATCTGAACCACCAGTTGCCCGGCATCTAGAAACCGTTACTTTATACCTTTGTGAACCACAGGTGAAGACCATCGGATTATTTAATTGAATGTGTTAACGTTCCAGTCAAGAAGGTTTCACGTATATCAAGACGTCACCAGCTATAGGCGAAGTTGCAGAAACTTAACCTTTTGCAGTGCGCTGTGTGCAATATCTGAATATGGTTCGAGTGTGCTTTACTGTCACATGTCAATCAAGTCTTGGTGAGACCCCCCCCCCCCGACTAGAGTCATACCCACAATCTCGCACATACATAGCGAACACTCTACCAACCGAGCTACCATAATGGTGTTAGAGTAAAGCGAGGTAAATGGTCAGCTAGAATTTGAAATATTTTGAACGGGACATAACTAAAATGATTTTGTATCCTCGTATCACACACAAACCATGATCTTTAAACCGATGCTGAAGGTCATTTTGCTTTAGGTTGTTGTTGACTTGAGGACAAGAGGGCTAGCTATAGGTAAAAGGTTAGTGATCTATGTAAATCAAGGATATATACCCTCTACCCAAGTTGACAGGTTAACAGTTCGGGAGTCATTGCCTTGGTCACCTGTAAACTATGTTCTTTAATACAATCCAACCTGCTTTAAATGCCACATCTATATAAGATCCACATGCTTATAAAAGCCAGAAAAAATATTCTTATTGTTCTTTATTCATATTATTTGAACCTGCATGTAAAGACATCTTGTCCATAAAGGCTATTTTACTGGTCCCCTTGGGTGGCCTTTATAGACAGGTTTAGCTGTACTTGGTATTATTACAAACTATAAGTTTGGTTTTGTTTGTCCAAAACTATTCTATCAAAATACATTATCTAGGTATTATCATACTCCTAAAATTCAAATGCAAAATTTGTTGGCAAAAAAAAACCTCGTTTTCTAATATTTTACGACACAAATCTAGAGTGGAATGGAGCAATGGTTTTTTACAACCCAGTCAAGAGTATTACACTTATATTGAGATGGTCAGTTCTGTTATAGTGGAGAAAACTAGAGTGCTTGGAGAAAACCATCAATTTTTGACAAGCAAACAAACTTTATTATCTAATGTCTGTTACAGGTGAGATTCAAGTCTCGACAATAAGAGTCAGTAATGTAGTTTTATACCACAGTCAAGATTTTTTCACTTATATTAAGACAGTCAGTTAAGGCGAGGTGGAAAAAACTGAAGTGCTAGGAGAAAAGCCACCAAACTTTGGTAAGCAAACTGACAAACTTTTTCACACTAATGTCTGTAACCAGCGAGATTAAAATCTCGAGGACAAGATGGACTGTCATCATGATCCATGCACTATAGAGCTCCAACACTAGTTGGGAAAACAGGCAGACAAGAAAATATGGCTCAACAATTGAGCAGGTTAAGAAAGAGATTTCTACATTACTGGATTTCCCTTGCACCATTCTCAGATGTTTAGACATATCTGTATTACACTGTAGCAAGCAACATCTTGTCATGAAAACCTGCATACGGTAAAATAGAATTTCTTCTAACAACAATTCTGTCTCATTCAAATTTGACGACAAGAATTTTAAAACATACCGGTAAATATTTGTGACAAAATGTATAAAGTAAAATTTAGATGCTTTTTCTCCTTAATGCAAGCCAGACAACAGAAACAAAACTCAAATTCAAATAATTTATTATTCCATCTGACATAACACAAGATAAATTATCCATTATTATGACACAAACTCTTACTTTTATATTATAGGTACTCAAAGTTCTCTACAGAGTTATCTCCCCTACTAAGACCCCAAATAAAGAAGAGTATGTGCCATTACTGGAACGCTGCAGCGGAAAACAAAACAATAACTATCCCTGTAAAACAATGAAATACAAAATTGCATTATGGACAGGTGATAAATAATTTATAAAGATAACCAAAAAGATAACACTTTAAATAGCATTAGTGAGTCAAACTTAATCTGTTTCAGGTTTTTTCCATTGCAGAATTGTGCGTCAAAAAAGAAAATTTTAAGATAATGTTGCAGATTCTGAATAAATGGTTTTCATGAATTTTTTTGAATTTTTCATTGTTAATGTTCAATGAATAATGATTATATATCGAAGAATTATAAACAATATCACTAGAAATGGAATTCACTAGCATACCACATGATACCTCTTAACCTGTCAATATTAGTATTGGTATGAAATAAGGCATTTTCCCAGAAAGCAAATGTTTTTGGGAATTAAACAAACATTTTCCAATTTTATTTCATACAAACCTTAAGAGGTATTGATCATGTGGTATGCTGTTGAAATCAATTCAATATGATCTGAAGATGAAGAGTAAGATGTAAGTGAATATCAACTACTATGCAAAGTGTTAAACCATGAAACTTTCTTCCCGTGAATATTTCAGTTGTAAACGGTATATACAGTCAAACCTGCCTTCAAAGGCCACCTCTAAATAAGGGCCACCTGCTATGAAAGGTCAGTAAAATTTTATCTGGATTGCTCTATATTCATGTTATGTGAACCTGTATATAAGGGCCACAAGCCCATAAAGACCACTTCTCCTGGTTCCCTTGGGTGGCCTTGATAGACGAGTTTGACTGTAGTACATAAATATATATTATCTTAAAATTAATGGATAAAATTAAATGTAAGCACTATTTCAAAACAAAAATCAACACGTACTATAGCACAATAAAGGGTTAAAGAGAGCATGTTATTTAAGCAGCACATAATAACAGGAGTCACGGTTATAGTGTGTCAACTTTGACCTGGCCGTTTGACCTTTAATTTGAATATAAGATTGGGCTTATAGACTGTGTGATTTAGGTAACACAGCATGTTTTATTGCTGTCAACACTCGGTACCCAGTATTACCATCATCTATACTTATATATCAATTTTATATAGCCCCTAAATTACACAGCTGTATGGAAGAACCCAAACAGTTGCCATATCTGACCAGATTAAAGAGAAACGCTGGAGGTGGATCGGCCATGTCCTTAGAATGGAAATATCAGATATACCAAGGGTAGCCTTAGGATGGACTCCACCAGGAAAGAGAAACAGAGGAAGGCCCAAGGAGACATGGCGGAGAACAGTGGAGAAAGAGATGAAGGAGCAGGGATGGACTTGGGGCATAGTACAGCAGATGACACCCGACAGACAGAGATGGAGGTCCTCGGTAAAGGCCTTATGTGCCCCAGGCACGAAGAGGACTAAGTAAGTAAATTACACAGTGGATACATCTGTTTGAATATTCAAAGTAAAGCCTAAAGGACAAACGGCCAGGTCAAACTTGGTTCACTATACAACTCAATAAAAGGTAACAAAATTATTAAACATTCTTATGTTATCAATATTATGATTACTATGTATATAATAAAATTTGTATGAAATGTATAATTTACAACTTAATACATATTATAATCATTTAACTACATGAATTATGTCAATTTATAGAGAAAATGGGACACCTGCAAACAACTGTGTAAAACACATACCTTTATACCTAATGATGATTTGTATTAGACTCTAAAGGTTTTTTCTTGGAAAAAATCAATAACACATCCACTCCTTTCAACAGCAAATGATAAAATCCAGACCTACAAGGGAGTGTGGAGAAATGGTGTTTTACACTCAAATTAGATTTTTTAAGTTGTATCAAGGCAGTCTGTTCTTGGATTGTGCAGGAAACTAGAGTGCCCCTAGAAAACCACCAACTTTCGAAGGCAAGCTTTCTTACACAAAGATATGATTGATAGGAATTCAGAGCTGGGTGGTGTTACTAAGGAAATCAACAAACTGAGAAGGAAAGTCATCCGAAAGGTATGACCTCTGTCCTGGTATGGTTTTGTCTGTACAGGTTAAATGGTTAATGGTTAAAGCCTTTATTTTCTGATGTAAAAAGAATAAAATCAAATATATTCGAGAAAAAAAAGGCGCAACTTATCTAACAGAAAAATAATATGAAACTTTGAGAAAAAATTTATGAAAGGTCTTGCAAAAATAAGATATCAATCTATTTACAAAGCAGATCTGATGTTATTATAATGTCCTCTTTTTTTCTTAAATTTTTTTAGTCAAAATTAATATAAATATCAAAGGTTTCAAAACACCTCCTTGTATCATCCCTATAACTATATATCAGAGGTACAGTTTACAATGTAGTATAGTATATACCTGAGTAAAATTAATTACACATTTATCATCAATATTTATCACCAATTTCTTCAGCAAATCTTATAATTATGAGACCTACCAGTATACCATGTGATACCCCATAACATTTCTGCAGAACAATTACATGCATTTCCATTGGAGATGGAATCGCTTCAGCGCAGATTTTCCCGTAAAATGATGCCAACAATGTTTCTGCAGAACAATTACATGTATTTCCATTGGAGATGGAATCGCTTCAGTGCAGAATTTCCAGTAAAAGTGATGTCACCCGAGGAAATATCTAAAATGTTAAGGGGTATGATCATGTGGTATGCTGGCAATCTCCATTGGTTTTCATCCATGTACCATGTGATATGCGCTAACATTAGTGCTAAACTTCCATTTCTATTATCTGACATTAAAGAAAACCTGAATGCCACATATTCTCTGGATTAAGGTCATTTTTACAGCAGAACTCTGATAAAAGTCCAAATCTAATACAAATGGTAAGTGATATCTCATGGTACATGGGGGGAAACCTTAAGCTGTCATCATTAAATATACTCTATTATCAAACGGCTTGTTGTAGTAGTACAATTTATTAATAATAATATAAGAAGTCACATATATCTCATAAATAACAAAAGTTAGCACTTTAATTATCTTAAAAAACCCATAATTAAGGTTTATCCATATGGATAAAACAACCCTAACATAAAGTTTATCCATGCAGAACACTATACATGTATATCCGTAACAATTTACAAGGAGCTGTTGGAAGTATTTCCATGTATTGTCTGAAATAAGTCTAAATTTATTTCTTACCAGCCAAAATCTCAAAATTTCAATATACATGTATTGGTATTATATAAAGAATGTGAAAGAGCATATACAAAATACCACAAGACTGGCTGAAATATGGAATGCCACACAACTTGCCTGAATTGTACATGTATGGGATATTATTAAACTTGAAATGTCCAAATTTTGTATTACTGAGTCAAGTTTCTCACAAAATAACATTTTATTTCAAGGTGGGGAATTTATATTTCTGCAATATTCAGATATTGTCTACTGAAAATATTTATTTATCAGAGTAAAAAACATTTCATTATACAGCAAAATTTCATTTGTCTTTGTACACAGTTCATTTTACTCTTTTGACAATGTTTTTTTCCCTAAAAGGTGATAGTTTTTAGCAGAAAAATATTTTTACTATTACCATGGAAACTCAATGGTTTCCTCATAATTGTTAGGGATATTAAATTGTTAAGGATATTGAATAAACCCTATTGACTTTCCCTGCTTATAAGGAAAGAAAGTAAGTAATATATATTTCTCTTGTAAGCTTTATATACAGCACTTATTAAATAAAATATACAAATAAGAAATCAAAACCAATTGAATAGATACATGTAACATTTTTTTTTAAATAGAGATAGAAACTATTCAATTTTCAAAATAAATTTATGTATGAGATTTGCAAAATTTCTTATATAAATTAAAATTTCATTCAGCTTTTATAAGAAGTTTGCAATTTATTTAAATAATTGGATGGAATTAACTATGGCAAATGGTTAATTTTTCTCAGCAATGTCATCATTATTCACTATTCAACAAGACTGAAAAAAAAAATTAAAATTGATAGAGTTACCGGTATGTTAGTAGAGATTGGTAAAGAACAAAAATCCCATTCAATTAAAATAAAATCCCTTGGTTTATTATCACAGGTTTTGGTAATTCTTAAACTCGATAAAACCCCCACCCCCTTCCCCTGCCCACTGGACATGAAAAAAAAAACTTCTATGAAATCAAAACATAAATTGAGCACAATAAAAAGAATGAATCATCAAAACAGTTATGCTAGTTTTTTCACACAAGTATACATATAAATCCACGTCTTTATCAAATGTTTATAAATGGTATTGGGGGGTGGGGGGGGATCAAAAACATACACATATATACAAAATATTACACAAAAATTTCATATTTACCGTTTTTCTTCACAAATAAAGAATTCTAATATACACTTGATGTACAATCTCTTAGATATCATAACATTTTTATAGGTACAATAATTGAGTGTATGCATATGTATATAGATTTGGAAACCTAGTGTTTGTATATACAGGGATAGCTCGGCCATTCACCAATTTAGTCACTTGCTAATTTTTATAATTTCAGGCTCCAAAAAAATAGCTTTTGGTTAATATTTTTGCCCCAAAATTTTTACCAGTTTCATAATTGAGTTGGATGAAAATCACTGATTTTAATTTTTTTTTTTACACAGGTATGGAAAAGTAAAACAAGTGTTATAATGACACCCAAACTTGAGCTGAACACGCTGATGTTTATCCTGGTTTCAGAGACATAAAGCAATTTATACTGGAAGTACAATGCTCCCACTTGTGTTTTCTTCAAGTATTTCTGCCAATAATGACAATTTATGAGTAGGCAGGCTGGAGCAATCAGCGATGTCAAATAGTATGTCTTGCCCAAGGACATAAATTGCAGCCTTGCTGGGACTCAAACCCATGACCTCAAGTTTCTATCATAAACTTCAATTAAAGGGGGGGGGGGGGGGGGGAAATCAAAGTTAAAAAAAAGGCATAAAGACTATGAATCTTAATTTTTCAAATCTAATAAAATGAACTTTGATAAGTCCTCATACATGAAGTAAGCAATACCAGATAGAAAGGCAATTCTGGCAGTGAGATGCACAAATGTTTTTCACTGTAATACAAACTCGGCGATTCATGAATGATAAACATATTAGTCCAAGTTTAAAGTGATGTTTTCAGTTGACATTTGACCTTAATTTTGAAGCTTAGATTTTAATCACCATGGCAATAAGTTTGGATCTCCATAATTATAGGTACACACTTTAAGTTGAATGATTTTAAAAACTTATTTAAATTCAAACTTCAATAGAGTTGTCAATTTTATCTCGACATTTGACCTTTATTTTACTATACTGAATATCGCATATTTTTTTTAAATGTGTATAATGATTCAGATTCAATAAAGCCACTTTAACAATACAATTTGAAATGAAGTAACAGTTCATACAGTATTTGATAGTTATTTTGGTTTTTTTTTTATTTTTATTTTATTTTACCCAAAATAACTTTTTTTTATTATTTTTATTTAATTTACCCAAAATAACTTGCAATCTTAATTTATTTACAATAGAAAGGAAATTAGATAATAAAAAGGTTATTACATTTTTTTGTATTGTGAAGATCCGTTCTGTATACAATAATTTCTTGCACCCCAGATAGAAAAATCCATAAAAATTCCATGAAAAAGAGTGATTAAAGACATCTTCATCTTGCACCAATAATCAAAATTTTCTTGTATTGGATCCTAAATTAACACAAAAACAATCGAAATCACACCGACAGAGCTGAATCTACAACTAAACGTGGCTTGTGTAAGATATTTAGTATACATAAATTCAGTGCTGTGACATACATACAGTGGCCATGCATGTTTCTCACAGACTTGTCAGTTTCTATAGAAGATGCCATACACATCAATTATCTGCTAACACAACATTAATCAGCCTTCATACTTCCCATCACTTGTCCTATGTTTCCACAATTTTAAAATTATTAATAGCTAATTTTTCCAAAATTTGTGAAAATATATCTTTTTCAAAGTATTTTATAACAAATTTGTGAAAATACAGTCCTTTTATTTTTTCACAAACTTGTTAAAATGGGTCATTTTTTTGAAAGAATTTCTCAGAAATTAGTAGCCAATGGCTACTTTTGCTACCAAGAATGGAAACAAAGCTTGTCAGTGCATACAGAATTGAATCAAATGCCTTTGTTAAGTCAACACATGCCTAGGGCTAATAAAGGCATTAAGTATGGTAATAAATGTAAAACACTGGATGATCTCCCTTTCCTTGGTGTTTCGGCATCCTTCACTGTATGTAGTTTTGTATAGTTCAGATATAAAATGAGTTGTATGATTCTTGAGGTTTAATGGTACTGATATAATGGATGATATGATAATGAAAATCTGAAAAAAAAAAAAAAAAAAACGAAAGAATTAATTTTATAGACATAAAAGGTGCACCTGAATCAACAGGCCAATTAAATTTTACCTTTAAATTTAGGGATTCAAATATGCCTTGAAAGAAAACAGTAAGAGTGAAGTGAAGTGGAGTATGGTGGTATTATTTTACTTGTATCTAGGGGGTCAGTTCAAGAATGGTGAAGGAAACTGTAGAATTCAGAGGAAATCATCATCTTTTAGCAAATTGAACTGACAGACTTTCTGTCTTAGAAGGATTTGAAACTAAACTGTAAGAGTGAAGTAGAGTGGAGTATAGTGTTATTATTTTACTTGTATCTAGGGGGTCAGTTCAAGAATGGTGGAGGAAACTGCAGAATTCAGAGGCAATCATCATCCTTTAGCAAATTGAACTGACAGACTTTCTGTCTTAGAAAGATTTGAAACTAAACAGTAAGAGGTTTTAGGGTCCATAAGGGAGGGATTTAGACCACTTAGCTGAGCCCCCAAAACAGCAAGAACAAACAAAGTAATTGGTGATTTTGTGTCAATTTTTCAACCCTGGATAATTCTATCATACCAGATATCAACAAAGCGCTGCAAAATATAGCTGCAAAATTTTACACAATATCAAGAAAAAGAGGCTTAAATTCTAATGTGTGTGTGTGTGCTTTATAGTAAAGAGATTGCAATTACCAGAAGTTTATTTATCAGTTAGTGTATCTGAACTTTGCCAACCTATTTATGAATGGTAGCGAAATTAAAGTCATAAATATATGTATATATAATCACCTGTAATGAGGTTTATGTTATAAAAATGCATCTTGACTTTTTCTAACACATTTAGCAACTTTCTTTTTAAATTCATCTGGCCGTTCTCTCCACATTTTCTGAAATAAATCAAATAAAGTCATTACCAGTAAGTATAAAAGTTGAGATTCATAGAATGTCAGAAATTTTAAATCCAAATATATATGTACAGGCCACTCGTATGGTGGAAAATTTACAAGTCCTTTGTAAAAATTTCAGTTTCCATTCCTGGTAGCCAAAATCACAATTGGCTACTAATTTCTGAGGATTTATTTCAAAAAGTAACCTATTTTAGCAAATTTGTGGAAAAATACTTTAAAAAAGACTATATTTTCACAAATTTTGGAAATTTGGCTACTAATTATTTTAAATTTATGGAAACCTATCAATGGCACATATGTTTAACATGGTTGAGGTAAACATTAAGATTTTACAGTAACACAAGTAAGAAATTCAAGTAAATTTATGCATATCTAAGACTGACAAATTTTGAAACTTAAACCACAATTATAAATTGGCATTATATCTATTTACAGATAAAGAATCTTTATTATTCTCCAAGAATTATGGATGACCTGTGATACTTTTTTACAAACATGGCCAACTGGTTTAGACAGCATTGTATGTCCTAGATTCAAAGATTAGACAGTATGACTTGTCCATGCACAATACATCTAATTTCAAATTGCTGGGGTCATCCAAGCTCATAAGAAATTGTACAAGTGAATGTTTAACTTAGAAAAAGACTTGCATTGCATTCAAGAAGGATGTTATGTAATCCCAATTATTTCAAGTGGCTGAAACCAGAAAATGGCAAGCACTAGGGGAAAGAGCCAAATGACAAAGAAGAAGTGTTCATTCTAGGATTTTTCAGAAGGGACCATTTCCAAAAACTTTTTTCTAAAGCACCATAATATCAATATTTTTGTATTCATGTTACAGTACATATGTCCCATTAAGGCTTTATCGATCGGGACATTTGGAAAAATAAGGGATCAATGGCCCCTTCTAGAATGAACACTGGGACAACAAAAATATTTTACTCACTGCTGCATCAACATTGGCTGGGGATTCATCATTTGGATCGGCTAACATGGAAATAACGCTGATTAAAATAGTCTCTACAGTGTGTATAGGTAACCATCTCTCCGAGGCAGACTCGTATCCATATTTATCATTACCGGGTTCATGTAGAATTGAGATACAAACTAAACCATCTGTACCAACTGAAAATAATAGAGTTAATTTTTTATAATAAATTCTTTCAATGTTGATTTATATGATTTGGATTAATGATCTATACAACTGTAAAATATAGCCACAAATACTGTTTAATGCAATTAATAATGCCAGACTGATGAATTCGAAAGATTTATCCATTTTCGACCAATTTGTACCAAAAAGGGATAAACGGACAGACAAAATGAAAAGATCAAATTAGACAGATTTGTTCCATTTTGTTATTATTTTTAATTAAAGTACTTAAAATTCACTTTTGTATGGAAATTTTACTAAAATCAAACACTTAACGATAAAAAAGTACCTAACTGGCAACCTTGCAGAATAAAAATGTACCAATCAGGACAAATAAATAAATTTTATTGGTCAGCCTGTAATGCTCAAAAGAGTCTTGCACTGCACAAGGGAAGAAATAACTTTGATTTATGGTGTTATAGCAATCTGCCTTCAGTTTCACAATCTTTCTTTAACTTACATTTTCCTTAACTTAAATCTGGCAAATTTTGATTGTCATATATATAGTACTACAAATACAAACCTAAAATTCATAAATATCTTGAAATATAAGAAAATTATTCAGAGTTCAAATTTGTCAGGTTTAAGTTGAAGAAAAATCTTAGTTAAGAATTGAATGTGAAACTGGGGCCTTGAACTGACTGCTTAGATTCAAAAGTGTTGTGATGCTTGGTATGGCAAATTTATTGGGATGTACAAGTATCTTAGCTTGTGACTGTAAAGTAAAGAAAGAAGATAATTAACCATTAAACTGTCTAGAAATGGCGTTTATAGTGCTATAACTTCCATTGCCGTGCAAAGCAAACCAAATAACGCACGCTAGCGCGTTATGACTAGTTTGCTTTGCACGGCAATGGAAGTTATAGCACTATAAACGCCATTACTAGACAGTTCAATGGTTATATTTACATTTCACATTTTTGAAAATCTTATTTTTGTTTTTGAATCCTGAAATAAATTTAAAACACTGTTGTGTACGACATGCAATTCCAATTCCTGGAACAGCCTATCAATGACGTCACAAGCATAGGTGTCAGCAAGAAATGAGTGACATCACATTAGCAAATGTAATTATAGTCCTATAACTTCATTTGGTCTAAAACAGAGTTTAATACAATCAAACACCATAAATGTAAATATTTAGTAAAAAACTAACAAACTTTTATTTGGAATAATTGAATCTACCAAATGAAATGGATTTATGGACATCTTTTTAAAGCAAAGAACTTATAGCTAACTTCAGATTCAGGCTGCTAAAATAAGCTTTAAATTATGAAATTATTATGAAAATTATGAATTTTTTCTACAAATATCTATTGTAAATAAACAGACTTACTGTTAGGGTGCCACATTTCTGTTAAGAATGTCATTTTAGGTGGTCTCTGTGGGTAATCTTTTGGAAACACTAATTGCGCCTTGAAAAAGCCTCCTTCACTGAAATTATAAACAATACATATGTGTTATAAATTATAAGCATCTGAAAGTAGATTTATGTTGTGTAACATTCCAAACGAATGAAATATAAACTCCATCAAAAAGCTCTATTAATCAATGAAGAATGGGGGGGGGGAGGGGTTATGAGTGTTTTTTTTTTTTTTTTTTTTTTTTTTTTTAGCGGTGATTTTTACCGCTGAATGACCCTGTAGACGTTTGTGGGGCCCTGGTTATAATCTATGTAACTGATAAATTCTCAGCAAACAATGTTATATCATTTACACTTGATTAGGGGGTTCCATTTGACCTTTGACCTTCAGGGGTCAAATTGGACTTTCTTCAAAATCTCAAGAAATAAATCATATAAAAACAACTGCTTCTTTCTGAAAGTTTACTAAATGTTAAATTGAATTAATTTTACAGAGAATCAAAAATTTCATGGATACATGTTGGAACCTATATCTATGGAAACAACACAAAATGGTTGGGATCTACATTAAAGTTAGCTGTCTGTCCATCCAAGACATATGTATATGATTATTGGGCATGTTTAAATGTTGGTGATCCAAAGGTGGGATAAGTGAGAAGACAATAAATCTGACAGTTGTTCTACCAAAATCATTAGCCCTTAGAGACTATGTCCTACCTTCCAAAGACATGGAAATACCATACACTTCTTAACTAAAGTTTGTAATTGTTATATCTCCAATACTGCAGTGCTCCAAGCAGGTTTTGAAAACTGGTAGCCACATGGCTAATAATTCAAAAATTTCAGTGGCCATTTGAAGATTTTTGTCGCCAGGTAAAATTCTTGGTGGCCAAACTTTATAAATATTCTTTCTAATCACACAGCCCATCGCTACTACTGATTGAATGGTTTAGTGAGATCCTCGGATTGGCCCCGCCATTGGAGGCAACTTTCGAGGCGGAGCGATGAGAAGACAATCAAACTTGATCATTTAGAGGAAGTAAAAGTCGTAACAAAACCCAAATCAAAAAGTGATTTTTGCCGTTTCGCTGCCATTATGCAAAATTAGATCACGGTCAGTTATGTGCTTTAAACTATAAAGTCACTTGCTTTGATTCAAGTACTTTTAAGATATTATTGATGACAAGACTATATGTCAGGTTGGGTGACAAGTCATGAACAAAAGTTCCGGATTTCCCGATTTTTAGTGGCCAAACTCAATCAAAGTACTGAAAGTACTAAAATTCGCGAAAGATTAGAAAGACAGGGAGTTCAGTGTCTCCATCAATGTAGTGTCAGGTATATGAAGTTGTCAGGTAACTGAAAGGAGGTTGTTATGTTCACCTTGCATTGCTCCCAACACAACACAGCGGGTTCATGTAGTGTGCAATGTGCAGACTATGAGCATGGGGCTGTTTTAATATTCACACATTGGACCAATATTAAGGATCCATGTAGGAAATAGTTCAATCCGAATAAATGCATGTATGGAACCATCAAGGATGGTCAAAGTTACTTCCATCGTCATGGAGACCCTAATATTAACAAGAGGTCCATGAGCCTTAATGCTCACATGCAGCTGAGTACATATCTCATGCAGAGGTTCAATGGTCATTGACATTAATTAAAGAGAATGTCCAAATAAATTTTCAGCAGTAAGGGCCAATTATATGTAAGGATTTTTTGCAAATGTATTATAACATAACTAGTCATAAGAGTGCTACATATAATATATCTGAAATCTAGCTACAATATATTGTTTATAAACAACTAAAAAGGTAAAGAAAAATTTGAACCCATGACCTTAATCTAAATATCGCAATGAATATTAGGTCAATACCCACAATTTAGAAGCCTATACAAAAAGTTTATAGTTTTTGAGATAATTAACCATGTCAGTATTTGTTTGCATCAGTGACCTTGACTTTTAAACTCATGTCCTTCATTCATATATCAAAATGATCGTTAGGCCAATACCTACAATATTTTAACATATATGCCTATACAAAAAGTTTATAGTTTTTAAGACAATTAATCATTTCAGTATTCATTTGCATCTATAACCTTGACCATTAGACCTATGACCTACATTCTTATATCAAAATGAACATTGTGTAAATGCCTATAACATTCTGATATACATGCCTATAGAGAAAGTTTATCATTTTTGAGATAATTCACCATTTCAGTATTCGTTTGCATCTATGACCTTGACCTTTGAACCTATGACCTTCGTTCATATATGGAAATGACCGTAAGGCAAATGCCTACAATATTCTAATATACATGCCTACACAAAGAGTTCAAAGTTTTTGAGATAATTAACCATTTCAGTATTCGTTTACATCTATGACCTTGACCTTTGAACTTATGACCTCTATTCATATATCAAAATGACCGTTGTGCAAATGCCTACAGTATTCCAATACACATGATGATGATGCCCATACAAAAAGCTTATAGTTTTCAAATATATTGACAAATACATTAATTTTGCAATTTCCCCCTCAAGTACCTTGCCATTATCTCATTTTGGCCCCTAAAGCTACAATATGTGCAAATCTAAAACTAGGTGCCCATAGTGTTTTACATGAAATATCTAAGTTATATCTCTTGTAGGTTCAGAGCAGATGATTTTTAAAGATTTTCACAAATTTCCCCTTTATGGGGCCCCAAGGGGACATAATCCTTGCATTTGTGCAAATCTGAAAACCCCTTACTTGACCATTACTGTCAAATATCATCCAATTTGGCTCTGTAGTTTTGGAGGAATTGATAAAAAATGTGAAAAGTTTATACATGACGCACATCGGACGAAGATAGATGGCAATTGCACATCTGAGCCTTTGGCTCAGGTGAGCTAAAAAGTTTATACAAGACGGATGAAGATAGATGACAATTGTTCATCTGAGCCTTTGGCTCAGGTGAGCTAATAAGCTTCTGATATCTTTCATGTCATAATGGAAGATATTTTTTAAATAAATTAATAACTTGAAAAAATTAACTATTATTTTATTATTATTTATATCACCAGAGTTGTGTTTTAAGAATTTGATAATTTTTGGAAGACTTTTTATTCCCGAGACCAGCATAATTTTAGTAAATCTTGTAAACAACAATTTTTTCAATCGGGTGGCCGTTAGGATCCCCGCTGACTGGGTTTGACAGGTGACCTCTCTACAAAGGTTCTGTACATGATAAAAATGTAGTTGACAGATGACCACTCTACAAAGTGATCGCTATCCCAGATTTCACTCTAATCAATTTATAATTTTTTAAGGATGACTTCACGGAATGCTTTGAAAAACGGGAAAAGCAGTATGATAGCACAAAATTCCAAAATTTTTGTCTTAATATGGGGAGACTCCTCACGTCAGCAGGGATTGAGCTTAACTTTTCGATGAGCCATACAATGAACTGTCAAGAGTGATGGTTGATCTGAATATATCAGGCATATGCATTTGGATTATTCTATCCCTTGCTTTACTTTTCGATATTCAACATCTGCAATTACATTGACGAATGGTTTTGCAGAAAATGTTGATCTATAGGTACTGCCAATGTCAACGACTGTATAATTTTGGCAGATTTTGATTTATTAGCAGGAACTTTTTTTGCATTACTAAAGGCTTGGGCCTGTTTGTGAGATTCAGAAATGTCATGTTTATTTACACTGTCAAGTTAATAACTAGTGCAACCCTCGGTAAATACAGATTTTTTTCCTGTCGAACTCTACACAATCGGCACACTTCATTCCGTCCTGCGTATCATACAACCAAGGCCTGCCATCTTCCCATGGCTTTTTATATGCTCCGATGCGTTTGGACTTATCATACTCTTGATAGTACTTTCGTTTTTCCGCAGGTCCTTGTTTAGCCTTTGGAGTCGATGCTCCTAAAAATTTCCACATGGCAGAAAGCCGGAAGTATCATTTTATACATAAATATCAGAAAAAAAACGAAATGGCACCGTATTTGAATTCCGGTCGGAACACCGGTCCATTTACACTTGTTAACTATATGATACCCATTTTTCAATTTTACTATTATTGTCGCCAGTCAGAAATATAAACAGGAAATCGGTAAACGGATCGGAATGTCAAATACACCGAACTGAAAATTCTAATCGCCACCTGGCAGCCCTGGGCGACCTGTGTATGATACATTTATCGCCCAGAGCGAAAAACTGGGCGCCCGTTAATCTCAATCCCTGATCGGGAGGGTTGGCAGGTATGATAAAGCGGAGAATATAGTTGGGGCGGAAAATATTAATATTGGGGCGAAACGTCCATAACCCGCATTCAAAATTTGAGTTATCTACCTTTATTTCAACTTTGAACCTACATACGAGAGAGAGTTGATCAAATACACCGAACTGAAAATTCTAATCGCCACCTGGCAGCCCTGGGCGACCTGTGTATGATACATTTATCGCCCAGAGCGAAAAACTGGGCGCCCGTTAATCTCAATCCCTGATCGGGAGGGTTGGCAGGTATGATAAAGCGGAGAATATAGTTGGGGCGGAAAATATTAATATTGGGGCGAAACGTCCATAACCCGCATTCAAAATTTGAGTTATCTACCTTTATTTCTACTTTGAACCTACATACGAGAGAGAGTTGATTATCTGTAACGGAAGAATATTCGGGTTGAGAAATCTGCATGTAACAGCTAAATTCGAGAATGATCAAGATCATTCGCGAATAAAAATTATTTGACATAATGGCGATCGTCTGACAATTTGTAGTCGCAAAATCCGATTTTTGGTCGCAAATTTCAAGTATTTACTAGTCTACTTGGAGCACTGTAATAGTCTTTCCCTCAGGTTGCAAATTTACAGGCGAGTATCAAAAGTGCTGGCAGTTATATATTGATGAAATTAACAAAATACCTTTACCTTAAATGTTTATATCAAGCCCTAAATTATAGTTTTGAACTTCAATCAAACCTTGAAAGTTTTATTGATTTAAATGAGTACTTACTATGGTGTATCAGCTGGGCCAATGATCATCACCTCCCATTTATATATATCTTCATCATCAACTAATCCTGCAGAAAATCCTTCTACTGGATTTTTGTTCATCTCTACAAAATATATTTAACACATGTATAATTACTATATAACACAGGTAAATGATATATCAATTCATTCAGATTCCATATCAATCTTTAGTAGGTTCACTGATGTACCACATGATCAATACCTCTAACGTATGTGTGGGACACTTTGGAAGATGTTTACATCCCTTGTTTCTGGAATAATATACCGGGTACCAATAGTTTTTACAGGAAAACATAAACTCTATGTTTCTATTCCTGGTAGCCAAAACCGCCATTGGCTTCTAATTTTTGAGGAATTCTTTCAAAAAGTAACCTGTTTTAGCAAATTTGTGGAAAAATACTTTAAAAGGGACTATATTTTCAAAAATTTTGGAAATATGGCTACTAATTATTTTAAAATTGTGGAAACCTAGTAAACTGATATGATTCCATATCCAATTGGAAATAATAGTTCTGTACAAATGTTAGAGGGTACCATGTAGTACAACAGTGGACACCATTTTACATCAGTTTTGTCCCTTACATAACTGTAAGTAAGTAAGTATCTTTATTTGCATAAAGAATACAATATACTAACTTATAGCATTAATACAAAAATAATTAATAAATGGCATGACACATTATGACAATGATATTTCGAAACAATAGAAAATAGTACATGTACAATAAATAATATGGAAAGACCACAGTTGATTATAATAAACTTTCACGCCTTTTAAATGAAATATATAAATATTTAGCAAATCTGACCAGTTTTCTTTTACTTAAATTACCCGACATAAGAATAGAAAATTTATTTACATTTGGCCAATGGCAAAAATAATTATCTAAATATTTTACTCTAATATCCCTCTAGGTTGGACAAACCATGACAAAGTGGTATTCGTCTTCAAGTACTTGCATATTACATAATTTACACATTCTATTAGACACAGCATTACCATCATATCTACCCTGTTCTACAGCTAAACTGTGTGCACCAACTAGGAGTCTCTGTGACCAAGTTGTCTCAAGCATAAGCTTAAAGATTACAGCATCTCTCACTGTCTAATTTGAATCTCACTCAAGGCAGATTGTGGTGCGAGAGAGTTTGTTAGTTTGCTTGTTGAATGTTGGTGTTTTTTTCCGGGCGCTTCACCAGTGCAAAGAGTTGAGTTAAGTAATGGTGCTTAACATCCCAGTCAAGAATTTTTACTTATATCGAAATGTTATAGGCGAAGGTGCAGAAATTTTGCCTTTGCTTTGCGCTTCTGACATTATACAGCAGGTTTCTTTATCATGCCAAGTCTACCCTGACACGGTAAGTTCCCATCCGAAAAAATGTGACTTTCAATTTGTAATACCGAGTGCTTGTGGAAAGAACAGTCACTAGTAGACTCACTACCCACTTTCAAGTCTTGGGTCAGACCCAGTCAGGGTTTGAACCCATGACCTCCCACTTACGGAGTGAGCACTCTACTAACTGAGCTACCGGTACTGCAGTTCAAGTAATTGTCAAAACTCAAAATTGGCAGACACTAACAAATAAAATTAAAACACTCTATACAAAGGTAAAGATTTGGCCAGCTGGCATGGTTTCTTATGCCATGGTCAAGATTATTTCACTTATATCAAGGCAATCAACTTATAGACATGTGTGATTTGAGTTGAAGAAACTGGATTACCAGGATGACAGTTTTGATCATTTCTTACAGTACTACAGTACGGGCCAAGACCAAAGAGGTAAGGGCACTGTATTTCATTAGTCACAGTGTTTCAGATATTGTGGGTGTAGCAACATTGACAAATGCTTGTCCTTCCAGAGCACCTGGCATCTCTTTCCTGGTTGAAGATTGCATGTTTAACTCAATTTGCCAGCTTTAAGTTTTTACTTTGCTTTTGAGATTGTGATTTCAAAATCGATCTGCTAGGTTTAAACCATTTAAGCCCCCAAATATATCACCAGGATATATTTATGAAACATATACCAAGACACTTTAAGATGAAAAAAAACAGAAATTTTGAAAGAAATAAGGTGGCAACTTTCACTTTGATGTTGATACACTTAACAAATTTTCAATTTGATTTAGTTTAAATTAATATTTAAATTGATAAGTTTAAAAGCACTTTAATAAGCCATTGTTTTTCTAAACAAAGTGAGCACATGTAATATGTGAGTCATTGCCCCTTCCCTTGTGTTGTCAGTGATGACCTTTTGTTGAATTAGGAAACGTAGAAAATACCAAACAAAAGTTTCACAATCAAGATTTTTAGAGGACGTCGTATGAAGAGTGTTTGTACACAAAAGATTCCCAATGTTAAGTGACCAAAATAATTACATTATATAACAAAGATTTCATAATTTTCTTGGTTAATGTTTTTGATCGTCTGTTTCTGGGGGAAATCTCAAAACACACATCTTTGTTTGACAACTTCGCAGTGAGAAAATCCGTCAATTTCCCCCACATATCGTCAAATTTAAACTCAGAATTTTAAAAATATTTGTTAGTCTTTATCTCACCATTTAACTGCCTTCTAAGAAGAAGGGCTGACCTGTCTTCGGCCATGGAAGAAATTCACAACGACTGTCACCGTAGTCACTGATGGATCAGTGGAAGTTGTTCAGGCGCAAGCGCACAATGATATCTCCAAAACACTCAGCTGTTACAAAAGAGCAGATAACTCTTGCTTGACTAGAAGAGCATGTCTTAATATTTTTTTTACCTGAAACAAAATATTATTTATTCTTCTCATTATTTGTTTGTGTTGGTTACATCAGAGAATTTAGAACCGAGGGATAAAAAGTATCTGTATTAAATATCGTTGATAATAATAATAATAATAATAATAATAATATTTTAAACTTCATAATAATTTTCTCTTTTCTTCATGTCACGGATTTCCAAAATATGATTTAAAAAACATAAGAAAAACAAATAAATAGAATAATAAATAAAATATTTATTACACTGATATTTAAAAAAAATGGTTAACTCCTTAAATTATAGTCACGGTATTTCAAACTGATGTTACTGGTTATGGATGAATTAAAGTGGGTTAAATTGATTTAATTAATACTTTATAAATACTGAAGCGGTATAAAGACTTTTATGTTGAACACTAAATGAATGAATAAATAAATATATATTTAAAAAAATTAAAAATGGAAATTATTTAATTCCAAAATCGGTCAATTGGCTCTACTTTCGACATCGAAAGATTAGCCAGGCATTATCCGCCATATACAATTGATGTCATGATGTAATTTTCTAAAATAAAAAAGAATATTCTGAAAGTTTTTTGGAGTTATTTTTCCCTTAAAATTAGATTATATGAAAATCAACAAATATATGTCATTATTTATATTACTAAAATGCCTGCTCAAAAGTCGGGAGTTATATAATCTTGTCCTATACTCTCTCATGATTTAATTCATTTGCAATGAAACAACACTCACCCACCAAAAAAAAAAAAAAAAAAAAAAAAAAAAAAAAAAAAAAAAAGAATTTAAAGAACGAAAGAAAGAAAGAAAAAAGTCAATAATATAATCCTCACCAAACGCTAAGAATTGTAACAAAACAACATTGACCTAAACATCCCAGGTCACCAACTTAACTAACCAATCATTTTATCATTGAAAATAAGGAGCGAATAGAATACAAACTAACGACCCATTTTATAGAATCCGCGAAAATGTACAGGATAACACCAATTTTACTACTTTGACCTTGTACAAAGCTTGTTCATCGATCAGTCATCTTTATGGGTATTCCGTTAAAAAAATGGTTTTGGCGCGATGCTGTTGGGTGATTGCTTGGTTTGTTGAAGATTGTTTGTGCTGCTTGGTGATTGATTGGTTGGTTGACGATTGTCTGTGCTGTAAGGTGATTGGTTGGTTGGCGATCTTCTATGATGTTTAGTGATTGGTTGGTTGACGATCTTCTATGATGTTTAGTGATTGGTTGGTTGGTTGACGATCGTCTGTGCTGTTGGGTGATTGGTTGTTTTTTTTTCACTATCGTCTGTGCTGTTGGTTGATTGGTTGGTTGACGATTGTCTGTGCTGTTGGGTGATTGGTTTTTTTTTTCACTTTCGTCTGTGCTGTTGGGTGATTGGTTGGTTGATGATTGTCTGTGCTGTTGGGTGATTGCTTGTTTTTTCACTATCGTCTGTGCTGTTGGTTGATTGGTTGGTTGACGATCGTCTGTGCTGTTGGTTGATTGGTTGGTTGACGATCATCTGTGCTGTTGGGTGATTGGTTGGGTTGTTTTAACTATCGTCTGTGCTGTTGGGTGATTGGTTGGTTGACGATCGTCTTTGCTGTTGGTTGATTGGTTGGTTGACGGTCATCTGTGTTGTTGGGTGAATGGTTGGGTTTTTTTTAACTATCGTCTGGGCTGTTGGGTGATTGGTTGGTTGACGATCGTCTGTGCTGTTGGGTGATTGGTTGGTTTGTTGACTATCGTCTGTGCTGTTGGGCGATTGGTTAGTTTGTTGACGATCGTCTATGATGTTGGGTGATTGGTTGTTTGGTTGGCAATCGTCTGGGATGGGTGATTGGACGATCGTCTGTGCTGTTTGTTGATTGGTTGGTCTGTTGACGATAGTCTGTGCTCTTGGTGATTGGTTGGTTTGTTGACCATTTTCGATTGACTGTCAGTGATTGCAGTTAGTTTGATTGGTTGGTTGACGATCGATATTTTTGTTTGGTGATTAGTTGGTTTTTATTGATTTGTTCACCACCGTTGGTTTGTTGGTTATTGACGATTGACTGTGTCATTCGTAGGGTGATTATTTTGTTTGGTTGGTTAACGATCGCTCTTGTTGTTTGGCGATTGGTTGGATTGATTGGTTGTTTAGTTGGTTGGCGATCGTCTGTGTTGGATGATTCTCTCTCTCTGTTTTTTCTAGACTTGTTTAGTTGGTTTACATTCTGATTGGTTGGCACGTCGAATGATATGTTATCTTGATGTTTGGTTTGCTGTTTGTATTCTGTTTGATTGGTTTATGACTCATTGTCTGGATAGTTGGTTGGTTGACTAGATGGTGGGGTCTTGGTTTGGATGCCTGGATATAGTTGATTAGTTGACAAATCGGTGAACTTTTAGAATGTTAGGTTTGATGCCTGGGTCGTTGAATTGGATAGTTTGTTATCCTGATGTTTGGTTGGTTAATTCATTGATGGCCATATTTTTTTTTTACTTTGCATGACGGATATTTACAACTGTTATGGTATTTTTCACAATAAAAAAATGACGCTGTCTATATATTATATCACTGTGTGTATTATGGACATTTAATAATATTTAAAAACAAAAAGTCATCAAATTTCTGGGGGAAATATAAGTATCTAACATTTTTTCTATATTCGCGATCTATTAATTTTTAGATCATTTTGGGTATAATACAGTTATATGGGCAATAATATGAGAAACTTATATCTTCTTGGAATACAGGGACCAGATTCATTGTAAAATTTATTATATAAAAAAAAAATCAACTAGTTTTAACATAAAAGAGTATGTGTGATTTTATAAAGAATCTGGCCTCCGTGATCTTGTAAAAGCATTATATGGGCAATAATATGTGAAACTTATATCTTCTTGGAATACAGGGACCAGATTCATTGTAAAATTTATTTTAAAAAAAAAAAAAAATCAACTAGTTTTAACATAACTTGAAAGAGTATGTGTGATTTTATAAAGAATCTGGCCTCCGTGATCTTGTAAAAGCATTATATGGGCAATAATATGTGAAACTTATATCTTCTTGGAATACAGGGACCAGATTCATTGTAAAATTTATTTAAAAAAAAAAAAAAAAATCAACTAGTTTTAACATAACTTGAAAGAGTATGTGTGATTTTATAAAGAATCTGGCCTCCGTGATCTTGTAAAAGCATTTCTGAGGGAAAATAATAAGTATACCAATGATTTATTTTATTAAAATATTCACAACTTTTCCCTATGGCATGGATTTTCTGAAGAGAATACATGTATATATTTATATTATGTATTTATATGAATCATTTTTAAATCCCGAATGTTAAATGGAGAATTTATGCTCTTTTTTTTGGTAAATTATGTTACTGTAGTTTATGTTACTGTAATTCCGAATTCTAGGATATTGACCGACTTCTTGCAGTGAAAATGCGGAGAATTAGCTCCCTTGAAATTATTGACAGGTGTGCTTTCCGGTGTATTGCGCGTGTTTATTGTGCTAGATATTTATAATTAATTGACTTTCGCCATGAACTGTTTATTTTAGCAGTTAGGTGTAAAAGAGAGTTATAATTGACCGAAAGTTGACCAGGTAAAACCTTTTAAATCCTTCGGACAATTGACCAGCTCTTCCGTATGTAATTTGTACAAGGTACGGTCATAACGTTGTTCACACAAGATTTTCGCATCGTCATTATTTAGTACCAGAGATTATGTTTTAGAGAACTTCTACATTATGATGATAAGGCGACGTAAGAATTAGTGACATCATGTACTAACTCTGGAAAATCGGACGGAAATGGAATGATTTTTTAAGATCGAGAAAAGTTGTTAAATAAGTTGAACTCGGCCATCTATACACAAGTCTTTCAAAAAATTGGCTACCATGTGCTTTTTTATTGATGAATTGAGCTGACGAAATGACCAGTAGAGAATTTACAGACGACACCATCATCCCAGCAGACGACGGTTCCCCTGAAGAACAGGAGGAAGAAGATGTTTATTTCCAACTAGCTCAGAAAGAAAGAGATTTAACTCTGGCTGCAGAGCTTGGAAAAGCATTACTTGAAAAGAACGAAGAATTGGAGAGAAAACAAGAATTAATGGTGGAGGAATACTCACAGAAACTTGAGGTATATACATTCTTATCTTATACATTTATGTCATGTCTATAAATAAATCATTACTTAATTTTTAAACTTTTTTTTAAAAAGTGAAAAAAATAAAATGTCCAAGTGGAAGATTTGAAAAGGAGGATGAAAACAAATCATTAAACTTGGGAAACAAGAAATCAAGAAGAGAGAGCAAGAAATAATAGGTTCTTGAGTTGAGTAATGGTGTTTAACATCCCAGTCAAGAATGTTTCATTTATATCGAGATGTCGCCATGTTTAGATGAAAGTGCAGAAATTTTGCCTGTGCGTTGTGCTGATGGCACTATACAGCATGGTTCTTTTATTTAGTGTGTCAAGCCTAGAAACCGTCACAGAACAGTTTCTTATGAAATCTTCAACTTTAGTTTGGTGGCAAATGATTGAAAATCAAATTAAATAAAATTTATTAAAAGCAAAGGCTGGGCCATCAAATCACATTATAATATTATAAATATAAATATTAAAAAGGGTTATAAAACAGCTATATATGGTAAAACACAGTAAGGTGTTAACCATTCCACATTTAAACAACATAGCCCATTTAGTAGATTTTTATGATTTTAAGAACAAAATCCTTATATGCATTTTTATAAGCATTCTTGCATTCCCGCCCCAAATTAGGCAGTTTTAAAAACAGTGGCCCTACTCCACACTTTTTGAAAATTCATATTGAAATTAAAGGTTTTTCTTATGTTAATTTTAAAAAAGTGGGAGTAGGTGGAAGACATCCCTATGTGGTTATTCTTGCTTTTTTGCTCATTCATTAGTACTTCTTGCCAAGTTGTTGTACATGTTTTTGTCACCTACAATTTTCTTTTCCTACTCTTATACATAAATTATTAAACAAGAACCACCTGTTCTATTAAGATTATCTTTGAAGTTATTTTAAATATGATCTTAAGTAAGAAATTAAAATTAATGGAGAGGAAATAATCAAGGCATTTTCTTTATGAACTAAGAGTTCCTTTTAGTGCAAATAATAAAACACATGTTATATATAAAAACTTATAAATATAGAGGTCATTTAAATAAGAGAGAAAGAGAAATTTCAGAGGGAGAGAGAGATTTAAGCAAGAGAAATTTCAGAGAGAGAGAGAAAGAAAGAGATGGTGTTTTACTAGTATGCCCTAGTCAAGATTCTTTCACTTGTTTCAAGGTGGTCAGTTTAGGGATGGTAAAATCAAAAACATACGAGAGAGAAAAGAGAGAGAGAGAGAGAGATTATAGAGAGAGAGAGGAGAGAGAGAGAGAGATGGTGTTTTATGCTCTAGTCAAGATTCCTTCACTTGTTTCAAGGTGGTCAGTTTAGGGATGGTGAAATCAAAAGCAAACATACGGGAGAGAAAAGAGAGAAAGAGAGAGAGAGATATGGTGTTTTATGCCCTAGTCAAGATTCTTTCACTTGTATCAAAGTAATCAGTTTAGGGATGGTGGAATCAAAAACAAACATACAAGAGAGAGAGAGAGAGCGATTTCAGAGAGAGATGGTGTTTTATGCCCTAGTCAAGATTCTTTCACATTGTGTTAAAGGTAATCAGTTTAGGGATGGTGAAATCAAAAACAAACATACTGAACCATGTCCAAACACAATCCCAAAGTCAAAGTAAAACCTTTGAAACTGACAAATTGGGTAAACACATGAACTTCAATTAGGGAAGTGAGGCCAGGTGCTCTGGAAGGGTAAGCACCTCCTGTTTACAAAGAAATGATGTGCCCAGAGAAAGCCACAGACCATTGGCTAGTGAGCTGAGAAACTTCTGTGTACTAGTTTGTGTCTCGAATGAGATTCTAACCTAGGGGGTGTGCGGTTCTGTTATCCATAAGTATGCAGTATAGGCCACTTGACCACCAAGGCCCCACAATTGATGTATTGCCGGCCAAGCCTTTATGTTCCGATACTGGCCACCAAAGCAGCGTCACGGCAACTAATGACGTACTAGTGTCAGTGATGTCATTAAATGGCACAATTCCAGCCGAGTTTTCATGGTTTTTGTGTGTAATTTTAGCATGCCGGGCCTTTTGGAACATTGTGGGTGTGGCTGGCGATAGGTCAGTTGGTAAGAGTAGGGCTGTGTGGCTGAAAGGCTTGTACCCAGTACTTTTTTCTGCCTAGATTTGAATCCATCTTTGGCAGATCCTAGTGTCTGTTAGTTTGTCTTTTTTATATTGAAATTTTAATAAATTTGAATATTAAAATACAAAGACCATCTTAATACTTATACATGAAATGCTTGTTTATGAAAACTAGTAAAGTTAGGATTTTGAATAATCAATAATGTCTGGTCATTTATGACAGTCTTGAGCAGTATATTATTATTACACAATATAGGTGAGTGACTTAATTGTGTAAAGCCGCATTGATCAGCATTATTTCAACTCTTGAGCAGTATATTGTTAGTATACAATATAGGTGAGTGACTTACTGTTTAAAGTCACATCGGCATTATTTCAGCTCTTTAGGAGCAGTACAATGTATATTAAATATACAATATCGGCCCTTAATGGGTTTCAAAACTAAGTGTCCAGCTGGCCACCAATTTTAATTTTCAGGTGGCAAGTGGAAATTCCAAATGGCCAGGCAATCTTTTCATCCAAATGAAGAAAAATTAAGGCATCTTTTAGGTATAGAGAACGAAAATGCACATTTTTAAAACTGACTTACAATCACTTACATACCGGTACATCAGTGTTATTAACAACAATAATGATGATATAAAATGTCCATTATATTGGCTGAAATGGTAACAGTATCATGAAAATTCTGTAACACAGAAATAATATTTGTTTTCTGGTCACAAAAATTCAAATTTAAAGTGGACAAGGTGGCCACCATTAACAAATTTTAGGTTGCCAGACACAATTCCAGGTCGATTTGTCCACCATTTTAGTAGACAAAATTGAGGGCTGAATATAATAATAGGTGAGTGAATTATTGTTTAAAGCCACATTGATCAGGATTATTTCAGCTCTTGTGCAGTATATTTTTAGTAAGTGACTAATTGTTTAAAGATACATCAGCATTATTTCAGCTATTAATGGTTAGTAATGGTATTATACATGATTATTTGAAGGAAATTGTTTTGTTTTCACTGTTTTGTATGAAAATATTGTTAAAATTAAAATTTTGGTATATATGACAGTGACTTAAATATTATAAAACTTAAATTTTTAAAATATGTTACAGTACACGTACAATTAACAATTTAAATCTAAATATTTTTTTATAGAAATGATAAATTGATATCTAATTAATACAATGTACAAATTTGTACACAATTTAAGATTTAATAGCAAAAATTGAGTAAATTCATACAATGTTTAAACTGAAGCATTGATGACTAGGTATCCTATTTAAAGTTTTCTATGTTAGGTCAATACAAATTAAATTATATACAAAGAATCAACTTGAACTTTAGGAAAGTTTTCACCTTCCACTAAGGTTCAAATCTCATCTGGGCAAATCTTGGCAGGAGAAAGTTTGTTTGCTTGCTGTTTTTTCCCAAGCACTCCAGTTTCCTCCATCATCCCAGAACTAACCGACTCGATATGCATGTAATAAAAAAAATATTGACTTTAACATTAAAGGCATTACTCCATATTCCACGCCACTATTCCAGCCCTTACTGTACAATTTAAAGTACAGTCCAACCTGCCTTAAAGGTCACCTCAGTCCTCTATGTAAAGACCACCTGCTTATAAAGACAGTTGAATTGTATCCCAATTGCTCTTTATTCATATTATTTGAACTATATAAAGGCCACTTTTACTGGTTCCCTAGGGTGGCCTTTATAGACAAGTTTGACTATAGAAGACAATTTCTTAAAGTAGGCAGCAAGAATGGAGTTATATATTTGCAAAACATTTTACAAATTGTAAACTAATCGAAATTCAAACAAGTAGCAGACAACTTTTGTCACCTTGTTGACTTAATTGAAACCAATTTTCCTTTTTGTAGTTAACTTTTAATCCTGATGTTAATTTCTACATTGTGAAAGGTCTATATAATATTTTGTTTTTAAGGTATTGGAGCAGGAGAAGTATGAGTTACATTTAAAACTGGAAAAATCAGAAGCAGAGTATGAGAACACTATCAAAGAATTACAATATGACATTAGTCAGTTACGACATGATTTACAAACCACACAATATCAGAACTTTACTGGGACCAGAGAAAAGTCTGATGCAATGCGGGAACTTGCTCGACAAAATGAACGACTATCCGAGGAAATGAAGCATGCTGAATTACGGGAAGATGAGTTGTCATCCCAGGTACAAATGTTACGAGAACAGGTGACGTCCAGGAAGTCCTCTCTACACAACCACCTAACCAAGTTAGAGGAGTTACAAGGGGAGGTAAGTCTGACAGTTTAAGTAGCTATATTGGAAGATTGGTTGGTTGGTTGAACGTTGAATGTCACATTAGCAGTTTTCAGCAATTTCAGATCAGACCATTTGTCATTAATCTCGCAAAATTGTCTAAACATAAGTTCATGTCATTCATGGGTTTGGTGCTAGTGTTTGTTATTTGCTTTCTACAAATGCACACTTAAGGTGACTTTAAAACTGCTTTAATCTTGCCCACAATATCGCAGGTATATCCAGATATCATTTGGTCTACTGTAAACATATTTAATTTCGTGTGTATTTATTTTCGCGGTACAGAAAATTTAGACATATCTGCATAGTTAAATTTTCGTGTTTTTGAAATATGCACTGTAACACAACCAGCATAATATAATTTTCGCTTGGTATTAATTTTCGCACAAACCAAAACAACAGTGAAGTAAGCAAAAATTAGTACACAGCAAAAATAAATACATTTACAGTATTATACTGGTACCAACACACCCAACCCAACATTTTTAGGCTTATGACAAGAAAAAACCCTTCTTTTTCTGATTTCTTGAAGGGTTTTAGGCCACTCTGCTACCTAGGCCCCCCCCAAAAAAATTTTAAGATTGTAAGATTGTAGCAATTTGTATCTAGCTTTGTTTGTGTATAACACTCACTTATTGTTCTTGGTTTTCAAGGGGTTTTTCTGACCATGCTTTAAGACCAAAATTTAGCCCCATTCCCAATGGCGAAAAACACTAATATTTTCTCAATTTTTGTACAGCGTTCACGATAGTGAACGTGTACATTGCTGTCACTTTCTTCCAAGATATCGAGCTTCTTTGCTATGAAATTATAAGATATGAGTACACCTGGAAATAGTGCGCCTGGTAAATGAGCGTGAAAGAAGTATATCTGTTTTATCGTGAGATATGTATTCTGAGACGGGTAATGCATTTGGTTACATATGCACATTTGGAATAAATTTTCGGAATACATTTCGGAATCTAGTAAAATATTGCGACTGGATGCATCTAATAATTTCTGCAATTTGGCGAACTGATCTCATGTTTACAATAAAAAGTAGTTCGAGAAGTTTGCGTCCTACGATGTAAAATCATAACTTTTTATGAAATGAACAGCAACGGCAGTTTGTTTAATTAATTCTTCGTGAAATCTACGGAAATTTAAATTTATTTTGAAGGTTATGAAAACGTATTTTGATGTTGAGGCAATTGTGTCATATTTTAAAACTGTTTATCGATTAGATTTTACTTTCGTGAAAGGGAGATAATTCGTACAATGTTGTGTACACATTTTAAATACAGTCGTTTTACCAGTTCCAAACAGGGTTTCTTATAAGCGCTGCTGCAGACGTCATCCACAAGCAGAGGAAATAAAATTTATGTGGTGTAATAATACAAATGTTTACTGATTCCAAAATATCGACACCTGTCCTCAAAAACACGTGGTAGTATGTTTTCTTGAAAAAAGCATTTCCGTGATCACGATTTGTTTACATCGTTAAACTAGGTCACCGACAATCTGTTGACCTGTCCTGCACATACATTTAGGAAGCGGTTGAAGTTTATATTATTTAAACAATTAATGCCCATACATTCAAGTTTAAGCAAATTGAGAAAGTTATTTTGCGATTCCTTTAATTGAACGGGATTGAAATTTTAGATTATTCGGTAGTAAAAATTCGGAACTGGTAAAACAACTGTACTTCACCATTAACATGAAACGGGAATATTGTGAGTGATAATCAGCAGTTAATTAAAACCCAGATTAACAGCAAATGATCCAGTTACATACAACCGCTAGAATGTACCCCTCATAGCGACGGTAGGATCTGCAAAACTCTACTTTCTCTCTATCCGAAATGACAAAACGATCGGGTACAACTTTTTTAAATTTTAATTACCGATTGTCTTTTTCATATATTTATGAAATTATTATTTTCTACCATTTAATTCAGCAATACATGGTTTGGTACATTGTTTCTTTTTCAAAAAAAAAAAAAAACATCCGTCGGACTATGCATAGATCGAACCCCACCCGCCCATGGCTTTTGCCATCACTTTGCGTCCGTCGTCGTCGTCGTCGTCCGTCCGTCGTTAAAGATCAACTCCTCAGAAACCACTGGGCCATTTGCAACCAAACTTTGTCACAACAGTCCTTGGGTGGTCTACTTTAAAAATTATGTCCGACATGTCCGCACCTAATCCAAGATGGCCGCCAGCGGGTAACATAGATTAACATTGGACCCTATGGGAAAATATGTTCAAAGATATTTTTCTCTGAAACTACTGAGCCAATTGGAACCAAACTTGGTCACAGTAGTCCTTAGATGGTACCTTCTGAAACTGGTGTTTTTTAAGTCTGCACCTAATCCAAGATGGCGGCCAGCGAGGAACATAGGTTAACATTGGACCCTATGGGAACAATATCAAAGATCTTTTTCTCTAAAACCCTTTAGCCAATTGGAACCAAACTTGGCCACAATAGTTTTTGGATGGCCCCCTATAACATTGGTGTTTTTGAGGGCCACACCAAATCCAAGATGGCCGCCAGCGGAGAACATATTTTAACATTGGACCTTATGGGAAAATACGTTCAAAGATATTTTGCTCTGAAACTACTGAGCCAATTGGAACCAAATTTGGTCACAGTAGTCCTTAGATGGTACCTTCTGAAAACAGTGTTTTTTTAATTCTGCACCTAATCCAAGATGGCGGCCAGCGGGGAACATAGGTTAACATTGGACCCTATGGGAACAATATCAAAGATCTTTTTCTCTAAAACCCTTTAGCCAATGGGAACCAAACTTGGCCACAATAGTCTTTGAATGGCCCCCTACAACATTGGGGTTTTTGAGGGCCGCACCAAATCCAAGATGGCCGCCAATGGAGAACATATTGTAACATTGGACCTTATGGGAAAATACATTCAAAGATATTTTGCACTGAAACTACTGAGCCAATTGGAACCAAATTTGGTCACAGTAGTCCTTAGATGGTACCTTCTGAAACCGGTGTTTTTTAAAGTCTGCACCTGATCCAAGATGGCCGCCAACGAGGAACATAGGTTAACATTGGACCCTATGGGAACAATATCAAAGATCTTTTTCTCTAAAACCCCTAAGCCAATTGGAACCAAACTTGGCCACAATAGTCTTTGGGTGGCCCCCTACAACATTGGTGTTTTTGATGGCCACACAAAATCCAAAATGGCCGTCAGTGGAAAACATATTTTAACATTGGACCCTATGGGAAAATAAGTTCATACATATTTTTCTCTGAAACTACTGAGTCAATTGGAACCAAACTCGGCCACAATAGTCATTTGGGTCTTTACATTTGGTATTTTAAAATAACATCTGCATTTAAAAAAACTCCTGTGAAACCACTTGGCCAATTGCAATGATATTTGGTATGTGTCTTAGTCTTGGAGAGTACATGTCAGTCTGCCATATGACTTTTGTCTTTGACCTTAACTTAACCCTCCAGTGACTATGTTGAACTTTTTGGATTAGGTCAGTTTCTCTAAATCTCGAATACTACAATGGTAGGTCAATGATATTTGGTATATAGCTTGATCTTGGATAGTACATCAGTCAGACTGCCTTATGGCTTTTGTCCTTGACCATAATTTCATGGTCCATTGACCAGTTTTTGGATAAGGAAAATTTCTCAGGTATTATACATGAAAAGTTGATGATACTTGGATGTATTGTCTCAAAATTTTGAAATATGGTTTAGTTTTGAAAGGAAATAATATTGAAATTTTGTGATAGAAATAAATATTGTGTAATAAATTTCAAGCATTTATTTAAACATTAGACAATCTGTTGATTTTCATTCTGCAACAACTCTACCTAGGTGAGCTATACAGGCTCCTGGGAGCCTCTAGTTATAATTGCCCTCACCAGTTGATCATGTATTTTTAATATTTTCATGATATTGTTAATGGATTTTGGATCAAACTTCCTATTCATCATAAATCACACAGCTTGCTTATCAATTAGAATTATTTATATATTCTAAATTAAATCAAAAGAGCCATCTAGGTCAACCACTTTCTATATAGATGTATACGACCTTGATATATTGTAAGCAGGTTAGATGTTAATGGCAAACAACATTGACCTGTCCACCATTCATAAGACATATTCATATAATTATGATCGTCCATCCAATACATTGGCAGTTAGTGTTAGGATTTGCAGTCACTGCAGAGTGATTTTTCTTGCTTAAAATTTTTGCCAAATAAAGGTAAAAATGTCCCACTTTGCCTACTAAAATTCCCCAAAACAACAATGTTGCACTGAAAAATTAAATGTAGTTGTCGTGACCTACAAAATATCGAACAGTTCCAAAATATAGTGTCTTTGCATTGCTAGATCTTAGGACTCCAGTTTTCCCAATCTTGAAGGCAGAAGTTAGTTTTCTAAAATGTAACAAAATTACTGCTACAAGGTCAATCACTTATATATACCAGTCTATATACCAGAGATGTCAACTGACCCGCGGGTCCGACCCTCATTTTAAAATGAATTTCTGCAAACCTACCAAGAAGTTTGAGCATTTTCAGTGTTCATTCATTACCACTCAAATCCATCTGTAATTACAGCAAATTTGAGTGATTTACATGGGTGGACTAAGGGTGTAGTGGATTAATTTTGTGGCAGGATAAGGTGAAAAATCACTACGTGTGTACTGTATCCATTTCTCTAAGAAATCACATGACAATTCTATTTTTTTTATCTACAGTAGAACTTCGATAACTCGAAGTACATGGGACTTCGATGATGACTTCGAGTTATCGGGTGTTCGTTTTCGAAGTTGAAGGATGACGTCACAATTTAGACTTTCATTTTTAAGCGAGATATGTTGGACGGTATTAAACTGTTTACCGATACACTGGTATCATATGTATTACATAAATGCATGTAATAATAAACGAAATATAATCGATTTAATAATGATGTTTTATAAGGACTCCTGGCGACGACAAACAAATACATTACACAAAATGTGTATTACCAATACATGATCATAATGCATTCAAAGAACTGAATCAGATACACATATTCTTGTACATTGTATGTAATAATCATAATTATTACGATATTAATACATATGCAAGACAAGAGGCGCATTTTATAGAAATTGTAACATTAGTGTGCGTACCAGTCATTAAAATCAAGCTTGGATAAACCACATGAAATGTTGCTGTTATCGCCATCGGCAAAAAACTTGGCTTCTACTGAGGGGGTACACCGTTACACTTCATCGCCCCTTACGGCACAGAGTACTAATCCTTTAATTAATACTAATTAATAAAGTAGCAGAACCTTTGATCTGTACCACTACTCCTCTCATTAATCGGATTATAACATACGGAAGCTTATAGCCCATGGCCGATTAGTTTCTCGTTCTATTGATCACTTAAATATTTCGAGTTTTCGAAGGTGGTTTGTCATACAATGTTTAATTTGGTACCTTAAAATTACTTCGAGTTATCGGGGGTATTCGAATTATAAGAGTTTAAGTTATCGAAGTTGTATTTGTATAGTTTATATAGAAAACCGTTCGGGACAAAATCATGACTTCGAGTTATCCGTGGTATTCGAGATATCGAAGTTCGAGTTATCGAAGTTCGACTGTAATTTTTAATTCTTTTTGGGAGGGATGCACCCAGACCCCCACCCTGTTTTGTAGATTTCGGTCCGACCCGCAATTACACAAAATAGGGTTGGCACTTCTGATATACAGTAGATGTACATACAACCTTGATATATCATATAAGTACAGGTCTATTATATAGGCAGACACCATTGACCCGTCCACTTAACCTTTAATTGGGAATATTCACCCATATATGGTAGCCCATCCAATATATTGTCTGTGTAAGGATTTGCAATCACAACATTTAAACAAAACCTGTTTCCCTTAAAATGTAAATAAACAACTGAGTTCTCTATTATGAAAGTACAGGGCCATTAGATGTTTGAAAGGCAAACAACAATGACCTGTCTGCTTGACCCTTGCATTTTTTAAATATGCACTAAAACACAATGAGCATAATATAATTTTTGCTTGGTATTAATTTTCGCATAAAACAACCACAAATTAAGCGAAAATTAGTCCACACGAAAATAAATATGTTTACAGCATGTGTTTAAAATTAGTTTCCTATGATGTAGACAAAATAAAACACTAACTAATGATGCTCCCTATACATCAATGTGCTGACTCTTGATAAAATTAAAGGTCAAGTGGACAGGTCATTGTTGATTGCCTTAAAAATCTAATGGACCTCTACTTACATTAAAGAGAACATATTTGTTTATTTACATTTTGAGGGAAAAATGTTTTGTTTATGTAGTGACTGTTAATCTTAAGGCTACCATATATGGATGGACCACTGTCTGTATATGATTAATTCTAATGAAAGGTCAAGCGGACAAGTCATTGTTGTTTGTCTATACAAGTCCATTAAATGTAGCTATAAATTCTAGTCACAAATACAGAGAGATATTTAATTAACAATACTGACTGTTCAATATTTCAATATCATCTGTAAATTGGACGTTTACCTGGGGGCACTGTGTTGATGTAGTTATGACAAGAAAAATGAGGAAATTTTCATTCAGATGTTAATAAAGGCTGTTTTTATTAAGTTTTACTATATTATAATTCAGTGATTTTGTTACATTATTTGAAAACTACCTTCTGCCTTTAAGATTGGAAAAGTTGAAGTTCTAAGATGTTGCAAACTGGATTATTTTTCGGTGCATTACTGTTGTTTTGGGGAATTTTAGTGGACAAATTGGGAAGTTTTAGTCATTTTTCTGCAGGGGAAACTACCGGTAGCTTTATTTGGTAGTAATTTTAAGCAAACAAAATCACTGTATATATGCAACTAAAATACAACAAAGATTAAAAAGATAAGAGTTTAGTTGATCTGAGTTAAGTAAAGGTGTTTTAAGTCTGAATCTAAATTCTTTCACTTATATTGAGGTATAGTCAGTTCTTGGATGGTGGGGAAAAATGAAGTATTCTGAGAAATCACCAACTTTAGCCAAGCAAACTGACAAATCTTTTCACACTAGGATCTGAATTTGAACCTAGCGATGAAAGGCACTTTGACATGTACGTGTGTGCTTTAGACCACTCTGTCACTGTGCATCCCCATTAGATTGGTCCGAACCATGTGCTTTAGACCCCATGGTCACCAGTCCCCCCTTTAGGTTGATCATTGTTGTTATACTGACAGGTACAGTAAAATCTGATGGGTTTTGGTGGCCAAGTGGTCTAAAATGCATGCTTACAGATCAAAGTACCTCTCACTGACTAGGATCGAATCCCACTCTGGACAGATTCAAGTTTGTCAATTTGCTTGCCAAAGGTCATTCAGGTTTTATCTGTGCACTCCTTTTTCCTCCACCATTCCTTAACAGACTGTCTCAACATAAGTGAAGAATCTTTGCTTGTGGGTTAAACTCCAGTCCACAAAACAGTAAAACCCAGGGATTTATCAGGGTCTTCTGGAAAAAGGCCCTAAACTAAAAATTGGGAAAAACAGTAAACTGTTTGCTCATTTTGGGAAAACTTTGACATCATGTCAGAAGTTGATTACTCACGACCTTGGAAGCCTTTTGATGCAGAAGCGGTATTTTCATCGTGCTTTGCAGAATTAGTTTTAAAATAATCTAGAATCTTTTACTTGATTTTGCTTATTGGGGGCTTTCACAAAATTTACTTTCGTTTTTGTTTGAAAACAACAAAATTATCTAATTGGGAATTTTCTTAGCCAATTTTGGGAAAAAATCAATGTTTTTTTCCATTGGGAATGGGGCCGAATTTCGGCCCTAAATAAGTCCTTGATAAAACCCTGAAACCAGTCTATTGATGCCACAAGTGGACCTAACTGAGCTTGACAACAATAAAATATTCTGTAGTCACATATCTTCCAGGTATATAAAATTAATTACACACTCAACAATACTGATGGTTCAATATTTCATTATTGGCCGTTGATATGATGTTTCCTGGAGGCATAGTAATGCTGGCTCGATCATTCATATTTAAAAGTCTTAATAACTGGCAAATACAGCGAAACCTGTGTACCGGATGACAATCCAAGAGATGAGTAACATTGCTAAAAGTTCTGTGTTTACTTAGCTTACAGCTTAGTGGAATTTTAGATAAAGATATTAAATCTTAGTTACTGGCAAATACAGCAAAACCTGTATATCAGAACTGTGGACAACCATCCAAGAAAAGAGCAATATTTTTCAAAGCCTTGCTTTATCTAATGGTTAATGGTCTCTTAGCTAAATCCTTAGTGTAAATTTAGATAAATGGTATTAAATCTCAAATACAACAAAACCTGTGTACATGTTTGCTGTAAGTCCAAAACTGTCTTGGACATCCAGAATCTTGGTCCCTTTAAAACCTGTCCTACAAGGACACAACAAATCTCAGAATTCTTATCCTATCCCAAATTGTGTTAGAATTTCGATAACCTTGAAGAGCAAGGCCGGTGTCTGCCAATAATTATACATTTGTTACACACCTAACAAAGTTCAAATTTATTACTTGTCTTGCAGTATAACATAAATTGTACATTTGAATTTTGGTTTACCGATAATGCACATCAAACTGAACATTAATACATTTTCGACCCCCAATTCCCCATCCCCTCACCAAAATCAGACTGATTTTTCATGTCAGTCAAATTAATTTTTTGTCAGACATGTTCAGCAAATATGACCCTTTCTTGACCCCTTGTTTAACATTAATTGAATAAAAAGGATACATATTTTCACCAACCAATTTTAAATAGCTGCATGAGCTTTGAGACCCTGGTACTAATGGATTTTATCACACTGTTATGTGTCCATTATACATTAAACCTAGTTATAATGCCCCATGATAATATTGCCACCTCACTTATTTTCAATTCCCACAGTCTGTTTCTTCTATTTTGTTATTATCCTCCGCCTTTCAGAGAAAGAGGGGGATATTAAATTCGAGTTTCCATCTGTCAATCTGTCCGTCCTTGTGTCCATACAAAATTCTTTTCTATGCTAATTCTCCAAAAACTATGAAGGACTATTTCACGAAACTTGATGAAAAGTATCAACATAGATAGGCAATGTGCGTATCATTAACCCAAGTTGATTTGTTTATTTTCCTCGGAGTTATGGCCCTTTGAACATAAGTGCAAATCACAAAAAAAAAAGAACCTAACTGCTGGCAGGAAAACCTAATTACTGAATTTGCTTATTCTTTATAAGTTCTCTTTGATTAATTGCCAAATCCTTGTGTAATACCAAACTTGACTAACCAATTAAGGTGATAAATCGAGGTTTTACTGTATCATTCATACAGTTATTTACAGTAGTTTCTGGCAAGTGTAGTCAACTCTAACTACCAAGTTTAGATCACCTATAGAAAATTATACAAGCAGCCTTTATGAACAGATAGTGACTGGACTATATAAGATAAAAAAAGTCACATTTATAATTTAAATAGGAACAGCTATCTATAGTTTATTTATTATATTTATTTATTTATTTATTTATTTATTTATTATTTATGTGAATTTTATATTGAAATATTTACACTTAAGAAAACAGAACTATATATTCATTAAAAATTTATGTTTTAATGTTTATTTATTTATTTATTTATTTCTGTGAATTTTAGATTGGTATATTAACACAAAAGAACCTTGAACTTGAGAGAAAGATTTATTCTCTAACAGAAGAACGTGATGCTTTATCATGTAGTCTTGATGAGTCCCAGGAAAAAATACTGGTGCTTGAGAAACAAAACAGAGAAAAAGAACTTCAGGTAAGATGAATTGAAAATGTCATCATGATGATGTCAACATTCTAAGTGTTCAATTCAGAAATGTAGCTATGGTTCCATTCTTAATAGCCAATATTACTATTTGCTACTAATTTCTAAGAAATTAAAATTACCTTTTCACAAATTTTGGGGATTTGTTTACTAATGATTTTAAAATTGTGGAAACCTAGATGTAGTCTGTGGGTTTATGCTTGAGAAAACAGAGGTCATGTTTTCAAAAAAAAAGGTCAATATAATAAAATAATGACAATTAATTTGAAAATATCAATAGTATGTCAAGTTAAAAAGAGTTATAACTGGATTTATTTATTTATTTATGCTATAAAGGAAGTCAGGGTTTGCCCACAAACAGTATTTTTGAGAGTCAAAATGATTATTTTGGTGACAATGGTACAAAGGCCATTCTATGTCTCTGTAATTGTTGAAATTTATAATGAAAGATATTGATATATTTTAGCTGCAGAACCAGGAACGTGACATTCTGGAACTCCAGGAAACCAACATGCAGCTAGAGGCTCAGCTTCATCACATGTCAAGTAACTTCCTTCATCCACATCACTATAGCAACACTAATGGCAACCAATCACAAAACTTGTACAGTGAATTATCACAGATGTCATCACCAAGCCCACCACCAGAGATAGCCAATCAGGTATGGTTATGAAGTTTAAATATTTTCTCTTTTGATAAGCTTATCAGTTCACTGTCAAAATTTAGTGATTTTTAGACGCTTCAGTTTCCTCCATCATCCAAAAGTTTAAAACCTGAAACTGTCTCAAGATAAATGAAAAAAAATCTTGACTTGGGCATAAAACACCATTACATGTTGTTAGAGCACTTCTTGTTTTGTTGATAAGAAATGTGTGGTAAAGTAGTTTGGTTGGTTGAATGTTGCTTAACGTCGCATCAGCAATTTTTCAGCTATTCGCGACGAGAACTATTTAATTAATCTCTTTGGATTAATCAATGAACAATTTTGTGTATGCATGTGAAGTGCGAGTGTGTTGTATGGTCTGCCTTGTACTAGCGCGCACTCAGGGCGACTTTACCGTGCTAGCTCACAGAGTCAGTACGTCACAGACAAGCGTACCACTCCCCCAGTCCATTATACTGATACCAGGTGAATCAGTAAAGGCCAACGGTAAGGAAAATTCACTTTCCCACATGTGGTCCGAGCGGGACTCGAACTCACAGCGGTGAGAGACCCTGGTGTGTGTGGTAAAGTAGGATCAACAGTTCTCATCATGTGACACCACTATGGTAGCTCCATTGGTAGAGTGCTCACTCCCTATATGGGAGGTCATGGGTTCAAACCTCAGCATTTAAGAAGAGACTTTAAAAAACGAATGTCCCTTGTCAAAGCAGGCATTGCATGTTAAAGAACCCTCCCTGCCAATGCCCTGAGTGCACTTCAAAGGTAAAAATTTCTGCCACTTCACTTGTAGCTGGTGATGATGCCTCAATATAAATGAAATATTCTTGACTGGGACATATAATCCCATTTAATTGATTTCTTCATGTGATTAACATAAATTTGTATTTTTCTGATATTAGATCAATAGGTGTGAATAGGAATTGCGTTAAATTATATCATGGAACCATGCATCCTTTGATGTAATTGAGAGCAAGGTGTGACCATCAAGTTATTGGAGAATCTCTTATCTTTTCCAGTAAGATAAGCCCAATTTCCCAGGTGTTTTTTTTTCCCAAAAAATTATTAGGATTTTAACTCAACTGTCTATTATTTGAATTGAACATTGACAGTCAAATTTTTTTTTTTCAAATTATGATGAATAATAAGAGCTATTTTTAATGGTATCTCCTTTCCTTTTGGGGGTCCTTGGTTGCCCAGTGTACTAAAGTGCATGTTTATGGGTCACGGCAGTACTCACTACCTAGGGTTCGAATCCTACTTTGGACAGATCTAAATTTTTGAAAAAGTTTCCGATTTGGCTTGCTGAAGATCACTAGGTTTCTTTTTTTTCATTCCTGAACTCACCACTGTGGAAGCTCAGTTGGTAGAGTGCTCGCTCTGTAAGTGGGAGGTCATGGGTTCGAACCCTGGCAGGGTCTGACCCAAGACTTAAAAGTGGGTAGTGACTGTTCTTTGGCCAAGCACTCAGCATTACAAAACAAAAGGCATGGTTCTTTCAGATAGAACTCAAAATAAACAAGGCCCCTTGTCTTGGTAGGCTTTGCACAATAAAGAACCCTGCTGTGTAATGTCATCTGTGCATCACACAGGCAAAATTTCTGCACCTTTGCCTATAGCTGGCAACGTCTCAATATAATTGAAATATTCTTGACTGGGACGTTCAACACCATTACTCAACTCAACTTAACTTTATTCCTGAACTGACTACCATGATATAAGTGAAAGTGAATCTTGACAGCATGACTCCGCTCTAATCATTCCCTTTATCTTTTCCCACAGACATATTCATCAGGATCTGATGACGGTTACAATCATCATTTAGCTGAATGGATGGAAGATGATGATTTTGAATGTGATGATGAACTCCAGTTAGCCACCATGGGGACAGATTTAGAGGTACCACACGGCTCCACCTTACTTACAGACTCACAGTTTTTATCAGACTTTCAGTGTTCTTCTAGAATGGATACAGATGAAAATGTAAGAGTCTGTCTGTCTCTCTCCTCTCTCTCTCTCTCTCTCTCTCTCTCTCTCTCTCTCTCTCTCCTCTCTCTCTCTCTCTCTCTAATGGATAAAAATTAAGAGATTCTGTAAGTTTCCTTGTTACTTATAAATAAATACAGACAATTGTAGTAGTTGAAATTGTTTCATTTTATTATGTTTTAGATAAGACAAGAGCTTGTACATGCCTATTCTAAAATTAAAGATATGTGCCAAGAAATCCGCTCAACCTCAGGAAAACCCCAGAATATATTAACAGATGAAGAAGACTTTCAGACTGGTAGTATATCCTTGGTTCTGAATGACCTCCGTGAACTCATGGAAGAAATGATGATCAAACCACAGGTATTAACATTTTGACCTTAACCTTTTGACCTTTAAGACTGGTAATATCTCTGTAGTTGAATGAACTTTGTGAACTCATCTTAAACCCACATCGATATAAACTTGTAGTAATACCCTGGCCTTTGACCTATTTGACTTTCAGACTGGTAGTATCTGCTTGGTGCTGAATGACCTCCGTGAACTCATGGAAGAAATGATGATCAAGCCACATCTATATGAACTTGTACTAGTAATACCCCGACCTTGACCTATTTGACTTTCAGACTAGTAGTATCTCATTGGTGCTGAATGACCTCTGTGAACTCAAAAAAAGGAAGTAATGATCAAGCCTTAGGCATTAATATTTTGACTTTTACCTTTTGACCTTTAAGACTGGTAATATCTACTGTTGAATGACCTTTGTGAACTCATTTTGGACCCACAAGTATATAAACTTGTAGTAATACCCTGGTCTTGACTTATTTGACTTTCAGTCTGAGTACTTGATGCTGAATGACCTTTCTGAACTCATATATAATCGTATATTAATACTCTGACCTTGACCTATTTGACTTTCAGACTAATAGTATCTCCATGGCGTCAAATGATCTCTATGAGCTTGTTAAAGAAATTTCTGATTGTATTCTTTATGTCCAAACTTCCAATTTGACATCAGAAAGGCTAAGCTACCTTCTATATGGCTCACAGTGAGCTTGATCTTGAAATTTTCATTCCCTGTCTTTCAAAGAAAGAGGGAGATATTTAATTTGAACTTCCGTCTTTCCTTCCGTCTGTTGATCAGACACTTCTTGTTTGGAATGTTTCTCCAAAACTATGAAGCACTGAAAGACGGGCAACTGAAAAACTTGTAAAATAGTGCTGTCCAGTAGAAATAGTGAGATTGAGAAACGCTACTTTATGAAACTTAGTGTGAAACATCAAGATTAATAGATGTGCATATCATTAACCCAAGTTGGTTTTCTCTCTTTTCTTGGAGTTATGGCCCTTTCAACATATATTAGTGCTAATCACAAAAAAGTGTGTACATGTACTTGCAGGGGATCCTATTAATTCACTGTTTGTTTGTTTTTAGATGATTGACAGCTGTACAGATCCAGATCAGGATGACGATACCTTCTGTATGAGTGAACTTCAAGGTCACATCCAAGAACTTACCTCTGAGCTTCAAGCTGCTCACAGTGACCTAGACCGAGTGAAAAGTGAACTTAAAGAAAGGGATTCCCAGCTGCAGGAGAAAAGTCAGGAACTTGGCCAACTGACCAGCAAGGTAAAGGTAACACAGTGGTTTATCATTCCAATCCAGAATGTTTGTTTTAATTTACAGAATAGTACATTAGATAGTCGCTGATTATTTTGGTATCATTTTATCATGTGTAAATTTTATAGTCTAGAATTGGCATCTGTTGCCTAAAATCAAGCTAGATGCCAGTCATCATCAGGTGTGCATGCAGGTCCTTCACAACTCTTCTGCCTTATTTAAATTGAAGGACATTAAGAACTGTTAGCTCTTTGTAAGGATATTATAATTCTTGTTATAGAGACCTTAAAATTTTGACTGCAATCAATCTGCCGGTACACTAAAGTAATACTAAATTGAACCTTTATAGAAAAGAAAGCTAATGATGTCACATCTTATCTGCTTTTTATGAGCATGTGTAGAATGAGCTAGGTTGAAAAGTGCTTGATATTTTGCATTCTGTTTTGACAAGTTTTGAAATTTTATGGCCCTTTGAGTGCCAAATAAGGACGTAATATAAAAAATACAATAACTTTTACATTTTTCATTTAATTCCTTTCAAATTTTGTATGGTTTCATAAGAAGCAATAATTTTTAAACTATAAAACAGTTTTTTGTGTCCCATTTCAACTTTCTGTAAAATTGTAGTTATTAGGCTTTGCATCCATTTTCTCGTATCTTGTGCTCAATTTTCTTGTGGGTGTAACTAGTCCCAAAGTTTTCAACTGATTGCTTTTTAAGTTGGCATGTGTGATAGGGACCACATGAAGATGTGCATACCATAAAATGAATGTTCTGCATGAACTTTTACTTCCTCTTATAATTCCTGGTTACATTATAGACATTGATTTATTATATAATCTACTCAATAATCCATGTAATACGGTCATACAATAAAAATCGTATTGAATGAGTGTGACGTCATAAAAGCATGAAAGTCATTCCAGAGTGACGTCACACAATTGACCCAGTTCACAGTTGTTTGTTTTAACTGATACTTTTGTACTTTTCTTTTAAAAAGAAGATACATTGTATTTAAATTGAAAATGTTTGTTTTGTTTTTGTATCCTGCGGACAGACTATTGTTTACTTTTAATATTTTTTGCGGATGTACAGTTACGTGAACTTGTTGTGTTTCGGTCAATCTGCTGTTTTCTTATAACGAGAAGACAAGTTTTAAATCTATGGAAACCCCGTTTTTTATGGGATTATATAATAAATAGAATCTTGCATTCGTGTTTATGCAATATTGAATTAATTAAACTCGTTGAATAATGTTTTATGCAACTCGCCAAGGCTCGTTGCATAAAAAATTATTCAACTCGTTTAATAAATTCAATATTACATAACCACTCATGCAAGATCCTCTATATATTGCCCCTCTCAGCGGTGTTCTTGTTTAGATGACCAAGCATTTACCTAAGTTGGTTCCCTTTCATTTAGAATGTTGTTTTCCTTTGTCTTTGTTTTGTTTTTTATTTTATAATGTTATCAAATTAAGTTTGAACTTGATGCATTTGTTTGAATTCTTGTAAAAAAAACTTTTTTATTTCTAAATTTGGTAAATATTACATGTACATGTATTTGATTTTCAGTTTCTTGATAAAATATTGTTGTAAAATTTTAAATGCTTCATTCTTGAATCAGTGTGTGTATAAAATATATACCTTTATCCATTTTACATATATACCATTAAAATGCCATATTTAGCATAGCATGATCAGGAGACTGGCCAAAAACTTCATTGACTACCATTAAATGAAATTGGAACATTTGGTTATGTAAATAGCATATATACAGTGAAACCTGTATATAAAGACCACCCATGAAAATATAGACTTCATAAATAGACAGGAGGTCTTAATAAAGAGATCCTTTTTGGTTGAAATAAAAATAAAGGGACCTTACACATTGGTTTTATTAGACAGATGGTCCTTTTACAGAGATTCTTTTTGGTTGAGATATGAAGCAAGTAGGCCTTAAAACTCTGATTTAAATGAACAGGTGGTCTTTATAAAGAGGTGGTTCCTATAGCAGGTTTTACTTCATGTTTGAGCTTATAAGAGATGGTTTTGATATGGCCTAAGAGTCTATGAAATTATTACCTCTGATGTGTTTTTGATGGGTTACCATGGTTACTATAAACATTGTATGTTTCTATAAGTCGTTCATGATCTGATGGCAATATACACAGCAAGTCTTATTTAAAATCATAGGTCTGTTATAAAAAATAAAGCATGAGAAGGTTATAAACTGTATAGCAAATAATGTATCGGCATAGCCTTTTATGTTCCGACAATGGCCGCCATCGCGGTACCAAATCAGCGTCAATAAAACTAATGACGTACTAGTGTCAGTGATGTCATGAAATGGAACAATTAAGGCTGAGTTTTCATTCTTTTTGGGTGTAAATCAAGCATGATGGCCCTTTGTCGGAACATTGTGGGCGGGGCCGGCGATCCGTCAATTAACACACTGTTATTACCTTTTTATGTGGTTTAGACCCCTCTGCAAATAAAGTGAGGGAAGGTATGATCATACATTTTATATACAAATGGCAAAATACCTTGGGTGGGGGTAGGGTTGGCTCAGTGGTCAAATTGCCTAAAGGGCCAGCTTACAGACCACATTACCTCTTACAACCTAGGTTTGAATCCCAATCAGGCCAAAACCTAGTGTGAGAAAGTTTGTCGGTTCTATTACTGAAGGTTGGTGGTTTTCTCCAGGCTCTGGAAAAACTGACTGCCTCGATATAAATGAGTCTTGACTGGGGCAAAAAATACCATTACTCCACTACACCATGCCATTAGAAGTTACCATCTCGATATAAGTGAAAGCATCTTGACTGGGGCATAAAACGCCATTACTCCATTCCACTCCTGTTTATATGGTGTACCCTTACCTGTGTTTACTAACACTGCCATCAGATCATAATTGTTTTACCTTTAACAGTATGCATGATTACCAGTATATCAGCTATTTTATCTGCTAAACAATAACATTTCTTTTTATTCCTGCTTACCTATTGTGGTGTTGGGTTCTAGATGTCCATTATTGAGGTGAGCATCTTATTACTAATCATTGCTTTTTTTTTGAAAAACTATATAATTACAGTGAAACCTCAGTTCATTGTTATTGATAAAGCTACATGTACATATAACTACAGTGAAATCTCAGTTCATGACACCATTTGTACAGTCAGATTTTGGCATTGATAAAGGGGTTTGGCAATAAATTGGGGGAGGCTTATAACAAAAAACACACTGTAAACCCACCTTTATTCGTGTGCGATTAACTTTTGCGTGTTTCGCGAGGTCAGAAGAATGCGAAAGTTAATCGTCGTGAATTTGTTTCCAAAAATGGTTTTATTAATACCAAATATTCAGTTAAAGTCCAAATCGTGAAAGTTAATAGTCGCAAAATGATTTTGGTAAGAGAATCCCGAAACTTAATATCTGTGAATAAAGGTTGATTTACAGTAAAAGAAATGGATTTTGGGACTTCCAAAATAGGGTGGCGATAATTGGTACAGATATCAAGGGGCACTATAACAAAGTTTTACTGTATAATGAACATTTATTTGGATCATTGAATGCTTGTTTTCAGTATTTATGGGATATATAGGGCTTGACATGACCTAGCTTTTAAGCTATATATCCTGTTGTGCAAGTACCCTCAAGTTTTCATTGAATGATCTCAAATATTTTCCATTGGAACTGTACTTCTTTAAATGAACTTATTACTTTTTGGTGCAATTCAATCACTCAAGAATACAATGTGGGTGCTTGACTGCAAGTGAAAAATGAGTAAATCAGGCAGTTCTAACATTTCTCACACAAGCTCTCACTTAGCTTGTAAATCGAACTAAACAAAAATGAAGAAAGCTGTGTCTTCATGAATTACTTCATTTTTATGTAAAAACATAATTCATGTGGGGCCTTGGTGGTGGCTGAGTGGTTAAAGCTAGGCTAATGAATCACATGTTCGAATCCCACTTGGTACAAATCCTAGTGTGAGAAAGTTGGCAGTTCACTTTCTGAAGGTTAATGGTTTTCTCCTGGTACTCCTGTTTCCTCCACCATCCCAGAACTGACTGTCTGGATGCAAATGAAAGAATCCTGAATGAATTCATAAAAAATATTATTCCACTTCACTGCACTTCATTTATTATCCCTGTGATGGAGAAATATTATCTCCATTATGAATGAGCCTGTTGTCTATAAGTTCAAGTCATTTTTAAACTTTTACAGAGGTCATGATGCATTTTTCTGCTAAACGATTGTATTGCTTATCTCATGTTTGATTTAAAGACCATCATATATTATTGTATGCTAGATGATTAAATTACATTTCTCTTTAATGTTTCTATCATTATAGTTGACATTACAACATCATGAGTTAACCAAGCTACAAGAACAGCGAGATAAAATACAGATGGGATCCAGCTGTTACTACGGGAGAGATGATACAGTAGAGAAAGCACGAAGGGACAGGGATCAGGCTTTAGAAAAGTAAGTTTTAAACAATTTAGGTATCCAAGTTCTTATTACAAAACTTAGTTGGTGCTGTATTAAAAGTTTTAATGTTTTCATGCAATACTGAATTGAAAATCGGTACAAAAATGTTTATATCAACATTTTCATTACTGAGCAGCTATTTTGTCCGCCATATTGGAAATGGCAGCCATTTTGAATTTCAAATCATCAGCGGATATATGTATAAATAATAAACAGATCAAAAGCAAACAAAATTCCTGCATATTTGTGAACAAAATGCACAATACAAAACTTTAAATATGATATTACGTGATTTTGGCAGCCATTTTGTCTGTCATATTGGAAATGTCGGCCATGTTGGATTTTTTGGTTGGCATTATATCTGAAAATGATCTCCAGGTCATGAACTACAGTCATGCCAAATTTTATGCTTTTAACAAAAACAGAGCTGCCAACTATTACAGTTTTGATTTCCTAATTACGCGATTACGATTTGGAGACACAAATTATTTTATCCATATCTGTTTTCTTACTTCCAGAATTTTGTCCCGTAATCGTAGTATCTTTTTCTTTTTTGAGATAAGAACCCACCAATCTGAGCCACGGATGCGTTTAGTCATTTAAAACCAGTCAGAGTGATTTAAAGCGTGCTGTATACTCTGATGAAAATGGAGACGAAAACGAAGCGTGTCAGTCCATCCATCCGTGTTAAATCTTGTCCGGGCCATATCTCATCAAAACTTTTGATGACTCTCATGAAACTTCACATGATTAATATTCATGGTCCAAAGGTGTTCCATAACCTTGTTGTTTTATTTCAGACAAAACAAAATGGAGATGGAATTGTCTAAAGCAAAGATGGATCTACTTAGTTTAAATAACCAATTGATGGAAGCAATTCAACAAAAAGTAGCTTTATCTGAACAATTAGACCAATGGCAGGTAAGTTTATACAATACAACAAAAATAACAATTTGAACAGTTAGACTAATGGGAGCTTAGTTTATATAAATGACTTGGTCATTGTAGAAGCTCAGTTGCAAAAGTGTTCGGTCTGGTCATAAAATTGACCTGTTTTAACCAATGAGGTTTTGGGAAATCTGACTTTGAAGTAGAACAGATTTGATGTTTCTTCAATACAAATACCAGTTGACCTTGACCTTGAACTTTGATCTACTTTTTATATCCATGGATGTTGATAATGTTGATATATATATAAGTCAAGTAATATTGGCAGGGATATTGTGACGGTCAAGTGGTCAGCTTGATCTCGTCCCACTGTCTGAATGGTCAAGCGGGGTACCTCCGCATTCAATAATCGTTACTAAAATCTGACACCACGGTCACTCTGCAGACCGGCGCAAAATCCCAGAGGCGTAAAAACTGTGGTCACTTACACACCACTGAAATGAGGGCAACTTAACTAACTAAACGTGAATCACCAACAACTACTTCAAACACTTAAAAATCATTTATTTCACCAGGTGAATACTGGTATCAACTAACCACCCAAACTTACAGTAAATTCAACATAAAGTCGTGATAGAACTGAACTAGATAAATGATTTAACCGCGTTACATGAAGATACAAACTATTAGCTCATTACTTAAGTCCGTTAAATAACTTTACTTAGAAATTAAACACTAATTTTAAAATTAAATTACAACAACATGATAATGAAATAGTTATTATGCTTGTAAATTGACTAAAATAAATTCAATGAAATGAGACTCGCGATCTTTTCTTTTCTTCTTACTCCAGGAACTGGTGTTGAAGCTCAATTAGTAGATTGTATTAAACAAGCTACTAGGTGTTAAAAAAAAAATACAAGGTTAACTGGTTAATACTTACAATCCTCCCAGGGAATAACCACAGAAGGACTGTTGGGATGGTTAAACAGGAAAATCCAGATATCATATCCAATCTGGAATGACCAGATCTAGTTGGACTCACCCCGGATATTACCAATCAAATTAGTAATAATAATAATAATAATGAAACATGCCAAAATACTAACTAGGTATATGATAAAAAAAAAAAAACCACTTCGTTATAAAACATAGGTCCAGATTTACAGTCTTGAATCACAAGATCTGTTCAGTTAGTCAAATTTTGGGTAGTCACTAGAAAAATCAAATGGGATTAACATGCACATAGATAATTATCAAAATATAAGGAATTCAGATTGGACTGACACAGGCTGAACTAAAGTAACTAGTGGTAAAAGGTTAATAAAAAAAATTATTAGATACAGGTAAATATAAAAAAATTATTTTGTTAGAATAATTTCAGACTCAAAATACATCAAGTCTGAACAATAACATGGGAAACGTAGGATCACACAGGGGAACATGTACAGTGAAAATATTCCACTGTGAAAAACAAAACAAATTACAAGAAAATATCTGAGGACATTAATTCACCAATGCAATATCAGAATGAAAATTATTAAATTCTGACAACACAGAAAGGAAATGATCCAATCTGAAAATTAACATTGCAAAATGAAAAAAAAAAAAAAACAGAAAGGAAATAATCCATTCTGAAAATGAAAATTTAAGCAAAAGGTATACTTCACCCACACTTCTTTAAAAATAAAAAAATAAAAAAAATTACTTTACAAGTGAAAAATGATTCACTCCACATTAAAATCTAAATTGGTCTTGAAGTAACACAAATTTGGCTAGTAAAACAAAATAGTCCTAATAAGATATTCAGGTAGTGAAACTAAATATTAAATACTAAAAAAAAATAAAAAAAAATAAAATAAAATAAAATAAAATCTCAGCACAGTGATCTGGCCCAAATGGGGATAAGGTCCAGTTAAAAATTTAGTTTACTTTCCGAACATGAGACAAAATGCAAATAGAATTAGTGTACAATTGAAATATGATGAAACCACCAAAAATAGAATAAAATTGATAAAGAAAAAAAAAAAAAGAAAAAAATGAAAATCTTGCACTCCGGAGAATACTGAGTCACTGTATCGTCCGAGGCCTTTAAAAAAAATTGAGTAAAACCGAAAGTAGAAAACATATAAACAAATACGGCTGAAAGAACGGAAATTCCTACCTTAGATTGACTTTGTTGACGAATTCCAACTTGAATTTTACTAAACTCTTGAATTTTTGAAGCTGCAAGGTGACTGCTGCAGTAGCGACCACTGTCTGAGATTCAGAATGACACAAATCCCCCTGTTGACCATCGTGCAACAAGTTTTATAGTAGCCGCCACTACCTGTGGTGCAGGCATGCGCAGAGATGTAAACATTGAAAATTATCGGTACCAAAATAAGGAAGAGCTTAGTAAATTTAGCCGAAATGTGGTAAATTGTTGATTATTTTACTTTGAAATAATTTTTACAAACTAATTAATTTTTATCCGGATTTAACTTTAGAGATTAAAAACAAAATTATCCAATTCCGAAAATATCCGATCTTTCCCGATAACCCGAAAATTCCGGAACTGTGAAAAACATACTATTACCGAGAGAAATCAAGGGCCGTAATTCTAAGACAAAACCGGAAATATGATATTTGTAATTAACATCAACTGAAGAGCATCACAGGTGGTTAAAACGAGGTACCATGGATACTTATCAATCAGTTAACCTCTGTTATCGATACCACTTCAACTCTACAGCTAGGAGACTGGTCCTTTGAAATCGGGGAGGGCCAGATGGTTTTACTTCTAATGGAATAAATTCGCCTATTGAAATTTATAGTAAGTCTTTGATAACTTGTTGTAAAACAAGGATCGTTAGATCAGCTTGCCATGTGAGTTAATATCAAGTATCAAAGACTACCTGTTAATTAAAAATTATCTGTTGAGTTGAGAACGAAAATTACAACTAAGAAGATAAATTCATCTTTGTATTTAGCTAAAAACAATATAAAATTGTTAACTTGTTAGTAGAAAGTTTGTCTCAGAAATAAGAATAAAAAAATGTATATATATCGTAAGTTATTTAAGAGTAAGTTTTTCTAAAAAAATAAGTTTTGAGATACTTGAATATTTCATTAAAATTTGTGAATAAAAAAATGGTTAATAAGGAAGTGAAATGGTTGAACATTTCGCTAAAAATCATGAATAATAAAAAAAACATTTTTGTGAAATACTTGAATGTTTCACTAAACATTTTTGAAAATAAAAATTTGTGGCATACTTGAATATTTCACTAAAAAAAAGGTGAAATACTTAAACATTTCACTATCTTTGTCGAACAATCACATTGTGGCAAATATGACCAAGACTTGAAAGTAGAACAGAAACATTTCCTCAATGCTAATCACCTATTGACCTCGACCTTTTGTCTGCTTTCTATTATCTACATGAATGTTTATATATGTGTAAGTGTCATATAATATTGACAGGGTCATAAAATTTGATTCATGCAATCAATTTTCAGTAAATCTGACTGATGCATGAAAGTACATAGAACAAAAACATTCCATCAATACCTATATAAATAACAACCTTGACCTTGAACTTTGATGTACTTTTTACGTTGACATGGGGGTTGATATTATTGACAATCAAGAACATCATGTTCAATGAATCAGCTTTTGGTAAATGTGACCTCAAACTTGAAGGTACTAGTATAACAAACATTCCATCAATACCAATTTATAAATATTGACCTTTGACCTTTGATATACTTTTCAGGTTGATATGGAAGATCTTATAGATATACAGATGAAGAAGAGAATGAAGCAAGAATTTGACAAGGAAGAGGTGTTGGAGGAACTTAAAAAACAAATGTCTATGAGGAAATCTAAATCTGCTTCATTCTTGTCTTCTGTATAGATATGGAATACAAGTTTACTAATGTATTAAAGAACTGAATGATTATCTGAGTAAAGATAGTCATTGTCATGACTACAAGTATATGTGTTGTCATGACTACAAGGAAAAACATTTTCATGGCTTCTTCTTTCCTGTCATCTGTGTAATTATGGAATATGTACCACTGTATCAATAATATAAATCAAAGAGTGTACAATGGTATCCGAGTTGTTGTCATGACAAGGATAGCCGTTGTCGTGACTACAAAGGAAGATGTTGTCCATGACTACAAGAATAGTCGTTGTCATAACTACAATGATAGTTTATTGTCTACAAGAATGAAAGATGGATTAGGCTATTAATCAGTCTCATATGTCTTATGGTCAATGGAGATGTGTAAGAGCAACAAACTTATAGCAATGCTATATACAATGTACAAAACTATACCAATGTGAGCATTATCAATTTTAAAATAATTCTAAACAGACTGCTTGTTTTTATGCTACCAGTCTGGTTTTGAGAAAAAAGTAAAAAAAATTTGAATATTAAAATGTAATCAAAATTGTCTGTAGCCATTTGCCATATTTTAAAGACTTTTAGATGAAAAATTGCTTTTTAAGATGAATTTTTGACAGTTTTGGTTGTAGCTTTGGTTGTGCCATAGAGAATCATGCAAGAGCTTAGATTAAAAGTAAAAGTTGGTAGTTTTGGCTTAATTATATAAAGAGGACAATCAGGATTGTCATTTCTTAAAATCACATGTAAAATTGATTGCATAGACCATGTGTCAAAAGATACAAGGTGTTATTTTGCTTACTTTTGTTTTTTCTGTGCATTTAATAGAATTTCTGTAGGTTCTTTTTTTCCATCTCTGATGGGTTGGCTAGAAAAGATAGAAAATCAGGTTGTCTGAAGGAAATCATGGGAATTTTTAATAAAGTTTACCCTTGTAGACAGATCACATCACCTCTCACCCCCTAGTTTCTTATCCCACTTGTGCAGAATACCCTAGATTGTTAGTTCAATCGAGGAAGGTCAATAACTCTCCTGTTTCCTCCACCTTCCCAGAACTAACCATCTCAATATAAATGAAAGAATGTAGATTGGGGTGTAAAACAACATTGTTCTGCCAAACTATGTCAACCAATATAAGGGAGACATCAGAATTTCTATCCCTTAAAAGCACTTTAATTGCATTTGTTATTTCAAGTATATAATAAAGCCAGCCAATTGAACTATTTGGACTCGTTTAGCATGTAACTTCATTGCAACTAACTTAATTAAGTTCCTTGGAGCAAGGAAAATTCCTGGAAGAAACCTTTATTGACCACCCTGTAACATAAGGACAACCTGTCTATAATTACCAGTATATACTGTCTTATCGGACAAGGGTAAATGCTATTTTAAAATGGAAATCTAATGCCCGTGTTTAAAACTGCTGTCTCTTCTAGAATACAATAATTTATTAGCATTACTGTGATAACTAAAGAATTATTATTGTTATTGTGCAATTCATAAAACAGTTTTTCAAGGTATTGGTTATGAAATTTAATAAATTTTGCTTCACATATATATACAATGTATATACATGTATATATATACACAACTTTATACAATGTAATTGATTTTCATATCCAAAACCTTAGAAAATTAGTACCATAGTTTAGAGTAGGTGAGATGAATTCAGACAGACCAATCAGGTTTTACTGCTAATAATTTTTCCTTTTTTGTAGTTTGTTTAATTTTTTAATGCGGCAGTCTTTTCTAAGTGAACAGATTAAATACATACATGTAAATGTACTTAATTAAAAACTGTTTCTATACCTGTCTCAAGTCGCTATACCTGTTGCAAGTTGCTATACCTGTCTCGAGTCGCTATACCTGTCTCAAGTCGCTATACCTGTCTCAAGTCGCTTTACCTGTTGCAAGTCGCTATACCTGTCTCAAGTCGCTATACCTGTCTCAAATCGCTTTACCTGTTGCAAGTCGCTATACCTGTCTCAAGTCGCTATACCTGTCTCAAGTCGCTTTACCTGTTGCAAGTCGCTATACCTGTCTCAAGTCGCTATACCTGTCTCAAATCGCTTTACCTGTCTCAAGTCTCTTTACCTGTCTCAATTTAAATTTTTCTCCTTAGTTGGGTGAAGCAGAATTTAGAGTCACCTAAAGAATGAGGGATATTAAAACTAAAGACCAAAAACTAGCAAATTTTAGTGGTACATTTCGTTAGTATGATATTATCATGCTGAAAGTCCTATAATGCAAATTAATATTTACATGTGATGCATTGGTTTTCAAAGTGAAGTAGCTTTTGGGTATCTATATCTTCAATATTTGTGATGGTATATACATATATGCTAGATTATTCAGGATTGGGTTCAATTTTATGTGCACCACATGGTAATATTTGTAAGGAACTAAATAATGTTTTTGCTGGTAATGAAAAATATTTCTGTTACAATTTTCCGAACAATGACACTTTTATGGGAAAATGTATAATAATCCACAAAAGTAGTAATCCCCATAAACTTCAACCTCATGATAAGATGTTCAGGTATTTGGTCATGACCTCTGCAATTATTTCCAGTGTTGACATCACTGCTGGATTAAGATATTTTGTTTAAAGTGCTACTTTATCTAGACCCAATGACTTAAATCTTATGTTCAGATTCATTTCATGGCCTCTGCAAACTGTTCCATGTGTTGAAGAAACACATCTACATGTCTGCTTGTGGCATTGTTTTATTATCTTGTTTTAAATTGGGTTAAGCTTTTAATAAAGGCAAAGGCAAGCACTTGTATTTTATTTAGGTCTCTGAATAAAATTTTTTGTTTCCTATGTTATTGGCTTTAATATCCACTGTAACATAGATACTGCTTCCTGGCTTGTCCAATCTTTAATTTAGCAAATATTAAAAATAAACCAAATTGCAAAAAAAAGACCACCAGAATATTTTAATGATGAATTGTATTATTTATAAGTTTTAAAATTTGAACTTGTGCATATGAGTCATGATTTGAGAAATTTTGTTGTTTTTAATATTTTTTCTGGAAGATTTATTTTTCATGATATTTTAATATTATGTATTATTTATTGACATATCATTAGAATTGGTTAAACATTTCATGTTTATTTATTTATTGAATCATATTTACTGTATAAATAGAAACAGCCAATGGTACAAACTACAGTTTTTGTGTAACACCACTTCCTATGGCGGAGCCTCTTTGGCTGATTGGTCTAAAGTGCAAACTTGTAGATCACAGTGCCTCTCATCACCAAGGTATGAATCACACTCAGTGAGGACAGATCCTAGTGTGAGACAATGGGGTTTGCTGCTGTATCATGTGATCAATACCTCACAAATTCCCAGAATAACGTCATTTTACGGCAAAACATCATCTTTTGCAATTACATATCCATTGGAAATAAGTACTCCGCACAAACGTTAAAGGGTATCATGTGGTACAGCGGCAAACACCATTTGTTGATTCGCTTGTTGAAGGTTAATCGTTTTCTCTGGGCACTCAATATAAGTGAAGAAATCTTGAGAGTTGCACAAAACACCATTACTCCACTCCACTTCGACTTGGATATGTTTTAGTTGTTCCATGATGGTGTAAGATAAGATATACTAATGCTCATGTTTGCAGAAGGAATTATTTTCGCACTTGACCAATGGCTGCAAAAAGCATGAATATTTATACACAGTGAATGTTTCTATTTACACAGTATTCGGAAGTAACATTTAGTTTGTAGAGCATTTGATAATTCATTCTATTATGAGACCATTTCCATATTTCGCTGTGGAACATTTCCATATTTGATTATCAGATCATTTCAGATTCCATTATAAAACATTTTCAATTTCAGTATAAGATTTTCCAGAGTATTCCAAAATTCTAATTATAAAATTTTCCAGATTCCACTGGAACATTTAAGATTCCATTATGGAACATTCCAGTTTTCATTCTTAGAACATTTCCATATTCCACTAGTGAAACATTCCAGATTTCACTATGAAACATTCCAGATTCTATTATAATAGAACATTCCATTTTCCATTATTAGAACATTTCCATATTCCATTATGGAAACATTTCCATATTCCATTATTAGAATTTTCCATATTTTATTATTAGAATATTCACAATTCCATCATGGAACATTCTCAATTTTTGTTAAGGGACCATTCCATTTTCCATTATAGGAACATTGCAGATTCCATTATTGGAATATTCCAGATTCCATTATGGAAACAATTTCCACATTCCATTATGGAAACAATTTCCACATTCCATTATGGAAACAATTTCCACATTCCATTATGGAAACATTCCAGTTTCCGTTATTAGAATATTCCATATTTCATTATTAGAACACTCCATATCCCATGATAAAACAACTATAATACTCTTCATGTGTCATCTAATAACCATTAACTATATATCTTGTACTTGAACAGCATTGTACCAATAAATTATTACAGCTTGTTGAATTTGTCAAAAATTAATATTTGTAGTTCCATGAAAAAAATTGTCAGATTTTTTTTAATTAACAGAAAAACATCTTGGTTATTGAATGATTTTGAAACAAGGGAAAGTAGTGGAAAGCTGTTAACAGATGATTTAAGATAAAGTTTCAGTTTTTACAGGTTTCTGGGTTTTGTACATGTGTCTCACTTTAACCATCACCTCAGTTCAGAAACACAATCAGTTTTAAGTGTTTTGTGCAATACATGTACATGAGATTGGTCTATTTATTTTCTAAGTGTATGTCAACCCACCAACTGTGGTCATTTTGTAAAGAGATTGGATTAACTTTTCATATATACATGAAAATATTGATCTAGGATGCTAGGTCAGTCAGATGTATGCATGTAGTGGTCATTTTGTAAAGAGATTAGATTAACTTTTCATATACATGAAAATATTGATCTAGGACTCTAGGTCAGTCAGATGTATGCATGTAGTGGTCATTTTGTAAAGAGATTAGATTAACTTTTCATATACATGAAAATATTGATCTAGGATGCTAGGTCAGTCAGATGTATGCATGTACGTAGTGGTCATTTTGTAAAGAGATTAGATTAACTTTTCATATACATGAAAATATTGATCTAGGATGCTAGGTCAGTCAGATGTATGCATGTAGTGGTCATTTTGTAAAGAGATTGGATTGACTTTTCATATACATGAAAATATTGATCTAGGACTCTAGGTCAGTCAGATGTTTTCATGTTGATCTAGGACTCAAGGTCAGTCAGATGTTTTCATGTTGATCTAGGATGCTAGGTCAGACAGATGTTTTCATGTTGATCTAGGACTCTAGGTCAGTCAGATGTTTTCATGTTGATCTAGGACGCTAAGTCAGTCAGATGTATGCATGAAGTTGTTTGTATCTAATTCAAACACCTGTAAAGGGAAACATTAAAGTTGAAAACTTCCAGTTGGTTGCCAATAAAAATAATTTTTTTTACCGGTAATAGTTTGAATGTTACTTTTGGCATAAGGTCATTAAAAACTTCCTGAAATTATGGTTATTTCTATGGCAACCAGCTGTTGAGTGTTTCTTCAGAAATAAAGTTCCTAATGGAAGTTCACATTGAATGTTTCTCAAAAAAATTATGATAATAGGAAGGCTGTATTAGTATTTCAAATATACTTTATAATTATGATATTTATCGTAATGGTATTCATCACTGTACCAAGTATAATACCTCATAATGTTTGTGCAGAAATATTATTTCCATTGGAATTGGAATCACATAAGTAAACTTAAAACTGTAAAAAAAAAAAAAAAAAAAAACTTATTCCAGGAATATTCAATGTAAACATTTACTAGACTGTTTGGCACAAACATTAAGAAGTGTTTATCACATGGCATATTGGTGAATTCCATTATTTTAAAATACATGTAATTAAGTATAAATTCACCATGACATCTTATGATTTGATCTCCATTATATTTATTTTTTATTTATTGATTTTACCAGAAGTTCACAGACTTCTAGTTTTATGTACATGTATATTACTTGCCTCACATGGAATAATATGGTCAAGTGATGTAAATGGCATGGCATGCGTTGTGTGTGGGTTATTGCATACCTCTTTGTACCACCAACTGGTCTTCCACTGCTGTAGAAATCTTATGAAGATTTAAAAAGTTTTAAAATTCTAAGCAAGAACCTTCTGTGGTTTCAGATTGAAATGAAATTTTTTATAACTATATGATACAAATCCAAATAAGAAGTGAACAACCAACCATATTTTTTAAATGTAATCCAATTTTGGTTGCCTTGCGAACAGAACATTCATTATTCGAAAGTTATGATTCAATTAAATCAAAATTATGACTAACATTGTTGAAATCTTACAAAGCTAATTGAAATTTTTGGTAAATTTAATTTTTCTTATTGAAATTGAAAATTGAAAAATTTACCCACAAACCTTAGTACTACTGCAATACCACAATAATTAGTACACGAGATAAATAAAGGCAAACAACATTGACCTTTGTTATAATTATTATGGACCGGAACATTTATGTATGTATAGGTAACACAGGTGTTTATTTCATCTTCATCATGGGAAACATGCATTGTTTATGCGTTAATGCAAAAGCCAACACTAGTCCCATGTACTGGATGAACCATTGTACATGTATATGAATCTTCGTAATGAAAAGGTCAAGTAGACAGGTTAATGTTGTTTGCCTATACAAGTATATCAAGTCTTCCAGACAGGTGAGCTATACAGGCCCTTTTTTGGTCTCTTGTCAGTTTATTGATGTGAGAATCATTTTATTTGGAAAGCATTGGAAGTATTTATTGAAACTAGTCAGATCTGAGTTGAAATATTGTATTATGAAATAAATTATGTTTATTCAGACTTTGTTTCTTCTTATATTTACCTTGTCCTTTTCGAAATGAAAGTCGGGGGTTCTTTGGGATGGGAACTTAAAATAAACGAGGTCCTGTGTTGTGATGGGCATGGCACAATAAAGAACCCTCCTGTATAATGCAATCAGTGCAACAAACAGGCACAATTTTTGCATCTTTGCCTATAGCTGGCGACATCTCGATATAAGTGAAATATTCTTGACTGGGGTGTTTAAAACCATTACTCAACTTATCTTTTTCTTTACTTTGTGTTTTTAACCAAAGGTCTGATCTTAGCACTGCACGGACATGTAATCTCAAACTTCCAGTGCACCTTTTTGCAATGCTTCCAGGTCACATGATGTTTCTTAAGCAGCCAGGACGCTTAGTCAAACTTCCAGGGCACCCATCTTTATGCATCCAGGCCACATGACCTTGCACTTGTTAACTGGCCCCAGTTTAGCAATAATTGCCCATAATGATGGTCATTTGGATATTTGGGACTCTTGGTCATGTGTAGATATTCTAAAGCAGTGGAGGTAACTGGAGTATCCCAAGAAAACCACTGACTTTCGGCAAGTAAACTGACAAACTTTCTCACCAAGATCTCTACCTAGTGGGATTCAAACAAAGGACTGCAAAAGGCACGGTGATCCATAAGCGTGCACCTAGACTAATCAACCTTTGTTCAATAGCTTTGTTGTGGTGACTCTCACTAATACTTATGGCAACTCTAGCGGAGTGGAGTATGGTACTTTACAAACCAGTCAAGATTCTTTCATCGATATAAAGGCAATCAGTTCAGAGATGGTGGAGGAAACTGGAGTACCCAGAGAAAACTACTCGCCTTCGGCAAGCAAACTTACAAACTTTCTCACACTAAGATTTAAACATAGACAGTACAAGGCACTGATCCGTTAGCACCCATTGCATAAACTATAGGTCAACTGATGGGATTAATGATGGATCAACATCTGCTAGTGGAAAACTGGGTGCTGTGGCACGGTACAAAAAAAATTATGTATGCAAATAAAGAATAAAACAATACAGCATTAATTTGACTAGTTTTTATTTTAAGTCCAAACCAGTCTTGGATAGTAAGATAAATGTTAAGTCACACAATTAACAAAAGAAAATATGTCCATGAAAATAAAATATCAATCAACAATTCTAGTGCCTTCATTATTAAAAACAAAATCCACTAACTTCAAATTATGGTTATACATGTACTACTGTAGGTAACCAAAAACAAATATAATACTAAAATATACAGGTCTATATCACCATAGCAACCGTTTTATATAAAACTGAAAACTATTATTCATTGTTATTGCTGAAGTGAAAGAAAATAAAGACATCACAGATGATACAAATCAACTTGCAATGGAAATGTTTACTGGTAAAATTATTTGATAAAACAAAGGCCAATAACTCTGTTAATAGGGTAATGTGTAATAGGAAACAAAACTCATTTAAGATATTTGCATACTATAATTTATTAAAAAACAAAATTGTTAGACTGGCAACAAGAAAAGTGCAACATGGCAACATGTATTTACTTATATCCCTTTAAAACATTGAAATCTCCCCACAGAATTGTCTACCTTTGAACCGTCCCTATCGCTAAACCCTGCACAATTTGACTTCTTTTACACCTAAAAATCAAAATCTCTCAACAATTTCAATTAGACCCACAAAAATTTATTTTACAAAATTAACATGCCTGTAATGACTCGTGTTTATACACACAATTTCATACTTATTATTACTATCGACAATATTATTAAATTTCAGTTTTCATAACTAATTTCAATCAATTCTAAATTCTACCTGGACTACGGTAGGTTTATATATCACAGAACCTGTATTCAATGGAACAATTTCATTAATTATTATTATTTACATTACTGCACCAAAGATATGCTGTATTGACAATCACTGTATCAGTCCCATACTGTTTATACAATACCTATTGCTTTTTTTGTGTCAACCTTGTGAAGGAAAAAGAAAAGTACCTGTATCATTTATCAGCCCGATTCAGTTTAGTAAAAAAACAGGACCCTTGGCAATTGAAACATGTATGCCTATTCATAAGCAAACTGAAAACTTATTATTTTTGGATAATTCAACAAACAAAAATGTGAAAAACATCTCTAATCTTTGATTTAGGTGCTTTATTTAATATTTTCCACACTGTTTGCTTCGTATAACTTGCAATAAACAATAGTGATCACATTTAATTTGGTACCTGTCAATAAACATTATCAATTCCGTTTAATTTGATTGGTACACCTTGTAATAAACAATAGTAATCCTCTTAGAAACAGAGACATTCATATTTAATTGCAATAATCAGATCATTTACAGCTATAAACCCGCATAATTTTTTCCACTTAATTACAAAATAGAACATTCTATTCTCTATTTCTAGACCATACCATACACATCTGAAGGGGTAGGCAGATTTAATTTTAACTTGATCAAACATCAGTAAATTTCATTTATACTTTTATGTACACGTTTATTCAGCGACATACTTTAATGGGGCTTTGTTTTCATGAGCATATTTTCTTCAATTTTTTATAAAGAAATTAATTTTTATAGCAAATAAAAAACGACATACGAGTCTATTCTATACAAATATGAATGTATTTATTTATATATATTTATAATTATTTACTTATACTGGCAACCAACACACTTATTATATCTAACTAATAAATTCTATTGAAGTACTTTCTATCGTAAAAATTGGCACACGGCAATCAACGAAAAAATATATATCACAATTATAAAACATTCATTTTCTTTAAATTTGACAATCTGCACTACTTTATCACTTCAAATACACATGCACACATTTTATTCTGTAAATTGGGAAATTTTCCACATAAATTACTGAATAACAAGACACAAAAATAAAACTTTCGTGAATATTCATTTTGATATACAATGTAATTCTTATATTAGCACTGATTATCATCTGATATTGATGTCATTCTTTCACACTTACACCGACCATCGTCGGACAACATAAAAATAAAAGTACACAAATATCTTGAAAAGATGATTCTGGCGAAAAATTAACAAGATGCAAAAGATTTCCCAATTTACAGTATACAATACAAACATTTCAAATTTTAAAATCCACTTATAAAAACAAAATCTCCCGAATTATCCTATTCTTTCACCCCTCAATACTAAAAAAAATTATACCCATACATATGATTATCAAAATTTTAAGATATGCCATTCATATGTTACAGGGGTGATCAGGTTAAGATTTCTTACAGTGTTTCATGGTATGAAAATATGTTAAAAAGGAACTTGAAACATTGCAAAACTATGGCAATACAAATTATTAATGCAGGGGATGAAATCAGATGAGAACTAAATACATGTATGTCTAAAGTAAAATCATTTATTTACATCTACTCGTAATATCTACATCTACGGCTACAACTGAGCACTGTTCAAAATGGAATGTTTAACTTTCTATTTACTACATGTATTAAATGATAATGTATGAACTCTAAATGCTCACAGGCAAGAAATAACTAGTGGATTCATTAAACTTGTATACAGCAAGTTTCTGAAAAGCAACTAAAGGTCGTCCATGATCTGATGGCAAAGTATATAGCGAGTCTATTTTAATATTAGGGCAAATCCAGCGGATAAAGCGTGAGCCGGCACAATTAAACACATACAGTGATATGCTACTTACACTTATCTACGTTCTTTAAACCTGCTAGTGTTTATAATCACTGCCATTAGATCATGGACAACCTACATGTATAACCCCTTTTCAAAGCGTAATGAAAACTGAAGACTGATTATTTGAAACAAATTCAAATTAAGCATACAACACAAGAAAAATCTTTTTTCTTTTTCTTTTGCAGAACCATAACTGAATAAACCCAGGATTATTGAAACATCTCAAGTACAAGCATAAATACAAGAAAAGCAATTATTTCTGTTGTAGAACCCTTTATAACATTGGTGATGATTTTTAGCAAAAAGTTTGTTTTGGCTCAACAATTTTTATTTAATGCAGAACTAACTATAAAGCACAACACAAATGGAATATAAGTGAATAACACTCGACACAAACAAATACACATGAAGCATGTGTGCCACTGGGACTTAACATGAAAACAGTTATATTTTGATCTCAACATCTTTGAACAATATCATCTGTTGTTTTCTTTTAATTAACAAATCCCTATGTAAAGGTAGACCCAATTGAAAAGGCAAGATTAATAATATCACACAACAATTTTTTTTATAACATTTCTTTTAAAAGAGGAAATAATTAAAATCAAAGCCACATCGACCAGTGATTAACTTTTGGCATGTCAAATTTTCCCTTTCTTTTACCAGTTTCACAAAATTTCATACTGATGTGCAAATAATCATAAAGCACCAAAAGGAATTGTTTGCATTGTTGAATCAAAATCAATCCAAGCACACATAATATCAACCCTTTAACCAATACAAGAATAATATCCTCATGTATAGCATTACAACTGAACACAGTAATTACAAAATTAATTTTTTGTTCAATTTAGTCTTGGTTATATAGGTAGGTTATATGCTATATATACATATATTATCACAGTACACTTGCTTATACCTGTATAAAGCCATTTTAGCATGCAAAATAAGAACACACCGAAAACCACCTTGTTTTGTCTTCAATTTCGCTTGGTGGTACTTTCAACATTGCACCCACCACCTTAGCCCAAGGTATAGTGTTGTCACATCAGCATAATTTACACCGTATTTTCCTCAGTTGGGCTAATTATCAAGACAAGTTGACATGACACAACTGTATAATTATATTGACGAGAAATTATTTTGTACATTTGCAATTAGGATATGTCATTATACTTTACTTATAAAATAATATTTGCAATATTGCATGTGCATCTGCTATACATATAATTGAAATGGCAGAACCCCCAACACCTTTAATACTTGCTATTTTTTAAAAGGTCTTCTGTAATTCACCCAGAATTACACATTTCTGATGATCTAAAAAGTTCTTTATAATTTTAAAAACAATTTCCATGGAATATAGGGAAGATTCTTTGCAAAAAATGTCCACAGAAATTTTCTTTAAAAGTCTGATGCACCAAATTGGCTATTAATTTACCCTCTAATAAAACCCAGCTAAATAAGCAAAAACAAACTTATTTTTTATAAAATAAAGAAAAAGAAAACAAATATGTGGTTGGATACATATATTTTCAAATAAAAATAAAAATTTTCAAACAAATATATTGACAATAAACTATATCATCTTTCTTTAAACTAAGGAAATTCAATACTGTTCAGTTTTAGCAACAAAAATCCCTTTTTCACATAAAAATAAAAGGATTTGTTGAATGCACAACTAATATACATGGGAGAAAAACAAATTGTAAAAAAAAAACGCAAACAAACATGTCAACACACAAAAGAATAAATGAAAAGGATCATACATTTTATAATGGACAGAAAGAGGGGAGTTGGTGGAAAAGGGAGTTGGTGGAAACCCACACATATCTTATTTTGAAATCACATGAAGTATATTTAAACTAGCTTGGTTGATTGACGGAAAACTCGAATCTGTCCAAAATGGGCAAGCAGTTGATTTTTCTCATTTATGCTCTTATCTTAAAGAAGTTTTAAACCTTTATTCTGGGCTACAAAATTAACAAAGACCTGACTAAATTGGACCTGTAGGGATTGAAGGATACACTAAAATAAAATGTTGATTTCAATGTGGATTTTGCCAACGAAACACCAGCCTTCTATTACTATCACTACTACCAATACACTAAATCTAAATGCCACATTGTTGAAAACCAGATTCACAACAATTAATATAACACAACAATCAAAAATGGCAAATGTATCACTTGCATGTACAGCCACACCTCTTTATAATGCCCCACCATATTTTTGCCATCTCCCTTATTGCCACACTATTTTAAGTTCACAAACCTATTTCTTCTGTGTTTTTCTTTACAAGTCTCCGTCTCCCTAAATTTATTTCCAAACACCGTTACAACGCCAAAATCTGACATAACAAATGGTGGCTATAAATCAACATTTTACTGTATCTGTATTTATGATTTTATTATTTTTATCACAGAATTACTTATATAACATTTCATTTTTATAATCCATTATGTATTGTTAAGCCCTGTTATTTTTTGTGGCTTTTTACAAAACCTGTACCCGATTTTGAACACAATTTTTCGGGCATTTAGACTAAAAGTTGTAAATACTAACACATATATATTTATATGCCATACTTCACTAAGAATCATGTACCCATAAACAAAACATTTAAGGCATGGTGATGTATATGCAACAGAAAGAATAACACAAAATGACTGTACAATCTATAAGTGCCTATCTCATTCACTGGGTATTTATGTTGGTAGAGAAAAGAAAATTATGGGATAGGCTAATGATTAATACATGGAAGGTGTGCCTTTATTTATGCAACACAAATGTATGAAAATATCATCTTCTTATAAAACACTAATTCAACAAACATTACATCCCTGTCCGTTCACAAAACACAAAATTCAAGAATATTGGTGTCTTCTAAAACAAAACAAAAAATAATTTCTGTGCAAAATCTTCAACCATTCCATCTCTATCTGAAAAATTTTCATCCATTTCTTTGAATTTCGAGCTTTTCAACAGGTCAGTAGAAGTAGGGGTGTTTATAACCTGAGCCGATGTGGAATCCAGATTCCCCAGAACTTCCCGACTCTGATCTATAATAAATGCATTTATCAACAACAAATTGTCAAAATAAGATTCCAAGTAGCTTTTTGATTATCTTAGCACACACATTTTAAAATTATGACACAGGAAAAACAACCAAGTCTTGTTCTGTGATACGAGTCTTGTGTGCAAATTTTATAATACATGTGAAGTTAAAATAATGTAGAGATAACATATGTTAAATGCCAGTTTATGTGTTCATATGTGTTGATAGACAAATATCATGTTCAGTTTGAAAATAAAATCCCAAATGCTCAGAATACTGAAGGCAGTGACTTCATGAACTTAGAATTTATTTATACACAACAAATATCACTGCAAAACGGTCCAAGATTCCAATGTTGATCATACATGTTCCAGGATTCACTAAAACCAACACTCTTTGGAGAAGTCTTCTTTCGTTTGGTCAATTTTTCATTTCTTCAACATTCTGTTAATCTGGGCCTCTTCATCCAAAGACTTGTAACAACCAAATCTTTTAAAAGTCAGCTAATACAAATGTAGTTTCGATCACTAGCTTGTTGTACTCGCTTGATTGTCGCCACCCACTGTCACCTCCTTTGGTTGTTCATGGACACCGTTAAGAATGACAGTTGGTTCTGATTCGGAAGATGTTGAACTATCGTCACTTTTTACACCAGAGTCGGGCGAGTCTGGTGTCGTTTCAGAATGTTCTTTAAAATTTACACCTTTGTTTTCGGTAGAAACTTTTGGTGTTGCTGGTTTCTGTGTAGCTAGTTGCTGTTTAAAACGCTCGATGTCATCCGGACTGAAATAAAGAAAAGACAAATTACAATAAAATATCAAAACAATTACAGAGTATTCTCATTTTCATTCATCATTGATAAAATGTATTTCACTTACATCAAAGTGGTTAGTTGTAGGATGATGGAAGAACCTTAAATGATCAGCGAAAACCAGCAACCTTTAGCAGGGGAACGACAAAACTTTCTCACACAGGAATCATTCTAAAATCAGATTTGAACCTTGGCAGTCAGAAGACCAGAGATCTGCAAAACAGCTCTTATGACTGACTCGGCTACAGAGGATCCAGCACATCAATGGTGATTGAATAATTGATTCAACAGTGTTTTACATCCAATAAAAATAGTTTACCTTATAGATACAGAAACCCAATCATGTTCAAACAATGAGGGGTTTTTATTCCTTATCTAGTGTAAATGGTCTTGTAAAATTGCCTAAAGATGACTCCGTCATCTAAACCCAACTGAACACTTAAATACTTGAATCATTGAAGAGAATATTATGATTTCAATAAAAATGATAATACTCTTTATGGAGCTATGATAAGCAACACAACTTTTAGAATGCAGTTTGCAAAATGTACTTGCTCAGGACTTCCATTATCTATACAATATCTTACCTCACTTGTACAAAAACTATTCCGTTTATCACATTCAATGTATCTAGCACACTGGCTATAGATGGTGTCTGTATCTGTAATAACAAAGTAACAACAACATGGATTTAATCTTTTTATTTATACTACAGTTAAATCTGCTTTAAACGTGACCTCTATAAAAGGGTCACCTGCTTTTAAAGGCCAGTAGAATTTTATCAAAACCGCTATTTATTCATGTTATTTGAACCTCTACATAAGGGCTATTTGTCTACAACAGCTAAATTACTGGTTCCCTTGGGTGGTCTTTATAGACAAGTTTGACTGTACTTTAAAAATAAAGCACTTTCAATGTCATTAAGAAACACATGCAAAAAAAATGGTTTTGGATAAAGGATTATTTTCAATTATAAACAGCAACTATTCTAAGCATGCAAACAGCCCCCTCCCCAACTCAAATTTGAACTTGACCTGCAATTTATCATGATGTGAATCAATATCAACACAATATTATACTGGTGTTCACTAGTGTACCACATAATTTATACCCATTTGAAAAACATTTATGTTTCAGATCTCTAAAAAATTATTGAATATCATTTTAAGGGAAAACTCATAACTTGCGGGAATACACTATAGTACCAAACAAGATTGTGTACATTAAAATCACACCTTTTTTTTTTCAAGAAAACACACCCATAAAAAGAAATGACACATCTGGATTCCAAGTTTTGCTGCATTCATTTTTTTATAAAATAACCTAGCAAATTTACCTGTAATGGAGGAAAGGTAATAGATTTTTCTCCTTTGTAAATTTCGTTCATTTTCTTTTGGAATACCACAGCTTGTTGAGTTAAATGCTTCAAGCATTCTGAGCTCTCCTTTGTTCTTTCATGTTCATCTCCCAGCTACAAATACACAAAATACACAAGTTAATACTGCAGTGTCATAAAAACAATCAACCATATCTAGCTAAGCTATAGAGTGGAGTTTTAGTGTTTAATGCCCAAGTTAAGACTCACTTATATTGAGGTTGTCAGATCTGGGATGATGGAGGAAACCGGAGTAACCAGAATATAGTGGCATTAAAATTTGAAGGAAAAACCATCAAACTTTGGCAATGATTAATTACAGGTAAGTATTCTGACACCATAACTTGCCTGCTTATCTTCAAATTAGCACCCAGACTAAAGTCATAACACCCCCTCTTGTTGATGTTTTCCCAATACAAGCTTAAGACTAAATCACCTACCAAATGTCTGTAGATTGTGTAAGCTTCTTTCTCACTTTGTAGAGCAGCCCTGAAATCACCACGACAGGAATGTGTCCTAGCAACCAAGTGGTAACTCATGGCAACCTTCAAACTCTTTTCACCAAAATACCTGAAATAATTGCAATGTAAAATGTCTTAATATCAAGGAGGTATTGCCAAGTTTGGTTGCTATTTAACAAATTATAAAAGACGTTCTTGAATCCTAGCAACAATATTTTAATTCATTTTTAAGGGAATGTCAATATCAAAAGATATCAGTGCTTTCATGTGCAATATAGCACTCTTTATAACAAAGGCTGAAACTGAAAAAGAATCAAAATAACTGAAAACAATCAAATTCGATGGATAAAGATGCCTTGCCAGCAAGTACATTTTAGTGATGTGCACTTATATTCAAAGGTCAATAACTACCGGGAATATAAACAAACCAACTTGGGTTAATGATATGCACATTCCATATCAATGTGCAGGTAATAAACATAGAGTGCATTGCATTATAATTTTCAGAACTTTAAACAGAGAACAGCTATAACTGTTCTACGATTCTCAACATACCTGCTATTTAGCTGTAGTGCATGTTCTAAGAACCTGAGAGACAATTCATACTCTTCAACAGCATGAAGGATTAACCCGATATTGTTCTGAAATAAATAAAAACATACATCAAACATGATATGATGATGGAGAAAATGATATATAAAATATTCACAAAATACTAACACATATACATATATTTATATCTAAATATCAAAGTGATGTCCTAATTTATAGTTCTTTTAAATAAGAAGCCTTGTTGAAGGAAGATTCTGTAAAATGTAAGGTAAATTTATTAAGAAACCTTAAACTTGGCCAAACAGACAAATTCTGATTATTGAAATGGATACAAATATAAAGAAGATGCTTGCACAAGGTTAAAATTTAAGGTCATTGCACCGGCCAGTGACTTGAAACTTTTCGATAGAACCTGTGATACTTTGTACACTCTTTAAACCAATTGTTTTGTATAAAGAAAAAGAACATGACAATAAATTCATAGAATACAAAAGTTACTAAAATCAGAATTATCTGCCTTTATTCAACTTCGATCTTCATACCAGAGAGCTGATTTTTCTGTAACGGAAGAACAATCGGGTTAAGAATTCTGCATGTTACAACAACATTCGAGAAAGATCACATCTTTCGCAAATAAAAACAAACGGAAATTGAGTTTAATGTTGGTTTAAATTTCAGCCTAACAGATACAGTACTCACATCTATCAATGCTATCTCTGGATGACTTTCTCCATGACACAATAAAGCTAAATAACGTGTTCTGTACATCAACCTCAAAGAACTGGATACTTGATTGTTAGCAAAACAATATAAAGCTAAGTGAGCCTGAAATATAAAGGATTTGACATAATATTTTATTGCTTTCCATTGTGTCAGTTTAAAGCTTACAAGATCTATTTTTGTGAAATGCTTTCTCACTGGCTTTTATCTTGAAAATAGCTGTGAATAGTAGCAATAATGCTGATACGTTTAACAATATTAATTTTTTCAAAATATTTCAACTTATAAAAATTTGTTTCAAATATTATTTGTTTCTGAATGGTGCCATATTATGATTCTCTCAGCATATCGACATGATCAACATGAAACTGAAAAGATCAGGTTTACTATGATTAATCGGCCGTTCCATTTCTTTATTATGACAGCAGCTAATTTCCTCTTTGAGACATCTAAAAGTCTTTTTATTCAATTTAATTCATTAATGAAGAAAGAAAGTATAGTTAATGTAAGAATTGAATGTTTTCAGGTTAATGAAGTGTGAAACAGATTTTTTAACTCACAAATCTAACATGAACTACTTTAAATTTAAATCTTAAATGAACATTGCTGCTGATCAATACAACTCAAATGGAAACATAATTTGTTTTTATTTTTTTAATTCAATATCCAACGTATATAGACTATTTACTTACATATTCAGTGATTGTGTTTGGATGATCAACACCCAAAACTCTCTCACTCATCAACACAGCTCTCTGTTGATATGATAATGCCTACAAAACAACAATTATATATATTCAATACTTGTCCGGCACTTTATGTCTCTGTTATCCATGCTTAAAATGTACCGGTATTTATAATATCAATAGATTACATTTACAATAATATTCAAGTAAACTTTGAAATTAAGACATTCCAATTAAATTTCTCTAAATAAAAGAACAAGTATTTCTGTTCAACCAGCCTTGATGACCCAGTGATCTAAAGCAAGTGCTTATGGATTACAGCACCCGTCACTCCTTAAGTATGAATCCCATTCAGGAAATATCCTAGCGTTAAAAAGTTTGTCAGTCCACTTGAAGAAGGTTGGTGGTTTTCTCTGCATACTCCAGTTTTCTCCTTCCCTGTACTGTCTCAATATCACATTTTGACTGGGGAGTAAAACTCCATTACTCCACTCAACTCAAGTTACTAACAACTTACCTCTCCATACTCTCCCATTATGTAGTTCAATCTAGCTAGAAGTCTAAGACAGGCAGCTATTTCTGGATGCATTGCTCCATATACATTGTTCAGTAGATTGAGAGCTTCACTAATTAGCTCATATCCATCTCTCAATAAGCCCTGCTGTATCTTGGTCTGTCCACTTGTGAAGAAATGATATGCATCAGAGGCCTACAAAGAGTATAAACTATATTTTATGCAAGTTTCAAATGATAGCATTACATTTCATCATTTTAAAGTATTTTTGTATGTGCATGCATGCTGAAAATCACATACATGTACATGATTGGTTCAAATTTTGGGTTTTTTTTTTATTCTAAATTGGTGTTGATTAGATAGATTTAAAGATGTTTCTTGAGGAATGGCTTTTTATACAAGGATTTGTAATTCATCATAAATGAACCAATATTTTTTGTGAGCAAATTTCAAGCAACAAAATGAAAAACACATGATCTGAGCTAGCATGATGGATCTCTGTATGCAAAAATCAGTCCTTAAAAGGTATACAAACTGCTAATTTAAAGTATATAAGTTTCTATGCAGCTTTACATCTAATATTAGTTCAGAAGATCCTCTTAAACTTGCAGATCTTGTCTTTTCAAAAACATGATTCAGTATACCCCTTTTAATTTGTTAGAGTGTAAACTAAGTACATGTACCTTTGGATGAATGTGTTTGACTATTGGATATATATTAATTATATCATCGTCGTAGAAGATTGGTTTATTTTTAGATTCTAGGTTATATTCTCGGAGTAAGATCTGTACACCACACTTCAGACACATATTTCTGAGTAAGGAGATCTTCTGTACGCCATACTTCTCCACAGCGGAGTCAATAGAATCACTGAAATAGAAAACAGAAACTTGTCATGTTCAAATAAGGCCAGAAATCTTAAAACAGGCCCATTCTCAAATATCAATTTTTGATATACATGATGCAACATAGAATAGATATATACAGTGGTTCAACAAAGTCATCAAGGCGACAGAAAGACAGCTACTTTCTAGAACTTTGGGATCCAAGCTTGTCACCTACTTCCACTAACTTAAAATTTTTTTTACGAAAATGGTTTTCAATACCTATTATTCCAAAGTTGCTGCCCACTTTAAAAAATGTGTCTTCTACTTGAAAATGTGTATACAATAATTTACAGGTCTGACTGAAGAGTAACAAGAATAGCCTAAATTTTCAATGTGATGCCTGCTAATATTAAACTTTCACTAAATTTTCTAACTAATCCAATGACAAAATGAACTGATCTGTACTAGAATCTATTGTTGGATCTGTTTGGATTCAGTGTATTCTTTCTAAATATATAATAAATTATACAAAGTAGGAAAGAACCCAACAATCAACAAACAGCAAGTGGAAGTTTATTAGATTGACAATCAACAGCTATTTTCTAGTGTGCATATAAATTTTTAATCAACCCAAATTATGCAGTTTAACATGCATTACAGTGCTCCAAGTAGCCTAGTAAATACTCGAAATTTGCGACCAAAAATCGGATTTTGCGACTACAAATTGTCAGACGATCGCCATTATGTCAAATAATTTTTTTGAGTTTGGCCACTAAAAATCGGGAAATCCGGAAATTTTGTTCATGACCCGTCACCCAACCTGACAAATAGTCTTGCCATCAATAATATCTAAAAAGCGCTTGAATCAAAGCAGGTAATTTTATAGTTTAAAGCGCATAACTGACCGTGATCTAATTTTGCATAATGACAGCCAAACGGCAAAAATCACTTTTTGATTTGGGTTTTGTTACGACTTTTACTTCATCTAAATGATCAAGTTTGATTGTCTTCTCATCGCTCCGCCTTGAAAGTTGCCTACCATGGTGGGACCAATCCGAGGATCTCGCTAAACCATTCAATCGGTAGTAGCGACGGGCGGTGTGATAGAAAGAATTTATAAGGTTTGGCCACCAAGAATAGAAATAATTTATAAGGTTTGCCCACCAAGAATTTTACCTGGCGACAAAAATTTTGAAATGGCTACTGAAATTTTTGAATTATTAGCCATGTGGCTACCAGTTTTCAAAACCTGCTTGGAGCACTGCATTATTCATTTCACACTTACCATTCTAATGTATAATGATAATAATCTTTGACTTCATCTACAACTTTCTTCCATAATGTTTTTGGAGTCTCTGTTACCCATTCTGTGTTATCTGAAGAAAACAAAAGAGAAGAGTAAAGTGTCAATATGACACATGTCACTGCTTCAATGATGATAGACTAATTGAATGGGGTTTACTCTCCAACTTAATTTTTCCAAGTTTTTATGGTACTGTAGCCTGAACAACCTCAATTTGGTACACGGTACATTGTCTTTCCATACTGTATATCTCTTAATAATATAGCTTTGATATCCCTTTTTATACAAAAGTTATATAGAGCGGAAACAGATTCTTGGAAGGACATTTTTTTTAAGCCAGAAATTGAAGACCCTTCCACTTATAGTAACTAAAGTTGGAAACTGTATATGAAAAGGACTAATATTTGATACTCACCAGCACTCAAATACAAAATTTTGTTCTTTTTGTTGTTCTTCCTTCTGGCTTTCTTGCTTTGTAGCTGCAATAACAATAAAACATTTTTATAAACTTACGATAATCCAAATAAGTAAACCTTATTCAGTAGACACCACATCATTTGTTAATTACATGTACAACTCCATAAGGGAGCAGGCTTTTGAGCAACTGGGCCAAAATTGATGGCAACACTATGGTTCAGCTTACTACAATAACACCAGGACTCAGAATACTAAACTAATAACAGGTCTAAATTAATACAATAACACCAAGGCATGATTACTGCTATGGCACTAACCTGTCATTTCAAAATAAACAAGAATTTCTGATGGATAGACGAACAGAAGGACAGAAACCCCAATTCAATCCCCCTTTTCTGTTTCATGAAAGGAATATACTGGTATGTGGTAGCTCATCCAAAGCATTGCGATTGTGTACTAACATGGTATATCTAGCACAAAAAGATTGTAATCATTGCTACCTACCCATTTATTATACATTCAGCAAAAACACCCATTTTAAGTGGAAACTAAATGTTCATTTATTACATTGAGGAGATAAAGGAGGGACAAATTGATGGCATTAAACTTGTGGCTGTTGCAGTAACAGGGTACATATTCTACAGCCACATTATTAAGTAAGTGTTGTGAGCTTAAGTACAGGATGCCAAAGTGTGGGGTTGAAATAAGAAAATATGGAAGAAACAGGTAATGTACATATATAATATGTATATTAATTTGATATCGCTGACTTCTTCTGAAGTGTGCCCTCAAAGTTCCCCAACTGGGAAACCCTGCCTCATCCCCATCCTAAAAAACATATATCATGTGCATGATCGAAATATGGACATCTCAATTTTGATATTACTCACCTCTTCAGAACTAACTTGTGCATGTGGATTAGGAAAAGATCCAATAAAACAGTTGAGGAAATGACTGATGGATGAAGACAGACTCATCATATCTACACCCTGCATGTAGGATTTAAACAGGTGCTTGGCAGCTCTACATATTAAATCTGATATGATAATTGTCTGGAATTAGAAAAATAAAATTGAGTTAAGAAATATAATATTGATAAAGTTGTACTGATGCAATTCATGGTTTTATTTGCCCAGACTTACTAGTAGATAGTGGGGAAATAGGTGCCCAAGTGAGGGTTTACCATAATAAACCACATTTATGATTTTTAAAACATAGAAGGACAAACATTCACCATATGTTATCTATAATTTATACAATTATTCTATATATTTATTTTTCACTTCCGAATATGGAGCCTTATAATATTTTCAGTTTTTTCTTCCATAGAAACTGCATCCAAGACGCTCATTTCATTGATATAATCCCAAGGACATAGGACATAAAAGAGATTCTCGAAATTTCTACACATGTACATTTCTTGTACATACATAGTATTGAGCTGGTTTCTTCACTTTTCCCAGCCTTTCATAAAATTGGTCTGCAAGTCATGTCACGTGACCAGCATGGATTTGTGATTTCAAGGGACAAAAACAATGGGTGTGATTAGAAATCATGTCCTGTAACAACATTGTTCACTGTAACATACAAATTGTTCTCTTGGCATCAACTTATTGGAAACATTTTCATGTCCGAGTACAAATCAAATGCTTTAAAAACATAAATGTACAGACTACTTACAAAAACAACCTTAACACTATCAAGAATATGTAACATGTCAAAATACAAAATAAATTCCCAGAGATAACAACAAATAGAAAGAAATATGCATCATGTGTCCTGTTAAAACAAATTAATCTTATTGTATAGGTAAACAACTTTAACCTGTCCGCTTGACTTTTCATTTAAATATTTATCACGGGCCAAGTACATCTATGTATAGGGAGAACAGGTGTTTATTTTGTATACATCATGAGATATCCTCATAGAGTGCACCGGTACATTGTGTATGTATTAACTTGGATCTTAACGCTACCCATTTATTGGATGGACCCTCCTATATGAATATTCCTAATGAAAGGTCAAACGGACAGGTCAATGTTGTTTACCTATATAAATACAATACTTACATAAACATAGGACACTTGTGGATATTTGCTGAACATCTCTGCAACTTTTCCCAAGTAACGAATGTTGATACCTCTATAGGACAAAGGAAAAAACATTATAGAAGAGTGAAGTAATGGTAGTTTTATCAAAGAATCTTTTTCCTGTCAGTTTTGGTATGGTAAAGATTAGTGAACTTACAAACCTATCTTACACTAGGATCTTCAAGAGTTGGGATTCAAACCTACATGTAGGTGCCATGAACTGTGTGATCCTCATTCATTCGACCAAAAAGTCAACCCCCCACCCTCTCTTACTTTGCACAAGATCTTGAATCATTCCGTTAAATACATGTGTGCATATTCCCATAATAGATCTAGTGTATTAGAAAAGATCTGGTACTTAATGTTTAAATAAACGATTATCTCTGAAAGAGCACAAATTATTTATAAAACACCATTGAAATTTGGTTTTAATTCAATTTCTTTAATTTCCGTAACTGTAAGCCGAAACCTAACCAAGCAACCAGATTCATTAATTCAGAAAATATGTAAATATAATTGCATCCATAAATTAAGACTTTAACAGACATACCTGTTATGCATAGCTTCTGCAAGTGTGACTCCATCTATAGGTGAGGAAGTATGATCCATACACTCATTTATCTGGAACATTAACAGAATTCATATTTATAACTGATAATAATGAATAAAATATTAAATAATGTCATATAGAAGGCATTTAATTACATATCCAAACATGTAGGACATGCACAATCTGGCACAGAGAAAGAGTTCAATATGCGTTATAGGTGCGACAGGTATACAAACATCGGTCATGAAGTATTGTAATCGATAAATGATAGTTGTTGTCAGTCCCATTAACAATAATGAACTGGCCCAAAAACATTACACTCTACCATCATATTGTGAAAAACCTGTATTACACAGAATTGTTTCCATGACATTTTGATTTTTTGTTTATTATTTTACTGTGCCTGCATGTCCCCATCCACACCAACTCTACTTTGTGATCAAAAGTTCTTGCTTTATATACCATTATCAATCAGTCCAATCAGAATCTATAGTTGTCTTGCAATAAAAATTCAGTAGAACGAAAGTCTTATTTATCATCATTTTGGACTTGATAAATTAAAAATTTTCAATGCACATTTGTGACACCTCTGTCAATACCGTAGGTCATTTGTGGTTGCTTAAGAGATGCCTACTACAAGCACTGTAACCAATTAACTAGTTACAAAGCGTGTTTATAATTGAGACACCCCTTGTAACAAGAATGAATTCTTGAAGGAATGTCATTAGTTATTCGTAACATACCAGTGTTGGAATCTGGTGTACAACTAAAAATTCAGATGCATCTTTTAGAAGTTGTTTTTCTTTTTTGTAATCTTCACCCTGAAAAACAGAATTAAGTTCAAATGAATTTGAATTTGAATTTGTACAAGTCTACCTATTGAATTTGAAACTGACAAATAATTAGTTTATGTAACTAAAAGAAAGAGAATAAATTTACTACCATACATAACTAAATATTAATTCCAATTCTTTTATTGTAACCTTGATAGCTCATCCAAAGCATTGCGAATGTGTACTAACACGGTATATCTAGCACAAAAAGATTGTAATCACTGCTACCAAGTCAATCTGTTTTAAAAATAATCTTTGGGATTATTAAAATTTCTTGAGATTGGTTGATTTTTCAAATTCAGGACGGGGAAATATTCTGGAAATTTTTGTGGGCTCATAGGACAGGTTTTAGAAAGGCCAAAATGTAGAAAAGTTAAATAGGTTTATCTGGCACGAAACGAGGCTAACCTATAAAGCAGGGCTAAACTTCAAGCAGGGATAGAGATTTATATAACAACTAGCCCTGTGGACAACTGTTGAAAAGGGGTTAGTGTCAATCACTACAAACACTGACAATGTCATTTGGCGGTGAAGATAAATGGCTGTTAGGTCCTTTATCACTTGTCAATTTGGTGATTTTTAACAGATTTCATCATTTTGTGGCCCCTGCATCAAAGTTTCTCAGTGGTTGAAGTATGGGACTCTTCTGTATTTGAAGTATTGAAGTTCTAGTTTACCACCTACTCTTAATATACATGCATTTACAATAGTGGGGTACAATTATAAATACCTTTTTTGTTTTGCATTAGTAGCTCATCCAAAGCATTGCGATTGTGTACTAACATGGTAAATCTAGCACAAAATTGTTGTAATCACTGCTACTAAGTCAGAGATCTTGACAATAAAGAGGCTTAATAGGGCATTCGAGATTCTGGTTGCTATATTCATTGTTGTAAGTTGGGACAGAGGAAAACTGTATCAGGGATTTATTGCTAGTTGAGTTAAGAATTGCCCATGATTAAACTTTTATGGATAATAAATAATGTTACCTCTGGATAAGCATGTTTGACATGAGACTGGAACATATCTGGATTAAAAGTGATGCTGAATTCTGAAATAAAACAAAAATCAAATACTGTAACATTACAAATGTACGTTGGGATTCAATCTTACGATTTTCATGCATTAATAAAATTCATGCAGTACAGTATCATTAACTGTTTGTAATTCACAAGCCTCCAATGATATAATTTTTACAAAACATAAAAATTCACATGGTCTGATGGTCGTTCATGCTTGCTTACAGATCTCTGACATTAGTGCAAGTTGACTTAAAACACCCACTTCCAGATCACTAAGCGCTTCTCAGTGTGAGTTCCAATTCCATGTCAACAGATGCAAGAAACTTGTTCAATTGCAGAAGGTTGGTGGGTTTCCTCCTGGGTATTCCAGAACTAATTGCACCAATATAAAGAATCTTGATAGGGGCATAAAGCACCATTATTTCACTCAACTCTTTTTAGCAGCATACATTATTCGAAAGAAATGCAGTATAATTTTTCTTCAAAATGTTTTTAAAAGATGAATACATGTACCAAGTTTTATACATACCTGTTTCACTAAGAGATCCCACTGCTTGACAAGCTCTCTTGACTATTTCTCTACTGTTTTCTTCAACTGTTGAGATAAAAATTCAAAATTTTTTACAAGTGGTTGTTATCTATGTACCAATTAAGAAGCAATAACAGTCTATGTATTTGCCATTTATTTCTGTGTTTTGTGGTTGTTTCCTGGTGTATAGTTTCCAATCCAAATTTGGCAGTTGGAAAGAATTTGTCAGTCTGCTTGCTGAATTACCAGTATTTTTTTTCTTCTTCAAAATTTCAGTATTTTGGTAATGTTAATAAAAGAAGCCATTATTCAACTTGATAGATTGAGAAAACCCTACTAATAAAATACTTTCTAATCAACACTGGGAATCAAAAATTCCCAGGGTTGGATGTCCGGAACCTATTGATTTTACACTGGGACCTTTGATATTTAAAATGTAAACACTGATGGGCCTGTAATTTTTTTTACCGGGATATTATTACTTTTTCTATATACATTACTACATGGATCTATCAATCATGATATTGGACTCTCAAAAGCTATGTGGAACCTGCCAACAAATAAAGCAAAAGGTCTTGGATCTTCCAATACAAAATGTAATTTTAAACCCCTGCAACAACTTACAGGTTTGTCCATCTGTACCAGTTAATGCCTCTACTATTTTCTTTGCCTCGTCTGTAGCAATCTCTTCCTCATCTTCTCCTTTCTTTTCTACTTTCTCATTCTCTTCTATGTGACCATTTGAAATGGCTGGTGGAGTAACCTTTGTTTCCTAATAAGACAATTAAAACAAACTTTACAACTTTTATAAAATATAAAAATTTCTTCTAAGCCGGTAGCCAAAAAGTAGTCTAAATTTTAAATTAGAATTATTATATACAAGTTGAGGAAGAAAAAGTTTAAACTGAAATGGGATGCCATTTCAAAAGTCTCCCCTCCCAACTGGGATATCCTTAGACATGTGTATGATCTAATCTCTGGGATATCCTTAGACATGTGTATTATCTAATCTCTGAAATATCCTTAGACATGTGTATGATCTAATCTCAATAGTCAATGACACATCTACACCACACAAAGACTGTTTCTGTAAAGTTTCATAAAGATCTGTTAAATAGTTTTTGATAAGTGGTGGGAGAAATGGAGTATACACTACATCCAACCCCCAAGCCTGCCATTTTATTTGGGGGACATAAGATAATCAGTTATTTATTGATTAATGCTGCATTAATGAGGTTGACTTTTGACAGAAAAAATAACTTCCAAAATATCTTTAGGTACTGACCCTACTGTAGCACCCAGCCTTACTTCCTTGGTGGAAGTTAACTTGTTTAATTTGCCAGTTTCAAATTTTTTACTTTGCTTTGTGATTGTGATTTGGACATGGATCGGTATGTTTATTTTTAATTAGAAAAGTAATACATATATATATATATTTATGTGTGAAATACAAAATGTTTTAGTGTCTTACCTCTTTCTTCTCTTCTGGTTTCTGTTCCGTCTCCTTTCCTTGTTTATTCAACTGAAGATTCTGAAATTGTACAGCTGCATTCCTCACAAATGCTACATATCTTGTCCTAAAATAAATCATTATAATTTGTAAATCTAAGTCTTGTTTACTTTCAAATCGTTGTTTCCAGATATGAAAGTGTTTTCCACATTATATTACATGATACATTAAATAATCAGTTGTTTGTGACATGATCCAACAGTTTCTAATCACATCTATCAGGGGCTCAAAATTCATTGAGTCCAATGCCCAGGACCCATTGATTTTACATTGGGATCCTTGATATTTAAATGGTAAAAGTTTGATGGACCTGGCATTTTTTATCAGGCTAACATTTTTCCTTTGTAAAATTTGGGACAAGGATTACGACTTTTAGTGCATGCTAGTCAAAATGGTGTCATAAAATCTTCAAGGTAGTCATCAAAATTTAGGGTCGATTGGGTTAGCGGAAACGCTTATTTTTTAAGATCTAATCAACAATAAATTACTTACTCTACAAAAGCTTCTATAAGCTCCTGTCGTAAACAAGCAAGTTTGTGTCTGTGTTCTCTTGGAAATCCTTGTTCTGTTAACACATTACTTAATTCTTCACCTTCAACTAAACAAAACAAGAGCAGGGTTAAAAACCTGTCAAAACTTTAGCAAGCCCTGAATGCCAAAGTTGTAGGAAAATTCTCAATATAACCATAACATCAATAATTTTTCCTTCATGTAATGTTAAGTATGGCCCACTAAGACCAATGGGGTCAGGGATCAAAGACCCCATGGTCCCCTTCTAGAATGAACAATGCTAGAAGTTATTAGTTTGGTATTAGTGTGCTGGTTCTTTTTAATTCCAATATGAGTTTGATATTTGAAACTTGTATCACATTTGGAAGCCCATCAAGCAGATCTTACTGTTATGTTATTACACCTTGTATGCCCGACTTGATAGCCAAGATATGTAATGTAACATGTAGCAAAATGATAAATGAAATAAATACTCACTGTTTAAATAGTTAATATCTGGTGGGAAAGTTCTTAATAAATCCAACACATAATGTCTTTGATCATTGCCAACAATTCCCTAAAAAAACAAAGATAAAGTCAATACCAAACATTAAAACAGAATTTTTTCTTTCTAAAAATCAAGATGAAACTACTGTTCAAAGAAAATGTATGGTCTACAGCCCTTTCTGTAAACTTTTGAAAGAGAAGACAAATTTCCTAAAGAAAGCAGCAAGTAATTAGTAAAATGTATTGCAGAAATATATTCTGAAAATGTAAACTTGGTGGAAGAAGCCAACAAATTTAATCCAAGTCCATAAAAGTAGTATACACATTTTGATGCCTTGGTGGCTTTATTGAAACCACTGGGTCCATTTTCACTAACCTATGATTTCTCTGGATAATGACAGCCGTTTGTAAAGTGAACATTTTATAGAAAATTATTTGTAACAGACTTTGCTGGTCAGCTACAGTTTTCTGCAGCCGATGGATGAAGACTGTCATAATTATGTTTGAGAATTGCTCACACCATCAAGCTACTTATCAAACAGGATGGGCTATTATATCTCAACAGACTCAAGCATAAATTCAGATTATATCCGACACGTAGGTACTGAACTCTTCACTTTTCTTTGTACATCAACATTATTTTTTTTTTTACTTGTACAAAGGTGGCTTATCCACTTGACTATTAAGACCACTTTTGTTCAATCCCCTGGACGGTCTTTGTATACAGGTTAAAATGTGTTTATAAAAACTTACCTTACATTCCAATGAAGAGTAAAGTTCAATGACTTCATCTTTTTCATTTAACACCCTGAAAAATATAATTAATAATTGATTGCAATTGTTAAAGTTTTTTTCTAAATAACATGGATCACAGCATCCTAAATAAGAAAGAACTTGGAAATAAAAGGTATTTCCAATTACAATTGAGGTAATGTGAGAAATTATCTGTTCCAAGGTTAAACACTATTGCAAAATGTACTCCATCTCAATATTTCAGAAAACCTAAATGGAGCATGTGAAATAGGGTTTAATGTTAAAAGGAAAGATTATTTCACTTATATCAAGTCATCACCAGCTAATCATATAGGTCGCAACAGACAATTATTTTTGCAACCTTACTGTTAGAAATTAAAGATAAAAGTGGTGAAATATCACAAAACTATAAATTATCTGCAAGACTTACTTGTGTGGACGGATTTTGAGTTGAGATGCTGTTTTCTGCAACTGTAAATGATAAACATGAACAGATCATAAAATGACTTACTTTTGTCTTAAAACAAGATACAAAGCTTTGCAAAAGGCTATTCATTATTATCTCAAGTCCTGATCAGGACAGCCAAGGTTTAAACAGAGACTTTCTTTTAAAATTGTTTGAGCTACCACAGTGGTAAGATGAAACAATCTCTATTGCAAATAAAATCTCCCAATGAAAGTTAGCAATAAAATTGTTTTATCCAATGAGTTGTATAACTTCAAAACGAAGTACAATATTGTAAAATTTCATACTGCCACACAAAAATGAATCATAATTTAAAATACTTCCTGAAGAAATAATACTACAACTTACCAGTTCTATGTATTTTTCATTGGTTACAACTGTTTTACCAAAGTCAATAGAACCATAAACTACTGACTGTTCTTGTTCTCGTTCTAAAATACCTGTTAAACAAAGTAATAATTATCATTAATACAGCTAGTTGAAACAAATGTCAATAGAACAGCATAGCAAAACTGTCTATCAATATGGCCAGGTTTCAACATTTTCGACTGAACCTATAATTTTTTTAATTCTTATATTTGTTCTTATAGAAAACACTAAAAATTTTACATTTTAAATGGTTACAATTCTGGGCACCATGTAGATTAAGAGGCAAGCTAACTATTGCATACATTTTATTTTCATTTTAGTTTTAACAATTGTATGACATGAGAAAGTATATTACTATAAATCTAGAGCTGTTTAACTTAAAAAGATGACCTTCGGCAAAACATTTCTCGAATGAGGATCTGACCTAGAGTGGGATTCAAACCTAGATGGTGATTGGTATACTAGACTATTTAGCCACCAAGGCCTCCTTCATATCAGGAGAGATAAATTACCTGGTATAATGGATTGTGCCGTTACTCTATAACCTCTGTAATCCACTACCACTGTACCTAGAGTGTGTAATCCTTCATTATCTACACTAAAGTAAGCTTTTACTCCTTGTAAGTCATTACCCTGAAGAAATAATATACAAATATAATATTTACATTTAATACACATACACGTTTATTTTTAAGTAAAATCAAGAACTGTCAGAAAACAGCATATTTAGTATGAACATTAACAAAGTTTCCAAAATTTTAAAATCATTAGTAGCCAAATTTCAGAAATTGGTGAAAATATACATGTAGTTCTTTTTGTACCAAAGGTGTGCAAGTCTGAGAACATGCCATTGGAACAAAATAACAAGCCTTTAACAGCTAGGTGTGATACTTATTATATCTAAGAGTATCAAATTTTAAGGATATTTATTGTTGACTTTATCTTGGAACACAGAGTTAGGACAAAATAGCAAGCCTTAAACAGCTAGCTACATGTAGGTTTGAGTAAGTTTTATGGATATGTAATTGTTAACTTACAGGTGCTACATATGCAGCAGCATCACCACCAAAATCTTTATAATGATCTCGGACATCAAAACCAAGACTGAAGAATATATTGTTCCAAATAAACATCTGCATTCTGTAAAGAAAAAGAAAGATAATCATTTAAAATTTTTATTGATATTTCCAGTTTGTAAGACAAAATGACATGAGGAACCAACTCTTCCATCAGATGACAGAGTATTAACAAGTTACTGTAGCAAAGAACATATGTTTGTCTTTGTAAAGTTTTGATCCCAGTAGCTCTGGCATTTCTGCCCTATGCTATACTGATCCAACATCAAGGGGGAGGGAAGGTCTAAAAATGATGACACTTTCCAGCAAGAAAAAGTACAGGTTTCGTACAAAGATGCAGAATGAAACCGAGGAAAAATTTTGAACTTTTAATTTTAACTTGATACCCGACATCAATTAACAATCTATTTAGAGATTCTTTTGGATTAATGATGAACCATCTAGAAAACATAATTGGATACATTCTGCCTCCTTTACAACACTTACTTTGCTTCTTCTCCTGGATTTATAGCCATTACATTGCCATCAATAACTGCCATAGCACCACGTGTAGCTGCACCAACAAAATCACTATGTACCTAAATAAATACACAGAAAACTATGTTGATGACATGAGGCAAATGAAGGATGTAAAATCTTAAAACATAAAAGGCTTAATACTTTAAACAATATTATTTAACTTGTACTGAGGTAGTGACTTCTGTCACAACAGAGGATACTGATGTACCAATACCATTAATTAACCTCCTGCAAACTAACTGATCCATCCAAAGTGGGATTTTTACCCAGGTGTTGAGGAGCTATGCCTTGAATGGTGCTCTGCAATACTACTTAGGGCCTTGGTGACACAATTCTAACAGCAATAAAAATAAATGTATGTACTTTGAAATATACCATTCTCTCTCTCTCTCTCTCTCTCTCTCTCTCTCCTTTTTTTATATTCAATATACCTTAAATATGGCTCTTTCCCTGATAAGCCTCTCTGGTAAAGTTTTCTTTGGTAATTCTCGTGTTGTTTGTATTTCTTCATTCCAGTCTCGTGTTTGACCTGGAATATGCTCTTCATATCCTAGTCTTGTGGAAAATGCTGTTAAAAATTATAACATAAATAAGAATCATTGTATTTATTAATTCCTGACCTGTTACAATGCAAAAGAACGACTACTGTAAACCAATTTTTTTATTCGCAGTAATTAACTTAGTGTTTCTCTTACCAAAACCATTTTGTGACAGTATATTAACTTTCACGATATGGACTATTGCTGAAAACTAGTTGAAATTTTGACTCAAAAGTCAAACCTCATTATAATTTTTGTTGGCCTTTAAAAGCAGGTCCCCCTTAGACAGAGGATCAAATAACTTGAGTAAAGAGCAATTGGGACAACATTTTGCTGGCCTTTGAAAGCAGGTAACACTTATATAGAGGTGGGCTTTAAGGCAGGTTTGACTGAATTTCAAAAACTGATCAAACATTTGTAAAAAAACATATATCCTACCATCCTCAGCTCTGATAAAATCTACAGAATGTTCTGGTTGTGGAGCCATCCAGCTGTATAATTGATATGGTGTAGGAACTCTCTCAAATGGATGCTTCTGGGATCTCTTCTTTAATAAAATGCTAAAATTCTTTTTAAACAATGGACTAATCTGCAAAATATGAGATACATGTATGTGTATATTATTAAGAATAATAGAATTGCCCAGGTCTGGAAAAGAGAATCTCATCACGAAGATTGGGATTTCTATTTTGATACAAAGCAGGGGTTGATTCTTTTTCTCCCATATCCAATATTTTCCTGTTTTGTGAAGGTTTTTTGGTAAAAATATCCTAAAACTATGCATTTGCAACAAATGACATTAAAATCTAAATTGCTGACGTCACAATAAAATGATATTTAGATGTCATAGCATGTGTAGGTCGTCACTTTTCAGGTATATTTTGGATCCAAAGATCTCTATTTCTCTTGAAGAATAAAGTTGTTACAGACTTTGCTGATCAGCTACAGTTTTCTGCAGCCGATGGATGAAGACTGTCCTAATTATGTTTGAGAATTGCTCACACCATCAAGTTACTTATCAAACTTTAAGGGCTATTTTATCTCAATTTTACACCAAAATAGTATATTGTTGATAATTCAATATTTTGTAGTTTTTGTGAAAATTATTGCTCTAGTCATCACAATAATTTTAGTACAATATAATTAATTTAGTGTAATATATTTCATGATGCATCAAAATTGTTATGATACTAGAATTAGGTTTATATACTTAAGCTAACATAATGAGAAATCATGATTCATACGGACATTGATATTGCGAACATACTCATGGTTAAATGTATTGTGATAAGTATTGTATTTTTCAACAAATAATACACAATTTTTTCCAGGAAAGTATATTGCTGAAGCAATAGTAGATACTTAAAAGTTTTATTCTCTGATTATATAATATTTTAAATTTAAAATTTACGTGAGTAAATATGACATACTTGATTAAGGAGATCAATGAGGGAATGAGATAAATATCTAATCTGAGCTGCCTTGGGGTTGAATTCATCTTCTGTTGATCTAGAAAAAAGAAAAGAAGAAATAAAAGTAACAAGCAAATCCAGTGAATTAGGATTCCCTGCCAGTAGATACAGACAGACAGACCGATGGAACTTCGAATATAATACCCTCATTTTTCTTGGAAAGGCAGGGATAATACTAAACACTTAATGCAGAAATACACTAGTTTTTAATAGTATTAAAATAAACTGTTTTTATTCTTATTTTAAAGGGCAACTGAGGTGCTAGCTCACCGAGCAAGTAAGCTGCAGACAAGCACACCACCTCACTAGTCACATTATACTGATACACCATGCATCCATCAATATTCTGTCCTCTTAATGCCAAGGACTTACTGAAGAAGCAGTATCTTAAATTTTAAACCCTTATGTATGTATGACTCTGCCATGGTTACAGGGATTTATCAGGGTCTTTTGGGAAAAGGCCCTAAAGTAAAAATTGGGAAAAACTATCAACTTTTTGTTCATTTTGGGAAAACTTCAACATCATGTCACAAGTCTGTTTACTGATGACCTCGGGAACCTTCGATGTAGAAGCAGTATTTTTATCTTGCTTTACAGATGTTATTTCAAAATAATCTAGAATCTTTTTCTTGATTTTACTGATGGAGGGGGGCTTTCTTAAAATTTACTTCCGTTTTCGTTTTAAAACAACACAATTTTCTAATTGGGAATTTTTTCAGTTGATTTTGGGAAAAAATCAATGTTTTTTCCATTGGGAATGGGGCCGAATTTCGGCCCTAAATAGGCCCTTGATAAATCCCTGGGTTAGAACACACATCCTCGTGTTCTCGAGTCAGAGGCTCTATCACTTACCCACCAAGACAGTAACAGTAATTAATGAAATATTAATGTTTGGAAATTAGCAATTGGACAAAAATGTCATCCCAAATTCAGTTCATGCAAATTTTTGAAGTTTGGAATTTATTCATAAGAGCAAAGTGTCAACCCTTGAGATGGGTCTTATAAAAGGTCAAAATGCTGTATATGGTAATACATACTGGTTAACATAGAAGCCACGTGTTGAAGCTGTAATGTGATATTTCTTTTCTTCTAAAGTAACCACATGTAAATATAATAAGTCACCTGAAAAACAAAATAAGTGACAGTTAAATACCACAGCAACACAGACAGAAGTTTTACAACATAAGATTTTTAATACTGTACATGTTAAGTCATGAAAACTTTGCATTCCTTTATTTTTACATAAATTAGCCAGAGGAACAAGGTGCAAAAACTAAAAATTCATAAAATACTTGAATTTGATATATTTCATTTGCATTTGTACTGGCATCCATCCAAGGATGTGAAAATAAATAAGTGTGCATATAACTTGTAATGACAACTCTTGGCAAAAAATTAACTGAAGCAAAAATTTCTCAGTTTAAAGTCCAATGCTCAAAATTAAAGGTCATTCACTGAATTCCGTTTTTTTAATTACTGGAAATTTTTACGGAGGATAAATTAATCACATGTGTTGGAGTTAGAACAATTTAATTTCTATAATTTGAAAACTAACCATTTTAATATGTAAATACAAACATTTTGAAAACTGAAATCCTCCTTACGTACAATGCTTTGGTTCTCCTGGTTACAAAGTTTGCAACCATAAAAATGTTACTAAAGTGATCACACAATCATACACATTACACAAACAAAAACTCACCATGCATTCTGCGATTACTAGGAGGTGGATTCCAGCCACTATATGTGAGAACTTTGAGACACTGAGGACCCTGAAATGAAAACATGCACAATTTAAACTAATTGTTCATGTTAATAAAACTTTGATAGGTAAAGTTTTTTTAAAGCTATTTCTAACGAGATAATTTATTTTTGATCTCGAGGATTAATCTAAACACAAGTTCATGTGGTGTGCGAGTTCATGCAAATATTTCTGAACTGCTTTGTACTAGTGCATTCTTATGGTGACCATTTGATTGTTAGACAGTAGTACATTCGCCCATAATGTCATAGATGAACATTTAACACACCACAAAGTTCATTACATTCGAACCATACAAACCAGAACAAGCAAATGCCAAGGAAAAACCATATCTCACTTCAGATCAAAGACTTGAAAGTGGGTAGTGACCGTTCTTTCCCCAAGCACTCAGCATTATGGAGTGAAAGTCCCAGTTCTTTTGGATGGGAACTTATGAACGAGGTCCGATGTCACTGTGGGTTTGGCACGCCAAAGAACCCTGCTGTATAATGCCATCAGCGCAACACACAGGAAAAATTTCTGCACCCTCACTAATAGCTGGTGACGTCTTGATATAAGTGAAATATTCTTGACTGGAACGTTAAACACCATTACTCAACTCGGATCAATCAGGGGTTTATCACTTTTAGTTGTTACATTGTCAGAAAGTTGTCCACAATCCTGTATGTCAGATATATACAACAAGACTTCTACTTACTCTCTGTGTAATGTATGCAAGTATAAACACTTATAATGATAACAATAAAATATCATTTATAGTGGCACTTGCAAATTATAAGGCAGTGTAACTTAAAGGAAAGATTGGTTGGTTGGTTGGTTGAATGTTGCTTAACGTCGCATCAGCAATTTTTCAGCTATTCGCGACGAGAACTATTTAATTAATCTCTATGGATTAATCTATGAACAATTTCGTGTATGCATGTGAAGTGCGAGTGTGTTGTATGGTCTGCCTTGTACTAGTGCGCACTCAGGGCGACTTTACCGTGCTAGCTCACAGAGTCAGTACGCCGCAGACGAGCGTACCACTCCCCCAGTCCATTATACTGACACCAGGTGAATCAGTAAAGGCCAACGGCAAGGAAAATTCACTTACCCACATGTGGCCCGAGCGGGACTTGAACTCACAGCGGTGAGAGACCCTGGATTTGAAGACTGACATCTTATCCATTAGGCCACTGCGCCCTCATAAAGGAAAGAGGAAGGGAAAAAGTACCAATACCCTGCTAAAACGGTTGTTCCTGTATCTATTGTCGTTTTATTGTTTCAAGTGTACTGGTTAATAATATTGTTTAAATAAGATGTAAGTGTAACCTTCAAGATGAAATTAAGGTCAATGTCTGGACAAAACTGGATATTATTTGTGCCAAATTTCACGAAATCTTACAACCTACCATAGTGGTTGTATAATAACTAAATCTAGGCTTTTTTAACCCTGTAGAAACAGAATACCACAATTCTTCCAATGGTTTTTGCAAATGTGATACTCAATACACATAGTTTGCAAGGATGTACATTTTATATTGGATATAGAATTGTATACGAAGAATTGTATTTCGAAACTGCCGTCTAGTGCTGTTAAATTAAAACTGGTATAATATGCAATATGTTGTCTGTAAAACTTATATAATTTTCTATCCTTAAAACCTTTAAGGTCAATATTGATTACATAATATAATGGAAAACCATTTTATCCATAGAGTTGAGTTGAGTTGAGTAATGGTGTTTAACGTCCCAGTCAAGAATATTTCATTTATATCGAGACGTCGCCAGCTATAGGCAAAGGTGCAGAAATTTTGCCTGTGCGTTGCGCTGATGGCATTATACAGCAGGGTTCTTTAGCTTGCCAAGCCCATCGTGACACGGGACCTCGAGATGATGAGGTTTACCAAGTCTGACATGAAACAAAATATTATCTTTTCTAAATGTGGCACTTTTCAGGCATATTTTAGATCCAAGGATCTCTATTTCTCTTAAAGATAAGAAAAAGTTGTAACAGACTTTGCTGGTCAGCTACAGTTTTCTGCAGCCGATGGATGAAGACTGTCCTAATTATGTTTGAGATTTGCTCACACCATCAAGCTACTTATCAAACTTTAAGGGCTATTTTATCTCAGATTTTATATTCATGTAAATAGTGTTATTAATCAAATATTTTGTAGTTTTCACTGCTTTTGTAACAATTCTTGCTCTATTAATCCAAATTATTTGATATTATATATTTAATGATGCATCAATCAAAGTTGTTATGATACTAGAATTAGATTTATATAATTTAATCCAACATGTCCATAGATAATGATTCAGAAGCCTTTACTGACAATGATATTGCAAACCTGTCCACACAAACTTCAGCCAAACATTTGAATTATATTTGTTTGTTTTTTCTTGGCATAATTAATATTGTATTGTGATAAGTATTGTATTGTTTCAACAAACAAGAAATCTATGAGCTACTGCTTACTTAGTAAACCCCCACTTTTAACTTCAACCATTGACAGTAAAGTAAGTCAATAAGTTGGTAAAGTCAGGAAGACGTTGTCTGGCAGATTTGAAATTTCACGTAATCTTATAAACCAGAAATGAATTATGACTTCGACAGAGCTTTACATAAATGAATGGACAGACACAGACAGTTCCCTATATATCCCTTCCCTTTCCCGGCTTTGCACTGAAGAAGGAACAGATGCCATCAAATCCCTATGTACCCCCTTTCCCCAATTTACCTGATTAGCGTGAGTCAATGTACTTGTGTTGAACAATCGGAAAATTTTTAGAATCGATCAATGAAAAATAATCGATAGCCTATTGACGATCGATTTTGCATATTTTTCTTCAACCATGGAGTGTATTTACATGATGGCCCTATATATGGCTCATAACATGGTTTATATAGACTATTTTGAGTTGTTGGCGATGCCTTGTGGTTAGATACCAGTGCTACCATTTTGTAAGTGATTTCTTAGTGTTGATCTGTATTTCCTTCTACAATATGAGCACCTTTTCTGGCAGTGCACTCTCTCTGCTGATAATCAAATCGACCAACTTTAAATTGATTACAGAGTTGTTATGCCTTCAATGACAATTTTTCAGTTATCGCTGATAATAATTTCATCACTAAATACACTTACCTTTAAATCTTTAAGTCCTGGATGTAAAGGTAACAAGGGTCTTTCTTTACTATTTGGCATGATATGTTCTGGAGGTGTACAGTCTAACGAATCTGGTTTGGATCTTTTCTTATCTATATTAAATCCAATTAACAAATATATCATAAATCATATGTATTAACATTCAATGTAAAATTAAGTTCATGAACCCATAAAGAACAATTTATATTTATGTGGTTGGAACTTGGAAGTGAAAGTTCCTTCACTTTTAAAACTACATGACCGGGTGGTCAATATAGAAGGTGTTCCTGGCCGCCAATCAATAATTGTCCCAAAAATATATTGTCTGTAGGCAATTCTCAGCCCATTTATTAAGCCTTAGCACAGTTCTGAGTAAATTAGTTCTACCCATATTTGTTACTCTCGATATACTATCTTGCCAAATACAATGTAACAGAAATGTTTTAAAATTAAGTCTGAAAAATCAGGCCCATTTTTTTTTACCAAGGCCTGCACTATGATGACCCAATCAACTAAATTTTTTAATTGAGCACTGCATGACCTATGTAATATTTACTGAATGTATCAAAACTGTAATTTTGTCTAAGGTTTAGAGTTAAATCTTCTTACCAAGGATATCTCCCGCTGTGACAATATTAAGGAAGGAGAGAGAATTACAATCAATGCCACTGTAAGCATCAGCTGGGTCCACAGACTTCAGTAAATCTCTGACATGCCGTAAATGGATCCTGGCTTCACGTACAGTATATGGTTCTACAATGACAAAAATGTTTTACAATCAGTACAAAGCATGATAAATATTAACAACCTACTGTGTTGTCTGAGAATAATTATGTACATTAAACTAATGTGACATATTAATATTCCCTTTCTTAAAATTTAACTTTTTTGGCAATGAATGGACCTACATGTATACAAATTGACACAATATCAAAGTAAAAGTGTACAGTAAGAGGACATGAGTGCACATGGTGGAGTGGAGGGTAAAGATGGAGTCTGTATTCTTTTGATCAGAGAGTTGTTAAATGTAAGGTGTCAGGTGGAGGTATTGGGACAAAATATGAAACTTTGGAAGAATATCCATGTTTTTGAGAACAGGGATGGGGCCAAATCTGGTAGAAACCTGCATTCTGTTTTCATATTGAAGTCACTAATACAAATTGGAACAAAATACAAAACTTTGGAAGAATACTATACTTTTTTTTTTTTTAATTTAGGAATGGGTCTTAAATTATGGGCCCCCCTCCCCATCTTGATATTGACGTCATTGATATAAACTTGCCTTCAACCACTTTAACTACAGATCCTTCTTTGAGCGATTCTATACTCTTGAGTTCAGAGAAGTTGTCAAGTGTAACGTTATCTAATTGGAGTGAGAAGCAGGTTCTGTGACATGTGTCTTCTCTATCCATCAATACCTGGTGAATCTCCTGTACCAACTCCATAGAACTCACCTAAAATATACAATCATAAAAGTAAATGTTACTTAGCCCAAATTAAAATTACTAAATTCTTCAGATGAACAGGGGTTTTGTAATTATCAGACAAGGACTGGTTGAAAACATTAGACTTATTTCTAACACTGTTGAAAATAATTTTTTTGGTCCATATTGAATCGGTCAGTTCTGTGATGGAGAAAACTTGTACGAGTTCAAATCAAATTTCTTTCTTTCTTTTTCCTTTTTAATTTCTTTTCCATATCAAGTCAATCAATTCTGGGATGATAAATAAAACTTGAACATCCAAGAAAACTACCCAACTGTTGACAAGCTAACTGTCTAACTTTCTCATACTAGAATGTGCACTAGTGGGGTTTAAGCCTAGGTGTTAAGAGGGTCTGGGGAGATAAGCCCATCCAACTTTGTGGTCTCAATACTAGCAATAGGAAACTGCTTCTACCTACTTAAAAATTTCAATTTATTAAACAATTATGAAGCATACAATAGGACCCATGGACTTCTGGGCCCCTGCTACTCTTAGTCCCATGAAGAGAACATGTAGCAAGAATGGAGACTTTAACAAAATATGGTGATAGGTAAAGTAGTAAAGTAAATGGAATGATTAAAATATGTTCAACTCCAAATTTCAATGTAGGAACTACCCATATCACTAACCCAGGCCTTAGATAGAATTTTTAATTCCACTTGGCACAGTGCCTAGTTGAATAAGAAAACCACTCGACACTTGGAAATTTAACTCGGCACAGTCACCACAAGTGTAAAAGATAGACGACTGACAAAAATATAAACACACAGAACATCGGTTGGGTTGTACGTTACACTAAGTGACTTCCGAATGCGAAACGGTTTGCACATATGACGCAAACATTCAAATGGTTTTGTCGATTCACGCTTGCAGGGATTTATCAGGGTCTTTTGGGAAAAGGCCCTTAACTAAAAATTGGGAAAAACTATGAACTTTTTGCTCATTTTGGGAAATCTTTGACATCATTTTTGATGTCATTAATGATTAAATCTAATGCTTTTAGTGTATTGAGTTGATTGAAGATTGAGAAAAGCAGCCATATTTATGGCCAGACTTCAGCTATGTATCTGGTACGATTTTCTAATTGGGAATTTTCTCAGCCCTTTTGGGAAAAAATCAATGTTTTTGCCATTGGGAATGGGGCCGAATTTCAGCCCTAAATAGGCCCTTGATAAATCCCTGGCTTGTAACACAACAGCAAGATTTTTACAAAGTGACCTCTTTATACACGATTTTCCCAACCTACACTAAATTGTCTGTTGTTTATTGTAAGCCCATGATGTATATGTCTGATAAATTTAACTCGGCACCGTGACGAGTGCAATAACAACATCACTCGTCCCAGTACACATTTCACTCGTCAGGACGAGTGGACGAGTGAATAATCGAAGCCCTGTAACCACTGGGGTAATGATCAATTAGCAACTTGACCAAACCCAAAATGACCTTGCCTTGCAAATCCTTACGGAGATTAGTCTGAAAACTTTTGATTCTAGTAACTCTATTTATAACAAAAGGATTAAATCCAATCTTAAATAGGTTTAAAGTGCCTTCATTAGACCCGAAACAGTAATAAGTACATGCATACCAAATATATGAGACTTTCTTTACAGAAAAAAAATCCAGATTAAATCCATTCAAATCTTTTTTAACTAAATGACAATTTGGTATAAAGCTAGAATAACACTAGATATTATCATTAAAAGAAAGCGTCTTTTAATAGTAAAATGTGATCAAATAGATTTCCAACAATTATAAATATAGAAGAAAAGATTTTACATGGAATACAGATCCTTATAAGCAGATAAACAAGATATTTAATTCTCTTGTCTTCTAACTACTTGAATTATGATCAGAAAATCCTCTTAGCTGTAAAAATTATCAGCATGGTATCTCAGAAACTGTGAAGATAACAAGGGCTTTATAATGCCATGTTGATTTTTCATTTCATCTTCTTAATGCATCATAACATATTTTTAATGTTAATACCATCTCTCTGATTTTGTGGATTTTTCAGGTCTGCCTTTTCAAAACCAGAAATATTTATTTTGCATTACTAAAATCTTGCAGTCCTTAGATCAATGTTCTCTAAAATAAGTCATGATTTTCAACCAAGCAAGGCCTTGTCTGACAATTTAACTTAACAGTAATAATGGGAAACTATAAAAAGTTGCCAGTCCTGTCCAAAAGTAACTGGTTTCAGACTGTCAAATTAGCTGTCATTTGCAGTACTTCCCAATAGACAATGCAAGTTACCATTCATAATGGTATTAATTAATCAAAATTTTACATACAGAAACAGATTAAAATCTATATAATAAATGATCTACACATAATTCAAATATTAATCAAAATGGATGTTTTCAACTCATACAGATACAAGGCTGATTAAGTGAATCTGCAAACTGAAGAAATAAATGCCACATGATGATGCAACATTTTCAAAGGAATGACGTTGGTTTGGGGTTATTTCATGACACATGTATATGAAAGGGTAGTGTTGGTACACACTCGGTGATGTGATTTCCAAAAAATTTGTAGCAGGAGGTAGATTGACTAATCCAACAGGCCCTGGGTCAAGAGGGCCACATAGGCCGAAAATGATTTTCAGGTCTTCTGAAGGCAATTTTATGAATTATAACCAGCCATTTTGGAGTTTTAGGTGGTCAAATCTGCCTGTTGCCGCCTCTTAAGGAAAACACTATATACTATATGAAAAGCGAAATAACCAGGGTTCATACAGCCATTGACAATAAAAATTTAATGACTTTTCCATGACTTTTCCAGGACATTTTCATCTTTTTTCCAGTACAGGTGGCATGATTAACCATGCGTTTATGATACGAATCACATTAGACATAAGTTTACATTCGATTGTAAACTACAAGTCAGGCGCGGAAACAGACAAAACCGGATTTCACTGTTTCACGTCTTTGGGGTTTATTTGGACCAAACTGTATCTCACGAAGTCAGAAACAGCTTTATAATATTTATTTTGCTTTAGTTTCAGATTAAATCGAAGTTTTTTTTAATTAAAATTCAAAATTCCATTACTTTTTCCATGACATGTTACAACATTCCATGACTTTTCAAGGCAAAATCCCAATTCCATGACTTTTCAAGACAGAAGTCAAATTCCATGACTTTTCAAGTTCTGTGCAAACCCTGAATAACAATGTTTTGATTCAGGGATTTATCAGGGTCTTTTGGGAAAAGGCCCTAAACTAAAAATTGGGAAAAACTATCAACTTTTTGCTCATTTTGGGAAACTTTGACATCATTTTTGATGCCATCAATGATTAAATCTAATGCGTTTAGTTTATTGAGTTTATAAATAAAAGCAGCTGATTGGGGACTTTCACAAAATTTACTTTCATTTTCGTTTAAAAACAACACAGTTTTCTGTTTGGGAATTTTCTCAGCTGATTTTGGGAAAAATCAACATTTTTTCCATTGGGAATGGGGCCTTATTTCGGCCCTAAATAGGCCTTTGATAAATCCCTGTGATTTCTAGTGATAAACACAAGAACATTTATATAAATAATTAGTATCATTAACAAGCACCTTGTTGTTTTCCATTAGTACAATATTCATTATCATTATCGGCATAACAAGAAGCGAGATAACATACATAAATAGTTAAATATCAAAGGTTAAAGACAGAATTCTAGAAACCTTAGAACCAATATATACCAATATATATATAAATGCTGCAAGTCTAATGATAATTAATCCAGGTAAGACGACCGATTATTTCTGTCTACCAAGTTATATAAATAAACAACAGGTAACAGGATCTAAATCATTTACATTTTAACTTGATTAAACTTGATAGATGATTTATGGTAGTCTCAAATCCCACTTCCTGGTATATCTACAATTCAAAGAACTAGTGGAGTGAAGTGGATTAATGGTGATTTTTGCCCCAGTCAAGATTGTTTCTCTCACCTATATTGAAACAGTCTATATGGGAATGGAGGAAACTGGGATGCCCAAAAACTTTCCGCAAGTGAAATGACAATTTTTTCTCACTAGAATATGCTCAGATAGGGATTTTGAACCTAGAATCTATTAGAAGGCGAGAGGCACTGTGATCTGTTAGCAAATGCGTTGGACCACTCGGCCACCAACAATGTGGAAAGGCCTCATAATGTAAGATGTTATGTCTGCCATGATAGGCACATGTTTTTGTGACAAATCATTTGATACTTACAGCTAATTCAAATGAATCCGAGCCTGGTACAGACACCTGTATATTAAAACCAGTATCCTGTATAAGAACAATTTCTTGGTCATTTGATTTTGCAGTTTCATCTTCTTCAGTCTTACTATCATCCTTTTCCCCTTTCTCCTCATCCTGTTGATCCATTGCGGTTTTCACGCTAACATCCGCAGCTTTTGGACTTGATTCAATGTCTTTGTTTTCTTTATCATTTTCAACTGTTTCATGTTTTTCGTTTTTATCGCCATTACAATTTACACATTTTTCTTCCTCCACATCCATTGTTCCATTCTCTGTTACTCCATTTGTCAGTTTCTTTGTGACTCCTTCTTTCAGTTCTTCCTTGTCTCCTCCATGTCCTAACAAAACAAAGAAGAAATGTATGAGCGAATTGAAATCACTGAAACCCTGACAAAACTATCTATTAAAGAAATAATTTTTATATTCCATGGGTTAATCATAGTTAACCCTAAACCTGGATAGCATAGTTCCCACACTGTTGTTTGCAGTTCAACATGATAAAACCCAAAAATATCAATGTGACCAATGATGTGTCCAATGGTGTACAAAGCTCATCTCCAAAAACAGCCAATGGTATTGACCATGTGACCCATAAGTGGGGTACTTGCAAAGCAGTTAAGAGTGGTGGTGGATGGAAAAGCATTATATTTTAATTCTGAAATGGTTGAAGAGATTCATGGTGGATGCCCCTGTATAAAATGCCATGTTATATTATCAGTTGGTGGAGAAAACTGATTACCTAGGAAATTGGAGAACATCCCAGGGCTTGCATTAAGACCCATCTAGAATCAAAACTAAGCACTAGAACTTTAGACCACTTGAACATAGGAACCCCTCGCCCACCCCAACTTGCATTAGGACCCATCTAAACAGAGAATCAAATATGGGCACCAGCACCACTTGGGACTCCCCCACCATAACCTTAAGAGTATTGGATTTTTTTTCATTAAATGTTAGCAATGAAATGCAACATTCCTTCCTTCACAACAGAATTTATTACCTTGATAAACAAATTAAATACAAAAACATACTGTAGTGCTTTGTATAGAAATTACAAGAGATAATTATTACATTTATAAATGTCACAAATGCCTTTAATACATATACAGATATTTTTAAGATTGTAAGTAGCTTGATAATATGAGCAGTAAAATATGTTTATTTATCTTGTGCTCAAATTATTAATAATGTTTTGATATTCTGAGACTTTTTCAGATTGTTATTACTATTATTATTACGGTTAGGATGAGTTGACAAAAGCTGAAAATGCTTACTAGATTTGGTCAAACAGTAAAAAGTTGGAAGTCAAGGACATCTAAAATGCTTTTACCCAAATCTTATTTATTATAAGAGTAATTTTGATTGCAAAAGTCACCTTCAAACATACAAGGCTTATTAACTTCCAATCTAATCATCACAGATGACAAGATATATATATGCATTGCAACAAACATCTACATTAATTTTATTCAAGAAAAAATTGCGGATAAAGGACAAGTTGAATTATTTAAAGATTAACTGATTTACCGTAATCATATATATATACATGATGATATCTGTATACCTGCATATATGTATACCAACACCTGGAGACAAAGTTATGCTACATCATACCTAAATATAACTGACTTAACTACATTATTGTAAAGATTAGCTCTGACTTGGAATGAATTTGTAATAAGGAAGTTTCTATTCATCCATGTGTTCATAATATGAATATGTCATCTCTATACAGGGAGCCTGCAGTGTAACTTTCGGGAAGGATTGGTTACTTTTTCAATAGTGTCCTATATATTATCGCAATAGAAAATGTTGACATTATTAAGACAAGGACTGGTTGAAAATTTGAATCTTTTCGAAAAACACTGCTAATAGAAAGTCATCAAAAAACTTCCCTTTTAAGTTTAACTTAAGCAAGATACCTGAACAATTGAATTAATGACCAAATCAATATTGAAACTGCTCTAATATCTAGTCTTTTATTTATTTATTTTATTTTTTTAAAGATTTTACTATTACTAATTTTTGAAAAATTATAAACAAAATTGTATTCATCTTGTTACAAATTTCCTATCCAATCTACTGGTTTACACTTGGAATGGAGTTATGTTGTTTTATCTCCCAAGTCCAGATTGTTTCATTTATATTGAGCTGGTCAGTAATGAGATAATGGCAGAAAATGACAATCATTATTATGCTAGGATCTGCTTGAGCAGGATTTGAACCTAGGCAGTGTGATCAGTGAGCCAACACTTTAAAAAACTTGGCCATCAAGACACCCCCCCCCCCCCCCCCCCCCCAATTACACTTGAAATGAATTATATATTGGGTGTTTTTTCTCTTCTTCAAATTTTGAATATAATTTGAATATGTAAATTTAAAATAAATAAATAAATAAAATAAATAAATAAATCACTTATTTTACCAGTTCTGTTGCTACCATATACATTTATAAAAGTTTAACTGCATGTGAATGTTGCACTTCGGTAGTATATAATTTTTAACAGATATCGTTCAAGTTTCCAACTACAATAAATTGTACTTTAACATTAAAGAAAATTAAACAAAGGTATAATTGAGATAATTTGTTCATCTGTGTAGACAATGCAGTGTAAAACAAATGACCCATGTAAAAATCTGTTACACAGAACGCTTCACAAATTACACACAACTTAATAAGGCCAAACAAAAAATATCTATGGTTCCAGTTTTCAGAAAATATTACGGTATGTGGGTGGCATTGATTTTATGTTATTTAATTTTTTTATATCTAGGCAAGTTATATCTTTATAGCAAAGAGATTATGACTTAACATTACTAGACTTTAAATTAAAAGTTCACGAAAAAGTAAGGTAGGCATTTAAAAAAGAAGGGTAGAAATTTGAAGTTCAGGGTCACTAGGGTACATGAACCAAACATTTTTTTACACCTAAAGTCTAATATTAACTACTAGTACCCTATATAGGATCTTACGAGTTTAACATGATCTGGCCTGCTTAATATATTATATACTGCCTTGACACATTATCAGGGTGTTAAATATCCAAAGGTCTTATTTGTTAAATTTTGAATTATAAATAGCATTGGAACATGTGGCTTAAAATCACTAAGTCTTATCTCCCTTCTTAAAACAAGGACTTGTCTGAATTTGGCATTATCAGGCAAAATCTGAATCTTTAACCTGTGCCTGAATAGAATTTATGGATGACACATCCCTTAAAGATGCAAATTAATATAAACTTTAAGAATAGCATAAATTCATGTGACATTTCTCTTTATGATTGTGTCACAAACAAATTTCTGATCGAGTACATTGATTGATTGAATGGGGTTTTACATTCAAGTCAAGATATTTTACATATATCCAGATGTCACCAGCTATACGTGGTGGCAATCTTTTACATACCACAGGACATCAGTTTTTGAGGTCTCTTCCATAGGATCCTAGGACTTTTATTTCTAAATGCTGAGTGCTTACCTATTTTCAAGTCTTGGTCGGATCTTGTCTGGGATTGAACTCGAGACCTCCCACATACGGGCCGAGTTTTCTACAAATTTTAAAGTTAATTGGATATTCAATCTTCTCAAGCAGCAGAGTTGATCCCAGGACTTTTATTTCTAAATGCTGAGTGCTTGGTGAAAGTCACTACCTATTTTCAAGTCTTGGTCGGACCTGGCATGGGTTCAAACTCGAGACCTCCCACATACGTTACCTACCAATTTTAAAGTTAACTAGATATTCAATCTGCTGAAGCAGCAGAGTTTACCAGACAGGCTGAATAGGATCCTGATAAATTCAGTGGATCCTGTGAAACATATGGAACAAATCATTTTTTTCTTTTTCTGAAATTCCTATATCTAGGCAGTTGACTCAGGGATAGTGGAGGGAACCAGAGTGTCCAAAGAAAACCCATCAATAATCGGCAAGCAAACTGACAAGCATTCTAACACTAGGATTTGTCCCAAGTGGGATAAGAGTAGCAAACCTAGGAGATGAGAGTCAATGTGATCCATAAGGGAGCTTTAGACTACCCAGACATCCAGGCCCTTAAATTTTTTTGGATTAAACTTTAACCGTGACCATCCATTCCTGTACATAGTAGTTAAGTTCATAATTCTTATTGTTGGTACTAGTATGTACTTAGTTTAATGTATTTCGGTTGTGGAAACATAGATAATCACATATCACTGTAAATTTTTAAAACAGAAGTCAGTGGTTGAAAGTAAAATGAAAATGGGCATTAGACATTTGGTCCAGAATTTTGGCATTTTCCAGTCAGACCAACACAAAATTTAGCTGTAATTCAGAAACAATTAAAGCAACCATATAATCATGCTTGTTAATAGCACTGATGTCAGTATACACAAGATCTTGACATAACAAAACCTGAGGAACACTTGGATTTGCAAGATGGTTATCTCATACTTTCTCTTATTTATATGAAGCCCAGGGGAATAAAACCTGGGCCACATTTCTGATAAGAAATACTACTGCATCACTTAGACTTGTGACACCCTGTGTGTTTAAACATTTTATAATTCAATCTCTAAAATCAGTAAACATTGGAAATAAAATGGGATAGGGGAGGGGGTGTTCAGTGGGCTTCCCCTACAAAAATTTTATAATTGTCTAAATAAGACAGTATTAATCATTGTTCCATGGCTAATTATTGTGGTTTGTACCAGGGGTCCGGAAACGGTCATATTTGCCGGACATGTCCGACAAAAATTTATTTTGACCGACGTGAAAAATTATCAGTCCGACATATTTTTGTTTTCGGACATTTTCAACGTTACAACAGGAATATTAAATGGACAAATCAGTTTTCCGACAAAAGTAAACTACCGCTAGTCTGTCTGTCGGTCTTTTAAACTCTACCTGACTTCACTAAGTATAGTGTCCTTACCACGTGTTTACCTGTCAACTACAACAGTATTATAAGATCTAATAATCAGGTGATTGTTTATTAATCATTAAATACCGGTGGACTTAAGTAGTCGCATGCCGCGTGTCTATTTCTTTTGTTTCCCAGTCCGAATCGTAATAACTTTCTTTAAACGTATGTTTGTTTAATAATAAGTGCATGCATGGTTGTAACTGTGTTGATTACGGAAGCCATAACGAGTGTCGGTCAAGGGTGACGGTTTGTTATCAAAGAGGTTCCATGCGGGGTGTTGAAAATTACCTACTACACGCTTCGTAACTGTTTCTTTATTAATAAATACAGAAACGTGATTAAATTTTATTTTAGGCATTAATATCTTTATTTACATAAATATATATTTTGCTTGTACAAAAAATGTCCGACGGGCCGGACCGAAGTTTCCGAAGCCCTGGTTTGTACATGGATTGGTAGGAATGTTTTTGATTTGCACACTGAGGATTTGAACTTAGGTGGTGAAAAATGCAGAGATCACATAGGCTCCACATAGTCAAAGAAACTCCGGATTTAATCAGTGACAATGTTTCAAGGTGTTGAGGTAGTCAAAAATCATTGAGTTTGTTTAAAGACAAGCCCATTGGTTTTCTTTTTGGAAGTTAACTGACTTTTTATAAAAAGACAAGAGTTCTAATCTACCTTCAGTACAAAGTCTCAATAAATTTTACAAGAAAATTTATATAACTGTTGGAATATATAGGTGAAAGTAATAAATTTTAAGAACTGACTAATATGTAAATAGTTTCAGACATCAGATTTAAAATATAAGAATTAAGGAGTGTTTTGATGTTGTTTTTTTTTTTGAGGGGGGGGGGGTTAATTTTATATATCAGTAAGACATAAAAAAAATTGTAACCCCTACCTCCAATGAAATTTTATGTAAATTGTTTTGAATTGGTTCTGCTATTTTAAGGAAAAAAATTTTCAGACAAAATTAAAATTTTAATGGATGATCTTTTCAAAATATCTTTGCATCCATCGATATTGATGTAGTTGATAAATGTGGAAATTACATTTTACTATATTCAGTTATGGGACCCACATTTATAGGTTTTATCCCAACTGCAATACACATTTTGACAACTACCTGTCTACCTGTCAATTACTAAATAAACAATGTACTGTCACCGACAAATGACGAAATGTGTTGTTTACATAAATCCAGAACTTAAGCAAGAGAAAAATAAACATGCATCAACAAAAAATAAGGTTACTTTTATTGATGAATAACGCGATTTAATTTACATAACTTACTTAGAGAGTGCTCGTTTTATAATCAGCTGAGCCGAAACGCTACGAGGTCAATTCGGTTAGTTTTCGACCCAAACGACCTTGAAATTTATCTGGTGTAACTAGTAAAAAAGCACATGGCCAGTGACAAATGGTGGTGCACATTGCATCTTCAACGACTCGTCGTTCGTTTTAAGTAAAAATTTTCAGATATTTTAAAATAAAATTTGATTTTATTAGCCGTTACATAAGTCTCTTTCGTAACGATTTTGTGAGGAAACATTATTTCCGACATTGAGACGTGAAATAAATTTGATTAAATTTGATGAAAAATACAACTCTTACACGATTTTTTGGTTAAATTAATAAAAATTGCAATAATTAGAATATAAGAATATAATTCTATTCGTGTAAATAAGAACAAAACCGTTACTTTGACAATGCGTCGTCTGCATTTCAGAAATCTTTCTTACACAAAATGTAGAATCACACTTTTTCTTACCGTTTCCGTTGAAGTTTGTTGAATCATTGCATTTTTGCGGTGGTGAATTTTTCTTGATCGTGTCTGCAGAACTTTCCGATGCCTCTGTACCAGAAATTCCAGCCATGAGGGTTAAAAATCCGGTATTTGTCTCGTCACACGTGTGTCAAGAATTATTCTGCAAGTACTGGTTTATAGCCTCGACGACCACATGATCTCAATTCTCGAACGTCATATTTCATCAGACATACAAAAAAAATCAATTAAAATAAGAAAAATAAGTTGTCAGTCAACATTTTAAGATTTTTTGAGTAAAGTAATTTAAAAACAAATCTCGATAAGTGCTACCAGTTGAAGAGAATTCAAGTTAGTGTTAGAAAAGGTGATTTTTCACAATTTAACATTTGGTTCGAGACTTTCTAAAAACCACGTGCTTGAAACCGCATGGAAATTATCACGTGGTACAAATATTACATGAATATTCATTTTTTTCTGAAACGTGTGAAAATTTGGTTAAAACGTAAAAGTAAAATTTAAATATAAAACCTTTTTGCACATGGACAAGATCCATGTTATATACCCTAGGTTTTTATTCGTTTTATTTATTTATTTATTTTTATTTTTTTTAAATTTATATATATATTTATTTTTAATTAATTTGGAAAATGTGTTAAGTAAAGTTAAATAGTGATAATGTTTTAGATTTTGGAAAGTCATACCGAACAAAATTCTGAACACGCATAAACAGGGGATTATTTTTATTATTTTATTCATTATTTTCAATTAATTTATTTCTTCTTCATTGTAAGCATATTTTCATACTTTGAATATATCTTTTCAAATATTCTCAGCTCTTTTAATTTTTTGCTTTTAATTTATATGCTATATTTCCATTCCTGGTAGCCAAAATCGCCATTGGCTACTAACTTCTTAGGAATTCTTTCAAAAAGTAACCTATTTTAGCAAATTTGTGGAAAAATACTTTAAAAAGGACTACATTTTCACAAATTTTGGCAATTTGGCTACTAATTATTTTAAATTTATGGAAACCTAGATATGAATAAATTTTAATAAACTTTTTCATACGGTCTGAATTCAGATGTGCGTCTGATAAAAACTGGTTTTACTTTATTTTTAGAATTACATATGTAATATAAGAAAGTTTACCAATCTTACATCTTATAAAAATAACAGATCTCCATAAAGCATTAATGAAATGTGAGGTAAGTAATCCACGATATTTTTTAAGGTATTCCTCACTGAATAAGTGATCAGACTATAGTTGTAAACATTTTATATGCAAATTTGAACAATCAGAAATGACCTTGACTTTTGTGACACTGACCCTGTATACAGCGAGTGTGTATGTACTTCGAAAATAATACCGTATGTAGCGTGAATGGGTAAAATGACCTATACACGTGTCTCTGGACAATAGACACCTGTGAGGGTCATGTTGAAAATGCAGATTGTTTACATATACATTGTGACTCGGTGTATAAGGGCCAGTGTCAAAAACACGTGTATGGATCACCATGTAACTCATTCACGATATATCACGGATTTTTCAACATAAATTATACCGGACCAGTGTCAAAGACACGTGTTCGGGTCATCATGTTACTGATCCACGCTATATCACGGGATTTAACAACGTTGGTTGGTTGGTTGAATATTGCCTATCGTCGCATCAGTAATTTTTCAGCTATACGCGACGAAAGTTATTATCAATCTCTATGGATTAATCTATGAACAAGTTAGTGTATGCATGTAAGCGCTAGTGTGTTTTATGGTCTGCCATGTACCAGCCCGCGCTCAGGGCGACTTTAAGGGGCTAGCTCACCGAGTCAGTACGTCGCAGACAATCGTACCACCACCCCAGTCACATATTATACTGACACCGGGTAAACCAACAACGGATTGTTCAAAGTGAATTAAATTATATTATTAAATTATATTAAATTATGCACATGTAGTAATTAACCATCACACCGATAAATTCCGTTATACGGCGTGAATAAATTTCACGATGACCATACACGTGTTTTAACCTCGACGAATAAGACACATTGCACCAAATTTCACCTGACGAGACAATTTATACTTCTTGTTGTTGTTGCTGTTGTCGTAGTTGTTGTTTTAACAAACTTGTCAAAGTCCCACGAGTTTATTGTTGAAATTTCAGACTTTTAATTATAACTTATAAAGATATGTGGAGTCTGGATTGGTTAAATTGCGCTGTGCATATACTGAATGTTAAGGGAAGACCCATCGCATGAATCAAAATGTCATCATTCAATTTATGTTCACAACTTAAATGAGACCGCTTAAAAAGTTTTTTTTTCTTAAATTACCAAAACCTGTAATAAAATTCGAAATGAGCCAACACAACCTCTTGCCACATAAGATTATGGGTTGTGAAATGCGTGATTATATAACCCGTGGTTTAGAACAAAGTGTGTCTTATCTTTTGAGTACATGAGCACTAACTACTTACCTAATACTATGTTTTACCCGAGAAAAATATTTTATTTTGGGAACCTTTCGGATAATTTATGACCCGGGATTTCTGTGATTCTTTGTTGCCTTCTAAGCGTGTAATCAGGCGTGAAATTTCCGGCCAGTTAAATATAGTATAGTTTAAAACTCAGTACCCAGTTTTTATACCATAGACTTACTTATTTATATAGTTACAATTCTAAAACAATTTTGTTTTATGAAATAACAAAGAATTTCACTTTCTGCTGAACAATGTAACGACCCACCTTAAGGGGATACAAGTAGTGACATACATATAAAATATTTTGAATTTAAATACCACTAATAGAGAAACATAACATAAAATTCCTTTTGACGTTATGAATTTTAACGTTTTGGATTTCTTTTGAAATTATGAATCTTATTATTTGCCATTTAAGTTTTTTTCGCGACATATTCCAATCAGTGGACTAAACAAAAAAAAGTAGGGGAAACATATTAATTTGCCTCTGCATTCGAATAAAACTTTTTTCAACAGAACTTTATACAGTAAAACCTGTCAATAAAGGCCACTCAATGAAACCAATAAAAGTGGCCTTTATGGACAGGTTGCCTTTATATGCAGACATTATGAAAGAACAACCGGGACACAATTCTACTGGCCTTTAAAAGCACGTGACCCTTATATAGAGGTGGCTTTTAAGGCGGGTTGGACTATATATATATATATTAAGCAAGTAAACATTATGCCCCTGAAGAGTGCTGAAAGCATGAAAGCGCTAGAGCAAAATGAAAGGTTTTTCTGTCGTTTTCTTTTTTAAACAAGAACTTTATATTTGCTGTGCTTGAAATCATTTTTTTGGACAATACATGTGTGTGTGTGTGTGTGTGTGTGTGTGTGTGTGTGTGTGTTTTATAAAAACGTATAGTTTGTAAGAAGCAACACTTAAATCATAACATATTTACAAGAATAGAAAGATGGTATTTTCACGCGACGAAAACGCATTTTAAGTGGCATCAATTTTACTAATTATATTAAAAATTTGACACATAATCGGAAAACTGTTAAGATGTTGAATTACATTTAAACTGTCGTGTGTCCATAAGTAAAGATAGAATTAACATTTCTGGTTTTTTTTCAAAATCTGAAATTGATCTATTCCCCCCCCCCAAAAAAAAATCCCCACGCATTTTTTCACAAACTTTGAATAATTAATCGGAAACGGCCATAAGACGCGTTATCTTAAATAACCAGAGCTTACAATAATTAACCTCAAGACCGTTTGGTCTCGTTCACTCAAATTTCAGTGCATAATCTTATAGTTGCAGTTTATGCACTTATAATTGTTCCCATGCAGTTAGTTATCTGTAATCCATTTGATTCTGAAAGCCTTCTCAGACTCGGAGAACTTGGCCTCACTACTAATATATGCCTGTAATTCAAAGAGATGTCTGTATACACCTTGAGAGTATATCTCGAGGACCTTGCTTTGCATGTGGCTAATAGTAAATTAATCTGTTAGATAGTGATTTTTGAGTATTTTTTAATTTTTGTAAGATGAATCAAACGAACTCCATAGATTGCAGTGGTTAATCAGTTAAATACTAACAGTATTATTAACTCTTATTTATATCATTTAATCTTCTATTGAATGTGCCTTTACATTGCAATAGCAGTTCACCATCTAGTTCAGGTTCATGCAGTTTCAAATGACGTGAGTGAAAATTTCATAAATTATTATGAAGCATTCCACAGTGAAACATGTGGTTCACCGGACGTGGGTGGAAGATACACAACAACAACAACGTAGCAAATTTTGAGCGCACTTGATTTTTTAAGGAAATTCATGTTGTTAGGGATCACTGATACAGTTTGTTTTATTAAATAAAGTTTTAGTGTCAGATTAAATTTTATTTTTCGTGTGTTTTTATGTTAAAATGACGCTGAAATAATTTATATAATGAGAGAGTAAACTGCATAGGTTTTACCCTGACGCAAACAAGATAGTGCTAAACTAAGTTCGCCCTGTTGCAACATATAAACAACCATGGCGGATATATTGATGAAACTGCAGAAGGATGGGATTTTAAAACAGGTTATTCATGGCGGTACAGGGGAAATTCCTGCTTATAGGGATGGTGCAAAGGTGATTTTAGGATAAACTTTATACCAAATTCAGATCACGCCTTTAACTCACAGGCACTTGTTTCTATGAATAAAGGGGGTAGGTCAATATCCATATTACTATATACATGATATAATAGTTGTATTATATAGTAATATGGGTATTGACCTACCCCCCCTTTATTCATAGAAACAAGTGCCTGTGCTTTTACTACAATTAATACGAATTCTAAAAAATTAAGAAATTATAGTTGTAATCTGCTTGCCCATGAAACTCAAACCTACTTACTGAAGTTACTTTAACTTGATGTTGAATAGTGTTTTTGTCAGGGTTCAGTTTTATACATCTGCAAGTGGACTTGTGTTAACAAATTGCTATGTTTAAATCACGTCACGGTTACAGTAAGGCATTGTTTATTTACCTCAAGGATTAAGCTGTATGTGCAGGAGAGTTGCAAGAACTATGTCAATTCTTGTCCTGACATTTGTTTAGTATTGTAACCTTATTTGTGATATTAGGGGCCTTGGTGGCAGAGTGGTCTAAAATATGGGTTAATGGATCACAGTATTTCTCACTGCCTTGGTTTGAATCCTACTTGGGGACAGATCCTAGTGTGAAAAAATTTGTCAGTTCCCTTTCTGAAGGTCTGGTTTTCTCTAGACACTCCAGTTTCCTCCACTGTCTTTGTATTGACTGCCTCAATATAAGTGAATAAATCTTGACATAAAACTCCATTACTCCACTACTAGTGATATTAATGTCATTTTCATTTTTTTTTTTTTTTGTTTCAGTTATTTTTTCACTACAGAACCTGTTTATGTGATGAGGATAAAACCGTTCTTGATGACAGCAGAAAACACACAAAGCCCATGGAATTAATATTGGGCAAAAAATTCAAACTGGAAGTATGGGAAACTTGTCTAACAACCATGAAAGTTGGAGAAGTGGCAAATTTCATTGTTGAAACAAAGGTATCATTCATCATTGTAACAATTAACCAATGTGGTTTGCCTGTTTACCATGTGTCAATACCCCTTAACCTCTGTGTGCAACGTTTATGGGAATGTTACACCAAAAATTCAGAAAATAAAGTCATTTTCATGGGAAAATGTCATGTGATTCCATATAAAATGGAAAACAAATGTTCTCCACAAGCGTTATGAGATATCACACCAAACGATGACAAACCCTCATGCAGAACTGATCATAAATCTCTCTTTTGCTGAGTCAAATTGTTGCAGTAAATTTTACTTATAATGTTTCTCCCCTTTCGTTCATTCTTCTGTCCATACACTCACTTTATTTCCAAAACTATGAAGTACTATTTTATGAAACTTGGTGCAAGGTATGAACATTGATAGAGGATGCACATATCATTGACCTGAGTCAGTTTGCTAATTTTTCTAGGAGTTATGACGTTTGAATATAAGTAAGCGCAAATAAGAAAAAATACCTACTGGCAGGGGTTCCTAATTCAGTGAATTTGCTTGTTGTTTAAGAATTATGGAGTCCCAAAGTGTATTTCTTTTATGCTTTTCCTTCTAAGTTTCCTTTAATATAAATAACCCAGTAATCGCCATACCCCTTTGACTGTTCTCATGACAAGTACTCAGCATTTAGAAATGAAAGTCATGGGTCTTTCGGAGGAGACCTTAAAAACTGATGCTCAGTGTCATGGTAGATGTGATACACTAAAGTACCTTGCATGCACATTGCCCTGAGCACTTTGCAAAAGTAAAAATTTCTAGAGCTGGTGATGTCTCAATATAAGGTATACATTTTTGACTGGGATGATCAATCAGTCAGTAGGGTTTACAAGTCTTGTAACTAAAAAAAAACATTTTCAATCAATCAATCAATCAATCTATCAATCAATTTCTTAAAATATCAATGATACATTTTTTTAGCATGTTGGTTGCTATCCACTGGTTGCCAAAAGTTTGCGAGAAGTATTTGGACCTAAAGACAAGCACCATGACCATGAACACAAGGACCATCATTGTTGTGGAATGATGGCACTAGCAGAACAAGGAGTTGGACATGAAGATCTGGATAAATTAATAAAGAATCCTCAGCCATTGATGTTTACACTGGGTATGTACATATGTTTACGATCCATGTAAAACTTAACAATTAGAAATTCTAAAAGGGTTTAAAACTATGGGTATTTCAAATTTTGACTATAAACCTAAAATATCAAATATCTAGAATGATTTTTAGTTTTAAGAATTTTAGATAATTGCCCAAAAATCTAAAAATTCAAACATAAAAAATCGTTACACTAATATTTAATGTATGTCTAAGACTAAACATGTATCGGTGACATAATTATAAAGCAATTACTAGCATATTTTAAGCTCACCTGAGTCAAAGGCTCAGATGAACTATTGCTATGGCAAAACACCCGACGTCCATTTGTATTGTGTGTAGAGTATCATCCGTCTGTCCTTCATTCTGTGTTCTTCTGTAAACTTAACAGTTAAAGTGGCCCTGAGTGCGCACTAGTACAAGGCAGACCATACAGCACACTCGCATTCCATGCAATGCTTATTATCAAACAAAAGCTTTATCAGTTAGATATAAGCAGAACAGGTATAAACATGATTGTGGCGATATACATGTAAAATTGCAATGAATGGTTTATCTTGGATGCAGCTACTAAAGATTTGATATGACTAAAATGCTGTTTGTCTAAAATAGATGTATTTAATATGTAAAAACTAGAGAAACAAGAAACAAATGATGCATCAAACAATGACATTGTATTAAACAAGAAGACATTTTGCTTCATCTGAAATCAAAAGGAATGAATTTGATTTCATTTATGTATGACTGTCTTTAATTTTCTTTCAATAAAACAAAAACCCTTTAACCCATTTCCTTCACATATCCCCCTCCTTTAACCCAATCCCCCTCCCTTTACCCCCAATTCCCAAACCCCCTCCTTCTTCCCTCTTCCCCTATCCCCCTCCCTTTACCCCTTCCCCTATCCCCCTCCCTTTACCCCCTTCCCCTACCCCCTCCCTTTACCCCCTTACCCTATCCCCTCCCTTTACCCCCTTACCCTATCCCCCTCCCTTTACCCCCTTCCCCTATCCCCTCCCTTTAACCCCTTCCCCTATCCCCAATCCCTTTACCCCCCCCCCTTCCCCTATCTCCCTCCCTTTACCCCCTTCCCCTATCCCCATGTTCAACTGAGAATTTAATCAAGAAATTTTCACATACTGTTAACCAACTTTTATTTGCAGATATTAATTTCACAATTTTTTTTATCAAAACCATTTTGCAATTAACCTCTCGTGATATGGACTAGCTGAAAAATACCATTTTCAAAAATAAGTTTGCAACAACTAACTTTGACAATTATTTTGTCCTCAGGGAACACAAAAAAGTGAATCACACACAAATAAAAGTTGATTTACAGTAGGTTAATTTTCACAATAATTATCATTTAAAGACATCTGCGAATTTTATTTTAGCTTCATTGGGTGGTGTTTGGTACATGTGAAGATTAAATATATCAAAAATAATATTAATAATAGTTTATATTCGCGTTTTATAAGTCTCTTAAATTTTTTTTCGATTTACAGTATCTCCCGTTTTACAGTTCTCTTTTTGGACCTTTAATTTTTAAAAATCAAAGGCATTTCTTATGATCTTGGAATTTTTGTTAAATATCTGTGAACTCAACTGTTATGGTGTTCCAATTTCGGTGGGCATTTACTAGTTACTTTGTAGAACATACAGGTATATGTGTGTCAAATTATGTACTGTACATCCAGTTTTATTTAAAACAGTATAATTTTGTTTTAAATGCCAAATTGTGATCTGACTTAAAGACTTAAATATAAAATTAAATTTTAAGAAAAAAAAACTATAATAAAGTACAATTTAGTTTTCCACAAAGGGTAAAACAGGAAGTGAAAATTTTACAAATATTAAATTTAATCTTTATTAAACTTGAGTTATCATTAAAATAGCGGATTTACAGTACAATAGACATATTTCATTTAAAAATGGCAAAAGAGAAATATACAGCCCCACCAAAAAAAAAAAAACACTGTCAAAATGCCATAGCTTGTCTGCACATCTAGTTCATCAAAACTATATAAATGACCTTAACTTTTATCAAATAACCAAAAACAATCATATCGATCCATGTTCAAATCACATCCCAAAAGCAAAGAGTGAAAACTTTGAAATATGGAAAGTTAAGTTAAACATGTGAACTTGCACCAGGAAGGTGAGGTCAGGTGCTCAAGAAATGTAAAAACCTCATGTAGCTAGCTACGTCTATGGGCCACATGTAAAATAAAAATTTAGAACAAAAGGAACTTGGAACTTAATCCCCCAATGTGATTTATTTTTACAAAACACAATTCCATGAAATATTCATGTAATTTAAAATTTATAAACTTTTGGCCTTGATATTTTCTTCTCTTTGTGCAGACAAGCTGAAAAAATCAATCATCAGCCCCCATGAAATCGCGAAAATTTATTTTACTTCAGTCCACAGAAATTAGAGTCCACAAATTGAAAAAAATATTCACGGAAGTAAATTGAATAGGTACATCACTGAAATTTCTGGGTAAGGCCTTTTTTAAATCTTGGACATTTATATGACCATTGTACAGTTAAACCTGTATATAAAGAACACCCAAGGGACATGGGAAATGTAGGCTTTATGGGTAGGTGGTCCTTATATAGAGGCTTTTTTTGGCAAAAACCTTAAAATACTAGTTTTAAGGTTAATGGACTGGTGGTATTTATATAGAGGTGGTTGTTACAGTAGGTTTTTCTGTATTTTACATCTCACATTCTGGTAACAAGAGTAGGTACCAGCCTATTTAGGAGACCCGGTTTTACAATCATTCTTTAACTAAGATTTTCCTCAATTTTTTTTTTTTTTTTTTATTGAGAGAATTATCTTTGATTTTATTTGAATATTAGTTAGATTTTCCTCAATTTAGATCTGACATAATTTCAAATCTTAATACTTTTAATTTTCAAGATATTCATAAATTTAAGGTGTCATTTTGAAGTTTATTACTATAGATGTTGAAACTTTTAAGTTGTAGTACAGTAAATAATTTCATTGTCAAAAGTTGCCAGATTTGAGTTTTGGAAGATCTTAGTTAAGGATTGAGTGTGAAACTGAGGCCTGAGTAGATAAGTGGCTTACACATTAGCCCTCAAATCTAAGGTGGTACATGGGATTGGGGGAAGGGTGGGCAGGGCTTGACTGTGTGTAAGGAAGGATTTACGTTAAGGCAGTCCTTTACTGACAAGGTCTAGGCCAGTGCACTGCACAGTGGTTTGTGATGGTTTTCTGCAAAGCTCTATTGCATTACAGGCCAGAATGGTGTACATGTAGTACACAGTAGATCATAAACATATGTACTAACTCAACACACCTGTTGTATACCTGTGATTAGATCAGTCTTTGAGATAAATAATACAGTACAACCTGCTTAAACTGAACCCTGCATTAATGAACTACAATCCTGTCTACTGGTAAACTAAAATGCTTATCTCTGACTGATCATGATTCTTTAAGTGAAAATTTGGTCGAATTTAATCAATTAATAAGCTGTTCGTTTTTATTTTGGCATAAATTGTGGGAGTAAAAAGACTAAAAATAAAATTTCACAGATATTGTATGTTAATGTGAATAACTTCAAAGATCGCTTCTCGCAAAAATTAACCGATGCAAAAAATTTCCCAATTAACAGTCAACTTGCCTAATTTAATAAAAATATAAATTTTCCGTCCAGGATTTTGGTTTAAACAAGGTTGTACTGTATTGTGTCTCAAAGTAAATAGCTGGTATAATTAATGATGTGATGTAGGACACCATACAACCAACCAATCACCCTAATTTACACAGTTTCAAAATTTTGGGCCAAACTCTACTGTTGCATTGCAAAACGACCCTCTAGAGCTGTCAAATTAAAAACTGGTAAAATAAGTAATTTACAGCGCATAATTATTACTGTTAAGTTTTCTATAGGTCTTTAATACAGACCTGTTTACCTCTATGTAGTACTGTAAACATATTTATTTTCATGGTGCACTAATTTTCACTTATTTCACGGAGGTTTGTTTTGCTTATAATGTTATAAAGCATAATTAAAAAATGCCAAAATTTAACTACACGGATATGTCTGAAATATCTATACTGCGAAAATAAATACACACAAAATTAAATGCATTTACAGTAAATAATAGAAGTAAATAATTTTGCTGTGTAATATTTGTACTGGTTTAAAGGTTGGTTGCTTGGTTGGAATGATGTTTACACCCTAGTCAAAGCTACTTTACTGATATCAAGGCTCTCCGTTTGAAGATGGTGGAAGACTGCTCTGGGGAAAACCATTTAAGAAGAAAACTGACAAAATTTTCTTGCATTACAATCTTCTGCAAAAAGAATATGAGTCTACTATCTGTGGGCCAATTGTTTAAACCACTTAGCTACCTAGTAAAGTTTGTTTCAGGGAAATGTGCATTTCAAAGTTTTGTATCCAGAATTCCAGTTTCACAATTATTCCTTTAACTAAGATTTCCTTTGTTTTTAGCTTGACATAGGAATATACATGTTCTTGGCCCCAAGAAAATTTGAGTAATGTGGTTTGATTTGTGGAGTTGAGACAGATTTAGTCAAAAATACTGAGTCGTATATCTTATTTATCCTTTTTGATAGTTTATGGACAAAATTCAATAAAATAAAGGAAAAACTTTGTTAGCTGAAATTGTAAAACAGGAACCTGGCCCCAGTTTCACAATCATTTTTACCAAGATTTTCCTTACCTTAAATTCAAAACATTTTGGTTATCATTTTTAGCTCACCTGGCCTAAAGGCCATGTGAGCTTTTGCCATCACTCGGCGTCCGTCGTCCGTCAGTCCGTCAGTCCGTCAGTCAGTCAGTCAGTCAGTCAGTCAGTCAGTCCGTCTGTAAACTTTTCACATTTTGGCTATCTCCTCTGAAACCCCTGAACCAATTTTAACCAAACTTTACAGGAATGATGTATAGAAGGTCCTTTACTTAGATTGCCGAAATTTTTTTGATCCGCCAAAAAACATGGCTGCCAGTGCAGAAGATAGTTTAACATTGGACCCTATGGGAAAAATGCATTTTTGACTATTTCCTCAGAAATGACTAAAGCAAATTGAACCAAACTTTACAGGAATGGTGTAAGGAATATCTTTTACTTAGATTGCCAAAATTTTTCTGATCCGTCGAAAAACATGGCCGCCAGCACAGAAGATAGTTTAACATAGGACCCTATGGGAAAAGCATATATTTGCTATCTTCTTTGAAACCGCTGAGCCAATTTGAACCAAACTTAACAGGAATAATGTATGCAAGATCAGTTACTAAGATTGCTTAAATTTTTCTGATCCGCCAAAAAAAATGGCCGCCAGGGCCAAACAAAGTTTAACATTGGGCCCTATGGGAAAACGCACATTTTGGCTATCTCCTCTGAAACGACTGAAGCGAATTCAATTAAACTTTACAGGAATAATGTATGGAAGGTCTTTTGCAAAGATTGCCGAAATTTTTCTGATCCGCCTAAAAATATGGCTGCCAGCGGGGAACATAGTTTAACATTGGACCCTATGGGAAAAACACATTTTGGCTATCTCCTCTGACACTATTGGAGCAAACTTAATGAAACTTTAGAGGAATGATGTATTGGAGGTCCTTTACATAGATTGCCGAAATTTTTCTGATTGGCCAAAAAACATGGCTGCCGGAGCAAAAGGTAGTTTAACATAGGACCCTATGGAAAAAATGCATTTTGGCTATCTCCTTAGAAATGACTGAAGCCAATTTAACCAAACTTTACAGAAATGATGTATAGAAGGTCCTTTACTTAGATTGCCAAATTTTTTCTGATCCACCAAAAAACATGGCCGCCAGCGCAAAAGGTAGTTTAACATTGGACCCTATGGGAAAGCATATATATGCTATTTCCTCTGAAGCTTGGGAAGCAAATTGAACCAAACTTTACAGGAATGATGTATAGAAGGTCCTTTACATAGATTGCCAAAATTTTCCTGATTGGCCAAAAAACATGGCTGCCAGCACAAAAAGTAGTTTAACATTGGACCCTATGGGAAAAACGCATTTTTGACTATCTCCTCTAAAGCTACTGAAGCAAATTGAACCAAACTTTACAGGAATGATGTATAGAAGGTCCTTTACTTAGATTGCCAAAATTTTTCTGATCTGCCAAAAACATGGCCGCCAGGGCAGAAGATAGTTTAACATTGGACCCTATGGGAAAAACGCATTTTTGACTATCTCCTCTAAAGCTACTGAAGCAAATTGAACCAAACTTTACAGAAATGATGTATAGAAGGTCCTTTACTTAGATTGCCAAAATTTTTCTGATCCACCAAAAAACATGGCCGCCAGCGCAAAAGGTAGTTTAACATTGGACCCTATGGGAAAGCATATATATGCTATTTCCTCTGAAGCTTGGGAAGCAAATTGAACCAAACTTTACAGGAATGATGTATAGAAGGTCCTTTACATAGATTGCCAAAATTTTCCTGATTGGCCAAAAAACATGGCTGCCAGCACAAAAAGTAGTTTAACATTGGACCCTATGGGAAAAACGCATTTTGACTATCTCCTCTAAAGCTACTGAAGCAAATTGAACCAAACTTTACAGGAATGATGTATAGAAGGTCCTTTACTTAGATTGCCAAAATTTTTCTGATCTGCCAAAAAACATGGCCGCCAGGGCAGAAGATAGTTTAACATTGGACCCTATGGGAAAAACGCATTTTTGACTATCTCCTCTAAAGCTACTGAAGCAAATTGAACCAAACTTTACAGGAATGATGTATAGAAGGTCCTTTACTTAGATTGCCAAAATTTTTCTGATCTGCCAAAAAACATGGCCGCCAGGGCAGAAGATAGTTTAACATTGGACCCTATGGGAAAAACGCATTTTTGACTATGTCCTCAGAAATGACTAAAGCAAATTGAACCAAACTTAACAGGAATGATGTATAGAAGGTCCTTTACATAGATTGCCAAAATTTTTCTGATCCGCCAAAAAACATGGCTGTCAGCGCAAAAGATAGTTTAACATTGGACTTTATGGGAAAAATGCATTTTTGACTATGTCCTCAGAAATGACTGAAGCAAATTGAACCAAACTTTACAGGAATGATGTATAGAAGGTCCTTTACATAGATTGCCAAAGTTTTCCTGATCTGCCATAAAACATGGCTGCCAGTGGAGAATATTGTTTCACATTGGACCCTATGGGAAAAGCATATATTTGCTATTTCCTTTGAAGCTACTAAAGCAAATTGAATCAAACTTTACAGGAATGATGTATGGATGGTTCTTTACTTAGATTGTGGACATTTTTTTGATCTGCCAAAAAAGATGGTTGCCAGCACAGAACATAGTTTAACCCTATGGGAATAGCATATATTTGCTAACTCCTCTAAAGCTACTGAAGCAAATTGAACCAAACTTTATGGGAATGATGTATGGAAGGCCCTTTACTTAGATTGACAAATTCAAATTGCCCGTTTCATTTACAATAAAGGCAAAACACTTTCAAAATCTCGGAAGCTGAAATTTCATTGGACAATAAATGTTACAACAATGGCTCATTCACATATGCCCCTAAATGGTGTTTCCTCGGATCTCCCACTCCGCACCTATATCGAAAAAAACTGAATGGTACATACAGTTCTACAGTGATTTCCTTAGCCATTCTGTCTGATATAAACAGTGCATTTGTTCATCACTGGAATACAAATTTGCTTTAAAAGCATTTTAGTGAGGTGAGCGATACAGGCTCAGCCACACTGAGCCTCTGGTTTCAGGACTACTGATGGATATTTTTGACAAAACTAAATACATGTATCAGTGTTTTAAACTAGAAATGTTTTTCAAAATGACACCTTAAATTCCTGAATATCTAAAAAAATTAACAAAAATACATGTATATAAATTGAAGTTAAAAGAAATCTTATTCGAGGAATGATTGTGAAACTGGGCCCTGAAACTCAGTGTCTCTTTACATTCAAGAAAGAGGCACACAGGAACTTTCTAATTATGAGCACTGGCACTCATTTACTTTCTCATTCACCCTGGGACCCAACTTTATTGATGGGTTTGATCCCAATCTTTATTCCATACTCTACGGGATTTGGACACACTTTGTTTCTTCGTATATCCCAATCTTTATTACCATCCATGCATCATATCGAGTCAAACTCTCTGGGACTTGGACACAATTTGTGTCTTCGTTTATCTCAATCTTTATTACCATCCATACCTAATGTCTTACTCTCCGGGACTTGGACACACTTTGTGTCTTCTTGTATCCCAATCTTTATTATTACCATCCATACCTCATGTCATACTCTCCGGGACTTGGACACACTTTGTGTCTTCTTGTATCCCAATCTTTATTATTACCATCCATATATCATAAGATCATACTTTTCTGGACTTTGGATATAATTTGTTGGTTCAAATATTTATTACCATCGTTAGAGAGTATTCACAAGACTGCTTGCAGGCAAATTTAACCTCAGATAGCTGCCTTATTAAAATTATCTAGCCGAGTTTTATAAACATTGTATTTTACTCTTAATTTGTCTATTTTCAACTTTAAATATCACAAAAAGTTCAAACCCTGACTGGGTCTGACCCAAGACATGAAAGTGGGTAGTGACTGTTCTTTTGCCAAGCACTCGGCATTATGAAATGAAAGTCACGGTTCTTTTGGATGGGAACTTTAAATAAACGAGGTCCTGTGTCACGGTGGGCTTGGCAGGCTAAAGAATCCTGTTGTATAATGCCATCAGCGCAATGTACAGGCAAAATTTCTGCACCTTCGCCTAAAGCTTGTGACGTCCTGATATAAGTGAAATATTCTTGACTGGGATGTTAAACACCATTACTCTACTCTCAACTCAAAAAGTTACCAAGTTATAAATATCAGTTTGGAAATACAGTCTGCTGTTTTTCAGTGTTATTAATATGATGCATAAAAATGAAGGAAATTGTACTTGAAACCTTAAAAGATGCCATTATTAGCTCACCTGGCCAAAGGCCATGTGAGCTTATGGCATGGCGAGGCGTGCGTGCGTGCGTGCGTGCGTGCGTCCGTGCGTGCGTCAGTAAACTTTAATCTTCTCCGAAACTACTGGGCCAAATGAAACCAAATTTGCCATGGAAGGTCCTTGACAGAGTCTAACTATAGTTTGTTCAAATCATGACGATCGAATATCCAAGATGGCCGCTGTTACTAAAAATAGACAAAACCTAAAAAAATCTTCTTCTCTTGAACCACTCATTGGAGGCAAAAACTGATGTGATATTTGGATTCTACATAGTCTTAACCTTTAAGTTTGTTCATTTCATGAAATTTGGTTAAAAAATAGGTTACGCGTTTTTGCGTTTAAATTTGCAAAAATCGTAAAATATTTTTAAATTGTTATAACTTGACTATATGACCAGATAATGACATGGGGTTTTCAGTTTTGACATATTCTTGTAATTACCTTCAAAATGGTGTTAAGGTCAATTATGAAGGTCATGACCTATTTTTTTACCTTTCTATTATTATTTATTATCTCGAAAACTATAAACTTTTTATATAGGCATGTATATTAGAATATTGTTGGTATTGATGTAATGATTATTTTGATATATAGAGTCAGGTCATTGGTGCAAAGGTCAAGGTCACAGATGTGAAAGAAAACTGAAATGGTTCATTATCTTGAAAACTATTAACTTTTTGTAGAGGCATGTATATTAGAATGTTGTAGGTATAGATACAACGATCATTTTGATGTATAGAAAAAGGTCATGGGTCCAAAGGTCAAGGTCACAGTAGCAAAACAATACTGAAATCGTTAATTATCTTGAAAATTTTAAACTTTTTGTATAGGCATGTATATTGGAATGTTGTTGGTTTTGATGTAACGATCATTTTGATATATAGATTAAGGTCATTGGTTCAAAGGTCAAGGTCACAGATGCGTAAGAATACTGAAATGGTTCATTATCTTGTAAACTATGAACTTTTTGTATAAGCATGTATACTAGAATGTTGTAGATATTGATACAACGGTCATTTTAATGTATAGAAAAAGGTCATGGGTCCAAAGGTCAAGGTCACAGTAGCAAAACAATACCAAAATTATTAATTATCTTGAAAACTATAAACTTTTTGTATAGACATGTATATTGGAATGTTGTTGGTTTTGATGTAACAATCATTTTGATATATAGATTTAGGTCATTGGTTTAAAGGTCAAGGTCACAGATGCGAAAGAATACTGAAATGGTTCAATATCTTTTAAACTATAAGCTTTTTGTATAGGCATGTATATTTGAATGTTGTAGGTATTGATACAACAATCATTTTGATGTATAGAAAAAGGTCATGGGTCCAAAGGTCAAGGTCGCAGTAGCAAATCAATACCAAAAAGGTTCATTATCTTGAAAACTATAACTTTGTGTATAGGCATGTATATTGGAATTTTGTTGGTATTGATGTAACGATCATTTTGATATATAGATTAAGGTCATTAATACAAAGGTCAAGGTCACAGATGCATAAGAATACTGAAATGGTTCATTATCTTGAAAACTATGAACTTTTTGTATAGGCATGTATATTAGAATGTTGTAGGTATTGATACAACGATCATTTTGATGTATAGAAAAAGGTCATGGGTCCAAAGGTCAAGGTCACATTAGCAAAACAATACCAAAATCGTTAATTATCTCGAAAACTATAAACTTTTTATAGAGACATTTATATTAGAATATTGTAGGTATTAATACAACGATCTTTTTGATGTATAGAAAAAGGTCATGGGTCCAAAGGTCAAGGTCATGGTTGCAAAACAATACCAAAAAGATTCATTATCTCGAAAACTATGAACTTTTTGTATAGGCATTTATATTAGAATATTGTTGGTATTGATGCAATCATCATTTTGATATATAGATTATGGTCATTGGTTTGAAGGTCAAGGTCACAGATGCCAGTAGCAAGTTTCATAAATATCTAAATATCCACATCAGAGTTATTGCTCCTTAAATGTAGTATTTATTGTGTTTTTGTGCTGTTAACGGCCCAGGTGAGCGGTACAGGCCCTATTGGGCCTCTTGTTTTACTGAAAACACCTGTTGCTGATGTAAGTTCTAAGGGTTTTTAGTATTGATCAAGAACATGTTTGCTGGTATAAACGTCTTTTCAAGATGGTTTTATTTTAGTAGTTGACTGTCCACCAGAAAAATAGTGAACAATAAAACACTGCATCAAATATTACTTCTCATTACCTTGACTTTATCTACTTATGACCTTGGTCTTATCTACCTATGACCTTGGCCTTATCTGCTTATGACCATGACCTTATCTACTTATGGCATTGACATTATCTGCTTATGACCTTGACCATATCTGCTTATGACCATGACCTTATCTACTTATGGTATTGGCCTCTTGACCTTACCCACTTACAGCATTGGTCTTATCTGCTCATGACCTTGGCCATATCTACTTATGACCTTGCCCTAATCTACTTATGACCATGACCTTATCTACTATGGTATTGACATTATCTGCTTATGACCTTGACCATATCTCCTTATGACCTTGATCTCATCTGTTAGCTTTTTAAATACACTTTCATCCATAAATAACTATACAAATTTATATTTGCCATAGGTTTATATCATAATCATTGTGTCAAATTTCAATGATAAAATTAAAAGTTGAAAATTTTGTGGTATTTGACTGAATTGTCTTAATGTATGCAACAAGATCGTTTTACTTGAAAAAAAAACTTGGATTTTTCCATTTTTTAAATTTTTGATTAAATAATGTAAAAAATAAATTTTAAAAATAAAAACACTATTTTATCTGGAAACACCAACTTTAGCAAAATGATGTTATCAACTATTTAATTTTCTGTCTATAATGATATGACCAGTTTTTATCATGTAAATAATTTATGGATGGCAGTGTATTTATAGCTCAGTTAGAAATACATGTACTGATATACCTTAAATTCTTGTGCATAACAATTGAAAATTTCTCAAGATCAAAAGTGATTTTCACATACATGTATAATGTTGATAATGAAAATGACCTTGAAATTTGAAACTTGAAAAATAAAACTAACCATCAAATAAAGATTTGGTTCAGGTTTATAAAATGGATGCTAATGACCTTGACATTAGTTGATCAGTCTCTGAAGCTTTACAGACTTTCTGTAATTGTCTTCATAAACATGTATATAAAGTATGATGATGTCATATCATCTGAAAAATTTTAAAGTGTTTGTGTATGTTGTATTTCATTCGTATTGAGATGCTTAGTCTGGTCTGGTGGAGACATTATTTAAAACAAGTGAACTGATACTTTACGTTGCGAAATCAATTGACATATCGCGGGTCACACCCACATTGTTCTGACAAAGGCCCAGCAAGCCAAAAACAATGAAATCTTGACCAGATTTGTGCCATTTAATGACATCACTGACACAAATACGTCATTAGTTGCTTTGACACTGCTTTGGTATTGTGATGTCAGCCAGTGTCGAACATAATAGACATGGCCTGCGATATGTCAGTTATAAGTTGTATTGATATATAACTTTATACCTTTCATTCTTGTCTTGGTGGTTTCTGTGGTTTTACATTCCTAATTTCCTGAATATATGTAGTTCAATCCATTACCTGACGGTATAGTAGTCCAACTTGTTGAAAGTGATTGAACTAATGCACATTTGTGTTGTCTTGTGGCTACCTAAATTAAAAAAATATTATTTCAAAATTTAAAGCTTAAATAAAATGTTGAGCATGTTTAAATAATGGATGAACAATGGGTTGATTGAATGGGGTTTTACATTCCAATCAAGAATATTTCACTTATATTGAGACATCATCAGCTATAGGTAAAGTTGCAGAAATTTTGACTTTTGCAGTGCACTCATGACAGTGTGCAGGGTTGTTTCTTTATTGTACTATGCCTGCCGCAAACAGTAACTACTTATTTTAAGTTTTGGTTGTACCCCGACCGGGGTTTAAACCCACAACCTTCCACGTACAAAGTGAGCACTTTACTAACTGAGGTACCATAGTAGTAGATGTACAATAGAACCAATCCTTATATCTTAAGTTCTTCAGGACCAAAGTTGTGAAGTTTAGAGTTATGTGGAGTAATATTGTTTTATGTCCTAGACAAGATTCTCACTTATATTGAGGCAGTCAGTTCTGAGATTGTGGATGCAACCATAGTACCCCAAGAAAACTACCAACCTTTGGCAAGTGAACTGTCTCTCAGTCTCCCACTAGGATCTGTCAGAGTGGGAATTAAACCACTCAGCCAGAGGCTCCATGAAATTGACAGCGGTATTTCCAAAAACTGAAAAAGTGGACTTTATAGACAGGTTGAGGAGTCATTTTGGGATAAAAAAGGGTGGACTCTTTTTAAAGCATCAGCCATGCTGAATGCTTTATAGCGATCGTTGGATTTTTTCGTATTTAGCGCCGCTCTCATTTCACCTTGACAGCCAATCAAATCCTTCGTTTCGACTGAAATTACGGGAATTTCCATATACGGTATCCCAGGTATGTATAAACTCTAATCTGAGTGATTGGGTCTCCCGGAAAGTTACGAAAGCAATGTTTTCATCATGTACACATGTGCCGATCTGAAATGTATTCATACGCGTATTATATATTAATTAGTCCGTTATTGTTTTTGCTGGATATATATTTTAATTCTTCACTTTTGTATGATAATTTTAAGATAAAAACCATAAAAATCCATTAAGTATACGCCCCTCGGAAAACCCAACAAAAATGACGATCTTGTCAGTTCGCGCCGACGTTCTTCTTTTTGACCTACAGTGCTGTACATGTGGTTGTTTTACAGTCGCCGCCATATTGATTTTTTTTAATTTACGCAAAGTGACATCGATAAATAAACACAAAGTATGCTCATTAAACAGTTTTTAAGTTAAATAACTTTAAACATGGATCACATTTGATGATAAATTATATATATTTTTTTAAAAATTGATTGTCAATAATATTTCGTGTATGGGATATCCCGACCTGGTTCATTAATATTCATTATAACGTCACGAGGATTTTCCCGCTTTCATTGGGTATGTCAGTTTGCCGGTAGCGAAATTATGCATACCATAAAAGTAGAAATCAAAGATTATTCCCAAAAATGTGATACGAAACTGAAAGAAGAAGTTTATTTACAAGTTATTGGCTATGTTAATAAATCGTTTGTGACTCGTGAAGTTGTGTAGGATATCGATACCGCAGTTCGTATGCAAATTAGCCATGTGTTTGGGGGCATGCCTGCATTTGACACCCGATGCCCCTGCTCAAATGTATTCACATAGCGTAGTGACTGACCTTTTTAGTCCAGTACATCCTTGCCCCTTTTAAAATGATCATGACACCCTGTCCTTTTCAGTTATCAGTTTAATATAAAACGACATGCTTTATTCTCGAATCTCTGCTACATACTTCCGATCTTCCGCACACACTCCACTTCTCACCATATGTCTCCGAAGACAGACAATTTCATCATCAATGTTCATTTAAATACCTTTTCCAGTTGTTTATTTTGAATCAACAAAATAAATCGCAAGAAAGAACAACTTGAAATCAAAATCTAAACAAAACTAAAAAAACGATGTTTTAAAATTTTCAGATAAAATTTATTTACCTTGTTACAAGTCCTTATTAGATCGTTTTTACAGTGGATATCCGATTAAAGTTGTTGTCAGTAGTTTAATCCATGGTTTTTACAACCTTTAATTTCTTTACATGAAGCCATATTACTTTATTTCACATAAAATGTGGCCACTGGACATGCAGGAAAACAAACAAAACAGTTATTCTGCTCTCTTAACTTCTTCCGATTTCTAGAGCACCGTTGGTGAAGTAGAACAGAAACTAAGGGCAGGGAAAATATGGTACCAATCTTGTGAACTCAACTCCTCTTACAGTTTTCAACCAAAAACCTTGAAACTTCACAGAATGTTTATATATATATATATTGAAGATGTGCACCTGACTTTATGGAAATATTTCAAGATTTTTTCCCCATTTTTCCAGACGTTAAAACTTAGTCACATTTTAGCAAGTATTTGAATGGGGGTACCTACTTTGTGAACTCAACTCCTCTTACAGTTTAAACCAAAAGCCTTGAAACTTCACAGAATGTTTATATATATATTGAAGATGTGCACCTGACTTTATGGAAATATTTCAAGATTTTTTTCCCCATTTTTCCAGACTTTAAAACTAAGTCACTTTTTAGCAAGTATTTGAATGGGGGTACCTACTTTGTGAACTCAACTCCTCTTACAGTTTTCAACCAAAAGCCTTGAAACTTCACAGAATGTTTATATATATTTGAAGATGTGCACCTGACTTTATGGAAATATTTCAAGATTTTTTTCCCCATTTTTCCAGACTTTAAAACTTAGTCACTTTTTAGCAAGTATCAGAATGGGGGTACCTACTTTGTGAACTCAACTCCTCTTACAGTTTCTCTTAAATTCAAAGTAATTTTATTGTAACATTTTAGTTGTCTAAATAATAATCAATTAATTTTCAATTAATCGTATTTAGAAATATTTACCCCTTTTGTACACAACTCTTGTCAACAAACTTTTTTTGAAAGAGACAGTTGCCTGGACAACTTCTGTAATTGGGAGGTACAGATTATTAGCTTATTGTGTCAGGATGGTTTATACCAATTCAGGCTTTTGAAGCTCACTTGGACAATTTATATATATATCAACAATAATTTTAAATACACTTAAATTATTTCTAAAACAAAGGTTTTATTTTTATTTTTATTTTTTTTTTCAAATTAATTGTGAATTCAATGAATAAAATTAATGACTTCAACAATGGTTAATCTGTCAATTGCAAGTCAAGGGAAATAGCTGGTCATGGTGAAAGTTTTTTTTGTGATGATGACACTATGTCGATGATGATGTGGCATGATGATCTGGTGAAGATGATGACATTCAGTTCTGCTGCTGCCGATGATGATGATGTCACCATGATGATGATGATATGACATGAGGAGATATAATGATGATGATGATGATGATGATGATGATGATGATGTGACATGAGGAGATATGATGATGATGTCACCATGATGATGATGTGACACGAGGAGATATGATAATGATGTCGATGATGGTGATGACATGAGTTCTGTTGATGCCGATTATGATAATGATTATCGTGATGAAGGAGATGATAGTGATGGTGGTGATGAAAATAAGCTCTGCTGCTATGAATGATGATGGTAATGATGACGATGTGACTTGACGAACTATAATGATGATTATGATGGTGACATGAGTTCTGTTGCTACTGATGATGATGATGGTGGCAATAATGACATTCAGTACTGCTGAGCACTGCCGATAGTATGATGATGATGATGATGATGATGATGATGAAGATGGTGGTGATGATGATGATGACGGTGGTGATGACATTCAGTTCTGCTGCTGTCGATGATGATAATAATTCACGATGATGATGATGATAACAAAGCCAATGTGTTCATGCTGATGATGTGACATGATGATGATGATGATGATGATGACATTCAGTACTGCTGCTGCTGATAATGATGATGATTATGTGACACGAAAAGCTATGATGATGATGTGACCATATTAATGATGTAACATGAGGATTTCTGAAAATGATTAATATAATGGTGGTGGTGATTGTCATGGCATGGGTTTTACTGCTGCTGCTAATGACGACGATGATGGTGATGATGATATCTTCATGTTGATGATCAAAATGTGATATGAGGAGTGATAATGATGATGATGGTGGTGATTACAGATCCAGTTTGGGTTTTCTTCCAGTCAACTGCGTTTAGTGGAGTTATGCCCCTTTCACTTTGTGAATTTTATCAAAATGATGGTTTCTCTGGACTTTTTTCAGTTACACTTGAGATATTTCACTCAGATTTGGGGTCGGGTCTTTAGTAGCCTCTCTTGGTTTTTGAAAAATTGAAAATTTATATTTATGCGAATTACTTAGTTTACTCAATTGATAAACATTCCGTGGCATGTCCATTTTGACCATTGTAACATATTTATATGTTAGAACCTAACAACTTGCATAAAAAGCAGACTTGTTGTTAAAAGCTTCCCGATCACAGTATCTATTATTTGCATGATTTTCATTTGTTACTGATTCATTAGACAAATCTCAGTTTCAAGTGCACATTTTTTTTATCAAATTGCTCAGTTTAGCTGATGCTTCAGTACCTTCAGTACTTTGATTTACATTAGACAGGTGGAATTTATATACAGGGTCATTATATACATGTAGTAAAATCCATTGTGGATACTTCAGACTGGTTGCTATAGACAGGTTGACTTTATATGAAGGTTGACTTTATAGCAGATTATACTGTACAGGTTTATTTAACAGACAATGGCAAGTCCCTGGAAAATAGTTCAGTTTAGACAGGTTTTTACTGGTTTCCGTGATTTTAGGAGTGAAGTGGAGGGAAGTACTGTAAATCAACTTTTATTCATGGATATTAGATTTTGCGATTCTCTAACTATAACAATTTCCCGACTTTTAACTTTCGTGATATGAACATTAGCTGAATATTTGGTATAAATACATGTACTACTGTAGGAACCACTGTGACTGTAACAGTGAAATTCTCTTTATATCCATAGAAAATCAAACAAATTTGAATAAAGTTTGGTATTTTTCACTTACTTGTACCTAGTCATAACAGGAAATCTGTATGCACATCCGCAGTTGTCATAAAGTATGTCTGTAGAAAGGAAATGTTGGCGGTATGGGGAATTTACACATGCGAAAATGACGATGTTTACACTGGAAGTGATGTCATTGGTGAAGTTTTACTTTATATGCGCAACAGAATCCGCCATTTGCCTGGTTTTTCAATATGTTAAACCCCCATAGCACCAACATTTTACCCTATGCAGATATATTTTGGGCTAATCACGGATGCGCATACATATTTCCTGTTACGACAAGGTACAAGTAAGATAAAAATATCGATCTTTATTCAAATTTATTTGATTTTCTATGGATATAAAGAGTATTTCACTGTCACAGTCACAGTGGTTCCTACAGTAGTAATACAATTTTCAAAAACAAATTTGCGACGATTAACTTTTGCAATTATTTGCTCACTGAACACATGAAAGTTATTAGCTCCACGAATAAAAGTTGGTTTACAGCAATGGTTTTATACCTCAGTCAAGATTCTTTCACTTAATATTGTGGTAGTCAATTTGATATGGTGGAACTAGGTTTCCACAATTTGAAAATTATTAGTAGCCAAATTTCCAAATTTTTTGAAAATATGGTGTTTTTTAAAGTAAATTTTTACAAATTTGCTAAAATAGGTTACTTTTTGAAAGAATTTCTCAGAAACTAGTAGCCAATGGCGATTTTGGCTACCAGGAATGGAAACATAGGTGGAAGAATCTAGAGTACCCAGAGAAAACCACTGACCTTCAACACTACAATCTGCCCTGAGTGGGATTTGAACCTAGGTAATGAGAGGCACTATGATACATATGCCGGCATTTTAGACCACTTGGCCATCAATGCTTCTCATTGCTTTTAGGGAGGTTTTATATATGTTTTGACCAGTAAGTTATAAAGGACAGATTAGATCATTTAGTGTATTATTCTGACCTTTTTTATGATGGCTTCCTTTTGTAACCCCACCCATTAAACTCTATATAAAAGAAAATATTCACTTAAAATGATCAAAATAGCCTGATTTCATCATTTTTCAAAATTTCATTTTTGAAGTCTTTTTGTGACCTTTTGTAAGCATCTGTTACAGGTCAATGATTTTGGTTTCCCCCACTTTCCTGAACTGATTGCATACAGTGAAATTGAGATAATAGTTTTTTCTTCTTAATTCCTGTCTTATTATAACAGTCAAGCACTGCTTAAGAGAAAAACAAAATATGATATAAGCAAGCGTCCTTCAGTTTACTTTACTTTTACTATTGGCCCATTTAACAAGTTTGACTTGTCTCCAATTAAGCAAGATTAAGAAAGGTTGGGACTCGTAACCAAAATGGACACTGTAACTTTTGAAAAAAAATTAAATGTTCATTTTAAACAGAATTGGAATTTTCAGCAAACCAAAAGTTGTTACATTTAATTTGAGGAAATGTGATTTTAAAATAGAAATGTTGAAATTCAAAATTCATGAAAATTACTATTGAAAATTCTTGGCAATTTTACCCCAAATGGAAGGATTTTCCCATTAAGGAGTAAGAGTCTCAAGCTTTGAGATACCGGTACTGTATGTTGACGGACATTTCACATATTATTAGTCTGTCAAGCAACTCCTGATTTTCCTTATTTTGAGCTGTTCCTGATTTTTTTCTGAATTTATTAGATAAACTCCTGATAACTCCTGATTTTGAGCCTTCCCCCCCCCCAAAAAAAAACCCATAATAATATGTTGAAATCAATAAAAGTAGATCTTTTAGCTTGTCAGTTATATATCAACATTCTGATAATGACCTTAATTTAGAATCAAAAACATGCTTAAATTCATATAAGCTAAAGGTCTTACTAAGAGGGGAGGGCGGATTTTGTTTTTGTGTTTTTATCACTTTTTATACAAAAAATTCCTGAAAATCTCTTGATTTTAAACTAAAAACCCTCCTGATTTCTTAATTTTTAAGCCAAAAAGTGCTTGACAGGTCATGATTATTTTAATAAAGTTAACTCAATGTCTGAGCATTGATCATGATTTCATATATGATAGTTTTAAATTGATGGCGAATGATGTAATTACAGAGGCTACTTTAGTACAAGTTGGGGTTACGTTATCTGCAGATCAATAATGCAGCCGTGGATTAACAAAGCAATAAGCACACAGCAGGTCATATGCCTGTTGTACCACGTAATTTTGATTCGGCCTTCAAAAATTAAAATTTCCAAGTACCGGTAATTAGATGGAAAAATTACTCTTCAGTGGGGAAACCAGAGCATCCACAGAAAAAAAACCCACAAATCTATGGCAAGCAAACTTACAAATATTTCTCACATGAGGATCGGAATTAATCTATATTGTGATTTCATGGACACAGCCAGCCTAAGTTTTTTTTCCAGTAAGCAATGTGTACTGTCACCGTGACAGTACACATGGTACTGGACTCACTCCTCATGCTTTGTGACAGAATGGTTTAAAGCTTGCTCTTATTGATCACAGGCCCTTTCACAGCCTAGGTTGACATTCCACTCGGGACAGATCCTAGTGTGAGAAAGTTTGTCAGTTTGTTTGCCAAAGGTAGGTGGTTTTCTCTGGGCATTCCTTTTTCCTCAACCATTCCTATACTGGTTACCTGGATTTACTTGATATACATCTGTAACTGATATAATCTTGACTGGGTGTAAAACACTAATACTTGCCTCCACTCTTCTTTAGCTGAATAAGGTTGTTGGACCACATAAACTTGTGGTCAAGCATGTAGACTTCTTATTCAAGGGACATGGGTTCAATCACCCTTTGATGATGGGGAAATCAGAACATCCACATAAAAACACAAATCTTTCGCAAGAAAACTAACAAATATTCCTTTCACCAAGATCTTAACCAATCTGTATATTTACTTGGTAGACATGAGCAGTGTTAATTCTAGAAGGGGCCATGGGGCTATTGATCCCTTAGTTTGCAAATTACCCTCATTGTTGAGACCTTAGTTGACCATATTTAACATTACTTGAATGAAAAAAGTTATTGTTAAAGATTTGGCATTTTAGAGGATAGTTTTTTAAAAATGGCCCCTCTGGAAAATCCTAGATTGAACACTGCATCAGTCAGCCAAAGATAGCTCTTAACATACTTTGGTAAATAAAAATAAGTTTCTCTAATATGTGTTCTTTCCATTGCTTTAACTGATGAAGGCCACTGGAGACTGACATGGGCTAGTGATCAAGGATGCTGACTTATTAGTCAAGGGTCATGAAATCAAACCCCAGAGTGGCATTAAACACTGCATTATTCCATTCCACCAGCTGCCAAATAAATGGACAGTGACTGGCCCAGGCCCCGGTTTCACAATCTTAGCTAAGATTTTCCTTAGCTTAAATTGAGCTAATTTTTGTAGTCTCTGTTTGGAACTACTGGCTAATATTTTTGTCGAAGCTAAATGCAAATGTTTTAATCTAGAAGTGATCTTAAAAATGACACCTTAAATTCCTGAATATCTTGAAAATTAACAAAATTATATCAATTTTAAATTTTGCAATATTTAAGGTTAAGGAAAATCTTAGCTAAGGAATGATTGTGAAAAAGGGGCCGTGTTTCCTAATCATTCCTTAATTTAAGATTTTCCCTAGCTTAAGCAAATTTTGGCAATCATTTCTTTGTACTTAGAATAAATGTTTTTGACAAAACTAACTACAGATGTTATAAGCTTGAAGTGATCTTCAAATTGACACCTTAAATTCTTGGATACATGCATCTTAAAAATTAACAAATTTATTACAGTATCCAATTTCTAGCTTTAAGGTATGGACAATCTTTGTTAAGAAATGATTGTGAAACCAGGGTCATATGTGCTGGGGGTTAACCTTGTGTGTACTGGTGGTATAAGCAAATGGGACAGAGAGGTGGGTTGATGGGGTCTCTTGTTTCCTCAGTCTAAAGTCTGGATAAACACCAGCATTATTAGCTCATAGACTGATAAAAATCAAAGAATTAATTTTTAGGATGGGAAGATTTGCCTTCAGGAAGAGTTACATTTTTTACCCACAAATGTAAATCTTGGAAAAAATTATTTATACGGAAATGTTTAAAATGGCTTTATTTAGTCGTATTAGGCTTTTTAAATCAAAATTAAAATTTGAGTGCAAATTGAACTTTTTCTGTACTGCATAAGGCCAAACCCCAGTTTCACAATCATTTCTTAATCATTTTCCTAAATTTAAAATTTAGCCAAATTTCATGATCTTTTTCAGAACTAACAATTTACATTTTTGACAAAACTAAATAAAAATGTTTTAAGCTTAAGCTTGAAATGCATGGTTTTCAAAATGACAGCTTAAATTCCCTAATAACTTAAAATTAACAAAATTATACAGATTTCAAATTTGCTAAATTTAAATTAAGGAAAAGCTTAGTTTAGGAATGATTGTCAAACTGGGACCTGGTACAATGTAACAACATCACATTTATCAGGTCATTACCCAAATCCTGCAATCACCCCCCTTTCTATCTTTTGCAAACTAAAAAAACAAACAAAATATTTGATACAAAAACTTTTAAAACTATAAAATAGATAAATGGCCTTACCTTTTATGACTTTGAACTGTTTGGTTAGAAGTCTGTGTCCAAAACAGGCAGAAATTTTGTCTTCAGTTCTTTTCTCACAAACACACACATACAGACCAAATTCTTCCAGGAAAATGATTCAAACAAAGAATTTCAAAATTAAACCAATAGTAGTCCAGGTTAGATTAGATGAGCCAATCAGAATTGAGGACAGAACTTTTTTGTTGGTAGCTTTGTAACATACCTGTTAAAAGGTCATTATGTGTGTGTGAGAGACCTGAAGGCTGAAATGTGCTCACCAAGAATGTTAAGCTTTTGATCTAACTGTACATTTGAATAGTTTGTTGACAGGTAGAAAATGAATAATTAAACATAGACAATAAACCTGTACAGTTTATTGAGACCACTCAATGAAATGGCAGGGCATTAGAAGACATTCTATGTAAAAATTTTGAAAAATTATTTTTAAATCAAAATTTTAAGATGGCTTGACTTTAGGCTTTTTCGTTCAAAATTCAAATTTGAGTGTGGATACAAATGGAAGTCTTTCCGAATGGTCTTATAAGACAGGTAGACTTAATATAAAGGGTTACCATCATAAGTGAAAGTGTAATTTCCCCATATAACTTTTAATGTTATAGGGACTTCCCATTTCTCTATTATTTTCTCAAGTTTCAGTAATTAGCTCATTACCTGAGCCGTAATAAGCTCACTTTTACCTAAGCTAAAATTATCTGACTTTTACCTGAGCCGTAATTATCTCACTTTTACTTGAGCCGTAATAAGCTCACTTGTTCCTGACCCATAATTAGCTCATTTTACCTGACCCATAAATAACTTATTTTTACTGACCCATAATTACCTCACTTTTCCTGAGCTCAGCTGTAATTAGCTCACTTTTACTGAGTCATAATTAGCTCACTTTTACCTGAGCCATAATTAGCTCACTTTTACCCAAGCAATAATTAGCTCACTTTTACCTGAGTTAAAGGTGCAGATTAGCTATTGCTATGGTAAAGCATGTTTTGCATTATGTGTCATGTGTCATCCATCTGTAAACTTTCTGCTTGATAGACCTTCTGCTCCAGAGTAAACCAATTTGAAATTTAACAGGTATGCTCCATGGTTCAAAAACACCTTTCAAGTATGTGATTTTGTTGATCTTCACCTACTTTCAAGTCATAGTGACATTAAATACATGTAGCTTCTTCTTTAAATTGTCATATATAGCTCTAGTGCATAAAGCCCTAACTAGATTAAAGCTTGATGGCCTTGACTTTCATTGAAGGTCCCAGTGACCTGAAATAGTAAAAACTTTAAACATATTTTGTCAAGACCAGAAAGGCACAGAAGCTTAGATTTTCATACATTCATTCATCAGTGCATAAAGCTCTATCAAGTTTACAAAAGTGGTTGACTCTGACCTTCCTTCAAGGTCAAAGTAGTTTTAAATGGATAATAGTTTAAATATCTCAGGTGAGCAATAATGCTTATGGGTCTCTTGTTTATTATAGAAATGTTAAAGGTAGAAGAAGCAGGAAGTTATGAGAAAGAAGCCTGGGTAATGACGGAGGATGAAAAAAATAACAGCGATACCACGGTTACGAGAAAAGAAAATACCTTATATAGTCAGAAAAAGTTTGAAGAAGCCATCAGAGAAATATTCTTCAGCATTAGGAATGTTGGAACAACTAGTTTTAAGGTACCTTACTCTACATTGACCGTCTGTATCTATTGAATTGATTAAATGGAGTTTTATGTCCCAGTCCAGAATATTTCACTTTTATGAAGATGTCACAGCAATAGGTGAAGTGGCAGAAATTTTACCTTTGCAGTGCACACATGGCAATTTGCAGGTAGGGTTCTTTAACATGCCATGCCTTCTGTGACAAGGGGCATTGGTTTTTAAGGTGTCTATCGAAGCACCTTGTGACTTTCATTTCTAAATGCTCTGTGCTTTGCAAAAAACAGTCACTACCTTTTTTCAAGTCTTAATCAGACCTCAGCCAGGGTTCCAACCCATGACTTCCCACATAGGAAGGGGGGGGCGTAGAGCGCTCTACCAACTGAGCTATTTTAGTGGTGTTTATTTATTTGAGTATCAGGCCTCAGATTATGTACTCTGCCACTCGTCATGACCAAGTTGAAACAGCCTAGTGACGAGCCAGCACTTTAGACATATGGCTATACCGCGGCAACCACTAAGATACTGTAAATTGGGAAATTTTGCATAAATTCATTAAAGTAAACAGATGTAAAAAACAAATCTTTTGGGTATTCTATTTTACAATTGATGGATTGCCAGCCACACCCGCATTGTTCCGGCCGGCATGCGTTATTTACACCCAAAAAGATTGAAAACTCTGCTTGAATTGTGATGTTTAATGACATCACTGACACGAGTACGTCATTAGTTGCCGTGATGCTGCTTTGGTGCCGTGATGGCAGCCAATGTTGGAACATAATAGGCATGGTCGGCGTTATGTTAATTGCATTTGCACTGACTTGTCATCTGACAACATAAAAATGAAATTATGTGGAAATTAAAAAAAAAAATTTTTCTGGCAAAAAATTCTTGATTTTCAGCACTGGTATATACATAAATGACAATATTATGGTTATATTTTTCAGGGAGAAACCTGGTGATGAAGAATGGGAGAGATTAGAAGATATGAAGACACCATTGTTATTAAACTTTAGTCAGTGTAAACTAACCTTAAAGGATTATTATCCAGTTATAGAACACACATCTACTGTTCTGAAGAGGGATCCTGGTAAGTGATATAAAAACATATCTCAAGGGAATCACACCTCTATTGTTTTAAAGAAGGAACACACCTCACTGCTCTGAGAGAGAAACACACTATTGTTTAAAAGAGGGAATACACCTCTACTGTTATGAGAAGGGAACACACCTCTACTGTTCTGAAGAGGGAACCTGGTAAGTGCTATAGAACACATCTCTATTGTTCTGAATAGAAGTCCTGGTAAGTGTTACAGAACACACCTTTACCGTTCTAAATAGGGAACACACCTTTAATGTTCAGAAGAGGGAACACACCTGTTGTTCTAAAGAGGGAACACACATTGCTGTTATGAAAAGGGAACACACCTCTACTGTTCTGAAGAGGGATGGTGGTAAGTATTATAGAACACACCTCTACCTCAACTGTTCTAAAGAAGGAACAGACTTCTATTGTTCTGAAGAGGGAACACACCTCTACTGTTCTGAGGAGGGATCCTGGTAAGTTATATAGAAGAGGGATCCTGTTAAGTATATAGAGCACACCTCCATTGTTATAAGGAGGGAACACACCTCTGCTTTTTTAAGAGGCATTCTGGTAAGTATCATAGAACACACCTCTACTGTTCTAAAGAGGAAACACCTCTGCTGTTATCCAGTTATAGAACATACATCTATTGCTCTAAAGGAGGACCCATAAAGAACACTCCTCTATTCTTCTACAGAAAGATCATAATAAGTTTAAGATAGTGTTATATTTTTCACAACCCTGGCTAAGTTTGACAATCTGAACTTTATTTCACTCAAAGGAAGAATCCCATGTATTGCTTTAATAGAGTAAGTTATCTGTTATAAAACAAAACTCTTGAGTGTCCTGATTCGAATTTAAATTCACACATTAGTGTTGGGTACCAGAAGTCTGGTAATTATTTCTTCTCCAGCGGAATACTGATGCATCTGTAACCAACTTATGTGTTATTATGTTTCTCAGTTAAATCTGTTCCAAAATGTAAGTGTGATTTGAAATTTTCAATTATCCCATTTGACATCGAAGAAAAGTGATAGCAAAGTTCTGTGGTTTTCCTCAGGCACTCCAGTTTCCTCCACCATCCATGAACTGACAGCCTCAGTATAAGTGAAAGAATGATGACTGGGTCATAAAACCTCACTACTCCACTGCCTTTAGGTTGCAGGATTATTAACTCCTGTAATGTTGGATTAACTTGATCAGTGTTTATGATTGAAAATATCTCCATTTAATATGAACCACTGCAGTAGCTGAGTTGGTAGAGTGCTTGCTGCATAAGTGGGAGGCTGTGAGTTCGAACATCAGCTGCATCTGACCCAAGACTTAAAAGTGGGTAGTGACTGTTCTTTCGCCAAGCACTGGGCATTACAAATTGAAGGTCACAGTTCTTTTGGATGGGAACTTAAAATAAACGAGGCCCTGTGTCTTGGTAGGCTTGGCATGATAAACCCTGCTGTATAATGCCATCAGTGCAACGCACAAACAAAATTTCTGCATCTTGGCCTATAGCTGGCGACGTCTCAATAAATGAAATATTCTTGACTGGGACGCTAAACACAATTATTCAACTCCATTTAATATGCGGTGTGACAAATTCTGTACACAACACTAAATATAAACCGGTTAGTTACAGAATCCTAGCTTGTATATAAAACATCATTACTCAACTCATTTGATTATTTTTATTTTCAGATAATGTAAAAGCATTATTTAGAAGAGCTAAAGCGCATGTAGGAGCTTGGAACCCAGAAGAGGCTAAAGAGGATTTTGAAAGAGTTATGGAACTTGATCCATCATTAACAAATAGTGTTACCAAAGAACTAAAACTTTTAGAACAGATTAAAAAACAAAAAGACTCAGAAGATAAACAAAAACTTAAAGGATTATTTAGCTGACGAAAGTCAAAGATATAATAGACATATAGGAATTTTACTGCTTAAGGCTATGAAAATAGGTCGTTGTATGCTTTATATCAGGAAATTGTCTTGTTCATTTACTTTTTCGTAAGAGAAATAAGCTGTGAAAATAAAACCTTTACTAATCTGAAGAAAGCTAAAGACATATAAAGGAAGTTGCTGCTTTTGACTAAGAGGATAGGTCACTGTATACTGTATATAGGAAAATTTTCTGTGTTTATTTAATTTGTTACAAGCTGTGGAAATATAACTTCAATTTAGCTGATGAAAGCCAAAAATAAACAGAACATAAAGGACATGCTGCTTTCCGCTATGTAGATGGGTTGTTGTATACTGTATATCAGAATTTTTTTATAAAACTTTCACTAGAGTAACAATTGTGAAAAGAAAACTTTTGTTAATCTGTCGCTGTATGCAGTATATCGGGAATTTTTCGTGTTTATTTAATTTTCACTGCAGTAACAAATTGTGAAAATAAAACTTTTGCTAATCTGAAGAAAGCCAAAGAAATAACAGTCATAAAGGAAATGCTTCTTTAGGCTATGAGAATATAGGTCGCTGTATATGCTGTACATTGGAAATTTTTGTGTTCATTTAAAATTGGCAAGAATATAATAAGCTGTGAAAATAAAACTTCTATTTAGCTAACAAAAGCTGAAGATATAGGTAACTGTCATAAAGGAAAATGCAACTTTCAGTTACGAGAATAGGTCATTGTATACCTATACATTGGAAAATGTTCGTGTTCTTTTTATTTTCACAAAAGTAACAAGCTGTGAAAATAAAACTTTTGCAGATTCGATGAAAGCCAAACATATAACTGTACGAAGGAAATTTCTACTTTCATTTATTAGAATAGGTCGCCGTATACTGAAAATCAGAAAATTTGCACTTTGTTATACCCACCACAACAATTTAAAAAAGGATATACTGGAATCTTGTTATCCGTCATACTTTATTTTGTCCTGAGGCCCATTCAGTTTAGAAAATAATTTATTATATGGGATTTGAAGACTTGGAATTCTGTCCAGATGTTTATTCAGTTATGCAAAGATGGTTCTTGTGATAATAACCTGTCCATCTGCTATTATTGATATACAAGATTCTCATGAATCAACGTTAAAACCTATGTGCGGGTTATAAGTCAGTGCCACTGGCAATTCTAGTTTTAATTTTTGTATTAACTGGTAATAAGACACAAACATAATACTTACACAAATATTGAATCTTAATACAATCAAATTGCAATCATTATCAACCAAAAATGAATGTATGCAAATATCTTGAAATGAAGATTCTGTCAGCTTTTACTTTTAAACTAGCTTTATATTACTATAGGGAAATGTGTATGTTTGACTATGTGCAGTTTAGAACAAAGATTGCAATGAACCATTAGCATTTGGAAATTGTTCGACTGAAGGACAAAAATTGTACTAAAATGATATTATAGTTCGTCAGCAAAATTATAAACACGTAAGAGTCTATATAATGCAAATAGTAATACAAGTATCATATATGAGTGGTTTTGAAATGAAGGCATGCAGGCATATATGCTTACGATAACACAGTATAAAACCTATTTGAGAATAACAGACTCGCTCGTTGTTATAAACACTCTGCCAAAATATTAATGACGGTCTACATGTATATTGGGAGCATGTGTGTGTATGACTGTATGTCTCCCTCCTCTTGCAGATTAGAACAAAGATTTTTACATACATATATTTATAATTTTATTAAGTTATTGAATGTTTCAGAGAATATTGTTAGATTATTAAAATAAATGTTAAAACAAAACGAATCAGCATTTCATATTTTGTTAAAAAAGAAACAAAAGTTTTAGTAGTTTTAATTTACATTTACAGAGAAACGACCTTGGCAGCCGAGTGGTCTAAACACATGCCTATAGATCAGAGGACATCTCACTGTCTAGCTTCAAATTCCACACTGGCAAATCCAGGTGTTAGAAATGGGGTTCGCCAGTGTACCACATGATACCCTCTAACGTTAGTGCAGAACACTTATTTCCAGTGGATATGGAATCGCATGAGATTAAGTTTTCCTGCGAAAACGACGTCATTCCGGGAATCCGTGACGTTGACGTTTTCTAAAACGTTTCACACAAACGTTAAGAGGTATTGATCACGTGGTACAGCGGCGAAAACCATTGTCAGTTTGATTGCTGAAAGTTGAGTGTTCTCGCCGTTGTTAGCTGCTTGAAATCTTGTGTACCAAAATTGTTTTTGATATAGACAGTAAAACATTCTGTAGTCCCCACCTCTATATAAAGACCAATGTTTTAAGATCTGTTTGCTTCAAATTTCAACCAATAAAGAAACTGGAGACCATCTGTCTATACATACCAATTGACATATCGCCGGCCACGCCCACAATGTTCCGTCAAATGGCCGGATGCTTGATTTACATGCAAAAAGAACGAAAACTCAGCCTGAATAGCGCCATTTAATGACGTCACTGACACTAGTACCTCATTAGTTGCTGTGACGCTGCTTTGGTACCGTGATGGCGGCCAGTGTCCGAACATTGTGGGTGTGGTTGGTGATATGTCAATTTATGTGCAAATCACAATAGTCAAAGTAAAAACTTTGAAAAGCTAGCAAATTAAGTTAAACCAGAGAAGTGAGGCCTGGTACTTTGTAAGGGTAAGCACCTCCTGTCTAGCTAGCTACACCGCCATGTGTGCAATCAAAATTTAAAAAGAAAGGACAACTGGATATCAAATATATCCAGGGTAATATTGAATACAGAGACATCATACTTATTATTATTCGAAGAATGAGGAGTTTTTGTCTGTCCGTCCTTCCATCCAAAATTTTTATCTGCACAAAACTATGAAGCACTTTTTCATGAAACTTTTTCAAAAACCTGCTGGGGATCCAGGGGCGGATCCAGGATTTTTGAAACGGGGGTGAGAATTATATCAATGCTAAGTGTGACTGCCAAAGGCGCGAGCTTCCAGAGACGAGGGGTCTAGGACACGTATACAGAAATGGGTTGTTATATTAACATATGGGGGTCACATCTGTCAATAGCTCTCTCTCTTTTAAATTTTTCAAAAGGGGGGGGGGGTTGCAACCCCCACAACCCACTCTCTTAAATCACCACTGGGATCCTAATTCACTGAATTTACTTATCAACAATATTGTTACAAGGGCCATATAAAGTACATATTTCCTTGGCTCACGGATGGATTTTGTATACACGTACAAGTTTCACTGTATCAGAATTGATTTATTAATTGATTAATTGATTGAATGGGGTTTTACATCCCAGTGTAGAATATTTCACTTATATCAAAACAGCACCAGCTATAGCTAAAGAGACAAATTTTTTTACCTTTGTAGTGAGCTCGGAGCAATGTGAAGAGAGGGTTCTTTAACATGTCATACCTGCCACATCAAGGGCATTGATTTTTAAGGTCTTCTCTAAAGGACCCTGTTTTCATTTCTAAATGAAGAATGCTTGGTAAAAGTCTTGGTCAGACTCTGGCCAGGGTTCATACTCATGACCTCTCACATAGGAAGCAAGCGCTCAGCATATCTGTGAATAAAAAATGTCATTTAATAAAAGTAGTTTAAATAAAGATCAAAGTACTGAAAGTACTAAAATTCGCGAAAGATTAGAAAGACAGGGAGTTCAGTGTCTCCATCAATGTAGTGTCAGGTATATGAAGTTGTCAGGTAACTGAAAGGAGGTTGTTATGTTCACCTTGCATTGCTCCCAACACAACATAGCGGGTTCATGTAGTGTGCAATGTGCAGACTATGAGCATGGGGCTGTTTTAATATTCACACATTGGACCAATATTAAGGATTCATGTAGGAAATAGTTCAATCCGAATAAATGCATGTATGGAACCATCAAGGATGGTCAAAGTTACTTCCATCGTCATGGAGACCCTAATATTAAACAAGAGGTCCATGAGCCTTAATGCTCACATGCAGCTGAGTACATATCTCATGCAGAGGTTCAATGGTCATTGACATTAATTAAAGAGAATGTCCAAATAAATTTTCAGCAGTAAGGGCCAATTATATGTAAGGATTTTTTGCAAATGTATTATAACATAACTAGTCATAAGAGTGCTACATATAATATATCTGAAATCTAGCTACAATATATTGTTTATAAACAACTAAAAAGGTAAAGAAAAATTTGAACCCATGACCTTAATCTAAATATCGCAATGAATATTAGGTCAATACCTACAATTTAGAAGCCTATACAAAAAGTTTATAGTTTTTGAGATAATTAACCATGTCAGTATTTGTTTGCATCAGTGACCTTGACTTTTAAACTCATGTCCTTCATTCATATATCAAAATGATCGTTAGGCCAATACCTACAATATTTTAACATATATGCCTATACAAAAAGTTTATAGTTTTTAAGACAATTAATCATTTCAGTATTCATTTGCATCTATAACCTTGACCATTAGACCTATGACCTACATTCATATATCAAAATGAACATTGTGTAAATGCCTATAACATTCTGATATACATGCCTATAGAGAAAGTTTATCATTTTTGAGATAATTCACCATTTCAGTATTTGTTTGCATCTATGACCTTGACCTTTGAACCTATGACCTTCGTTCATATATATGGAAATGACCGTAAGGCAAATGCCTACAATATTCTAATACGGGAAATGTCCCGGCGCGAAGCGCCGGGAATTTCCCGTCTATAGGTAACACGTATGTATTATGACGTCATAGAAAATTGTGGAAAAATTCTATAGACCGTACGTCCAAATCATTTGACGCCGCGCGTGCACCACTTTTCTCAAGGCCATTGAAGGGGTCAAATCGACAGGAAGTGAGCTCCATATGGGGGAAAATCTCGCCCGTCTCGTACATCAGAAATCAATCCAAAAAACGATTATCGTGAAAATAATTCATTGAAACAAGTAATAATTTAAATAGGTTGATCGAATACCAAATATTTACGTTTCTTTCGCCGTTCTGGCTGATCTCCAAGTGTAGCGTTTCAAGATTCGCGATGACGTGATTTCTTTTGATTGGGTCAAAGTTCAATTCAGATCGATAACCACTGTAAGCCAATCAGCGACCGACTTTCCCACGTGCATCAACCATGATCACACAGTATACAATGCGGGAAGATACAAAATTTGCCGATTTCAAGTTAGATAAATCGATAACCATAGTTACCTGACACAAAACTATTACGAGGTTAGCATAACCACAGTATACGACTTCTACGGTAACTCTTTTTCACATATTATTACTTAATTGAATCAAAATTTTGAGTGCATCTGTGACCCTCGCTGAATGCAGTGTAAACAAAAATGGCGTTCGTCAGGACGGGAAAGACGTTTTCACAAACGATCGATTTTTAAGAAAAATAATAAAATGCGTTTTTCGAAAGAATTAATTAACAGTTCTTCCCAATAATTATTTTTATGAAAATACAGATAAAATTTATTGAATTTATTCCGAATTTAATGTAAATATTAACAAATCCTCTTGTTTGTTTACATGTGACGTGGATATCATGATCAGCTGATCGAGCTGGACCAGTTTGACTTAACCCTTTGAGTGCCAGACCATTTCGAAATTTCCTATGTTACGTCACAAATGTGTCTGTGCCGATTTGTAACGTCATAATCACATGACGTGACTTTACATTATAGTCCGTTTTTCTACGTTCTATCTCAATATCTCGTATTATGTTTTTTTGCCATTCATGTTGAAAAACTACTGTGAAATCAGTACTTTACTAATTGTGATAAAATTTTGACTATCAATTTAATAATATCTTCTTCCACGTATTGTTTTTTTTATTTACGTTCATCTGTTTATAAGTAATATAGCTTTGAAGGAAGACAAAATATTCTCAACACTTTATAAACAAAAATTGAAAAATTTACATACTTATGAAAATAAGTCTATTAACAAGTATTTGTGTGCTACTTTTGAATTTTTATAAAATAACGCATTCAAAAGTAGCACATGACAATGATTTTTTTTATAAAATAACGCATTCAAAAGTAGCACATGACATAACTAAAAGTTGATTGAGTAATAAAAATTACAGTATCAACGCGGCTACAAATAACAAATGTATCACGATACCGAGTTTAACATTCCCCAAGATAATAATCATTCTCTAACTTATTATAGATTGATAAATCAATTATTAAGAATATAGAGCCAATTTGTCCACATTTACACTGGATATGATAACCACGTTTTCAGTGTCGACTGCTGCGTCTCCAAACTCCGCCGTTATGCCAAGACAAGAGATCACCTTAAATGTTAAATTCCTGGGTTACAAGAAGGATTTTGTTAACAGAGAATAAGAATTGACCAATATGTGATGAAATAGATGGAAATTACGAAAGCTTACCGTGTGTATTTTGTATATAACATAATTATAAATTAAAGATAATTGATGTAATTTGTAATTACTAAATAATTAATTTGTTATTTCAAATTAGTCTAAAGTTTTAAGAATCAGAAATTGACATAAGGCAGGTATCCCGACTTCCAGGCCAGTAAACTTTTTGGCAAGTCGAAATTAGATACAATAATTTAATCTAATTGTGTTGATTATAACATAAAATGATCAACTAGAACATGGCTTGAAGCAAATTATTATAAGCTTGTTGATATAATATTACAAGTGGATTCTATTGTTTTCACTACATGTAAGTATTGAAGTGCTGACTAAAACTGACTTCAACTACAATGACTGCACTCATCAAAAATCTAACTTGGACATAACTGATGAGGAAACTGTACATGTTGTGCAATGAGATGGACTGCTGTCCCAAATAGTTGTGAAGAAAATAACAATAATAAAACATTCATGTTGAGTTTAGCAGCTGACTGTAGTTGAGATCCACTTAGGTAAGGTCTGAATTGACTCCTTGAAAACCTCCAGGGATGGCGACTGGACTACTGATGCTGGCAGGGGATTCCAATAATTTAGTTCTCGGAATGAATATAAAAATTTTAACTAGGGTAAAATCAACATTACCTTCTTCAATATCCCAAACTTGGTTCTCGAAAAAAAGTTGGTATAAGTGAATAAATGCTAATTTCCACTCCACCATCCACATAAGCGACCATTTCAATATAAATCTTAAAGCACCATCTTTCTAGTATATCATCCCAGAATGTTTCATTTCAATTTAGGTGAATAATGAATAATCTTGACTGGGGTAAAAAAAACTCCAACCCACCATCCTAGAATTAACCGTCTCGATAAAAGTGAAAAAACATTTTTAACTCTACGGGGCTGGGGCTCTTCATGCAGTGAAATTTAAAGGGGCTGGGCTAAAATTAACATTATTTCGGTACAAGCCTGTCAAGTTTTAATCATATCATTTGTCACTTGCAATGGTCTGTGCTTTAGAAAATTCTCATCATGGTACTATATGCCTGTGAATGTTGAAGGTGTAAGAGGAGCTTACCCTCATACCACTGCATTAATATCGGGTTGTGGGTTAAAGGTGCTGCCTAACAGAGTCACAGACAAGCATTCCACTCCCAATTAATATAATTCTATAACCAGTCGATAATCTATCCTTTAAGCCAAATGTGGCTTGCAAAATGAGGAAGCAGTAACTCAAATTTTGAAGTATTGTCATGTATAACACAATTCAGGTTGGAACCAAAAACCTTCCACTCTCCAAGAGGATGCTATACCATTGAGCAACCAAGGCGGTCACAAACAGAATAGATTGTTGACCAAGGGATATTGCAAGCCTAGGCTTATCAGGGCCTTCGGCAAAAAGTTTTATGACCATCATCACCATATTGTTGACAAGTTTGATGTCTCTGTGTCCAATATTGACCTGGATGTTTTACTTCCATGTTCTCTTCACTTAATATTGATTACACACGTGGCCGGTGTAGCTAGCTAACAGAAGGTGCTTACCCTTCCAGAAAACTCGGTCTCACTTACCTGGTGGAAGTTCGCGTGTTTAACCTAACTTGTCAGTTTCAAAGTTTTTCTTACTTTACTCCCGGATTGTGATTTGGACATGGATTAGTATGTTTGTTTTTCATTGGTATAACTGCTTCATTAATTGAATGGGGCAATCTTGAACTGTGATATGATACACATCTTGTTTTAAGAAACAGGTGTAGTTATTTATGCAATCCATAAATCAGTAGATTAAATTATTCACATGGTATGGTAAAAAGTGATTTAAGATGAGAAGACATTACAACGTGAGAATGTTGTCGTGATATGGATTAGTATATTCACTATATTGGGTAATTGAATAGCCTTTTGTGTCCCTGATAAGATCATACCAAAACTGAGTTCTGTGTGACAGAACATGATTGAAAGATGAGGCAAGAACTCGGCGGTAGTTAACTATAGTCAGTCCCACTAGTGTATTTGGTGAGACAAAACAATGTGTGTCATCCCTTTTTTGGGTGTGTGTGTGTGTGCACAATAACCCGATAATAAATTTGGACATTTCCCGGGATAGGCAATGCCTATTTTCATATTATACATGCCTACACAAAGAGTTCAAAGTTTTTGAGATAACCATTTCAGTATTCGTTTACATCTATGACCTTGACCTTTGAACTTATGACCTCTATTCATATATCAAAATGACCGTTGTGCAAATGCCTACAGTATTCCAATACACATGATGATGATGCCCATACAAAAAGCTTATAGTTTTCAAATATATTGACAAATACATTAATTTTGCAATTTCCCCCTCAAGTACCTTGCCATTATCTCATTTTGGCCCCTAAAGCTACAATATGTGCAAATCTAAAACTAGGTGCCCATAGTGTTTTACATGAAATATCTAAGTTATATCTCTTGTAGGTTCAGAGCAGATGATTTTTAAAGATTTTCACAAATTTCCCCTTTATGGGGCCCCAAGGGGACATAATCCTTGCATTTGTGCAAATCTGAAAACCCCTTACTTGACCATTACTGTCAAATATCATCCAATTTGGCTCTGTAGTTTTGGAGGAATTGATAAAAAATGTGAAAAGTTTATACATGACGCACATCGGACGAAGATAGATGGCAATTGCACATCTGAGCCTTTGGCTCAGGTGAGCTAAAAAGTTTATACAAGACGGATGAAGATAGATGACAATTGTTCATCTGAGCCTTTGGCTCAGGTGAGCTAATAAGCTTCTGATATCTTTCATGTCATGATTGAGGATATTTTTTAAATAAATTAATAACTTGAAAAAATTAACTATTATTTTATTATTATCTATATCACCAGAGTTGTGTTTTAAGAATTCGATAATTTTTGGAAGACTTTTTATTCCCGAGACCAGCATAATTTTAGTAAATCTTGTAAACAACAATTTTTTCAATCGGGTGGCCGTTAGGATCCCCGCTGACTGGGTTTGACAGGTGACCCCTCTACAAAGGTTCTGTACATGATAAAAATGTAGTTGACAGATGACCACTCTACAAAGTGATCGCTATCCCAGATTTCACTCTAATCAATTTATATTTTTAAGGATGACTTCACGGAATGCTTTGAAAAACGGGAAAAGCAGTATGATAGCACAAAATTCCAAAATTTTTGTCTTAATATGGGGAGACTCCTCACATCAGCAGGGATTGAGCTTAACTTTTCGATGAGCCATACAATGAACTGTCAAGAGTGATGGTTGATCTGAATATATCAGGCATATACATTTGGATTATTCTATCCCTTGCTTTACTTTTCGATATTCAACATCTGCAATTACATTGACGAATGGTTTTGCAGAAAATGTAGACCTGAAATTCAAGGCTCTTTTAACGGCTTTTATATTCGGCAACTGTCCGAATATAAAAGCCGTTAAAAGAGCCTTGAATTTCAGGTCTACAGAAAATGTAGATCTATAGGTACTGCCAATGTCAATGACTGTGTAATTTTGGCAGATTTTGATTTATTAGCAGGAACTTGTTTTGCATTACTAAAGGCTTGGGCCTGTTTGTGAGATTCAGAAATGTCATGTTTATTTACACTGTCAAGTTTATAACTAGTGCAACCCTCGGTAAATACAGATTTTTTTCCTGTCGAACTCTACACAATCGGCACACTTCATTCCGTCCTGCGTATCATACAACCAAGGCCTGCCATCTTCCCATGGCTTTTTATATGCTCCGATGCGTTTGGACTTATCATACTCTTGATAGTACTTTCGTTTTTCCGCAGGTCCTTGTTTAGCCTTTGGAGTCGATGCTCCTAAAAATTTCCACATGGCAGAAAGCCGGAAGTATCATTTTATACATAAATATCAGAAAAGGAAACGAAATGGCACCGTATTTGAATTCCGGTCGGAACACCGGTCCATTTACACTTGTTAACTATATGATACCCATTTTTCAATTTTACTATTATTGTCGCCAGTCAGAAATATAAACAGGAAATCGGTAAACGGATCGGAATGTCAAATACACCGAACTGAAAATTCTAATCGCCACCTGGCAGCCCTGGGCGACCTGTGTATGATACATTTATCGCCCAGAGCGAAAAACTGGGCGCCCGTTAATCTCAATCCCTGATCGGGAGGGTTGGCAGGTATGATAAAGCGGAGAATATAGTTGGGGCGGAAAATATTAATATTGGGGCGAAACGTCCATAACCCGCATTCAAAATTTGAGTTATCTACCTTTATTTCAACTTTGAACCTACATACGAGAGAGAGTTGATTATCTGTAACGGAAGAATATTCGGGTTGAGAAATCTGCATGTAACAGCTAAATTCGAGAATGATCAAGATCATTCGCGAATAATAAAACTAAACTAATTATTTAATTGTACTTTATTTGTTGTTGGTCTACAAAAAACAAAACATTTCATGATTTTACATCTTTATAGATATGAGTAATTGCATGCTCCATCAACAAGACAAAGTACCTTAGAATAATCACCATAAGTTACATGCAAGGACTATTGAGTAAGGTAGACCAGGGGTCAAGATAAATTAAGGTAGATCAAAGGTCAAGGTCATGTTAAGGTAGACCACAGGTAATAACAAATCAAAAAGTGCAAGGAAACCCGGGGGCCAAGGTCAAGATAAATTAAGGTTGATCACAGGTCAAGGTCATGTTAAGGTAGGCCACAGGTAATAACAAATCAAAAAGTGTAAGGTAAACCAGGGGTCAAGGTCAAGATAAATTAAGGTTGGTCACAGGCCAAGGTCATGTTAAGGTAGGCCACAGGTCATAACAAATCAAACAGATAAAATCAAATACATTATATAGATTAAGGACCAAGGTCATATCAGACCATGGGCCAAGGTCAAATCAAGTTAAGGTAGACAAGCTGGATATATAGCCCTAAAATCAGAGGTAGCATTCAAGTTCTCTTTTGTATCCTCTAGACCATTGTGTTTGAATGATGTAAATAGATTCGTCTTTGAATTTTAAAAAAAAATTAACCAAGAGTTGCCAAACCTTTCTTACCCATGGACTACCTTAACAACAGACAATTAAATGAAATCATTTACATGTATACAGAATTTAATTTTCAATTGCATCAATTCATGTGTGGTGTAATAAATTCTTATATTTAGGATTAATCATTACCTGTGCAAAAACAAATTATAAATTTTCATCTGCAAGAAAATTCATCATTGACAAATAATTTTTATATGCTTTATGTATCATTTTCAACACCCTTGTACATGAGCATTATTATATCCTTTTTTCTAGGGGTACATTTCTTAAGAACAACTGAATGTCCTTTATTTTGGGAGTATACATCATAAAGCACTTGAATATCCTTTCTTTTGGGCGTACACACTTGAAAAGTCTTGAACATCCTTTATTTTGGGCGTACACACTTGAAAAGTCTTGAACATCCTTTATTTTGGGGGTACACACTTGAAAAGTCTTGAACATCCTTTATTTTGGGGGTACTCACTTGAAAAGTCTTGAACATCCTTTATTTTGGGGGTAAACACTTGAAAATTCTTGAACATCCTTTATTTTGGGGGTACACACTTGGAAAGTCTTGAACATCCTTTATTTTGGGGGTACACACTTGAAAAGTCTTGAACATCCTTTATTTTGGGGGTACACACTTGAAAAGTCTTGAACATCCTTTATTTTGGGGGTACACACTTGAAAAGTCTTGAACATCCTTGAACATCCTTTATTTTGGGGGTACACACTTGAAAAGTCTTGAACATCCTTTATTTTGGGGGTACACACTTGAAAAGTCTTGAACATCCTTTCTTTTTGGGGCGCACACTTAAAAACAGTTAAATGTCCTCTATTCTGGATGTACACACTTAAAACATTTAAATGTCCGTTATTTTGAGGTTACCCACTTAAAAACACTTTGATGTTTTTAATTCTGGGGGTACACACTTCAGAGAAACACTTGAATGTTATTTAATCTGGGGGCATAACACTTGAGTTAAATAAATGTTGTCACTTCTAAAGTACTTTTCTGATTGATCCTATTTATGAAGTTACAATGCTAACACACACAACTTCAGTACACATATACATTCATAGATAGATAGATATATACACTGCCATCCATAAATTATTATACATGCTTAAAACTGGGCATATATCATTAGACACTGAAAACATTCACAAAATTAAATTGTTGAAAAACCTTCACTTAATTAAATTGTTGAAAACAGCAATCTGTTAATGCTGGGTGTTTTTCAGCTAAAATAAAGTTTTTATCTTGGAAAAATACTGTATTTTAACCATATTTTTACACAAAATTTCAGAAAATTCAAAGAAAACTGATTTAAGAAAAACTTAATTGCAATTATTAATATCATTAAGTTAAGATATCACTTTCAAATACAGTCAAACCTGTCTATGAAGGCCATTCGACAAAATCAGTAAAAGTAGCCTTTATGGGCATGTGACCCTTATACACAGGTTGTAATAAACAAATAAAGAGCAATTGGGATAAAGTTTTACTTGGTTTTCAAAGCAGGTGGCCCTTATAAAGAAGTGACCTTCAAGGCAGGTTCAACTGTACTGCAAAAACTTCAATTGTTTAATTTTGTGAATGCTATTTGACATGATGATTATAATATAAAACTATGGCAAGTAGTTACTTATGGATGGCAGTGTATAGTGGGTCAAGTTTGACCTGGCCGTTTGACCTTAAATTTGAATATTCAAACAGTCCTATCCACTGTGTAATTAAGGGTTATATAAAGTTGACATAGATGATAGTAATACTAGGTACTGGGTGTTTATGGTAATGATTCATGCTGTTTAACTCAAATCGCACAGTCTATTAGCCCAATCTAATATTCAAATTAAAGGTCAAATGGCCAGGTCAAACTTGACGTACTATAGATAGATAGATACAGCACTTGTACTACCGGTGTTATATATATAAATACTTATACAACATGATAATATTATTACATATTTCTACATGTATCTATTTGGGGACCATATCGGAAATCAAAATTTGTCATTTTACTCACACAAAATGATTATTATGAAATTTCTACCATATCAAAAATCAAATTTTTAATTTTACTTGCACAAAATGATTATTATGAAATTTCTACCATATCAAAAATCAAATTTATTATTTTACTTGCACAAAATTATTATTATGAAATTTCTACCATATCAAAAATCAAGTTTTTCATTTTACTTGCACAAAATGATCGTTATAAATTTCCTAACACTCTTAGCATTGCAAACACTTCAAAATATTTAAATTAACTTAAAACATCAAAATTTTAACTTATTGTCTTAAAAAAAATTGTCAACAACAAATAAGTATTACATGAGGACCAACCACCTGCACCAACTTAATGCATCATTATTTTAAAAATTGAAGCAAAAAGAAGAAAAAGAATTTATAACTGAAACAGAATGCCAAATGTGTCCTCCAGATAAAAACACCAACTGGGAAATCCCCAACCATGTATATAAACAATATATGAACAGCAATGTCACATTTACTCACCCAATGGTTGTTCCTGTGAAGTTTCATAATAATCTGTTCAACAGTTTTGGAGAAAAGTGGCAGAAGAAATGTTGGCAGATGAAATGGAATTAGTGAACCCTGTCTATAAAGGCAATCCAAGGGAACCAGTAAAAGTGGCCTTTATATACAGGTTCAAATAATATGAATAAAGAACAATTTGGATACAATTCTACTGGCCTTTATGAGCAGGTGGCTCTTATATAGAAGTGACCTTTAAGGCAGGTTGGACTGTAATAACATATTTGTTTAGGGGAAAAGTTTGGGGACATAAAGAAAGAAAGAAGTAAAAAAATAAATTTCACTGTTGATAAAAACTTCAATATATGACCTTTGACCTTGACAAAGGTAGCATCATCCATTCAGAATTGGCCATCTTCAAAGTCTGTTGAACAAATTCAAAAACCTTTCACTCAAATGACCGAGCTTGTATGGAAGAAGATAATAAAAGAAGCTTGCTGGACACCAACTTTGAAAATAAAATAACAACTCATACGAAAAGGTGAACAAAAACTTCTAAATTATATATATGGGATGGGATGCCAGGTGAACATACAAAATCTCAAATGCAACCAGTAAATGTTAAAATCTGAGCAATTGAGGTGAAATTGTAATTCACATTAGGACAGAAAAGTGAAATACCCTTTCAACACTGCAAATGACCAACACCATCTTCTGGGTAGGACAATGAAATAAAGATGTACAGTTTGTCATGTCAATGAGTTTTACATGCAAAATAAAAAGTCTGCAGTCTTATAAATAGCTGGTTGTGTCTCAATATCAGTGATTTGTTATTTATATTATGATTTTATAAATCCAACTACCGTAATCAAACAATCAATCAATGTAAAAATATGGTAAAATATACCGTTCATGCAGTTAATTTTTGAGAAGCCATTTATTTTCATGGTGTCTAATTTTTTTTGATGATATGACATAAAATTGTGTATCAGGTTGTCCACCAAACCAACAAAAATGAATGACTTCACAGTATTGACTTGACTTATTTCATATAGTTTCATAAAGAACAAATAGTCAACACAGTACTAATAAATTCACAGCATGTACTACTAAATGAAACCTGGGACATGTAAATCCATGGATCAAGTTGTCAAAACAATAATGAATGACTTCACAGTATTAAAGTGACTAAGTCCATATAGTTTCATAAAGAACAAATGGCCACAGCATGTACTACTATGTGAAACCCACGACAGGTAAATTCATGAGTCAGGTTGTCCATGAAAACAGGGAAAATGGGAACTTATCGATGTCACGGTATTCCATACTTTATAAAACCTTGGGAACATTCATTTCATAAAATACCATGTTGTAAAACAGCTCTGTAAATATAGAGCCAGAATAGTTATAGTTTCTCTCTTTGTTTTTGGTGATTATGTGTCTCGTCATGATTTGCTGTTCTTTGAATTCAAATTTCTGATTACAAACACAAGGAGAGATAAATTTAAAAGTTCTCAAATTTTTGTATTCATGATTTGCATTCTAACAATATTGTTATGTGATCCATAGATCTGATACATGTGTAACGATAAAATGAATGATAATTTAGTTGGGCCAAGGGATTTACACATCTGAGTCACCGAACACACATTCTGTGGAATCAAATCTCCTAGCATAGATAGACTGGTTTCCTAACAGAATGGGCTTCATGAGTAACAAAAGAATGTAGCTAAATGATAAATTACAGGTACTATAGTTGTGATCTGAAAAAAACCATAAAACATGTCCTGCAGGATCAAATCTCCTAGTAAGATAGACTACCGGTAACTGATTTCTCTACCTCACCTTGCTTCAATGATGCATCTCGTATATGACAATCCAATTACACACAGAAGCAAGATCATATTGTAGGACATCATCATAATTTATGCAGAGAAATGTTGTCATGTCAATTTGGATTTCCTTATTAAGATTTATTATGATTATGATGAGATCAAATAGAATGCTGAGTTGGTCAACAAAAATGGAAAAGGCAGCATTAAAAAGTGAAAAATATTACATAGAATTTGAACAATTTCTCGCTTCCTCTTTCATTTCATCTTCAAATTGAACATTTAAATAAGTCAAATTGATTTTGTGATCTAAGCAAGTAGTAGCCTGGTTTGGCATTAGGGAGTAGTCCATAATATCAGAACAAGATTTTAACCTCAGTCAGAAATTTCAGACTAGCATGGGACTAGCTGCCTTCAGGAAAACTACCCCGTACAATAAATAACAAACCAGTTACAGAAACCACAACATGTGGCTTTTTATTCCATAAGGGAGGAAGAGAATAAATAATTAAGTAGCTACTGGTAGATCCAGAATTACCTGTGGGAAAATGGGTTTCACTGAAATGAGTAAAACCTTGATTCATTGTCACCTTTGTTCTGTCAGACTTTGCCATAACAAAGGTGTTTGGCGATAAATTGCGAGAAACGTATAGACATCAAAATATTTTGGTGATAAGTGAGTTGACGTCAAAATATTTTGGTGATAAGTGAATTATTAAAGTTATCGAGGGACATTATAATGGGGCTCTACCGTGGGGATGAGTTGGGACTCCAAAATGTTGCGACTTTAAAAAGGCGTCAAATTAATCCAGCGGCCATAATAAAAGCGTTTTACTGTAACTCAATTTAAATTAAAATTTAAAATTTTAATTAAATTTATAAGCTATTTGTGAAATGAGTATACATATAAATATTCTTTAAAACAGGAATGTACAAATGTGTGTTACATGACAAATAAATCACCAATCAGACAAAACATAAATGCTTTATGTGTATACAAGAATAAAATAATTATAATACTTCGATCATTCGATGTGTGCCTATCTACCTTACTACATAAAATATTTCATTGTAAGCAATTTACAGACAATCACTTCAAAATTAACAAACAATCAATCTATCACTTTAATCAAATTTAATAACAATTTAAGTAGTTGCACTGAAGTTTTATGGCTAAACTGGGGCCTCGCTGGATAAATAGTTCAAAGATCACAAAACCTCTTGATATTCAGGAATTTGGTATCCCACTTTGACAGATTTAAGATTGTAGCTACTTTCATTAACTAATTTTTAATTGTTCACAAAACAAATTCCATGAAATCCAAACATTTTATTAAAATGGCAAATCTGTGAAATTTTAACCCCAAAAAATTGATTCTACAATATTTAAGAAATGTCATTTCTTATACAATGTATTTACAATTGTATCATCCAATAAATATTTTGCACCCATGTTTGTGTCAACTCTTGGTGCTACTTCTTCCTTACCTGCTCATGAGATAGGGTTTTTGCCATGCGAAATCAGAGTATCTAACATGACCATGTGACCTTTAGTGACATCATAATCAAAAGACAATCACATAATATCATTCTGTGAGGGATGATGGAAAATTGATACACGTCAAGGGTCATGACCCCAATTGTCTTTCAACAGGAACTGCAATGCAATTGCTTCTTCATGTTTCATGGAAGATCAATACATTCATATTGTAAATATATGCTGATGTTAAAATTATAAAATTTGATAAATACGTTTATTTATTCTTGTTCTATCGTTAATTAACCAAATGTTAATTTTGAAGTGATTTTAGATAAAGTGGTGGTACTTAATAATAAACCCTGGTAACATAATTAAATTTGTGAAAAAATATGGCTTTATATTGTATAAATAAATTTGGCAAATAATGATGATATATATATCTTATAATATGCAAATTAATAAACAAAGGCTCATGGGAATATGCAAATTCATTTACAAAGGCTCATGGGAATATGCAAATTACATATACATGTAATTAACAAAAGCTCATCATGGGAATATGCAAATTCACTCACTGAGGCTCATCATGGGAATAAGCAAATTTATTAACAGAGACTCATGGGAATATGCAAATTCATTAACAGAGGCTCATGGGAATATTCAAATTCATTTACAGAGGCTCATGGGAATATGCAAATTACATATAATTAACAAAGGCTCATGGGAATATAATACACACAAATTAAATATAAAAGGTTCACCAGTGTACCACATAGAACCTGTTAAAATTTGTGCTGAACTATCAATTCTACTGTCTATGCAAAATGTTAATTCATGTATTGTATATACCCTGAATAACATTATTTTATGGGAAAATGTGGAAACATGCTGATCCATATTAAACTGAAATGATAGATTTTCACAAACTTTAAGGGATGTCATATTATACACAAGTGAACTCTATTTACACATTGCTTGCTATTACCCTTCTATAAAAATTTCAAGTAACATTCAGCTTCTTAGCAGTTTTTTTAACACTCTGTGTATATACAGTTTAATGTATATTATTGAAAAATAAACACAAACGCAAACAAAACAAACCATGATTAACAAGAGTGCCACTAGGTGGTACTAGATACAGCCATTTACATTTTGTTAGTAAAGATGGCAATGATGACAAAGTACAAAGAGCATAGAATATTTAAGTAGTATTATGTAACAGGAAAACAAGAAGTACAGCTTTTGTTCATAATTTTTCTATTCTGTTTAAAAGTGTGGAAGGGGTAAGCCGTATAAGTAAAACATAACAATTTCAAAGGGGCATAACTCACAGAGTTACCTCCTCTTTTTGGCACACTTGTATTTTTCTGGTAAACATGTTTACCAAGTTTAGTAAAAATATCTTTAACAGTGATGAAGGAGTAGGCCGGACAAACTATTATTGATTAACAACGCCTTACCATAACAAGTCCCGTTTCTAGAAACAGTCATATTAAAACAAAGTAAGTACCATAACAAATTCAAACTATAGGCAAACAACATTGACCTGTCAGCTTGACCTTTGATTTAAATATTCAATATGGACGAGTAAATTTAAGAAAAGGGATCTTGTGCTTATCTTTCGTCTACATAATGTGAACACTAATCATGGACAATGTGTATAAATGTATTAAATATGAATCCTAACACTACCGAGTGGGTACTCCTATATTCCTAGTGAAAGGTCAAGCGGACAGGTCAATGTTGTTTTCCTAGTGAAAGGTCAAGCGGACAGGTCAATGTTGTTTTCCTAGTGAAAGGTCAAGTGGACAGGTCAATGTTGTTTTCCTGGTGAAAGGTCAAGTGGACAGGTCAATGTTGTTTTCCTAGTGAAAGGTCAAGCGGACAGGTCAATGTTGTTTTCCTAGTGAAAGGTCAAGCGGACAGGTCAATGTTGTTTTCCTATACTAAGTAACCATAAACCTGTTTGTTAACATCAGCCTCTACGTCAGGTTTTATTTCAGTTGCCATTATTTACTAGTCGACATTTAAAGATTTAAGGACATGTGCAAAGACAAAATATCTTCTTTCCAGCTTTGTTTCAGTGTGGCAAGGCAAAAATTGTAATATCCTACTGGTGATAAAATTTTTCTTTGATATAGAGAAAAGTCTAGTTCATTGATGTAAAAATCAAGCATGTACTTCTTCTTTAGCACTGCAAGGTGATGACTAGTGCCTCGGCAACTAAACTATACTGAATTTAAATCATTACAAAATTTAATTTTGTGATTGAATATTTTCACTATTGCAAAATCACACGAAAATATTAATTTACAGTAAAATCTCAGGTGAAGGAACTGAATATCAATTTATTCAGGGTCTGCTTTCAGTGTATATACATGTACAACTATCTACTAATATACAATTATGGACTTTTTAGTGGGTGTACATGCTCTGATATTGACTGGAAAAATAAATATTGACCGAGGCGATAATAAAATGCTCTGATATTGACTGGAAAAATAAATATTGACCAAGGAGATAATAATAAAAGTGCATATGCATTTCTAGCCTTGCTCTACAATTATACACACATAGAAACAAATCTTTATTACAATTTTCGTATCACATTTTCATGAGCCGTAACTAACAAACAACATTGTGTATTCATTCTAATATGATCAATTTTCTAACATTCAGTAACAATATACAAGTATACACAAGATATGTACATTCTACACATGGGAAAAAATGTACATGATGAAACCAATTCATAAAACTTATTTACTTACAAAAAAATATACAAAATAAATACATGTACATATTATTATTATATATATATATATTTATATCAACAACATTTTTTACTCTTTCCTCCACTCCCTCGACTTCCCTGTTTAGATAGTTTGACTGTCTCTGATGGTTGTTCTGCTGCCTTTTTCACTTGTTCTTTCTTTGTTTGTAAAACTAATCTTGTTATTGCAAGAAACATCTACAAAAGAAATTATGTGGATTTGTGTTATTACATGTTGTAACATGATGTAAGATAATAAAAGAGAACTTTCTAATTCTTCCTATTATTCCCTGAGGGGAAAATCCATCTGAAAATGACAATATAAAGTCAACTCCTAATCAATATTTCAGGTTTACAGCTTTTTATCGAGACACTTAATAATTTAGAAATCTACTACATTGTTCCTTTGACTTTCACCTTCATTTCAGAATAAATAAATAATAAAATAATTTCTTGCTTAAGCCGAAATATTGAAGAAGAGCTAAATAAAAGAGAAACCATCATTGAAAGTAAGATCCCCAGCTGAACGGTATTCAAAGGGTCATAACTCTCAAAAACATCATCGATCTGGAACAGGAAAACAAACTGATCATTCCTGTAAAGTTTCGTCAATATCTGATGTTCAGTACTGAAGAACTGGTGTTGACAAAAAGTGTATTGTGCAGACACATAGACAGACAGAATGCATTACTATGCCCCCTGTCTGATGTCTTGGTGGGGGATAACAAAAGGTTCTGAAAAATAAGCTTAGTAAAAGGTTCCACAACAACTATTGATCTAAACCGGTTTGATTGGAGATGTTCATCTATTTAGTCATGATGAAATCTTTAATATGGCAGAAACGTAATCTTCATCACAAATGATTAGACATCCCATGGCACTGAAATTCAAGCAGTATTATGAAAGATAAAATGAAAACAAAAATTCAGTGAATTAGGATCTCCTGCCAACAGGTTCTTTTTTTTTTTTTTTTTTTTTAATCGCTTGTGTTCAAAGAGCAAACCCACTCAAGTTAACAATATGCACATCTCCTATCAATGTTGATGCTTTGCACCAAGTTTCTTGAAATAGTGCTTCATAGTTTTGGAGAATTTGCGCAGACAAGAATTTTGGAAGAACGGAAGGAATGATTAATAGAGGAAGCTTGAATTTAATATCCCTCTCTTTCTTTGAAAGGTGGGGAATAAAAATAATCTAAAGTTAACACATTTTAAATCTTGAACACCACTACACTATATAAACTGCTGGCAAGACAGAAACTATGGCATGTAAATACAATCAATCAAAATTAAAAAGAAATTTGAATTTGGTGCAAAACCCAATTACTCCACTACCACTGTGGCTATGTTTCCATTCCTGGTAACCAAAATCGGCAAAGGCTACTAATTTCTGAGAAATTCTTTCAAAAAGTAACCTATCTTAGCATATTTGTGGAAAAATACTTTAAAAAGGACTATATTTTCACAAATTTTGGAAATTTAGCTACCAATTATTTTAAATTTATGGAAACCTAGCTGTGGTAACTATGTTGGTAGAGTGCTCACTCTGTAAGTCGGAGGTTGTGTGTTCGAACAGGGTTGATCCAAGACTTGAAAGTGGGTAGTGACTGTTCTTTTACCAAGCACTCTGCATTACGAAATGAAAGTCAGGTTTTTTTTATAGGAACTTAAAATAAATAAGGTCAAGTGTCACAGTAGGTGTGGCATGATAAATAACCCTGCTGTATAATACCATCAGCTCAACACACAGGCAAAATTTTTGCAATCTTACTGGCGACATCTCGATATCAGTGAAATATCGTTGGCTGGGACATTAAACCCCATTACTCAACTTATCGAGTGCTATTAGTAGACTTACTTCTTCTACATTCAAATTTTCTTTGGCACTAGTTTCAAATAACTGTATACCCATCTGTTCTGCAAATCTTTGAGCATCTTGTGTTAAAACTACTTTTCTATCAGGATCATCATCTTTATTACCAACTAAAAATAACAAAAATATTTTAATCCAAATTAATTTTGAATCACTGGTGAGTGCCAAATTGATTTTCACAATGTGTATTGATATGACTTCAACAATACCCTACAGCCGGTTATTTTGGCGGCGCTAAATTTTGGCATTTTTGTTAAGAAAAGGTCAATGGCATATTTTGACGTTTTAATTTTGGTGATTAGACAAAATGCTAAGTTTTTATTATGGCAATTATAAAACATGCTATGGCTTCATTTTGGCAATTATATTTATTATTCTAAAACATATACAGTCATATATTATGATTAAGTATTATAAATGACCGCATTACTGTTTATAAGTACTAGTTCAATACTTACTGCTAACTGAAAACAACTCAATTGCTCACTCGGCACATACAATTATGGCGGAAATAACTGCCATTAATTTTAGCTGACGTACATTTTAACTGCCATAAATTTTCATGATTTATATTTTGGCGATTTCAATGTCACCGCCAAAATTTGCATCCCGCCAAAATAACCAGCTGTACGGTAGGTCATGATGTCAGGCGCATTTGTAGTCATATGACATCATAAGTTAATGGAACATTTTGATCTCAATTGTCAAGTTTTGTATTTTTGTTTACTCTGTAAAAAGATTATGAATATCTCTCAGTCTTTTAACCAAGTGTTTAATTTCATTGAAAAGACATAAGTGTCTGTATTAGGCAGTGGGTAAAAAACACATACAGTCCAACCTGCCTGAAAGGTCACCTCTATATAAAGGTCACCTGCCTATAAAAGCCAGAAGAATTGTATCCCAAATGGTTTTTTATTCATATTATTGAAACCTGTATATAAAGGCCACCTGCAAATAAAGGCCACTTTTACTGGTTTACTTGGGTGGCCTTTATAGACAGGTTTGACTGTATGTCAATTTGGCAACAAGAGGGTTAAATCGAAAATTGAAGTTCTTGTTATTCAAGACACACATCTGTTAAGTAATGCAACTGTACTCATATTTAAATTCGAGATATACATTCAAAATAAATTTTGTTCTGAATTGAATTTATCTTTATTACCAACTGTAAAAAACAAAAATATTTTAAATTGAAAATTTAATTTCTGTCATTGAAGACACACCTGTTGAATAATGCAACTACATCTAAAATTGAGATACACATTTTAAATATTGAACTGAAAACAATATTGCTACAAATGTAGGGGGGTATCCTGAAAATTCCATTAGTGTCGTACCACCAACTGTTTTTCTTGAAACAGTACATGTATTTTTTTCGTCAGCTGACCGATTGCACATTAACAGACAGACGACATTCAGACATTTATTTCTGACAATCAGAAACAGAAAGCATTGTCCATACTTCCTCATTTTATTCATTACATACAGTAAAACACATATACAGTCAAACCTGTTTATAAAGACCACCCAAGGGAACCAGTTAAAGTGGCCTTTATGGGCAGGTGACCTTTATATACAGGTTCAAATAATGTGAATAAAGAACAATTTGGATACAATTCTACTAGCCTTAATAAGCAGGTGGCCTTTATATCGAGGTGGCCTTTAAGGCTGGTTGAACTGTATAACAAACACACTTAAAACGAATACATGGATAATGCGAAGTCAAATATTTGGTTCCTCCGCTCCTGTATATAAGTTTATTGATAACAATATACCAAAGTCACTTCAAAACGTCCCTCAGGGACTGTATGTACACAGTATCACTCACCTAAAATTCTATTTACTACATCACAATTTTGATCTATTTCATGTAACCATCGTTTTACATTAGCGAAGGATTCTCCACTAGACACGTCATAAACAACTATAACACCATGTGTTCCTCTGTAATATCTATAAATAGAAAATGGATTTATCATCATATACATGTACAAATATAACACCGTGTGTTCCTCTGTAATATCTGTAAATAGAAAATGGATTTATCGTCATAAACAACCATAACACCATGTGTTCCTCTGTAATATCTATACATAGAAAATGGATTTATCGTCATAAACAACTATAACACTGTGTGTTCCTCTCTCATATCTGTAAATAGAAAATGGATTTATCGTCGTAAACAACTATAACACCATGTGTTCCTCTGTAATATCTATAAATAGAAAATGGATTTATCATCATATACAACTATAACACCGTGTGTTCCTCTGTAATATCTGTAAATAGAAAATGGATTTATCGTCATAAACAACTATAACACTGTGTGTTCCTCTGTAATATCTGTAAATAGAAAATGGATTTATCATCATAAACAACTATAACACTGTGTGTTCCTCTGTAATATCTATAAATAGAAAATGGATTTATCATCATATACAACTATAACACCGTGTGTTCCTCTGTAATATCTGTAAATAGAAAATGGATTTATCGTCATAAACAACTATAACACCATGTGTTCCTTTGTAATATCTATAAATAGAAAATGGATTTATCGTCATAAACAACTATAACACCATGTGTTCCTCTGTAATATCTGTAAATAGAAAATGGATTTATCGTCATAAACAACTATAACACCATGTGTTCCTCTGTAATATCTATAAATAGAAAATGGATTTATTATCATACAACTATAACACCATGTGTTCCTCTGTAATATCTGTAAATAGAAAATGGATTTATCGTCATAAACAACTATAACACTGTGTGTTCCTCTGTAATATCTGTAAATAGAAAATGGATTTATCATCATACAACTATAACACTGTGTGTTCCTCTGTAATATCTATAAATAGAAAATGGATTTATCGTCATATACATGTACAAATATAACACCGTGTGTTCCTCTGTAATATCTGTAAATAGAAAATGGATTTATCATCATACAACTATAACACCATGTGTTCCTCTGTAATATCTGTAAATAGAAAATGGATTTATCGTCATAAACAACTATAACACTGTGTGTTCCTCTGTAATATCTGTAAATAGAAAATGGATTTATCGTCATAAACAACTATAACACTGTGTGTTCCTCTGTAATATCTTTAAATAGAAAATGGATTTATCATCATACAACTATAACACTGTGTGTTCCTCTGTAATATCTGTAAATAGAAAATTATCTTATCAATGAAATTGTAGGTTAACAAGTTTAACCTGGATATGAGATTCACCTTTAAACATGTAGCACTCGGTGATTTTGTTTGCCTAAAATTACTACAGGGGTCCTACAAGTTTTGGGGTCCAAAAATATAGAAAAAATAGGAATATGGGGTCAGAATTATAGGGGTTTTCATTAAAATTATAGGAATATTTTAAATACTTTGACAAAAAAATAAATGAAAATACACCATTGGTACTATTATTTATGTAGAGGTAATTGTTCTAAACCTTTCCCGTCCTGCTGTATCCAAATCTGTAAGTTGACTTTCTCTCCGTGTGTGTGTGTGTGTGTGTATCAGAGGTCCGGAAACGGTCATATTTGCCGGACATGTCCGACAAAAATTTATTTTGACAGGCATGAAAAATCGCCAGTCAGACATTTTTTGTTTTCGGACATTTTCAATTTTACAACAGGAATATTAAACGGACAAATTAGTTTTCGGTCCGACAAAAGTAAACTACCGCTAGTCTGTCTGTCGGTCTTTTAAACTCCACCCGACTTCACTACAGTAAGTGTATTGTACTTACCATGTGTTTACCTGTCAACTACAACCCGATCTACTTATCAGGTGATGGTTTATTAATCAGTAAATACCTGTGGACTTAAGTAGTCGCGTGCCGCGTGTCTTACTGTCTATTTCTTTTGTTTCCCAGTCCGAATCATAATAACTTTCTTTAAACTTGTGTTTGTTTAATAATAAGTGCATGGTTATAACTGTGTTGATTACGGAAGCCATAACGAGTGTCGGTCAAGGGTGACGGTTTGTTATCAGAGGTTCCACGCGGGGTGTTGAAAATTACCTACTACGCGCTTCGTAACTGTTTCTTTATTAATAAATACAGAAACGCGATAAAATTTTATTTTAGCCATGTAATATCTTTCATTCACATAAATATATTGGAACCTCGTCAAGCCGTTCCCGTTATATCGTGATTCGTGATACCCGAATTCCTATTTAGAACCTCTCGCCACAATTTGTGTATCTTCGGAATACGGAAATTCACGATTGTTAGTAAACAATATGGCGGACATGCAATATGAAGCATCGTGGACAGTAACGCATAACAGCATTAATATCGCGGTAAATGTCTTAGTTAGATTTCACCTAATACACATGAAATAAACATCGTGGTCTAATAACGCACATGGATATGGATTAAAATTGGCAATCACGGTAAACGCATAAACAGCCCTGTGCCAACGACCTTTTTTTTTTTTTTTTTTTGCTTGTACAAAAAATGTCCGACGGGCCAGACCGAAGTTTCCGAGGCCCTGGTGTGTATGTGTGTGTACACGATTGATTTTATTACTTACGTAGAGGTAATTGTTCTAAACCTTTCCTGTCCTGCTGTATCCCAAATCTGTAACTTGACTTTCTCTCCATTTACATCGACTGTTCTTATTTTAAAATCTACACCAATTGTTGTTATATAAGTCCCTAAACAACAAATACAGATACATGAACAAATTAGTATACAGTCAAACGTTGGCGATAAATTGAGGGAGGCTCATAAAGTAAAACATAAACAAAATCGATTTGGGGACTTAAAAAATGTGTGACCAAAGTTATCGAGGGGCATCATAACAAGGTTTTACTGCATCTAAAACTGTCAGTGAAGCTGACTTTTACCTTTTTACCTGCCACACAGGTGTTGGCAATGACTCAAGTAATAATGGTATGAGTTTATTCAGTTTACCAGGTTGGGCGGTAAACAACAACGTTAATGCATTGTACACTACTGTCTGAGTGGGATAATCCACTATAACACCCAGAACCAAAGATGGCATGTTTTTTATTATATTTCATGTTTTTTTTCAGTTTCAAGAAGGGCCATCGTTTGACAGTTGTTTGTTTAAAAATGTAGTCTGATGTACGGTTTCTGGAAATACTAAATGTGGAAATGGAAAAGAACTGAACTTGTTAAATTATGAGGGTGGTAATTTTTTCATTAACACCGGTCATCAACATTACCATCCCAGCATTAAGAAGGGGCATGGTTTTATTAACATTACCACTTCAGTTACTAGAATTTGTAAAATTATAAAATATTGACTCCCTGCATTTGACCAATCAGAATCCGAGAAATTTACGTGAAATATAATAAGTTTCCCGAAAATAAATACTTAAACCGCAACATCTCTTATTCAATTATTGTTTTATTCAGTCTTATAATTAGTATGAAGGATCAAAGTGAAAGATTATATGCAGGTACCTGTTACAGTGGTGTTTAACATCAACATCCGTAGGTGGCAAAAAAGTTTGTTAGCGGCACAGTAACGAAATTGTGGACAACATTTTACAACTGGGGTTTTCCTTGGTGACAGAATTTTCAAACTCTGCGCTAACCTTGAGACATGGAAGATATGAAGTGGACAGGATATGGGACGGACAGCATTGCAAGGTAATTCTTTTATTCCCCCCCCCCCCCCAAAAAAAAAGTTACATGTGAGGCAAACATAACATTCACAACTTTCAGTGGCTATAGACCCCTGGTTTAAGGGTCATGACCTAATACTACATGTATATTCTTAAGCAAGACATTTTACCAGATCAGTCAATAAATAAATAACCAGTACTGAATGTTAGCCTTCTAATAGACTGGCATCGGACCCAAGAGTGAAGTCATTTTATGAAACAAGGACAAGCACCGTTCTATAGACTTGAAATGGACTTCAATATCAACTGATTAATGTTACCTGAAAATGTGTTGTCAGAAAACCGAAGTAATAGACTGCTTTTTCCAACACCTGAAATAAACAGAAAAAAAGGTAGGTTGGTTAAATGTTGCTTAACGTTACATCAGCAATTTTCCAGCTATTTGCAGTGAGAACTACTTTATTAATCTTGATGGATTAATCTATGAACAAGTTTGTGTATGCATGTCAAGTGTGAGTGCATTTTATGGTCTGCCACACTCAGGGCAACTTTAAGGTGCTAGCTCACAGAGCCAGTATGCCGCAGACAAGCGTACAACTCCCCCAGTCACAATATACTGACAACTGGTGAACCAGTGAAGGCCAACGGCAAGGAAAATTCACTTTCCCACATGTGGTCTAAGCGGGACTCGAACTCACAGTGGTGAGATACCCTTATTTTGTAGACTGACGTCTTATCCATTAGGCCACCGCGGCCTCTAAACAGAAAAAAGGAATCTTATAAAAAAAATATCATAAATAGATAAACATCAAAATAACACTTATATCTCTTATTATTAGTATTACTACATCATGGATTGAGGTTAGCTAGAACCCAGAAGCCCAACATGGCTCCTAAAAATGAAGCTAGGCCTCTACATTTTACACACTTTCGGTGTTCATAATCATAGCAACTTCTTTTTTGAAATGGTCTGACCCTACATTTTTTTTCTCCTTCCTGTTACAGAAGAAATAAATCATTATTGCGAAATATTGACACGATTCAGAATGTTTCAGATAGTAAAAATGCAAGTGAGCACTTTACAGACATTTCTAAATGTTTGGGGAATTTTTCCCGTTACAATTTTTGGAAGATTTGTAGATTTTGTTACTGATTATTTGGCCCATTTTGGCATTTAAACTTCACAGATTAGATCTAACACTACTAACCACTGCAGTAGCTCAGTTGGTAGTGTGCTCGCTCAATAAGTCATTAAGTTGGAGGTCATGGGTTTGAACCATGACTGGGTCTGACCCAAGACTTAAAACCGGGAAGTGACTGTTCTTTCACCAAGCACTCGGCATTATGAAACAAAAGTCACGGTTCTTTCGGGTGGGAACTTAAAATAAACCAGGTCCCTTTTCACAGTAAGCCTGGCACAATAAAGAACCCTGCTGTATAATGCCACCAGTGCAACACACAGGTAAAATTTCTACACCTTCGCCTATAGCTGGCGACGTCTCGATATTAGTGAAATATTCTTGAGAGGGACGTTAAACACCATTACTCAGCTCAACTCTTAACACCACTACATCGTTTCAACGGTTTGAACTCTAACAGCTGTACCCATTCACTTTTAAGAAGTTACACATGTGAGATGTCATTTCCTACGAGGAGTGCTGATGCCGGTAAGTCCAAAAATTTAAATGTATTCACATAATTATTTATCCGGTATCAGTTGAAATTGTTTATTCATCGGCAGGTGCTTGCTACATCCAGACGAGGTTAAATACAAGATTTAATCCACCTACCACTGTCTCCAATGATTAGAAGTTTAAACAAATGGTCGTATTCACGTGCCATTTTGAATTTCAATTTCCAGCTTAAGGGTTTTAACACACAAGCAACCCTAAAACTTGATCATAAGTCGGAAGTCAGTCAAGTTATTCACGAACCCGGAAATGAGGCGTATATAGAAATTGCACATGCGTACGAGGAATGCGCCAAATCAGTAAAACGTTTGATAAGCACACGAAATAAAAAGGACAAACAAAGCCTGTTTCTACATAGACATATACACTGCTGTAACCCAACGCGACTTTTAGCAGACGCTTTTCATAAATCTACCTATTTCGCCTTTGTGTGAGTGAATAAAAATGGCTAAAAGATTTCTTTGTAATCATCTTAGATCATGTTAATGGATGAAACATTACAGCACGACTAAAGAGTCCAGCTAGATCAAATTTCTTCGACAATATACTTTTTGGCTTCATGGCTTAGCTCACCTGACCAAGTGCCCTATTTGATTTACTGTTTAATGAGATACATATGGCGGGAAACAGTATCAAGACCGCTTTGTGTCTGCGGGGCAGTGAATTGCCACAGACTGTTCACATTTCATTTTTGATTTTATGCTTCCCGGAAAACCGAAGACATTGTGACGTAAATGGTGTTATTAGTGACGTAATCAACAAAGAAATGTGAACAGTGTGTGGTAATTCACTGCCCTGCACACACGATGCGGTCTTGATACTCTTTCCCGCCAAATGTATCTCATTCATGTCCGGCGAAGCACACGTTTTTCAAGCTTTTAGATATAATAATCAATAAATTTTCTATCATGTCATATACCGTTGTGAAGTATGCATTTTGTCGTAAGAAATTAGTACCAATGTATGCATACCATCTCGGTCAGAAATGAAACGCATAACTTTTTTAAAATCCTTACGGGGATAGATATGCCATTGTTTACTTTTGGACCAGACGAACGGAAGTTGCAATCATCCGGGCAATGGCAAGTTTCATCCTGAATTTGCCCATCGTGGGTACGATCCCTTAACAAGGGGAAACAACTCCTACAATTTGTTGATTACAGCTACCGTACTGTTTTTTTTTCTATCTCACCTGGTCAAAGGCCATGTGAGCTTATGGCATGGCGAGGCGTGCATCAGTAAACTTTAATCTTTTTCTCCGAAACTAATGGGCCAACTGAAACCAAATTTGCCATGGAAGGTCCTTGACGGAGTCTAACTAAAATTTGTTCAAATAATGGCGATCGAATATCCAAGATGGCCGCTGTTACTAAAATAGACAAAACCTAAAAAAATCTTCTTCTCTTGAACCTTTCATGGGAGGCAAAAACTGATGTGATATTTGGATTCTACATGGTCTTAACCTTTAAGTTTGGGTCCAAAGGTCAAGGTCACAGTAGCAAATCAATACCAAAATGGTTAATTATCTTGAAAACTATAAACTTTTTGTATAGGCATGTATATTAGAATATTGTTGGTATTGATGCAATGATCTTTTTATATATAGATTATGGTCATTGATTCAGAGGTCAAGGTCACAGATGTTAGTAGCAAGTTTCATAAATATCTAAATATCCACATCAGAGTTATTGATCCTTAAATGTAGTATTTATTGTGTTTTTGTGCTGTTAACGGCCCAGGTGAGCGGTACAGGCCCTATTGGGCCTCTTGTGTTTGGGTAGTCTCCCTTTGGTCAGACAATCTTACCAGTGTGAAAAAATGGAATTGTGGTACATGCGCAATTCAATTCTTTTTATACTTCCCGTCGTCTGAATGGCTCATCCTAATTCAGATGTCTATAATTGATCAATAATTTCCGAATTAAATGGTTTTAAATATATGAAATTTTATTAGCACAGTCAAAGTTTGTACATTAAAGTGTTTGGAAAAGGGGGGGGCATGACTGTTGGCCATATGCTAATATTTTAGTTACTTATAAATAATTCAATCTTAGAACATTGCATATCTATTTAAATGCTGTTATTGGTAATTACAAAAAAAATCTTTCATTGAATATTACCATGGCTTCTGTATCAGTATAGAATTCGTTGATGAGTGATTGTCTAGGTCGTAGACAACTTTTGGCACTTACGAAAAACAGTACGACGAGAATTGGATTAGTAAAATTGTACCTCGTTAACAATTTTCTGATCAAGTACTCATTGACAATCCTAGTATTTTTATGAAATTACTTTTACATGCATTAAATCAAGAGAGACTCGTAAAGAAGAAATGGATTTTAGGACTTTGAAATAATGTGGCAGTAAGCAAGGAAGCCACATCAAGAGACACTATAATGAGGTTTTAGGTATTTTTATGAAATTAGACTTCTTCACTTACATATATAGAGGCAGTCAGTTCTGGGGTGGTGGAGAAAACTGGAGTATCCACCAACCTTCGGCAATCAAAATGACAAACATTCTCACACTAGGATCTGCCAGGAGTGGGATCCAAACTTTGGAGGCGAGTGGCACTGTGATCTGTAAGCTGTGATTTCAAACCACTCAGCCACCAAGGCCCCTCCCATTTTGAGGCAATAATTGAGAAAAGGCATATACATTAATTTTCCCACTTCATTAACAAAATGCACCAACATCTATGCCAATCTTCCCACTGTACTCAAAACTTTCCCTGATCCTTTTTATTTCTGTCTTCAGGTGTCTGTAGGTCTTCCTCCCCTTATTGTTCCTGTTTACACGGGTGTATATTGCCCTGCTCAGTGGTGCTCTTGTTTCAGTCTCCAGGTGCCTGTAGGTCTTCCTCTTATTTGCACTGCTTTTTTTGCTGGTGTACCATTATTCATCCTTAGTGCTTCATAACCCCTAGCACTACTATGGTAGCTCAGTTGGTAGAGTGCTCGCTTATTAAGTGGGAAGTCATGGGTTTGATCTCCAGCCGGGTCTGACCCAAGACTTGAAAGTGGGTAGTGACTGTTCTTTCGCCAAGCACTTGACATTACGAAATGAAAGTAACAGTTCTTTTGGATGGGAACTTAAAATAAGGTCCCGTCTGACGGTGGGCTTGGCACCCTAAAGAACCATGCTGTATAATGCTGTCAGCACAAAGCACAGGCAAAATTTCTGCACCTTCACCTGTAGCTGGCGACATCTTAATACAAGTGAAATATTCTTCACTGGGATGTTAAACACCATTACTCAACTCAAGTCTTAACTCGTAGGATAGATCATAGTTGTGCAAAAGTTTATCAGTTCACTTACAGAAGGTCAGTGGTTTACTCTGGGCACTTCTGTTTCTTCCACCATAACTAGATATAAATAAATCTTGACTTGGGCTTATAACTTCATTCTATTGATAGACAGAGTGGTCTGTGATGTACATATATGGGCCATTGCAGGTGAGTGTACTGTCGCCCTAAAGGTTGCCATAAATGTGGCAATATTGGTAGTACAAAGTAGATTAGAAACACTTGCACAAACTTGAACATCATATAGATTAGTGTTTAGATTAAACCTCGAGATTAATAAAAAAATGTCCTTGTAGTGAATAGCTGAAAAAGTTCTGATAAAACAGAATTCACCAAACCATTCTGTTGTATGTTGTACAAGTAGGCAAAATATTACTCTGTTGTGTACACCACAACTAAAGTCATAAAGTATTTGAAACATGTGGTAGGTTGTGGGTTCTGACTTCAGTTGAGTTGACTGATGGTGTTTAATGTCCCAGTCAAGAATATTTCACTTATATTGAGACGTCACCAGCTATAGGCAAAGGTGCAGAAATTTTGCCTGTGCCTTGCGCTGATGGCATTACACAGTAAGGTTCTTTATGGTGCCAAGTCCAACGTGACACAGGACCTCGTTTATTTTAAGTTACGATCCAAAAGAACCATGACTCATTTTGTAATGCTAAGTGTACATGCTATTTTTAGAACCCATTATTTTCATGTATATAGAGGGCATATAATATTGGAAACATTTAAGATGACACCAGACATGCAAAATATTGGTAGAAATAATCTTTATAAAAGATCCAACAAAAAATAAACAATTTTAATCACCATTTCGATACATTGATTCATTGATACATTTTTCAGTTGATACATTGACATTGAAATTCCCATCAATGACAGCTCTACATGGAAATACTCATGTTGGAGAGGGGTAGCTTGATGTCCCAGTAGTGTAAAGGGTGTACAGACTGATCACGGTGCCACTTGCAGTCTCGGTTTGAATCCAATTAGGGGCAGTTCCTAGTGTAAGAAGGTTTGTCAGTTTGCTTGCCTAGGGTTGATGCTTATTTCTGGGCACTCCGGTTCTCTGCAGTCTGCACCATTCTTAAAATGACCGCCTTGATTGGTGAAAAAATCTTGACAAAATTGTAAAACTGCTAGCTCTGTAAGTGGGAAGTCGTGGGATCAAAACCTGACCAGGTACGACCCAAGACTTGAAAGTGGGTACAGGGTAGTGACTGTTCTTTCACCAAGCACTTGGCATTATTAAACGAAAGTCACGGTTCTTTTAGAATGAAAATTTAAAACAAACGAGGTCCTGTGTCACCATAGGCTTGGCACGATAAAGAACCCTGCTGTTTAATACTTTCTTGACCGGGACCTTAAACACCATTACTCAACTCAACTCAACTCTTTTATATTTTTGCTTAATACTTTTTAAATAAAACGCCTAAAACTTTTTAAATACAATGCCTTCCAATTTTGAAAACAAGACCCAAGGTCATGGTCAGTATGATCTCATAAACTACATCGTTAACTAATGTTAAATATAAAATAAAAGATGATAATAACATCTTGTAATGGTTATATATTTTTAGATTTTTTATTATGCTACATCATTAGTAGGAAACACTAACAGATTTTCTAAATTGATTACCGTAAGTAATTTTGTGAATTGTGGATAAAAATTATAAGATTGTGGGAAGAGAAAGAAAAATATTTACTTCAAAATGTAAGTGTGAGTGTGTGTATGCGTGTGTTTGCACATGCACATAAGAGAAATAGTCTTGGCACATAAAATGGGGAAATGCATGTGTCGTATATTGAAAATTTATTCACCAAGTAAGATATATACCGGTATGTTTGTTTTGTTTAGAATGTCTTTTAAATAAACAATAATGGAAATTGTGTTTGAGCAACAAAATGTACTTTTAAATGCAGTCTGTGTATGTGTGTGTGTGTGTGTGTGTGTGTGTGTGTGAGAGAGAGAGAGCGAGAGAGAGAGAGAGAGTGAGAGAGAGAGAGAGTAGAGCTCAAAAAGGGAAATACATGATATTAAAATAATATTTACCAGGTACAACATATGAGAGAGAGAGAGAGAGAGAGAGAGAATTTATTATGTCAAATGTCAAGATAATGATTTATTTGGCTTTGAATTGTTATTGTCCATTTTAGGTGACCTGAATTTATTTTTAAAGAACTGCATCACTTGTTGCATGGAGTCTTTCTTCTCTCCATCTATCCATTCCATTTCCAGATTAATCTTACGGGATACAACCTTAACACTCAAATTACAATGTAACAGACATGATTCCTCTTTACTCGGGTCCTCATAGACAGTATTAAGTGAGGTCTCATCAGAGTCACAAGCCTTTACAGGCAATACAAGATTTTCACTATTAAAAGTTTCACTAACTTTGTCACTCACACCATGGTCATCTTGCTTTTGGTCCAAACCATGGTCCTCTTTCTTTTGGTCCTTTGAATCAATTTTAGGCAGTTTATTTTGTTGGTCCTCATCTACACCAAGTTTGTTATTTATGGACCTTTTTCTTTTTTTGCTTTTAGTCCCAGACACTTTTTTGTTTAAATCAACATTCTTGTCACCTTTTTGTGAGACTGTAGAATTGGCCAATTGGAATTCTGGAGGCATTTGTGAATCAACCTTTGATGAACTTTCACAAACATGCATTTCTTCTGTTGTGCTGGAATCACATGTACAAGTACTTTCAGAATTGTCCGAACTTTTCTCATCAAAACTTTCACAGACACTAGGTGTCATTTTAATTTGCTGTAGTAATTTAGAATTTGAGGTGCATGTTGGTATATTAGGAGTTACTTCAGCTGTCACCATAGAAGTTGCCTCCACTGTTGTCTTATTAAAACTTTTTTCCCCTATCTCCTTAGTAGAGGTTACCTCCCCTGTCAACACAGTAGACGTTACTTCCCCAGTCTTAATAGTGGAAGTTGACTGCAGGGGACCAGTCACAACAGTTGAAGTTAGCTCCCCTTTCACAGCAGCTACTTCCACTGTCCCAATATTTTTAGAGGTTGTCTCTCCTGTTGCCTTCTTCTCTGTTGGTTTAGAATCTGCCTGGCGTAACTGCTCTCTGCGCTTGCGTCTTTGATGTGACCAGGTATTTTCCTTTGCAGATATGTCTAATGTCTTTAGGGTCTCTGTGTTTGTAAATTCTTTAAAACTTATCTGAAAGGATAAAAAGACAATCTTCATTTAATGGTATAGAGATTTTAAAAGTCAATATTTACAATATTACTGTACCTGTCTTCGATGAAACATGCAGAAGCAATTGTATTTCAATTCCCGTTGAAAGACAATAGGGTCATGACCTTTGATGCGTAGTAGTTTCAGAAAGCACATGTCATACCATGTGGATTTGTTTACAAACAGTATATTACTTGCAGTATTATTCTACTTTTAATAATTGCAATTTTAATCTTAACATGAAGCTATAATATTTGTTGTAAAATTATATGACTATAAATAAAAAATTAGCATGAAATACTTCAGATTATATTTTTCTTTGACAGCTGTCGGAAATTGAAGGCGGAGTCAAACTGTCAATCAACAACAGTTTTGAACATCGGATCAACAAATATTGGTACAAAATACTTATTTAAACAAAAACAAAAATAAATAAAAAAAACAATGCCCTTCATCGAATTTGGCACGCGCCACACTATCTTTCATTACCCCTTGAAATACCATGATCAGAATGTCATTTCTTAATTAAAGAGATACTTAGGTGGTAAATAGCAGACTGAACAACAATTTCCAGTTCCCTGAAAGGCTGTGCTATCCAAGTTAGAGGTTACATTTACCATTAAAACCATCAACAAATATACATTTTGTACTTCTAACAAAAACAAAAAGGTTCAACTGGACAAGCGTTCCTTGACTGGTCCTCTACTTGATAACCATTTGTCCGAGAAGTAGTTTTTGTACATTCAGCTACTACGATTGATTGGATAGGGTTTCACATCCCAGTCAAGAATATTTCACTTATTGAGATGTCACCAGTTAAATGTGAAGTGACAGAAACTTTGCCTGCAAATTTTACAGTGTGCTCATGGCAATATGCAGGGAGGGTTCTTTAACATGCTGTGCCTGCTGTGACACAAGGCATCTGTCTTTTCCAAAAGATCCCATAGAGTTCATTTCTAAATGCTGAGTGCTTGGCTGGGGCTTGATTCCCACCTTCAACAATTGGTAGAGTGCTCGCTCTGTAAGTGGGAGGTCATGGGTTCGATCCCTGGCCAAGTCTGACCAGAGACTTGAAAGTGGGTTATGACTGTTTTGCCAGGTACTCGGCATTATGAAATGAAAGTCACCGTTTTTTCAGATGGGAACTTAAAATAAACGAAGTCCCTTGTCAAGTGGCTTGCATGGTAAAGAACCATGCTGAAAATGCCATCAGCCAATGCACAGGAAAATTTCTGCACCTTCGCCTATAACTGGCAACGTCTCGATATAAGTGAAATATTCTTGACTGAGACGTTAAAACCATTACTCAAACTCAACTCCCACCTTCAACATATGAAGCAAAGACTCTACTGTAGCAGTCACAGCAACTATTAACAAGATAAAAGATAATTGTCCAGTAATGCTTAAGACATAACATTTATAACATTTTCCAGTCACATATTTTCTTGGAGTGGAGAGGAAAGCTTTATGCCTTAGTCAAGTTCTCCTCACATATATCACAGTTCTGAGATGGTGGATGAAACAGGAGTTCCAGAGAAAATCACTGACCCTTCTGGAGCACTGGTGGATGTTCAGGAGTTTAACTTGGATGTCATTTGCCAGTTTTAAAGTCTTTACTTTGACTTTGGGATTGTGATTTTTGACATTGATTGATATGTTTGAGAAGTTACATTTTTATTCTGAACATATTGTAAACACATGTAGACATTATACCTTCAATTCCCCCAGCAGTTCTTTTAACCTCTGTAAGATACAGACCAAGTCATACTTGACTTCTGTGATGTCTTCAGGTATGGGGTACAGCAGGGGAGGTTTCTCTTTCTTACTTTGTTGAAATAATGATTTCTGAAAAAAATTATATGTCAAATTCATTACAATGCCAAATTACTGGTAAAAAAACATGATTTCTGAAAAAAAGTCATGCTGGTATGTCATATATTTGCCTAATTTAAATTATTGATAAAAATAATGTTTTCTAACAAAGCAAAAAGCCATCTGTCATATAATGCAAGATTACCAAGATCTGACCTAGGGGGATTGATTTGTGGCAGTGAGGACCATTGCGGAAGCTCAGTTGGTAGAGTGCTCGCTCCGTAAGTGGGAGGTCATGGGTTTAAACCCGTAATGGGTCTGACCTCAAGACTTAAAAGTGGTTGGTGACTGTTCTTTTGCTAAGCACTCTGCATTAGAAATGAAAGTCACGGTTCTTTCAGATGGGAATTTAAAATAACTGAGGTCCCGTGTTGTGGTGGGCTTGGCAAGATAAAAAACCCTGCTATATAATGCCATCAACACAATGCACAGGCAAAATTTCTGCACCTTCGCGTATAGTTGGCGACGTCTCGATATAAGTGAAATATTCTTGACTGGGATGTTAAACACCATTACTCAACTCAACTCTAATACTATAATGGAACATAATACATGCATTAAAAAGAACTATGAAGCAGAAGTTTAGTTACAATAAAGTGAAAATGGTTTGATAATGCTCTTTGCATAGGTGTTGTTTTGTGGTGCATTGTTGTCGTCCCTGGTCCCTGTTTCACAATCATTCCTTCACTGAGATTTTCCTAAACTTAAATCTGGCAAAATTGAAATATTAATAATTTCCTCATTTTATAGGATATTCAGGAAATTAAGGTCTCATTTTGACGATTGGTTCAAGCTTTTAAAATCTGTGTTCTAGCTTTGTAGAAAATTGGTATTTTGAGTTCCATAAAAGATTGTCAAAATTATTTCATGGTGTCCTTTTCTGTGGTTTGACCATTGAATTGCTGTTTTATTTTCGCGGTTTAAAACATAGAACGCTTTACACACAAATAAAGACTAATACTTCATGGCAGTTTTATTAACAAGCTTGTCCGAGAATATGGCGAAAACTAAACCCCCATGATATGCAATACTTACTGGAAAGTTAACAGTTTTATCAAATGTCCAGGCTATTCCCCATCTCATAGTCTTTCCTTGACAAAATTCAGTTGTTGAATATTTCAGAATCTGAAATAGATATCATTAAATGATTACAAAATCAAAATGGATTCAATGTCACTGTAATGCATGAGTTTAAAATCCCCGGACCAGAGGTCAGGGGTCTTTTGATTTTAAAATGGGACTTTAAACTGTTACATTTTATCAGGTCCAATTTTCAGATTATTCTACCTCTGCACATAAAAAAATCTTGAATTGAAACTGATTTTTCTAACTGATCTTCTTGACATTTCGATTGTAAACCAAAGTTATTGTCTAACATTTATGGGAAATGAAATTAGAATGCACTTGACCTCAATCACTGAGCATTTGAAATATTCAGACAATCTATCAAGGTAATTCAAGAATATTTATCAATTTGGTTAATAATAATGTTTTCACCGATTGATTTTAATTGATAATCAATCAATTATGCAATTATGACCAAATTTTATTAATCAATTAGTCAATTAAAGTACTGCATAATCAATGATCAGTTTCCTTTTTTGGCGGGAAGAAACTATGGGCAGAAAACAAGAAATACCAAAATTATTGCCTTGGCTCTTCTCATCGAAGGGCTATTCATTTTCCAAGACTACATATATATTTAAAAGCTGTAAAAGTTTGATGGACCTGCTGTTTTTACCAGGACCCATTTTCAGATTATTCGACCAGGTAAACCAGCACTTTTTTAAGCTATTATTTCATGCATACCTGCTGCTTTCTAAGTTCTTCTTTAATTTCAGGTAAACTTGTTTTCTTTCCAACCATTGTTGTGTAGACTCTGTGTAGAGAAAATTAGAAGTGAGTTAAAACAAATGTGACAAGTAGAATTCAGGATTTGATGGGAAACTTGTAAATTCTGACAAGGATTTACATGAATGGAATGACAAGTAATGGTGTTTATCCCCAAGTCATGATTACTACTTCATTTATATGAAGATGGTCAGTTCTAGTATCGTGGAGGAAACCTGAGTATCTAGAGAAATTCACCGACCTTCGGCAAACAAACTCACAACCTTTCTCACACTAGGATCTGTCCCAGGAGGGACTTGAACCTGAGTGGTAAGTAGGCATGTGATCTTTAGAAAATTCGGCCACCGAAGCTGCTTGCACGAATCATGGAATATTTAATCTAGGTGGTTAAAGTTGCTGTGATCTGCAAAAATTTAACAGAAGTTATAACTGAAATGGGATGTTATTTCAAAAATGTTTCTCAATGAATCCCAAATGGGAAACCCATGTTTTCCCAACCATGTGCATGATCAAAATATGAATACAAAATGGCAAATCTACTCTACCCAAAGATTGTGCCTGTGAAGTTTCATAAAGATCTGTTAAAAACATGTAGATTTTGAGAAAAGTAGCAGACAAAATTTAGCAGACGAAATGAGTAAAACCGGTTATATTATATGCATCACTGATTCTTACCTGACTTTTGATTTCAACTTGAGTGAATCTGTAATCAGGCGTTTGATAAAAACCACCTCCCCCCCCCTGATGATACTCTCTGTGGCACTGGCAGTGTTGACTGACCGGGGATCTGGTCTGTCTGCTGACCTTGAGGTAGACACAGCCTGGGCCTCGAGGTGGTCTGAGAAGAATGGTGGATTGCACATACAGAAATCAAAACTCTGATCTTCTTTGTCCTTCAGAGCATCATATAAAATACAATCACTGGACACTTTTAACACTGAAAGAAAAAATATACACATGAACTAAGGTGAAAAGTCAATATAGCTAAACATGAACTTTGACCTCTGCATAATTTAGTCAGTTCTGAACCAGTTGTATAATCCTCGAAGAATATTCAGTTTGTATCAATATACCAAGTATCTGTTATACTAGTAATATACCAAGTAACTTCTACCAATAAATTCAATGCCCTGAAATTTTGACTAATGCTATTCTTTTTTGTGTTAAAGTTACCTTGAAATTTTACCTTGTTTTTTACCCTTTTTTGTGTGTGTGATCCGAAAGACCTATCAATTTAAAATCTCTATGACAAACACTCAACCAAGAAAAAAATTTCAATGGAAATGTGACCCCAGTTTGATTCCAAGCATCATATGCAATTGGGTATTGCTTCAACTACAGGTAATTGGACATGTGGGCTTTTCACCAGAGTTTTCCTCTTAGACTAAAGACCTTGGTCTAAAATCCAAGTCAGTGACCTAGTTTTATATAAATATTACAATGTAAAGCTTGTTTGAAACTACTGCGATAATTTTAAAATCTTTTAAAGAATTTAGCGCAAACTACTGTTTCAGCCCTAGGAGTTTGATTTGGCTGGGAATCATACCAACAACCTTTCACTTGAGGAGAGATTACTGTACATACTGAGCTATAGTAATAATTCTGTTGCTATTTACCTTTGATATGTTCATTCATCTTGTTGGATGCCACATTTTTCTCTGCATAAGTAAAATTCATGTCATCAACCTCTGTAGCTAAGAATGACCAGTTGTTCCCATGACAACCAAGAATTGGATAAATACATGATGCACCAGTACCTAAAATTAACAATATAAAATCAAAGTACTGAAAGTACTGCAAGCAAAGTATCATATTCAATGGTATTGTATGGTTGACAAAATGTCAAATACAGTTAACCTTGATTCAATGCCACCATTTGATTTTGGTGTTATAAAGGCATTTGGTGATAAATTAAGGGTGACTTATCAAGAAAACATAATGTTGAGCCTTCAAAACAGTGTGTCAAAAAGCAAAGTTACAGAGGGATATTTTAATAAGTTTTTCCAAATGATAAGTTGTCAATTAGTACTTGAGAAAATCTAAAGGTATTTACAATATGCAATAGAAAAATAAAGTCCACCATATGTTTCATAATATATTATAGAGTAAAGATCCCATCAGAGTTGAAAATTAAGACCAGTCTGCAGGCCCAAGACCTGAAAAATTTTGTAAATTCTCTTGTATGCCCTAATAGAAAACAAATGTAATTTGAAATTCTGACTGGTTAAAATTTCAGCCTAATATCTAACAGTAATACAAACCTATGTCAATGCCTTTGATTGGGTTATCTCCCTTTTTCCCTAAAATATCCTCAATCCATAAGATATAATTTAAACGTAGTGGTATTGTGGGGATTAATCTATCCAATGGCAGGTCAATATCTAATCCAAAATCCTCTTTTAGCAGTGTCACAGTCAGTTGCCTTAGCGATGGTGGATATTTATAATCCAAAAATATATTCCCAGCCAAATCCTGGAAAACATGTTTGCGAAATTCCGGATATTTAATAGCAAGGGCTTTATAATCTGGTTTCTTTTGTTTATAAATATTTCTTGGATGCATATATTTGTTCAAAGCCATATTCTTAAGTTTTCAAACGATTCTGAAAAATATAAAAAAAATTGATAACATTATAAATGTGTAATTATTAGAAAGTTAAGTCTATCTGTTTTCATATCAAAACTTTTCTCTGACCTAGGCTGCGAGAAGCACTGTGATCCATAAGCAAGCGGTTGAATGTGTGAGTTTATAGATCACCGTGTCTCTTACCATCCCAATCCCACTCTGGACAGATTCAAGAGTGTGCGAAAGTTTGTCAGTTCACTTGCAGAAGGTTTGTGGTTTTTTCGTACAGGCTCTCCAGTCCCTGAACTGACAGTCTATATATAAAGTTACCAGTCACCATTTCATAGCATGTTGGTAAATCAAATTTTGGCATTATGAAGGGGTTTGACCATAACTGAGAAACATTTATTGCAGAATGACAACAGAACTGGATTATTCAATTACCAAGGTAATCAATTACATTATAGCCATAAAAAGACTGTTTCTACAGAAATTTGGGTGTAATGATGTCATTTCTACGGATCAGACAGTTCTTCGGGGAACATAAGCTAAACTCTGTGGCAACTAATTGATCAAGATAGATTCACACCAAATGTCCCCCCACAAAGAGAAGCTTTTAAAGAAAAACAGAAGAAATAGATTTTTTGACTTCAAAATAGTGTGGGAAGACTCTACTCACTTATTAGGTTTATTGATGGGACAAAATCTGTATGAAGGGCATACCATACAGTTTAGCTGGTGCTTGATCCCATGAGATTTACATCATGAGTTTGTCACTATAATCAACTGGCTTTATACAGCCAAACTATCAGTTTTGTTTTGTTATTTTAATTTAAACATTAATTCCATGTGTGATCTGTAATTTATATTTTTCTTTTTAAAAATATCTGTGCTGAAAGCCTGAAGGAGGTATTTAGTAGATTGATTTAAATATTTACAACTGTTAGAGGCTAACTTACAAGTTTTGATGAGATCACTCAAAGAAGGATTAGATGGCTTGGGCTTGTTTTAGAATGGAAGGGAAATGCATACAACTAATGAAGCATTAGGATGGACACCCCAAGGGAAAAGACCTCGCAAAAGGCCAAAAACAACATGGTGAAGAACTGTAGAAGGTCAACTGAAAGATCTGCAGCCGACTTGGGGAGAGGCTGAGACAAAGGCAAAAAACAGATCTGAGTGGCGAAATCTTGTATTGACCTTATGCTTCACCTGGAGCGAAGAGGATAGGTAGATGGGATACAAGTTTTGTCTAATCAGATCAGATGTTAAACATTCAAACAATATTTTTGTGTATCACTCAAATATTTGTCAGACTTGACTCCGGGCAAGATTTGGTCGCAATAAGCTACGCCGTTTTGAGCTTGAATTGTTAAGAGTCTGACAACGGCACATTGTCCCAAAATTAGCTTGCTGTTGATCTCGGACTCTAATTATTTGGATTAAGAACATAGGCAGTGAGAGGTGATGTCATGGTCAAATCAACCACCCCTAACTCAACCCCCTCCAATTGTAGGTGGCCGATTTCTGTATTTCCACAGGGGATCTGGTTCTGTCATCTCACTGTCCCTTATCATCAATAAAACAGCTGTAAAAGAGACTGCTGGTTACAGGAATAATTCTGTCATGCGACTCCACCACGAATCCTAGTCACTTCGGCACCGGGTCATTTCGGCACCAGGTCATTTCGGCACTTGGCAAGTCATTTCGGCACCAGGTCATTTCGGCACCGGGTAATTTCGGCACCAGTCCCGAGTCATTTCGGCACCTTGCTAATACACTTACTATTAACAGCTGATTAATCGTCAGTACTGTAAATTATTGGTTATGTATAACTTTGTCATAATTCTGAGGACATAATTATAATAATCACACTATTGACGTTTTCCCTCTACACAACCCAGTGCACATATCATTTTTATCCACTTTTTACAATGTTTATATGTAACACCCAGAATTTACATTTAAAATAATTCTGTTGAAGTTTAAAAAATGAAAAAATTCAGTATTTTAATGGTATCGAATGACAAAATATTGGCAGAAATTCATAATTCATTTTCAGTCATTTTCTTTTGAAACGAAGTTTAATATTTTTTCTATGAAAATTTAAAGATATATAGAAATCTGATAATTAATTGGTCTTGGTATATGATTGTATTATTGTATTTTGTGAATAAAATATTGTTTAAATTAAAACAAACAATTTTTCCACAATTTCTGCAGAGATTGGCGTTTTCAATTAAATACTTTTGACTTGTTATATTGTATTTTGATTTAGGTAAATATATTCTTGACTAGCTACGAAAGTAAAATATTTTGCAAAGCCGCATATTCTTGATAGGCTACTCAATTAAAATATTCAAAAACTTGAAAAGTAGCATATTAAACACATGTAAAAACATATTTCAGCAACACCAATCAATCCACGCGGCCCAGATTTCAACACATTTTCCACTCTAATCTACCAGTCCACACCATTTCTTTATTATTGATCTAAAGAATTTGTAAAAGTAAATAATCACGGTACCGCTGATGCACCGGTAATTATTATTATTTTTTTTTAAATTTTATTAATTTTTAATTATAGCTACTTAAACACATTCTGTAGTGATTTTATTGAAATAAAAATTTTAAAAAATGGAGGTGCCGAAGTGACCGATCGTAGATGCCGAAGTGACTTATTGTAGGTGCCGAAACGACCTTGTGCCGAATTGACTCGGTGCCGAAATGACTTTTTCTACAGGTGCCGAAATGACCTGGTGCCGAAATGACTTGCACCCCTCCACCACCCCCCCTTTACAGACCTCAAATCATCAATATATATTTTAGGGTTGTTTTCAGGATTGTTTATCATATTAAATGATCTAATTTTTTAAAGATATATGAAAAAGTACCGGTAAATAACGTTTGGTGATATGACAATCTGTATTAAAAGTACCACAACGGTGACAAAGTAAACTTTTGATCACGTTATTGAAACGACAACTTTCTCATGGGCGCAGACATCTTGAATCTCGCAAATTATCGAAATTCGCGATAACAACTGACATCCGGATTAGGTAATAAGCATGCGCAGTTAATGAAAAATTGGGTGAAATTTTACGTGTGGAGTCCTTAGAAAGGGGGCATTTTCGCTAATTATCCGACTTGCCTGAGGGATATAACAACATTTATTGAACGGTAAAATACACTTTTAATTACTGGTCTAATTAATGCTTGATTTGATGAAAAATATTGTCTTTAGCTGACTTCATTTTTCAGAAGTTTTACCTTTCACCCTGAAGATGGCGGTTGTGACACTGACAGATACCATGCAAAAATTATCATTTCATTAAGAAAATGCACAGAACATTCAGTGACAGTTGTTGCATAGTGTTGATTTGATTACATAAATCTGCACGTTCTTAACCCAAACAAAAATCAAATACATGAATTGTAAACTGTCCTTGATCAAGTTGTTGAAAATAAATTATTCCAAATGAGGCTAATCTGTCATTCTAAATTTTTCTAAAATTCAACACAAGAATGTTTAAATTTTGTGACAAGTTTAACAAACATTGATAAGCAAGTTAATGATACTAACTTTTTACTGTCTTGCAAAAAAGTTTACTGATGTGTGCCTGTCTGTCTGTGGGATGTAAATAAACCCCAGACTCCCAGACAGTTGCAGACTGATTAAACATGCGTTTTCATGTTCTGCATCTTTGATGCTATTTGGCTATCAAATGCCACTGTATGATGAAGTATTGTTAGGTACAAAATCTGCTGTCATGCGGAATTTTATAAAATAGTCACAATCTATGACGAGCAAAGCGCCATAATTATCCAAATCACAATGCATATATTATTTGCTCCAATTTATCACACCACAGATTGTCACAGAAATATGAGGAAGTATCAACTAGATAGAAATAACAGCATGTGTCGGATAGTCTGCCTTGTTAGGAATTAAGATTAGCAGGGACCCAGTATCCTGTGACTCCTAAAACTTGGTTTTGGCCCCTAAATGTTTACACTTACTGTAGGAACCACTGTGACAGTGAAGTTCTCTTTATATCCATAGAAAATCAAATAAATTTGAATAAAGTTCAATATTTTTCACTTACTTTACCTAGTCGTAACAGGAAATATTTTGCTCATCCGCGATTAGCCCAAAATATATCTGCATAGGGAAAAACGTTGGTGCTATGGGGATTTAACGTTGAAAAACCATGCAAATGGCGGCTTCTGTTGCACATATGACGTAAAACGTCATTAAGGACATCACATCCGGTGTAAACATCGCCATTTTCGCATGTGTAAAATCCCCATACCGCCAACACTTTCCTTTTTACAGACATACTTTATGACAATCGCGGATGGCATACAGATTTCCTGTTACGACTAGGTACAAGTAAGTGAAAAATATCAAGCTTTATTCAGATTTATTTGATTTTCTATGGATATAAAGAGAATTTCACTGTCACAGTCACAGTGGTTTCTACAGTAGGTATTTATTACTATTAAATCTACTTTTCTGAAATGAGTGTAAATCAAAATCGTTAAGTTTCATTATTCATCCCTGTAGTAGTTGCCATCATAGTGGTTAGTGTGCTTTATGTATATGACATTTGGTTTTAAAATTTGTTTTATTGAATTTAACTTAAAAAATGTTTTTAAATGCAATTGCAATAGAAGGATAAAAACAAAACAGTAATAATGATGTAACCACCAAACCACGAACAAGAAGCATTTGAAACAGACTGAGCAATATAAGATAAGATAAGGGGTATTTTATTTGGTAATGGGAGGTTAATAATAAAGAAAGCATACTGCATATTGCTTTATAAGGTCAAGATTTAGACAAGGACAACTTTCAGGATTACCAAGGCATATTTTGAGACTTGTAAACTTAGATTTTGTCAGGTTGGCAGTGAATGGTATATTAAAACTATGAAAAAGTTAAATTGTTTTGATACTCTAGTTATCTTATTTGGTGCATGCTTGGTCTGTATTTGGAGGTCAGTTCAAACAACTGTTTGGATCCTACGAAGACCTGAAAATAGGTAGTGACTGTTCTCTGCTAAGCACTCAGCATTTAGAAATAAAAGTCATATGGTCCTTCTAAAAGTTCAGGGTTAAGATAGAAGGGTCCACTATCTCATTGCTTCTATGCCATGCTAAGTCTGTGCCACTTAACATTACACATTTTAGATACTCATTATGGCTACAACTTCTTTTCTGAAATGAGATGGGCCCCTAATGAAAATATTAAAAGCTTCATCCCTGAGAGACCATATAAACTGATGCCAAGTGTTACAGTAGGCATGACACTAAAGAATCTAACTGCACATTGCCACTTCACCTGTAGCTGGTGATATCTCAATATAAATAAAATATATTTTTTATCAATAATCAATATTTTGACTGGGATAGCAAAGACTGCACACATGTACACTCCTTGATGTAATGTCTGCATGCAGTATTATCAAGTTACAAACTTGAACTACTCCAGTGCTTTGACTAACAGTACATGTATTTATAAGCATAGAAGATTCTGCGTCAAGACTCAAGTAAATAGGTCATAGGCTAAAATACTTAGGAAACCATATGTGATAGAAAATCCCAAAACATGCATGATGCATACTACCCTGTTCATAAAGACAAGTGTGTGTATAGCTCAGCTGATAAAGCACTCATCTATAGTGCAGGAAGTTTCTTTTTTCTTCTCAGAATTGACTACATTGACAATATAAGTGATAGAATTTTGATTTGTAGTTGAGTAATAATGTTCCCAGTCAAGAATATTTCACTTACCGCCGGGTATAGGCGAAGATGCAGAAATTTTGCCTGTGCATTGTGCTGATGGCATTGTAGTTCAGGGTTCTAGAATTTTGATTTTGACTTAACCCACAATTTTACTCTTCACTTTATTTTCTTTACATTTAAATTGCTACACTTTCACAACACAAATTGTGATAAAGTAACAACCATACTTTCATCGACCAGACTACTGAGCTCTACTGCCTTATGTTTCATTTAAAATTGTCATGTTTTCTAGTCCTGGCATAAACACTGCAATAAATAACCCCTCTGAGAGTAATAAGCTATGTTCCAATGCCAGTGACTAGAATAATTGTCAGTGGAAGCAAGATCATTGTTCAGCCAATCAATCAATCAATCGAGCAAAAATAATTTAGAAAATAATGGTTATAAAAAATTCTGTCTGAGTGATTTACATATTTTGGATTGTTGCAGTGTTTAATAATCTATATTAAATGATATGTTTTAATGATTGGTGATCCGTAATTGGAATAACTGAGCAAGGTATTATTCATAGCAATCTCACGTAATCCCATTAAAATATCTACTGGTTTCTTTTTTCAGTACATTAGTAATTGCATTGATCTTGAGATAATCTATAAAATAGCTGCACTTACTGAATTTAGTATTGTATTGTTGTTGACCTTATTGCAGAATTTACGATATTGTTATGGCTACTCTGAGATTTTCACTTATAATATTGATTTGGGGTTCCTGTATATTTCATGATTTAGCTCACCTGAGCTAAAGACCTAGATGATTTTATGTTGTTGTCCTTATTGCAGAATTTACAATATTGTTATGACTACTTTGAGGTTTTCATTTATAATATTGATTTGGGGTTCCTGTATTTCATGATTTAGCACACCTGAGCTAAAGGCCTAGATGATTTTATGTTGTCCTTATTGCAGAATTTACAATATTGTTATGACTACTCTGAGGTTTTCATTTATAATATTGATTTGGGATTCCTGTATTAACTATTTCATGATTTAGCTCATCTGAGCTACAGGCCTACAATGTAGACAATGTCTTTATTGTAGAATTTACAATATTGTGCCAAAAAAAAAAAAACCATAAAATTGACAGAATCCAGTTGTTTTGAACATTTCTTTTACAACATTTTTATTAGAATTTAATAGTGGCAGGGGTTGCAAAAGAAAGTTCTGAATTTTTTTTTTCTCACATGTACTAGTATTTAGTGGATCCAAACATTTCCATGCCAAAATGCACCCAACTGGAACATACCCATTTTTGGAAAAAAACATTTAAACATACCAGGTACTCACATTTTTACAAGAACATGAAACATTCAAATATATCAAGTTGTTTTAAACTAAAAAGCATGCAGTATGTTATATTTATGTGTTGGACCTGTACTATCAGGTTATTGACTTTTTTCATTCATTTAAAGCCACATATATTGGCAGTAAATTACGAACAAATAAATAATTAATATCTGTTTCAGTGTAGAGTAGCTGTAGAATCCTACATAAAAAAAGAAAAGTCAAAAGAGCTTGCATTTGTCACCAAAAACTAAAAAAATATATATAACTTGAAAGACCTATTAATTATTAATTAAAGAAATTTAGAACTTTTCTTTGATAAATAGTTTTTGAAAAATTTAATGATTTTACTAAATTTGGATGTTAAGTATATCCCTTAAAATTATGACCCCTCAGACTGAAGTGAATTTTCCTTGCCGTTGTCCTTTACTAGTTCACCTGGTGTCAGTATAATGTGACTGGGGAGTGGTACGCTTGTCTGCAGCATACTGAATCCGTGAGCTAGCACCTTAAAGTCGCCTTGAGTGCACACTAGTACAAGGCAGACCATACAACACACTTGCGCTTCATGTGCATACAACAATTTGTTCATAGATTAATCCATAGAGATTAATTAAAAATAGTTTTCGTGGCAAATAGCGGTAGCTGGAAAATTGCTGATGCTATGTTAAGCAACATTCAACCAACCCTTAACTTATGATGTATATCAGACATGTTTGTATTAATTCTGATTCAGGCCTGAGGGATGGTCATTTATTTGTTAACTTGTCTTTGGAATTCCTTATTCTATATTTCCATTCCTGGTAATCAAAATCGTCATTGGCCACTCATTTCTGAGAAATTCTTTCAAAAAGTAACCTATTTTACCAAATTTCTATATTTTCAACCTTCCATTCCTTAGTAATATACTTAGTGATAGCCGAAGTCATTGGTTACTAATTTCTGAGAATTATTTTTCAAAAAGTAACATATTTATCAAATGTATGACTATATTTTCCCAAATTTTGGAAGTTTTGGGTACTAATAACTTCAGATTTATGAAAACATAGCTTTTTTATGTATTGGCTAAATTATTTTTGGACTTGTTGTATAGTAAGGGATTATCAGTATCAGTACTTCATCTATATATGTACTACCATGGTATATACAGTACATGTAATGTATATATATAGTTGAGATTGGATCAATACAGAGTGATTAGTGTGGTCTGTTGTATTATGGTATTTATATAGAATATTGATCTGTAAACAACAATAGGGATGTTAAATCCTCAATACCCACACTTTACAATGTTAATAATCATTTAAAAGACAACATATATTAATATATTTTAACATATTATACAAATATTACAGATATTGTGTCTCTCTAGATGACTTGTTAATTCTAGTCAAGATTTTATTTTGGAACAAGTTCCTTTTATAGCTTCCACTAAAATTATGATTCTGTCTGAATACAACCTTAAAATGACTCAAGTTATTTTTGAACATTTCTGTGAAATGTATTTTTTTTCAAATTTTATCCTATAATATATATGGGTTAGGGTACAAAATCCTGAAAAGGAACTCTTGCAAAGAATGAAGTTGAGAAAGAGATACCGATTCTTAATTTTTCACTTATATAAAGATGGTGTGACTGTTCCGGGAAAGTGGTTGAAACTGGAGTACCTAGAAAAAACAACCAACGGAGTGAATTGATACTTCTTCTTGCAATAAGATCTACCCAAGCAGGATTTGAACCTAGACGTCGAGATCCATGTTGGACCACTTGACCACCGACTCGCCGAGTACCCCAGTTTGGATAAGCTGTATTTATTTAATTCACGCTATTATGATGACTGGAAAATTGTCAGATTTTACTATGTACTGCTTTTGGATGATGTATTATTTTAAGTCACAGTTTTTAAGACACAATATATAAGGTATAAATGTTTGAGGTAAATTAAGTTATCCATCTTACTACTTATAATTGACTGGTCTGATATTAAAGTCTCAGTAGTTTAAAGGTTCAATATGGAAGATGTATGTGAATATACATGTAATTGGTAGTACATGTATGCTGTCTTGGCTGGTTAATTAATCCCCCCCCCTAGCTTTTGTTACATTTTAAATTCTGTTTTTGAGTCAGTGTGGAAGGTATAGATTGTGTGTGTTTACAGCCTTTCTCTCTTGGTATGAATATTTATTAATTGTCTTTATTTTTTCGGGCACTCTGGTTGTCTCTTGTTATCTCAGCTCATAAATGATCACCTCAATATAATCCACTCCAGAATCTACCCAGATAAACACAAATGCTTCTTTCTCATAGTAAAGAGCCAAATTAAATTTTTAGCTCACCTGAGCCTTTCGGCTCAGATTAGCTATTGCTATCTATCTCCGTCCGTCGTGTTTCGTACGTAAACTTTACATTTTAATCTTCTCCAAATCTACTGAGCCAAATTTATGAAACTTGGTGATTATAATGCCTGGGTAACAGGCTTTCAAAATTTTGTTCAGGGTTTGACCACGCCCAACAATATGGCTGCCGTTACTATAAATAGCCAAAAGACAAAGAAATCTTCTTCTCTAAAACCAGAAGCTGCAGGCAAATTTTGATTAGATTTTTGGATTCAGGATACCTAGATACATTAAAATTGTGTTTTTCATGAAAATTGGACGAAAAATAGGTTACACGTTTTTTGCGTAAAATTATGTAATTTTTAAAATGAGACATTTATTGTTATAACTTCATAATGGCTGAAGATAATTTTTTCACTGTTGATCTTGTCTTGTGATTTTCTTCCGATTGATGTCAAAGGTCAAGGTCATGTCCAGTTTTTGACCTTTGATAAAAAATGCTATTTTTTAAACATTTCTGGTGATAATGAGGTAGGATTTTTGGTTAATTGTAGGTATTGACATGACGATCATTTTGATATATCGATTAAGGTCATGGGTTCAAAGGTCAAGGTCACAGATGTACAAGTTTACCAAAATTGCTAATTATCTGCAAAACTGTGAACTTTTTGTATAGGCATGTATATTAGAATATTGTAGGTAATGGCCCAATGGTCATTTTGATAAATAAATAAAGGTCATGAGTTCAAAGGTCAAGGTCACATGTAAACAAGTACTGAAATGATTATTTATCTCAAAAACTAGACTTTTTGTATAGGCATGTATATTAGAATATTGTAGGTAATGGCCCAATGGTCATTTTGCTATATGAATAAAGGTCATGAGTTCAAAGGTCAAGGTCACAGATGTAAACAAGTACTAAAATGATTATTTATCTCAAAAACTATAGACTTTTTGTATAGGCATGTATATTAGAATATTTTAGGTATTATCCTAACGATCATTTTGATATATGAATGAAGGTCATGGGTTCAAAGGTCAAGGTCACAGATGTGAATGAATACCTAAATGGTTAATTATCTTAAAAAATATTAACTTTTTGTATAGGCATGTATATTAGAATATTGTTGGTACTGGCACAGTGGTCATTTTGATATATGAATGAAGGGCATGGGTTCAAATGTCAAGATCACAGATACAAACAAGTACTGAGATGATTATTTATCTCGAAAACTAAAACTTTTTGTATAGGGATGTATATTAGAATATTGTCCTAATTATCATTTTGATATTTGAATAAAGCTCATGGGTTCAAAGGTCACAGGTGAGCGTTAAGGCCCATGGGCCTCTTGTTAAGAGTCTAGGTTATTTTCCACATTATATAAATGTTTAATTGATAATACATGTATACACAATGTATTGAGTTGTAATTTAACCCCGTGATTGATTGGTTGGATGAGTTTATTTTTAACGGTCAATATGGAAACTAGCTGTACTGGAAGTTGTTTTTTGTACCAGATAAGGATTTTTTCCACTGGAGGAAAGAGTCAATATGGAAGATGTATTTTTGTGCCTTTTCCACGGTAGATAATTGTGTTTTAATTGATATTGGTCTACTGGTAAATTAACCCTCATGTAGCAGCAGACGGTATGGTATGCACATGACTGAGTTGATTTTATTTTTAAGAGTCAATATGGAAGAGGTATTTTTGTACCTTTTCCATGGTGGATATTAAATTGTGTTTTAATTGATATGTCTACTGGCCTACTACTGGTAGTAATTAAGTGACATATTGGTCTACTGGTAAATTAACCCTCCTTGTAGCAGCAGACTGTATGTACATGACTCAGTTGAGTCAATATGGAAGATGTATTTTTGTACTGGATAAGGATTTTTTTCCACCTGGGATAAATATTTTAATTGATAAGTCTACTGGCCTACTAGTAAATTAACCGACATATTGGTCTACTGGTAAATTACGGTAACCCTCATTGTAGCAGCAGCCTGTATACATGACGAAGCACTGTTGTTTTATACTGGTATATACATATATAATTATCTGTGATGTAATCAACTTTATTGATTGTATTGAGAAGGAAGGCCGGTCTGCCGGCAGCTGGTGCTAAAGTCTCTCCGATCATCTTTAAATCTATATAGTTGGTCACTTAAACAATAGCTGGTTAAGTCTGAGAGATGAGAAGTTTATGACTTGACAAGATGACCTGGTCACTTGATGATGACATGTGGCTTTAGTATCCATCATTGCATGTCACTAATTATTTGTCTAAAACCATATACATGTACTTCTACTGTCTAGGCTAGGCTAATGTAATGTGTAGAGTCTGTCATGTGTTTGTCAAAATTTAAGGGTCCCAATCCATATACTGTCATGTGTTTGTCAAAATTTAGGGATCTTCCTTACAAGTTTAGTTCTTATTGATACAGCAGTTTTAGAAAAAAGAGAGCAAAATTCTGCAATCGGGAATAGTTAAGATTATTTATTCATTAGGTCTAAAAAGCTCGTAATTGAATATATGATCTAATTGTTTTGAGATAAACTACTAGCCCCTCGGTAATACTCTAATCCTGACCAATTGTTACTAGCCTCAGGCTAGTGTTAGTGTCGACCCCTGGTTAAATATGGGTGTGTTAAGGTGTGCATTGTTTGTATTACAAGTATATTCAATTGATTGAATGGGGTTTTACATCCCTCTTAAGAATAATTCACTTATATTGATATATCACCAGCTATTATTAAAGTGGGAGCATTTTTAATGTCTTTCATGACATACTGTATTGGTTTTTAATGTCAAATGAAACTTGCATGTCTTTTCTGCAGGACCCAGAGACATTCATTTCTGAATGCTTGCAGAATTTATTATATCTGAGAATAAATATAAAAATTCAAATGAAACTCGCATGTCTATATTATATAATAATACCATTTTCTAATAGACGAGTGATCTTTGATATTTTAATTTTTCAATCTATACAAGTAAATGAATTCTTTTTATGGAGGAATCATCCGATATTTAACATAATAGAAACATCAGCATCAGACAACCTAGTACATTACATCATACAGTAATAAACTGATAATGAGGTGACTGACTGGCATAAATTTATACCGACATATCTTATTGATAATAGTTTAATGCTCTATTCAGCATTGATGTTTCCTTATAATTTTGAATCACTGCAGTAGTTTTATTGGTAGAGTGCTCGCTCCATATTTGAAAGGTCAGGGGTTCGAACACCACCAGATTTGAAAATGGGTGGGAACAGGAATGAAGATTAGCAGGGACCTAGTAGCCTGTGGCTACTAAAAATCAGTCTGGGCCTCTTAATGTTTACACATTTTAGCTACATATTACTATTACAACTTCTTTTCTGAAGTGAGCTGGGCCCCTAACTCAAAATAGTTAAGCTTCATTCCTGGGTGGGAACTGATCTTTTGCCAAGCAATTACTAAATCGGACCAAAGGTCCATTGGATGAGATTTTTAACAAAATGCCTATGCCTTGTGTCAAGAAAGGTGTGGCATGCTAAAAAAAACCCCTTTGCTGCACATTGCACTAAGTGCTCTGTAAAGGTCAAAATTTTTGCCACTTCACATATGGCTTGTGATGTTCCGATATATAAGAAAATATTCTTGACTGGGACAAAAAATCCCATTCAATCCATCCATCCATCCATCCACCATTTATCCATCCATCCACCCACCCACCCACTATTTATCCATCATTCCATCCATCCTTTAATTCTCCTAGTTTTAGAGCCCCTTAGGGACACATATTTCTGATCTCTCTGGGGCTGATGTTTTAGATATCCATTAGTCTCAAAATTGATTTGGATGTGATATTGAATGTCGGTGTAACCTGGCCCGTGTGTAATTCATGTAAATTATGTTCACAGGAATGGCATGACAGGATCGATATATTTATGTAGTCTTGTAAATCATGCTGATAATAATGTTTGTATGATTAAATGGAAGCTTGATCTTGTGTCTGTTATGTAATGGAATTTGGGATGTGTAAAATGTGGATTTTGTGACAGACAGTTTGAGCTCTGCTTTTAGATGATTGTTTGGTTGATTGATTGGTTGAAGAGGGTTTTACATCCCAGTCAAGAATACAGATACATGTAATTGATTGGTTGTTGGTTGGTTGGATGGTTGATTGGTTGATTGAGCGATTGATTGATTGATTGATTGATTGATTGATTGATTGATTGATTTGATTTGATTTGATTTGATTTGATTTGATTTGATTTGATTGATTGATTGATTGATTGATTGATTGATTGATTGATTGATTGATTGGAGGCTTTACATCTCAGATGAGAAAACTTCACTTATATTTAGATATCACCAGCTATAGCTAGTTTAAAAATTTTTTACTTTTGCAGTGCACTCTGGGCAATATGCAGAGATGGTTCTTCATCATCCCACACCTATTGACATGTGGCATTGTTTTTAAAGGTCTCTTTCAAAGGAACAGCAAGTCTTTCCATAGTGTGAAGTTGTTTACTATTTTAAAGAATTATCTTAATTACAAATTTTACATAAAAATAAATAAGTCCACATTTTACACTTTGCCATAAGTTTGTGTTTTAAGCAATACAAATTTTATGTGTACCTTCTGTTGTATGACATAGTTTTAACTTCTTGATTTTACGGTTAAACCAGTTATGGTATGAAATATTTAAGACAGTGAGTTACTTATGCACATGTATATATATATAGCAGATTAAATCATATTATTAGGGTATTAACCACCGGGCACTGGTTTTTCTAGACTTGAGTTATGTGTAAGTTCATAATATTTAACCTGTAGTAAAAGTAAGTTTGGCATTTATTGCAGATTAAAAAGGTTTTATACTGTACATAACATGTTTTCGTACTCCCTGTTAGAGCATAGGTCGCTAACATTTACTTAATACATTTGTACTCTTGAGTCTTCTCAAAATGACGTTTTTTAGTTTTCAAAAAGCATTTGCATTTGTACCATCTGCTAATCTTTTAATCTGAAAAAAGCCCCAAATAGTAAAAATGGAATCAAGCTACTATCAACAACTCTGTAAAGAAAAAAATTCAAAATGTTTCATTTAGAATATGGTGGGGGGGGGGGGATATGTTTAAACAAAAGAAGTCCTATTTCAAATATATTCTTGACTAGGACCTCAAACCTACAGTCAAACTTTGATTATTCGAAGTTAAAGGATCGTGATAAATGATAATACCCCAGAAGGTTTGAATAATCAGAGAATTTGAATAAGGGGAAAGAGGCAATAATGTCAACAAACATCACTAAGAAAATATACCTGTTAGGCCATAGCCATGTACACTGAGAATCAATGTTATTTAGTTAATCAATCAATCATAGTACATTCCCACATACAGATGGACGAGCTGGTGGTTACCAGTGATTTAATTACTACCGAATAAAGGTAGTTTCCCCAGGAAAAGATGACTAAAATTTCCCAATTAGACCAATAAAATTCCCAAAACAACAGTGATAAACAAATAAATAGAAAAAAATAGATTAAATTTATCCCAATTTAAAAGACAGGAGGTAGTTTTTAAAAACCGTAACAAAATCACTGGTTACATCATGATATAAGTGAAGTGTCCTTGACTTGGACCGTAACAGTGCCAAACCTCATTAAATCTTTTTCTGTCTTTATTCACACATGACATGGTAGTATAAACTTTGATATAATTATATATTTGTTTAGGGGTAAGAGAAGAGTTTAGAATCAATATGAATAAACAATTAAGTGTGGTGTGTATGTTTGGGGAAATAATTTATTTATCTAAATGTTAGTATAACTCATTATCCAAATAAATGAAGGCAGGAAAACATTGTTTTTAACTCTTTATCTAGACATGTAAATGTTTATAAAAGTATTTCTTGTGGCATATATGCTGTTTATTGGCACGTATTCTTATAACAAATTGTCAATGTTGTGAGCTAGAAAAACTTACTTGTTTTCTAAACCTGACATGAGAGGAGTGAAGTAATGGTGTTTTATGCCCTAGTCAAGACTCTTTTATTGATATTGAGAGGTAGTCAGTTATGCTAAAAGCTATGTTTCCATTCCTGGTGGCCAAAATCTGAAGTGGTTTTTAATTTCTGAGAAATTAAAAAGCAATCTGTTATAGCAAATTTGTGAAAAAATACTTTAAATTCAAAGTTCTATATTTTCACAAATTTTTGAAATTTGGGTAGTACCAGTAATAATAATTTCAAGTTTGTGGAAGCGCTAGAGCTATGGGATGTTGGAGAAAACTGGAGTACCCAGGGAAAATCACAATCTTGATGTGAAAATGTATAAATATTTCATAGTCAGTTACTAGTTGACAGTTTGGATGGAAGGATGGTACATGTTTATTACTAGTAGTGTTTTATTTATGAACTTGTCTAGAGGAAGTGTGGAACAACTCATGTTACACCATTTACAGATTTCAGTTATAGAATCAGGGATTTATCAAGGGCCTATTTAGGGCCGAAATTCGGCCCCATTCCCAATGGAAAAAAACATTGATTTTTCCCAAAATCAGCTGAGGAAATTCCCAATTAGAAAATTGTGTTGTTTTTATACAAAAACGAAAGTAAATTATGTGAAAATGTGTCAAAATGCGATGATAACAAACTAGAACATCAAGTTAAATTAAAAACTGATAAACACTTAGCGGCAGAAAAAGATTATTCTGATTCAGAGCTGAAGTCGGCCCATGAATGTGGCTGCTTTTCTCAATCTGCAATAGACTCAATAAACTAAAAGCATTAGATTTAATCATAAATGGCATGTCGAAGTTCTCCCAAAATGAGCAAAAAGTTGATCGATTTTCCCAATTTGTAGTTTAGGGCCTTTTCCCAAAAGACCCTGATAAATCCCTGAGAATAATGTTTGATGATGTCACAAATGGGTGTGCTACAGTATATGTTCCGTCATTAACCGATTTATTCAAAATGGCAAAGATCTATATGCGAATTGAATTAAAGCAAATGATACTTAGAAATTCTAGAAATGGCATCTAGATTGAATTTATCTAAATGGCAATTCTGTGAGGTGCAAACAGCTTTTTAACATTCAATACCCATGCTCACATCCAAACATGATGGTGGGGAATGTATAATCGGTCAAGTAAATGCTGACAGAGGGGAAGGGGGAGATGTAGATACATGTACCTGGTGATGCTTTTACTTTAAGGAGAGGGTTTGGGGGATTATACCAGTGATTTAATTAACAGCCAGCTCCACAGTTCAAGACTTTTGGGTAGAACTGGTTACTTTTTCAATAGTTTCCTATTCTTAATAATTCTTTATTAACGGTAAGCATACACGTCTGGGTTCAACATTAAGCCGAAATAAATTGTATGGCTGTAAAATAATACAAGTGTATGGCAATAAATACATTATTATAACTAAAAACATCAACTACAATACAATGTAATACAGTCTAACCAGCATTAAAGGCCACCTCTATAGAAGGGCCACCTGCTTATAAATCCCAGTTGAATTGTATCCCAATTGTTCTTCATTCATATTATTTGAACCTGTATATAAAGGTCACCTGCCCATAAAGACCACTTTCACTTGTTCCCTTGAGTGACATTTATAGACAGGTTTGACTGTATATTTCATGTAATATACATGTTTTTGTACCACTATAGAAAAGCTTGAAATTATCAAGGCAAGGAATGATTATTATGATACTTAAAGTAAGCTTGGTAATCCCCGGACAGCTTCAGTTACGTAATTAAGAGATTAATTCAAAGCCTTCTAATTCCTTGACTAAACACCAGAGCTTTTGTATATAAGCTAGATATCCAACTTATCCCTGCCAGGAACATATTTTTGGTATATATCTGTTGCCATATAAACCTGATAAATGGCCTGATAACAGATAAATAGAAGATCAATATTATACTCGCTTTCTCTATAATTGACTGAATTGTTATAGTATTTTGTTTGGTTAAGTTATTAGAGGCACATAGATAAATAAATTTTTATCTTTGCGTTAAGTAATATAGAAAATTTTGTGAAAATAGATTTCTATAAGAAACTAATTACTCTTCTGACTATACTTAAAGTGTATGACAGAATGAAGAAAATTAATTTTCAAACACCCAGTAATGATTATGGTGATATGACAGAATGTTTAGGTGGAATACAGTATAATTATGTATAGTACATGTAAAACTATGCCCTTCGATCTCACTTATCTTTGTATACAAGTTCATACAAGATGTCCACAAAAGGAATGGGTTCTAATTTTCCAGGACCTTTAGGATTTATAAGTTGGTTCGACAGTTGACTACATGTGATTCTATTTCATAAAAGTTACCTTTTTCCTAGTCTTTGTAAGGCAGTTTTCCAACTCTTGGTTGAAGAATGGTACAAGTACATTGCTAGCTTGTTATGTAACCAAGCACTCCTTTTGGGCCCCTGGCCCATGTCACAGTAGGCATAGCACACTAAATAACTCTCCCTGCACATTTTCAGATTGTCTTGAGTGTGTAATTCAAAAGTAAAGATTTATTGTATATCATCTATAGCTGGTGAAATTTAGATATAATTAAAATATTTTTAACTATAAGTTATCTACTGTCCTTCCTCATCTGAAAGGAACAAAAACTTATCACATTAGATTTGCCAGAGTGGGATTCAAAGTTTGATGCTATTAGAAACTATGTTCTGAATTAAGGGTTTAGACCACTTGAGACACCTAGGTCTGAGGTCTATAGAGTATTCGGGACACAAAGGTTTGAGGTCTATAGAGTATTCAGGACAAACAGGTCTGATGTCTATAGAGTTTTCAGTACACCAAGGTCCGGGGTCTATAGAGTATTCGGGACACCAAGGTTCAAGGTCTATAGAGTATTCGGGACACCAAGGTCCGAGGTCTATAGAGTATTCGGGACACCAAGGTCCGAGGTCTATAGAGTATTCGGGACACCAAGGTCCGGGGTCTATAGAGTATTAGGGACACCAAGGTCCGAGGTCTATAGAGTATTAGGGACAACAAGGTCCGAGGTCTATAGAGTATTAGGGACACCAAGGTCCGAGGTCTATAGAGTATTCGGGACACCAAGGTCCGAGGCCTATAGAGTATTGGGGACACCAAGGTCCGAGGTCTATAGAGTATTCGGGACACCAAGGTCCGAGGTCTATAGAGTATTGGGGACACCAAGGTTCGAGGTCTATAGAGTATTGGGGACACCAAGGTCCGAGGTCTATAGAGTATTGGGGACACCAAGGTCCGAGGTCTATAGAGTATTGGGGACACCAAGGTCCGAGGTCTATAGAGTATTGGGGACACCAAGGTCCGAGGTCTATAGAGTATTGGGGACACCAAGGTCCAAGGTCTATAGTGTATTTGGGACACCAAGGTCCGAGGTCTATAGAGTATTCGGGACACCAAGGTCCTAGGTCTATAGAGTATTAGGGACACCAAGGTCCGAATTCTATAGTGTATTTGGGACACCAAGGTCCGAGGTCTATAGTGTATTCGGGACACCAAGGTCCTAAGTGTTAAAGTGACTGATCACCATTTGAATGGGATACTACTTCATTTTTATATGATTTATGTAAAAAAATATGTTAAGTCAAAAGTTTCTCTTACCTTTCTAATTATCTCGAACCCCATTACTGGCATTAGGAAATAAAAAAAGTTTGATTGTACTTTCCTTGTCAATTGAAAAAATACATATATATTCATGAAATTAATTTTTATATTTGACAGATAAAAGTAAGTTGCAGCACCATGGATCTGGGAGTTTAAGAGTGAAGACGGCGGGAGTGTAGAAAGTGTTTTATTGAATTGTTTTGGTGATAAATCACAGAATCCAGATAACCATGGTTTTATCACAGCGGCAACGGGAAGAATTGTAAGTTGTTGTTGATGTAATTGTAATGTGGAAAGGTGGGAGATTTTAAATTTGTTTGTATCGAATATAGTTCGTCAGCGATACTGTGGCAGAGTGTTTATAAACACGGGTGAATCTATTCTACACAAGAAGGTATTAATGCTGTGTTATTATATGTGTATATTCACGCCTGTATGTGTTTGTTTATCAGGGTCACCTTTATATGATTCCCATTTACATTGTATAGACTCTTCCATGTTTATAAACTGTGCCAACATATCGATGATGGACTTTATCCATAGGCACTTCATTTGCATGCACAAATCTGATAGACCAGCAGTCTTGTTGCTTGCCAACTCAATGCAAATGATGTCAAGCCTGTGAAATTGGGCTCATTACTGACTCGAATGGCTTGTAACATTCAAAATTTGAATTCTTAGCTGTTTTATCTGCTGTACAAGTCTAATTCATGGATGTCTTATTATTTTGCAACTTGCCAACAGTAAGTGACATCTAAATACATGTATAAGTAAAACTTGACAATTTTTAAAAAAAACGTTAATAAGGATTTATTTTGCTAATATAGGAGATTGAATGAAAGATTGTCAACTATAAATGAACACAAATTATCCATCTAAAATAAGTAATATTGTATGAATTACAATTTGTATTTTTTTCAGAAATCGGGCAATTGCGGACTACTTAAGTACCAATGGGTACTGTAATGCTTTAACAGAATTCCAGAAAGAGGCTGACATGGTAATATAATAATTAATACAGTAAAACTTGCATATATATAAAGACAAACCCATAGAACCTAAAAAATATGGATATTATAGACAGACGGTCTTTGTATGGAGATTCTTTTTGGTAAAAATATAAAGCAAAGGGATATTAAGACACTGTCTTTATAGAGGTTCTTTTTTTTTGGTTTAAATATTAAGCTAATGGACATTGGAAATTCTGGTTTTATGGGACATGTAGTCTTTATAGGCTTGAGAGTGGGTCATGCATAAGACTTTAACATTTTAGAAACTGCTTCCTCAAACTGAGTCAAAGAGGCCAGAGTATTGACTTGTTCACCTGTTTTGTGAATAATAATATTTGCATAAATTGAAATAGCAAAAAATATCACCCATAGGATTTTGAAATGGTTTGGGTAATTTTACATTTGACAGTTAAAAAATTATATAAAAATGTAACATCTTGTGCAATCAATCCCAATCTCCACAACGTGATGCCTTTGTAAAATATTCCATGTTAATATGTTTCTATTACTGGTACATAGCAAATTTTTGTTTGCATGAATTTCACATGAATTGAGCTTACATGTATGAAAATTTTCAGGTGAAATGATGGTTCACATGAATTTCACTTGAAATTGAGGCATCTAGGTAATTAGTCTAAGATTTTAAACTTAGGGAAACAATGATACCTGATATACAATACAAGTGCACTGAATAGCAAGTGATTTTAAGAAACAAAAATTGTACAACAAAACATAAAACTTAAGAGAATTTGTAAGCTCCTGATGAATCTAGATTTTGAGTAGAATAGAATTCTCAGCTTCTGTTTAAAGTCTGCAGTTCTACCTTACACTCTCAAAATAGAATACCAGGGGTTGAATTTTTTTCCAGATGAGCTAAAGCCCAGGACTATTTGATGCAGAAAATCAAAAGCCCACAGTTTTTTAGCTCACCTGACCGAAGGTCATGTGAGCTTATGGCATAACGCAGCGTGTGTATGTGCGTGCGTGCGTGCGTGTGTGCGTCGTTAACACCTATTTTCGACTTCTCCTCTGAAACTACTGGACAGTTTTTAATGAAACTTTGTCAGAAGTATATATGGGCTGGTGCAATTCAGATTTGTTCGTGGCGTTGCTATGGCTACCATAACTAGGTCAAGGTGACCTAGGGGTGCAAAAATCTTAAAAAATCTTCTTCTCCGAAAGTACTGATTGGAGAAAAAATCTGATGTGATATTTGGCTTCTCTAGGGTCTTAAGCCTATAGTTTGTTCATTTTGTGAAATTCGGATAAAAAATAGGTTACGCGTTTTTGCGTTTAATTTTGAAAAAATCGTAAAATAGCTTCAAATTGTTATAACTTGACTATTTGACCAGATAATGACATGAGGTTTTCAGTTTTGACATCTTCTTGTTAGTATCTTCAAAATGAGGTCAAGGTCGATTGTCAAGGTCGTGACCTAATTTTTTGTACCTCTGATTATAATTATTATCTCGAAAACTATAAACTTTTTGTAAAGGCATGTATATTAGAATGTTGTAGGTATCGATACAACGATCATTTTGATGTATAGAAAAAGGTCATGGGTTCAAAGGTCAAGGTCACAGATGCGAAACAATACTGAAATGGTTAATTATCTCGAAAACTATAAACTTTTTGTATAGGCATGTATATTAGAATGTTGTAGGTATTGATACAACGATCATTTTGATGTGTAGAAAAAGGTCATGGGTTCAAAGGTCAAGGTCACAGATGTGAAACAATACTGAAATGGTTAATTATCTCGAAAACTATAAACTTTTTGTATAGGCATGTATATTAGAATGTTGTAGGTATTGATACAACGATCATTTTGATGTATAGAAAAAGGTCATGGGTTCAAAGGTCAAGGTCACAGATGTGAAACAATACCAAAAGGGTTAATTATCTCGAAAACTATAAATATTTTGAATAGGCATATATATTAGAATGTTGTAGGTATCGATACAACGATCATTTTGATGTATAGAAAAAGGTCTTGGGTTCAAAGGTCAAGGTCACAGATGCAAAACAATACCAAAATGGTTAATTATCTCGAAAACTATAAACTTTTTGTATAGGCATGTATTTTAGAATGTTGTAGGTATTGATACAACAATCATTTTGATATATAGAAAAAGGTTATGGGTTCAAAGGTCAAGGTCACATATGCGAAACAATACGGAAATGTTTAATTATCTCGAAAACTATAAACTTTTTGTATAGGCATGTATATTAGAATGTTGTAGGTATTGATACAACGATCATTTTGATGTAAAGAAAAAGGTCATGGGTTCAAAGGTCAAGGTCACAGATGCAAAACAATACCAAAAGGGTTAATTATCTCGAAAACTATAAACTTTTTGTATAGGCATGTATATTAGAATGTTTTAGGTATTGATACAATGGTTATCATGATGTAAAGAAAAAAGTCATTGGGGTTTAGTTTTTATGTGTTCTTTAAATCTATCAGCTAGCCATTAGTTATCAGTTGAGCGTATCAGGCCCATGGGCCTCTTGTTTTATCATGTCCAGAGTTTAACAGCAGAAAAAAAAAGACACAAATCAATATGCGTCATTTCCAATGGCAGTTAGAGGGTATTTTATCCAGTATTTACAATACAGTAATACAATGCCATATTATCCTCATCATAGACGACCCATGGAAAGTCAGAAATAACATTCATTGGTTTTCTGAGTACTTAAGCCCAATGGGCTTTTCAGTGAAATTTTTGCCAAGTCTTGCTTGTCAATTTTCTAGTCCCGGGCGTCGGGCTTGAAGAATTTTCAACCCCTGAATACTGGTATACAGAGTGCTAATTGAACTAGTTCAACAAAATGTGAGCTTCGTTGCTGTTGAATACTCTACCTGTAGTAACATTTGTAGTATTTTTGAAAATCTATCAGATTTATATTTTTTCTCTTTCAGCCTGGAGACATTGATAAAAAATATGCTGGACTATTAGAGAAAAAATGGACCTCGGTCATCAGGCTTCAGAAAAAGGTTAGTGATTATTGTTATTGAAAGTTTTATTCATACCAAATTTTGTTGATCTTAGAGAGAGAGAGAGAGAAGAGAGAGAGAGAGAGAGAGAGAGAGAGAGAGAGAGGAGAGAGAGAGAGAGAGAGAGAGAGAGAGATTTTAACATAGAGGATGGAGTAGAGCAATGTTTATTTAATATTTCAGTCAAGAGTACTCCACTTGTATCATAGTGGTCATTTATTTAGAATGGTGGAGGAAAGAGTACCCTGAAAAATCTACAGAGCTTTTGCAAATGAACTAGCAAACTATCACAATAGAAACTGATCCTATAGTATTAGGGTTTGAACCTAGGTGTTAAAAGGTATAGACTAGTCCAAAAATTTAAGAAATTTCTTGTCGGAAATGCATAACCTTACTTAAACTTACAATATAAAATCAGTGAAATTAAAATTTTATGAAGAAACGCTGAGACACCACATTGTGAATACAGCATACCTGAACCTATCCTAACCTACCTCTTCTGGGTTGTAAATTCAATTCATATTGGACAGGTATCTGGTTTATTCAAATAAATTACTAAGAATATTAATGATTTATTCTTTTAAAGCAGTTACAGTACATTAGTTTACAGTTTCAATGGGTTGCACTGTATTCTTTGTTTTCATTGGTTGAATGTGAATGAACTTTACACAAATATGAATGGATAATTGTATGAAATTGTATGTTCCAGGTCATGGACCTTGAAGCCAAATTATCAGAAGCAGAAAAGGAATTTCACACTGGCGGACCTGCACGTGACAGGCGAAGTCCTGCGGAATGGATACCTCGCCCACCTGAACGCTACGCCCTCAGCGGACACAGAAGCCCAGTGACAAGAGTTATATTTCACCCTGTATTTAGTATTATGGTCTCGGCTAGTGAAGATGCAACAATTAAGGTACGTCTACAATGGCAAACTAAGGGACACAACTCCATTCCTTAATTATAGGCCTCTAGGTACACAGGAACCCAGTGACAAGAGTTATATTTCACCCTGTATTTAGTATTATGGTCTCGGCTAGTGAAGATGCAACAATTAAGGTACGTCTACAATTTACCCTCCCCGATCAGGCAAACTAAGGGAGGTAATAGAGTTATAGGCCTCTGTCGACATTTAAGCATAGTGACAAAAGTTACATAAGTATTATGGTCTCGGTTAGTGAAGAAGCACAATTTAAGGTACATTTACAAATACCTTCCCTGATCAGGAACTACTGCGGTAGCTCATAAGTGGTACGTTGTGGGTTCCAACCCTACCCAGGTCTGACCCAAGACTTGAAAGTGGGTAGTCACTCAGCATTACAAAATAAAGTCATGGTTGTTTTGGATGGGAACTTAAAATAAGTGATGTGCCATATTATGGTAGGCGTGGCACGATAAAGAATCCTGCTGTATAATGCCATCAGTGCAGCACACAGGCTAAATTTTTGCACCTTTGCCTATAGCTGGTGACGTCTAGATATAAGTGAAATATTTTTGACTGGGACATTAAAAAACCTTTACTAAACTCAACTTAAGATGTATTTTGTTTTATCTGATCAGGTAAAGAAGATTACATGACATAGGGGAGACAACTGATTATTTGCTTGTGAAGGGAGTTGTCTTGAGAATTTGAGCATTTGCATATACCTATTTACATGTTTAGAGGTTATATATAAATGCTACTAGTAAAAGTCTGATTTGATTTATAAATGTGTTCAGATGTTATATAATCTGTTTTATTTTGTTACAGTTATGGGATTATGAAACTGGAGATTATGAGAGAACTCTGAAAGGTCATACAGATTCTGTACAAGATATAGCTTTTGATCATACAGGAAAATATTTAGGTAACTAAAAATAATAGGGATAGTAGTAATAATGATACAAAAACTGCTGGGATGTGTGGAAGGAGTAGGGATGCAAAATAAAAACTGGGGGAGGTGAAAAAAACAGCTCAAGGGATAAAATAGGGTCCGATAACTGGAGATTATGAGAGAACTCTGAAAGGACATACAGATTCTGTACAAGACATAGCTTTTGATCATACAGGAAAATATTTAGGTAACTATAGTAAACATGATAGTAATAATAATGATACAAAAACTGCTGGGGGTGTGTGGAGGGGTGATGCAAAAAAAAACTTAGGTGATGCAAAAAATGCCCGGCAAATAGGGCTGATAACTGAAGATTATGAGAAAACAGATTCTGAAAGGACAAATAGATTCTGTACAGAATATAGTTGGGATTGATTTAACAGATTAAACTGATTTGCAATGAATGAGCACAATAATGCTCTCTCTCTTTCTCTTTTTCTCTCTCATCGTTTCATTATATTACCTTGGTATTATTAATTATTTTGATATTTTCAATTTTTAGCCTCCTGTTCAGCAGACATGTCCATAAAGTTATGGGATTTCCAGGCTTATGATTGTATAAAAACCATGCATGGTAAGAATGAATACAATCCATACAATCATGTTGTATTAGTAAACAACACATTAATTACAAAATGATTTGATACATTGTTATTAATGAAAAAATCTGACAATGACATCAAAGTTTGATAGAATCTATTCCTGCAGGGTGAAATTCTTTATCTTTCAGACTGAGGTTTGCAAAAGGTTTACTGGTAGATTTTTTTGTCACTTCTGCAAAATGGGTTGATTCTTTTTCTTACCATAACCAATAAATTCCAGTGTTGTAAAGATTTTATCATAAAAATACCTCAAAACTGTGCAAAAAAGTACAATGTTTGCATTTTCAACCAATGATGTAACAATCTAAACTGATTATATCACAATTTAAGTAAAATTGTGACTTCATAGGTTGTCTTTACATTAGGGTAAGGCAGAAAAATCTTTCACATGTAAAACAGGGAGAAAAGGGTATAGGTTGGCATTGTGTTTAAATTCCCAGTCAAAATTCTTTCACTTACCTAGAATCCCTCAGTTCTGGGCTTGTGGAGGAAACCATCAAAATTTATTTGGCAAGTGTACTGACAAACTTTCTCATACCAAGATCTACTTGTTTGTAGGACATGAACCTAAGCAGTGAAGGACACCGCTGATTGATCGCTTTTGACCAGTTGGCTACCAAGGCCTCTCCATGTTAAGTGTAGAATATTAAAGAATTTTAATTGTTTACTTCTCATTGGTTTTAGGACACGACCATAATGTTTCGAGCGTAACTTTCGTGCCAAGTGGAGACTTCGTTGTTTCGTCATCCAGAGATAAAACTATCAAAATGTGGGAAGTTGCCACTGGGTAAGTATATAAAAAAAAAACTTGATGATAAACTTCTGTAAAATTTCAGTATATCTTGTAAATTTTTATGTCGAATGTCAAGTAAATATTACACCAACTTTTATCAAGTGTCCTTTTATCTTTTCATCAGATGAGTAGTTTCTTTGGTGTAAAACCATTCTACCAATACAAAGTGCATATAAATGAATGTTATGTATCTTTCTGACAATAATTATGTGTTAAATAATATAAAAAATAATCTGCCAATGTGTGATAGTGTTGAATAAGTTTAAAAATAACATGATATCATAATATAACCTTTTGAGTTTGAAATGTTGAAAAATTTGAGATTTTATCAGCTGATTATTGACATACATGTACTAGGTAATATTTATAGCACCAATTGAATTTTCTTACCACACATTTTATGTTCTTAATGAAAAGTTGAAACAACTATTGAGTGAATTTTTTGACAACAGTTGATCCTATGCGTTGAATGCAAAAATTTATATAATATATTTATTGCAAAAATTCAATCCTGCACTTGAAGAGTGACAAGGGCAACACCACTCGTCTAAACTAAAAACTAGTCAGGGCGAGTGTAGGCAGAGTGATTTGATAAATGCAATCAGTGTGCTGTAATTTTGTTTGTATTTATTTTAGCTACTGTGTAAAGACATACACAGGACATAGAGAATGGGTTAGAATGGTACGGGTTTACCATGATGGATCATTATTAGCCAGCTGTTCAAATGACCAGGTAAGGTTCTTTCTATACACACATCTACTCATTTAATGAATTTGTTAAACAAAAAAAAAAAAAAAAAACACTAAATAATCTACTGTTAAGTGACAGGAGTTTGACCAATACAAAGTGTAACCAATACAAGGAATAAATATATTTTTGAATTAAATACCATGCTACATATTTAGGGGTTGTTCTCCCTGAAAATTAACTTTGAAAAACCTTGAAAATCAAAATGCAAGCATGTTGAATTTAGAATGGGGTTCACCAGCATATCACATGATCAATACCTTTGTGCTGAACTAATATTTCCATTGAATATGGATTATAATAACTTTACATTTTCCAGCGATAACAAAATTTATTTGAGAATTTGCAGTGCAAACATTCCCAAAATTATCTGCTTATGGTTTTGTTTATGTGTTATATTGTCAAACACAATTTGAAGTAAAATCAACTTGTCAAAATGTGTCTAAAGTTTCCATAGTCTTACTTTAAAGGTGATTGGTTCATTACTCCTTAAATCTCTAAATCTTTTTAAAAACTATGGCCCTCAATCAAAGTGACGATACAAATAGTATAATTTCTTCCAACAACATTTTGTGTGCCAACATTTTATTTTGCAAACTATCTAACAGATCCTCATGAAACTTCATAGAAATGATCTTTGGGTGAAGTAGGGGTTTCACTGGCTATTTGTATTTTGATTCATGTTTCCAATCTGAGGTCCATTAAGGGACACATTTGAAATAGCATTTCAGTTATACCTTGTTTCCTATGACTTTTAACAACTGTATAATTGTTTGCTATTTCTGTTTTAGACTGTAAGAGTCTGGGTAACGGCAACAAAAGAATGTAAAGCAGAATTACGTGAACATGAACACGTTGTTGAATGTATAGCCTGGGCCCCAGAATCGGCCCATCCAGCTATCAATGAAGCAGTTGGAACAGATGTAAGTATATGTTCAGGGAAACCTGTCTATAATTACGTGAACATGAACACGTAGAATGAATAGGCTGGGCCCCAGAATCGGCCCATCCAGCTATCAATGAAGCAATTGGAACAGATGTAAATATATGTTTAGAGAAACCAGTCAATAATTACGTAAACATGAACATATTGTCTGGGCCTGAAGTTGTGCTCATATGCCCGTCAATGCAAGCTTCCAGAACAAATACAGGTATGTACATGTCAAACTCGCGGTAGTGGTCAGGGTATGGAAGAAAGATTTAAATGTGGATTTGAATCTGGTTGTAAATTTAAATTTAACACAGGCAAATAATATGAAATAAAATATACTAACCTGAATAATGTAGATCTATAAATTAAAATCTTCCTTCCAGAAACCAGATTTTTTGTGCTGTTTTTATTGAGTAAGAAATTGAATAATGCTTCTTTTTCCGTTCAAAATTTCAATTTCAAAATTTTATGTTTAAATCACAATGTCAAATGTCTAAATTTCAATGAATAATTATGTTGTGATAAAATTAAAAGTGGTAGTTTTCAGTTTCAAGGTCCCTAGCCTTAACCAGAATTGAGGCACTAAAAACTAATGTGATATTTTCTCCTTTTTTTGAACAGAATAAGAAAGGAGCTAGAAGTGGACCTTTCTTGTTATCAGGATCTAGAGACAAAAACATCAAAATGTGGGATGTTAGTGTAGGATTGTGTCTCTTTAGTTTGGTAAGTACATTAAGGATTATTTTCATAGGTCAGAGAGAGGTATATATAGATTGACCAGAACGACCTGAATGTCTGGATTTTTCTATGTTAATATAAGACAACTAGATGGTTAAAAAGACCAGGTCAATGGTCAAGGTTTCAATATGCAGAAAATTAAAATATGGGGTTGCAGTGGCCATGTCATAATTCTTCAACAGTTTAAAGAACAGTTACCAAATTCAGAAGATATGCAGCAAAACTGCTTCTTATATGCAGAGTAAAAAGTATCAATTTTGTCAGACATTGATATGGTAGACAATGAGATCTTCATATTTCAATTGTTCACATATTAAGAATTTACATGTCGACCGAATGGCAGGTTACTTAAAAAAGTAACCACACATAATCATAATTTATCACCCCATCTCGGAGGTGTAAAATGCACTGCTATGCATAGCTTTTGTTTCGGTATATTTTCAATTTTTCATACGAATACAATGTTTTGTATTTTGTTGTATTTAAGATTGGACATGACAACTGGATACGAGGACTTGTATTTCACCCTGGTGGTAAGTATGTACTTAGTGCTTCAGATGACAAGACACTACGGATATGGGACATCAAAAATAAGAGAAACCAAAAGACATTAGATGCACATCAACATTTTGTTACATCTATAGGTAAGAACTGATATTTTAAAACTTTTTGCTGTCAGATACATAACACCAGACATCAAATCGGTCGCTATTTTGCATAATGTGGTGTCAAAACCCTTACATTCTTGTTTTTATCTCCTGCCATGTTGAATTATTTTTGTGATTTAACTAATAACTTGGGCATGCAATCTTGCTCAAAAAGGAAAGGAGCCGAGTTTTGTAATAGTGTTTTATGCCCCAGTCAAGATTATGGGAGGTAAGAGGAGATTATAGTATTTAGAGAAAACAAGCAACCTTTGATTAGTGAACTGACGAAACCTTCTCTAAGCTGTAAAAGATGTCAAAATTCCTAAACAGGTGTTTTATTCACTTCATTCCCCAATATACATGCATCTGTCTGTATTTTGAATTTGTATGAGCGCTTTTGTATAATAAGCAAACAAAGGCAAAAATTGTTTGAAATTGTACATTATCAAGCATATTCATAACTCATAACAAGTTACTTTATGAAATTAAAAAAAAATATAAATAATAATAATTACCATATGGCATACATTTACAAGTTTGATTACGTTTCACATGTGCCTTAAGTGGTCATTTCAGTTATCCATTGTTGTCAGGGGTTGAAAATTCTTCAAGTCTTGACGCTCGGGACTAGAATATTGGCAAGCAGTACATAGCAAAAAATTCACTGAAAAGCCCATTGGGCTTAAGTACTCAGAAAACCAATGAATTTTATTTCCGACTGTCGCCTGGTGTCTTGAGAAAATGTTGAAAAACACATCCAAAAAGCAGCTTGCATTGGGCTCCAGTGGCATGAAAAAAATGTCACAAAACATAACATATTCCAAATATGATAAGGAGAAGCATGTCCAATTGTTTTCAAAGTCGTGGAATGACAAACTTCCATGGGTTGTCACTGTATTGTAAATACTGTGGAAAATACCCTCTAACTGCCGATAGAAATGATGCATATTGATTTGTGTCTTTCTTTAATTCTGCCATTAATCAAACTATGGACTTGATAAAAAAAATTGCAGGCTTTTGATTTTCTGCATCAAAAAGTCCTGGGCTTTAGCTCATCTAGAAAATTTTCAACCGCTGGTTGTGTAGATTTATTTTTATGGTTTTCTTTAATATTTCTTTGTTTCAGACATGCACCGTGTGTCCCCATATGTAATCACTGGATCCGTAGACCAAACAGTAAAAGTATGGGAATGTCGCTAGGGTGTAATATACAAGACAAGAATAAAATAGTTTTATTTTAAAGGACTGCAGTATTGACACTGAGCATCAACCACTTGTTATCACCAAAAACAGGATAACATCGGATGATACTATGCTGTGTTTGTTGACGAAGATGTCACAATCTTTAAATATTCCTACCAGCCATTTATGTGCTATATAGTCCAGTTTTGCCATGTGATTTTTGTGATATTGAGACAAAAATCTTTAATATTGTTGCTGCATCTTAATTTTTAATCGCCAGTATATAGGTTTACATATTGGCAGTGTTATTCATATTATTATATAATAAATATTAAACATTGATGAGATGATTCAAATGGTGAGAAAAAGATGTCGTTGATAACGATGATGATGATGAATATGTCACTGGTGCTTGCTTCTGTGGTTTTTTGTATATCATATAAAATGTATTTGTCTGCACAATGACTACATGCAGGTTTAATAGAATACAGCAGTGAGAATTCCTGACCCAAGCAAAATATTGGGAGAAGAAGAATAAAAAGGTGGGATTATCTCCCTTTCATAATAAGAGTTATCTCCCTTTAATTACAAAATATGACAGCATTGATTATTTGTTGTTTTTTTTGCCACTACAAAGTGATGCATGTTACTAAGGATGATTGTATAATGTGTATAAATTTTAATTCCAAATATTGATTTTGTGAATGGGAAACATTTCGTGCCATTTTGTGTCATGGTTGCCTTTGTGCAATAGTTGATTGCCTTTGAAGTGGATTACGTTTCTCCGTGAACAAAGTCTGTGATGTTAACGAGTCTCTGGATTATTTGATATACCAGAAAGTGAAATCAATAAAGGCCTCATCTGCAGGGTAACTTTAGCATTATAGTAGTTCACATTTCCACAGGATTGGTATTTACCCAAAAATGACTCCAGTGAAACCAGCAACTTAGCAGTCGGCAGTTTCATAGGGTCGGTCCTAATACAAAATGGCTCCAGGGAAACAAAAGCATTGCTGCAGTTGACAATTCCACAGGATGGGTTTTGACGCAAAAGGACTCCAAAGAAATGTGAACAAATTACCAGCAGTAGTCAATTGTTTCACAGGATCCGTCTTGATACAAAATGGCTCCAAATGTTTCCCATTGCCACACAGTTGCTTTTGTTCAGCTGTGACATTTGTTATGGATGGAGTATCAATTTAATAGCTAGCCTGTTATTATTATTATCATTATTATTATTATTTATAGTTTTACAGGATCTGAGTAGTCTTTCACATGAGCGCGCACACACACACACTCACTCACACATACTCAAGTATATATATTAAATTTGCAATATTGGAAATTAGTGGCTATTTATGTTTTATAATAATGCACTTGGGTTTTTTTTTCACAACCAAAATTTTAAAAATTCACTTTGGGTCATCACAGATTTCTTTGATGTAAAAAATTATGAAAATATGTAACCCTTTCTTTTATGGTGATATCCATAGGATTGTTATTTTTATGAAAACGAAAATAAGGATTTTAACCTATAATCATCACATGGTATACCCCATTCTCATATGTAGAACATACCATTAAGTGAAATAGGTAAGGGTTTAATAATGAATATTTAAGGAATTTCAGGGTATAATAATTATTTTATATTAAATAAACATACTCTTTGATATGTTAATATTTAACACAATAAAAGTCAATTGTAATGGAATTCTTTTTTATAAAATAATCTCAAAATACCAAAAATGAAAAGAATTACAACTTGTATAATCAAGGAACTTATGTGCTTATATTAAGAACTTTTATGTGAGGAGAAGCTATCAAGAGTGTTGTTCATCATTATATTCTGCCTATTATGACCTTTGACCCACAGTTACAAATATTAATGAAGATGAGTCCATTATAATTACCGGTAAGGGAAGTTGAAGCAGCAAACAATTCCCTCTTTGTCTTCCCCTACAACTTCTTGATAAAAGTGAAATGATAAGCACCACTAATTATGATAAAACTCATTTCCTGATTTGAAAATATTTTTTATGCATTGTAAAATAATGATGGTCTAGTTTCAGGGTTATATTATTGCTCGAGACAAAGACAAGCTTTCCATGCCATGAGTAATTTGTTTACCATGTCACTCTATATACAAATATATATTTCCTAATAATTAAACTTAAGCATGGCAGGCAGTAATGAGTATTTTCTTAGCCTGTTTCTAAAATTGCCTTGATACACTGACACACACAATGCCCTATGTACAGTTAAACTTGTTGATACAGGCCACCTTAAATGTGACCTTTATAGGGAAGTGGTCCTTATATACAGGTTCAAATAACTTGAAAAAAAAAACCATTTTGGATAAATGTTAATGACCTTAAAAAGTATGTGGCCCTTTGATGGAAGTGGCCATTGAGGCAGGTTTGAATAACTACAAGGCAAACCTAGTACTTTTGATGTCTACAAATTTATATATAAATAATGGGAATGGATTTCATGATATTTAATTAGTATATTACGATTTATTATAAACGAGGAGGGGGATGGTATTGAATTGTCCATAATAACTATAATATGTCTTTAATTTATTTGACCTGTGATGCTATATTTTGTCTGATGCCTTGTATCAAAATCTCTGTTGTTTTTTTTAAAAAAAAATGTTTTGATGATGATGCTGAAAGTTATAGAAAGTTGTAGGTTAAAATGTTATATAATTGAATATTGATACTCACTTCAGGGGCATGTTCAGTAGTCTAGTTAAGTAGGTTTATGATATGATGTGATGACAGGTTTTTTTTCTTCTTAGGGGTGTTACAATTACCCAGGTAACCAATATACGGGTAGGGTACACCATGTAACCGCTAACTAAATTACAAACCTGTTTTTAAAGGCAAACAGCATTTATGAATTGAAAAAAAAAAAACTGATTTTTAACTAGAGTAAACAAATTATCAAGGAGATGACACAATTTGATTTCCGAAGAAATTGAATCTACGAGATGAAAATCTTGTATATTGTTGCTATGCTGGTTGCTAGGATATTGAACATCCCCTAACAACATAATCCAGGACTAGATGATATTGTAATAAGTGTACAGATCTAGGTCATTCCAACTTTGTTATGTTGCCCGTTGCAGAACATGTTTTAAGCAGAAGAGTTATGTCCCTTTGCTATCTGTGTCGTCATTAATTTTTACCCCTCATTTTGAACTTGCCATGATATGTTTGAAGTTTGGCTCAATTATTATTATTATTTTGTCATTTATTTGCTGCTGTTTGTAAATTTTGTTGAGTTTGCAATATCATGAATTTTTAATTTATTGTAGAGCATTCATTGTTTCCTTTTTTGTTTTATGTAGGAATTAGTTTGGATTATTTTAGGGGGTAAACTTTTGGAAAATGCTACTTAATTTTCAACGATTTTTCTCATGTGCAGTCCATGCTTTGTATGGGTTGTACCATTTGGAATATAGTGGTTTTACTTGTTAACATCATTGCTATGGAGAACACAAAAATTCAAATTATTTTAGTATATTAAATGTATAAATAAGTGCCTTTGATATATTGAAATTTTATTTGAAATGAAAATGAAAAATGATTTCAATGATTTGAAGTTAGCTTATGTACATTTTGACATTGAGATAGATTTTGTGAAAAATGGACAGATATTAAATTTAGATCTCGAAACATTGATAACATTTTAAAAAAAATGAATTTGATTGTATTTAAAGTCTGAAAATGCGGACAGAATCAATTATCAATCTTAAGAATAGAATACTATGAAAAGATTCTAATAATTTTTAGGTAGCATTGTAGATTTTCATAATCTTTACCTCCTAAAATAAAACATACACACACACTCAGATCTCAGGGAGAGTAGAGATATTTCATGCCATATTAACTGCCCATGTTTACGACACCTGTGATATTATACCATTTGTCATTAATTTATAACAGTCATGTCATCTGGGAATTTAATTTCCATCACCATATTTGTGTCCACATGTGTACGGATGTTATGTCTGTTTTTTTATAGAAAAGAATATTTGTAAAATTTCCAGACATAATAATGTCTTTAAAAATATTTTGTTGACATTTTTCAAATTATTTATTTTTTAAAATCACCTGCTTAATGATGCTCATGTCTTTTTAATTCAATGAAAGTAAATACAGATGTAAATTGTTCCATTTTTTAAAAAAAAATTTATGGATAAAGTGATATACATGTAATAATTACTGGTTTTCTAGAAAGAAATTACTGCCAGTTTTTTTCTTCTCCTCGGCTTTACCCCTTTTTGAAAAGATTTCAGATGATAATTGTTGGAGCTCAATGCCTACATGCTGCCTGTCGGTCAATGTTCAGACTGTCTCCTTTTTGGAAAGATTTTGGCATGGTATAGATATCAATATGATGGTAAAGAACGGGGTATGTTAATTTGCATGAAATTATTTACTCCTTTTCTGAATCTGTTTTATGAGAAACTCTTAACGAATTATCTCCCCTTTGTTTAACGGCAGTTGGGATTGTAGGTTAGGAAGATAATAGACTGATGTCAGTATTTATCCGTCTTTTACCTAAAAGAATTAAAGTGTTTACATTCACCAGAACAATGTAGGGGAGGTAACTTTGGTTTATCCCTTGAAAGGGGAGATAACTCGTTAAAGTTTCTCATGCAATTGTATTAGCATATCTTTTGTAACATTAGTTTGTATGAAAGGCTGATTAAAAAAAAGATATATAAATCTCAACAAATAAAACTCTAAACTTCACTAAATATAATATTTTACTTTTAAATGACAGGACACATTGTATGGTTGATTTAATGTACACTCTTGTATTGTTTTTATTCATGTAACCTTTGATCTTTCAGATTATCTCATCCAACCTTCCAATCAGAACATTGCTTTAATGCAAATTGTGCAAAATTTAAAAGCATTGATTTGATTGGATGTGCAGGACACATTTTCAAGAAGTTGATCTACATACATGAAATTAAATAATGATTAAAGGGGATTGATTAGTGTTTGAGGTGTTATGAGGGATTTGCATTTAATCAATTATGCAGTTTAGAGAAATGACAATATATATATAATTACTATATTTGTTGTGTTTGTGTGCAAATCTTGTTAGTTATTTTGTTTAGTGTATGTATAACCAAAAAAAAAATCATATTAAATGTTGTTCTTGTGTGATTGATTGCAAACAGAAATTAAAAAATCAAATTTAGTTTAGATCATATTTTCTTACAAGGTAAAAATCACTTTGTTTACAATGTTTATATGCATATAGTAAGGAATGAACATTCAGTAAACATTTTCACTAATTTAAATTATCCTTTTCAACATTTTCAAAACTATTATGGTAAATATTTCAACAATTAAGTCCAAAGTCTTAAATATGAATATTAGCATTCAACATTTAAGAAATATATTGAATCTTGAAAGTTTCTGTTCTTGTCCTTTCTCCCGGATCAAAAATAAATTCAAGACTTAAGTTTTGCCCAAGTTTTGCCAGCCGCACCTTTCAGTTTGCAGACACTTTGGTGCAGTATTTTTCGACCAGTATATCTATAGTCTTTTTTCATGTAATTAAAGAAAAAAGGCAGATATCTCATCTTGTGTTTAAAATACTGTTATGTGTAAATACATCTTTCGTAGGAAAAGAAAAACAAACAAAAAAATATATACATGTATATTATATTTATATATACAGAGGTTTATTTTAAAGTAATATATTATTCAACTTATTGATGAATGAAGGCTGTTTTTTAGAAGAAATGATGATTGTCTGTTTTCATATTTGAACAAGAAGATTATTTAAAAAAATATGTAATAAGTTGTAATGGGATTAATATTGAAATTGGATTTAGAATTTCCATTATACAAATTGAAAGTAATTAGTAAGAACAATTGTGCCCAAAATTTGAATAATTTGTTTGAAACAAACAGAACAGAAAATCTGGGAATAACGTCATTGCGGGAAAACGCCAAGCTACGTTAAGTCATATCCAAGGGAGATAAATGTTCTGCACAAATGTTATGGGTTATCACATGATGTGGTGGAGAATCCCATTCATTCATTCATTAATATGAAGGATAATGTATTACTAGCATCAAAGTGTAAATACAGTGCAAATTCTTTAGAGAAGACCTAGAAATAACGCCCTTGCTTTCTATTAAGAATATAATGCTTAGTAAAGAAAATCCCTTGTCTTTGAGTAGTCTATACATTTAGCTTGTGATATCAAGTTACTGGCATAGAAAAAAGTCAGGGGATTTTCTTAAGCTATTTTGTCGCCCTTTCCCCACCTCTCTTCTTTCCCTAAAGCTTATCATGCCCTTTGTTTACTTAAGTTATGCATACTTTTCAACCGGTTGATTTTTATTCCCTCCCTTTAATAGGGTGCACATGTTGTTCCCATAAGCATATCTCTACTTTTTTATTTATTTATTATTTATTCTTATATGAATTATATAAACTTAAGTATATTAAATGCATTATTTTATCATTAAGAAAAAATTAATTGACCATAATGTAGTTAAAAATGCATGATACAACAAAAAATATTTTTTGAAAAAAAAATTCTAAAAAAAAAATTAAATGAATGTAAATTTTCTTAAATCGTTATCATAAGAGTATAAAACGTGTGTTTTTTTGTCCTGTTTTGTAACTGCTTTTGGGATTTACAAATCTTATGATGGGTTATATGAAGTAATGTTCTAGTAATCATTAAGCTTTATAAACAATGTATCTAGAGCTATAGCTAGCTGTGTAATTGACGGATCACCAGCCACGCCCACAATGTTCCAACAAAGGCCTGGAATGTTGAATTAGACACAAAAAGAATGAAAACTCGGTCTGAATTGTGCCGTTTAATGACGTCACTGACACTAGTATGTAATTTGTTGCCTTGACGCTTCTTTGGTACAGCGATGGAGGCCAGTGTCGCAACATTGTGGGCGTGGTTGGCGATACGTCAATTAGTAATTATATATGTCAAGCAATCCTTTAATCAGCTTATTTGGGATTTTAAAACCTTAATCTGATTGTTATAAATGTGTCACTGTCTAATAAATAAATATAAAAGTGCAAATTTTAAATTTGTGTTTTGTTGTTTTGTCTTTTGTTTTATATTGCTGATTATACCCTCCCCCCCACCCCCCCCACCCCCCCACCCCAAACTAGTTTGAGGGGGTATATAGGATTCACCATGCCTTTCCGTATAAAATCGTGTCTTGGCCATATCTCATCAATGCTTTGGAGGACTCTCATGAAACTTCATGGTTCAAAGGTGTGTCATGACCTTGAACCAATGTCATGTCAGAAAGGTCAAGGTTGCAGGAAAGCTTTTAATGTTTTTGGGCAGGGGGTATTTGGCTCTCAAGAGACAATTCTGGTTTTATTTTGTATGGAGCCCGTGAAGGAATGAAAAACTATTGCCTGAGAGGGAACAAAATATCATTGTGTGGGAAGGAATATATTTACATCATAACAATATATTATTACAGTGTGATCCCAAAACTATTGCGAAGGAACAAAAAAACATATTTTGTGAACACTATGGAAGGTACACTTTTACATGGGAAGGAAAAGTATGCGAAACAAATATTTATTTCAATGTCCCTTCAGGGGCTCCATAATTTTGACATAAGAGTGGAGTGTAGTAATGATGTTATACACTTGATGAAGATATTTTTTGTTTACATCAAGGTGGTCAGTACTGGGATGGTGGAGAAAACCAGAGTGCCAAAAACTACCACTACCGACCTTTGACAAGCCAACTGAAACTTTCTTGCACTATGTGCCCGAGTGGGATTTGCACCTAGATGTAGAGACAATCCAAAAATGCACCCTTTTGACAAATAGTCAAGATTCTTTCACTTTTATCGTGGCGGGTCAGTTCATGGATAGTGGAGGCAACTGGAGTGTCCGGAGAAAACTTCCAACCTTTGGCAACAGAACTGAAAAAACCCAGTATCTACCGAAGTCGGGCTTATACTTGGGCAGTGAGATGCCCTTTAGATCACTTAGGACACCAAGGCATTTTAGGCAAAAGAAGTGAGAGTAGATGAATGGAGTAAACCAGAGGGTCAGTTCATGGATGGTAAAAAAAAAAAAAAAAAAAAAAAAAAACCCAAACTGGAGAGTCGGGAGAAATCCACCTACCTTTGGCAAGAAAACTGACAAACTTTGTCACTAATATCTCTCCGAATTGGATTTGAAACTAGACATTGAGAGAGACACTCTGCAAGTGCACTCTTTACGCCACTTCGTCACCAAGGCCACTTTTGACAAAGGAGCGAGAGGAGTTGAGTGGGGTAATGAAGTTTTACCCCCAGTCAAAATTCTTTAACTTGATCAAGGCGGTCAATCCATGGATATTGGAGCAAACCAGAGTGCTAAGAGAAAAATACCGAGTGACAGACTTTCTCTCACTAGGATCTAACTGGAGTGAGATTAGTCCGACTTATCATCCCACCGTAAACCCCCATTTTAAATTTTGACGGGGGGGGGGGGGGGGGGGGGGTAACCAACAAGTCAAAAATTAAAATGGGGGTTTACGCTGGGCTGAGTAGTCGGACTAGAGTTGGATTTGAACATAACATAGGCAATGTGAGACGCTCTTCGTGTGCACTCTTTAGACCACTCGACCACTAAGGCATAGAGGTGAGATGAGTGATGTGTAGTTTCGCATCCCAGTCAAGATTCTTTCACTTAAATCGAGATGGTCACGGTTCATAGATGATGGAGAAAACTGTGGTGTCTGGAGAAAACCGTCAACCTTTGACAAGCGAACTGACGAATTTTGGTACATTTATATCTACCAGAGTTAGACACTGATCTGTATTCGCCCCCCTAGACCACTCAGCCATGAAGGCCTCTTTAGAACCACGGGCACAATCATTCCTTAACTTAAGAATTTCCTTAACTTATGTTTTTTCCTTAAATTTAAGATTTTTCCTAAAGTTAAGGAAAAAAGCGTTTCACAATATTTTCCTTACTTAAATGTTTCCTTAACTTAAGAATTTTCCTTAAATATTTAAGGATACAAAACCGTTTCCTTAAATATTTAAGGAAAAATTAAGGAAACATTGTGAAACGCGATTTAAGGAAATTCTTAGCTAAGGATGAAAATAAAGAAATAAGGTTAAGGAAATTCTCGAGTTAAGGAAGTATTGTGAAACTGGGGCCAGGGACGAGAATAGACATAATTGTTATATAATGTGAATTCCATGGTCTTCCAGGGAAGCCGATAATACGCCAGACTACAAATCCAAGGTCTCTCACCGCCTCGAGTTCGAGTCCCGTTCAGACAACATGTGGGAAAGTGAATTTTCCTTGTTCTTGGTTGGTTGAATGTTGCTTAACGTCGCATCAGAAATTTTTCAGCTATTCGCGACGAGAACTATTTTATTAATCTCTACGGATTAATCTATGAACAATTTTGTGTATACACGTGAAATGCGAGTGTGTTTTATGGTCTGTCCTGTACTAGCGCGCACTCGGGACGACTTTAACGTGCTAGCTCACAGAGTCAGTATGCCGCAGACAAGCTTACCACTCCCCCAGTCCATTTTACTGAGACCAGGTTATTCATCAGACCATATGTGTCAAATAACTATTCACCCTAGGATAGCCATGGGTAATCTCATTTTTGTGTAAAAAATTAAACACTCTCTTTCTCCAGAACAGTTAAAAATATGTACAGGATTTAGTTTTTAAGGCAAGCATGTCCTTGTGTGTTGCACTTATGATTTTGTGCCTTACATTGACAAAACATGACAAAAAAGTTCTTGTGGCACCAGGTATCCTTTCACTATAACATGTAACGAGAATCCATCTTTGAATTTCAATCCGAAATCTGTTATCATTTCATACTCTTTAGGAGGATCTTGACCGCGGTACCCTTTCACAACATTAACTAAAGGTAAGACAGCAGTAAATAATGTTTGAAACAGATCAGAACTATTAGGCTTTGATGTTCTTTATGAAGAGCCCGAAGAAACGTCACAATCTTTCCTGCTGACTGGCCATACAGAAAAAAGAATGGTTCAGATCCCACCAAGTTATTTGTGATCTTTGTTAACCAGAACATCAGCTAAATGAGGAGAAAAAGAGTTTGTAATTAGGATGCTGTATCACAACCACTAAGAACATACATGCATGGCAGCTCAAGGTATCTCGAACGAAGATCATGCCCCAAAGAGCATGGACGCTTGGTCGGTCAAGACATCTCGAACTAAGAACATGACCCATAAAATGCATGCCTGGCAGTTTAAGACATCTCAAACCAAGACCATGACACTAAGAGCATGCATGTCTGGCAGTTCAAGACATCTCGAACCAAGACCATGGCACTGATAGAATGCATGCCTGGCAGTTAAAGACATCTCAAACCAAGACCATGACACTGAGAGCATGCATGCCTGGCAACTCAAGACATCTAGAACCAAGACCATGGCACTCAAAGCATGCATGCCTGGCAGTTCAAGACATCTCAAACCAAGACCATGACACTGAGAGCATGCATGCCTGGCAACTCAAGACATCTCTTACAAAGACCATGACACTGAGATCATGCATGCCTGGCAGTTCAAGATATCTAGAACCAAGACCATGGCACTCAAAGCATGCATGCCTGGCAGTTCAAGACATCTCAAACCAAGACCATGGCACTTAAAGCATGCATGCCTGGCATTTCAAGACATGGTTTGTTGCATTGATGTTCAAAACTTCTATTCTATCCTATCACTCCATCTGTACATCACATTGTTTTAATGCGTATACACCCAATACACTAGGAAAACAAAAACATCTGTGTCGTCAATCAGCACACAAATGCTATCATGACCTGTTTTTGCAGCTGGGAGACATAAACGATACCATAGTTATGCCGGATTCATCATGGCCAAATCCACAATCGTATACATATTGCTGTGTTGTTTCCTCTGTCCTGGTCCTTGGAAGATATGAGGTGGTATTTGTCACAAAAACAAGATTTTCTTTGACGTGTCTGAGTACCAATATGACCTTTTTTGGATTGATGCAATGAAATCTGATGGGTTATCACCATATGATCAAGGGATGCGGTAGAAAAACTGAATCATGGTGATTGTTTGTGAGTTTTGTGTGAACTAACCCCAAAAAACGAATTGACTCTAGCTGACTTCATGCCTTTCCAATGACAGCCATTTTCAACTACTGTCAAAAGGAACAGAACCGATATCAAATACAAGCAGAAGCTAAGCTCAAACTGTCCTTGCTGTCCAAACAACGGTAACCAAAGAAACATGTTTCCAAGATTAACAACTGGCTTTGTTTTTGCATCTTGACAGCTTCTCTTTGAAACGTATTGCCTTTTTTAGAAGTAATGATGGCATTGAAAATCTCATCAGGTAGACTGGATTGTACTTGTATTCCATCTACTCATACATTACAACTGAATCCACCACATTGGCACATTTGAAGCAATATTGCGAGCAATTGCCTTATGACCTGTTTTCATTTAGATGGAGTTTGAATAAGCAATAAATTTTGGTCATATATATTCAAGGAACACCGAGGATTGAACTCATTGAGTTATGGTCCGTATCACACTCAGAATATATTCATTCCAATGGATCAGAGAAGCACCAATCTACCCACTAAAAGGACCAGGCTAAAGAGTCGTGCCTTTAAAGGCCCATTTTTCAAATTTGATAGCAGTTTGTTCTCCAAACTGGTTACCAAGACAACATCCTAATAATCACCATGGTGTCGACATGCAAGATCTTGACAGGACACGCATGTGTTTATAGCAGACACTGAGAAAGTTTGTCAGCACATTGTACATGTCCAGCATCCAATACAATTATTTGTTGGGTGTGTTAATCATGATACAAATAGTTTTGATGGTAGACAGTGCAGGGGTTTTATTTTCTGTGGTCCAGTATAATTTAAAAGCGAAACAGCATTGTCAGATCTAGATGTTAGATGTTGCTTAATGGTAACTTGGGTAAGTTGAGACACCAAAAGTAAGCTAAATCTAGACTGTGCACTTGTACCACATGGATGAACATGGAAGTCTGTAGTTATAGCGTGTGTCTTATAGCGGCCATTTGGAGTGGAAATAGTAAATGAAAATATCAAAACTATCAAAAAACCAAAAAGATGAGTTCTACTGTTCATATGTATATATATGTGACTGGATTAACTATGATAGCAATAATGTGGCTTTGAAAACTCCTTCATTGGATACTTGCTTTAAAAGAAACCTTAGCAATTGGAACTAGCCTTTACGCTAGATTTAGTAAAGCTGAAATCACTTAGATCATGTTTTAATTTCTTATTAAAAGGAATTGTTGGAACCTCATTTATGCCCTTTAAATCAAATGTATCAAGATGTATGGTTAAGTTACGCAGCATTGGATGTGATATGCTGAGTTACATCTATAATAAAAAAAACCTGTTACTTCTACCCTTGTCTGGTCAAAATTGTTAATATATACTTTTTAATTGCCCCAAATGTTAAAAACAACAACGGAAATGAGTTCCTCATCCCTGAAAACATACAAAACGGTATATTACAAGCTATTGTAGAACAATTCTTACGAAAGATAGATTTTCAATATGGCGTCAGGCAGCCATCTTGGATATATGCAAATTATGCAATTTGCCCAATGTTGCCTGTAGGGCAACTAACTAATTTACTCTAGGTACCATATAGAATACAAAACAGCGAAAAAACTTCATAGGAAAAAACATTTCTAGGTTCAAGTATTGAGTATATGGGAGTGTCAACTCGACTATCCTAAAATGTCCGTTACATAGTGTAACGACCAAGTGGTTTATGTTACATACTTAAATAAAATAAATAATGGATTCATATAATTTGACTGTTTAAACGATTTATTAAATAACCAATATCACAAATAAATAATCAGCATAAGATACAGCTTCACATTAATTCACAAAAAATTAGAACAATTTGTATCAGATAAATATTACTGCTTAGTAAAGACCCAAAGTTCACACTGACTAGACCAACTTGTCAATATTTTAATGAAATAAGTAGTACAGTACTCTGGTATAGATTTAGAAAATTTATCTAAATGTGCCAAATACTGTAGATATATTTCAAGAGATTCTTCAATACGTAGGTTAAGTTTAAATATTAGGATTAATTATTTCCCTTTTTGACTCCTAAAATAACCCTAAAATAACACATGTGTCAAATCTGACATTGTCCATAATTCACTTAAAATTAATTTCAATATGATTTAATTTGACAGGTTTCCAGAAAATTGTCTGGAATTTTAGTCAAATAGATAATTATTTAAATACTCTTTTAAACCAAAAATATTCTCTAAAATTAAATAGGCTCCAAAAATAAAATAAGTACCTAAACTAGTAAAATCAAATAATGTGTAGTGTCTGGTTGTTCTGAAGACAAAGAGCCCAGTTTCAAATCCGTGTTCCTTTTTATACTTCAGTCAGTTACTATGACAACTTCAGTGAAACAGGGGTTTGATACTGGAAACTGGGATCTGAAACAGGGGAAATCTTGAAACAGGGGTTGAAACAGGGATCACAGAAAATGTTCTGTAACTTATTAATATTGCTATAAATACATGAAAACTGACTTGTACGGAATGATTAACATAAATACAATTTTCTATCCAAAAATTATGACTTATTACCTAATTCTGATTTTTACTCGATTTTACAAATTTATAAACTCTGGACTTATGCAGACGAAAAATCTGACAGTGAACCGGAAGTACTCGCTTGTAAGGTCACCGATCAACAATGGCGGCAACTGTAAACATGTGTTTAACAACAGTAATAAAAAAATAGCTTAAACACCAACAAAAGTCTTTCCAGTTAGCAATATTTGCAACACAATGGAGCTACATTAATGTAAGTACTTCAGCAAATACAAAACTTTGTGATTATGAAGTAAACATAATAAAATCCTTCTTTGTTTACGTTTAGAAGTCAACGTGACATAGACATAGTAAAATAATATGACACTATTGCCCTCAGTACAATAAAACATTTAAAATCTGAATAATAATAACTGTTACTCCTTTAACTCTTTAAATAATGACCCCATTAATGTCATGGCTGATGATAAACATTTTAACTTTAAAATTCAACAACAAACTACTTAAAAATCTAAAATTAAAGGAGGACATGTTAAGGCCATCCATTCCAAAAATCATTCATACTAAACTCATCCATTCATTCTAAAAATCATTCATTCCAAAAATCATTCATACTTAACATACAAAAATCATCCAGTCACCACATTTGCCCCTCCTTAAAAAAAATTGTGTCCTCACAATTTAACAATAACGAAAACACTAACTGTATAAGTAGAACAATGATAAACATGAATAACATCAACAATATACATTTCTTCGTTCTAGTTTTTTGTTACATAATGACATAGCAGAAAAATTTACTACATAACAACTTCAGTCAATAAATTACGCATAAATATGGCAACAACAACAATAATAATATTATGACACTACTAACCACAATCATTAACCACAACACACAAAATTTAGCAAATATTGTATTACAAAGCTTACTTTGTAAGAATGATCTTGACTAGGGATTAAGAATAAAGGTAAAGTGAGCTTTCACTTCTCATATTCATATAGCGAAGTTTTAACCAATTTTATAGTGAATCCTATACATATTCAAACGATATAAAATATTTCTTATTGATATCAATAACAATTCAAGACACATAAAAAAAACTTCACCTTTTCATTCAACATCGCTTTACAACAATTAAAAAAATCAATTTATCTTTGAGTTCAGCTATATACATTACAAATGCTCATAATACTGATATGTGAAAAATGATAACTTGTCGTTACATTTTTGTTGAACAAATATGACATATATAGTAAAATACAAATATTTAATATATTATGAAGTCAGGTAGCACATAATACAAACAATACTAACAAACATGTTGTCAAAGAAGTGAAATGGTGACTAATGTGTCACCATAAGTGAAATGGTGACAAATATGTCACTATATAAGTGAAATGGTGACTAATGTGTCACTATAAGTGAAATGGTGACAAATATGTCACTATATAAGTGAAATGGTGACTAATGTGTCACTATAAGTGAAATGGTGACAAATATGTCACTATATAAGTGAAATGGTGACTAATGTGTCACTATAAGTGAAATGGTGACTAATGTGTCACTATAAGTGAAATGGTGACAAATATGTCACTATATAAGTGAAATGGTGACTAATGTGTCACTATAAGTGAAATGGTGACAAATATGTCACTATATAAGTGAAATGGTGACTAATATGTCACTATATAAGTGCAATGGTGACTAATATGTCACTATATAAGTGAAATGGTGACTAATGTGTCACTATAAGTGAAATGGTGACAATATGTCACTATATAAGTGAAATGGTGACTATATGTCACTATATAAGTGAAATGGTGACTAATTGTACTATATGTGAAATGGTGACTAATATATTTTTATAACCTTGTTCATGAATAGTAATGACAAATGATTTAATGAATTATTAATGATATTCTTATGTTTTTAACCTGGATACATGCAAAATATATAATTTATATACAATACTATTACAGTGTATTTACTTATTCAAAAAGGATATGGAAGATTTCAATGGTGGGTGTTTTCTTTTCTCTGCTGTGTTGATGATTTGTGTCTGATCTGTCTGCGATGGAGTGTTGAGTTGGAATTTCGGTATGGGTAATATCTTCTTTCGTGGTTATTAAACTTGTTTTCTAAGGATTTTTGATGTTTGTGTAGAATGTCCATTTCTTCTCTGATCGATTTGTTCTGATTTTGAAATTTTCTCGAAAGCCAATAGATATGTTTATTGTTGTCTTCTAATTGTTTTATCACATTTTGTAGTAAGTCGTTGGTTTTTTGTTGTTCTTTAACTAGTTCTATTAGATGGCGATTTGTTAATGATGAAGACGATGATGATGATGATGATGATGATGATGATGATGATGATGATGATGATGATGATGAAGTATGATGAAGTGGGAACTGAAGTGGGAACTGAGTTTAGTGTGTCTTTTCTATTGGATTCTTGATTAATTTCTTTCTGATTAAAATTTGTCTCTTCTTCCTCAAAACCATTTAAAATTCATCTAAAATACTGTCGGTATCTGGTAAAATTATCGAGTTGAGTGTTGGCATGGGATCATTTGAATACAGCGGTAATAAGGTGAAGGTACACATATGTCTGACAAGTTATCACACAAAGAAACAATTCTAGTATCACTGATGTTGTCTGGATTATTTTCTGGTATATTTATAATGTTTATAACGTCCTGTTCTTTTGTACCACTAACAGTGTTCACCTCTTGTGTTTTAATGTCATGTCTAGTTTAATTTCTGTTCTTTTACTTCACTATCTATTTTAATTTCACTGTCTGTCTTAATTTTCTGTGTTTCCTTGGATTCTTTTTGTTTTAAGGCCTCTGTCTTGCCTGCCATATAATCTCTGATTCCTTAATATCTAACTTGATTAAATCCTTTCCTACTTCCAAATGTCTTGGGTTTGGCTTTTGATCATAAAGTTTTCTTCCTTAAAGAATGACCGTCCTTTTCTCTCCTTTGATAAGGATCTTATGGTCTCTGTACCAGCCCACATGGGATACAAGCTCTTTTTCTGTTATGCATTTAAAGTTACAAATCTTACATCTGTAAGGTATCTGATCAGGTAGGCAGTGATTGTTGTAAATGAGAGACCACGTTACTCTTCTCTCCTGATATACCCTGCATCCGCCATTCATATGCTCTCCCCCTTTACTAACCAGGGGATACTTCATCTTCTGAATATACAAAAACAAGTATTTAGTATTGTTATTTCTACTTAGTATCAACATTTATAAGTTTGATTCAGTCAGGTGAAGTGTGGTCGCCCTCATATTTTGTATACTGATTTCAGACATTGCATTACAATATTTAATATGCAGTAATATTTATCCATTTGGCATTTATCGTTCATAATTCAGTAAATAATTTCTTTATTTCAGATCAAAGTTACAAAATTGTACATGAAACTAATGTTGCTTTAATTTCTTTTGTACTGCTAATATCCATCCTGGCACTGTATTCCTTGATACTTCTTCAATTTGTTATGGTTTACAACTTTGTGTGTCTCCTTCTTTCCTGTTTGAATCCTATATCGAAGATCGTCAATCTTTTGAACTATCACACAGGGGCCAATGTAAGCTGGCTGTAACTTCGGCGAAATACCAGGCTTTCTTGTTTCGTTAAGATACCATACCACATCACCACTGTTATATGTCAAGGTTTTGGAATTGGCATCATATAAGTCTTTCTGCCGCTTTGCATTTTCTCAAGGTGTTGTCTGGCTACTTTATGGCCTTTCTGTAGGTTGTCTTTCATGAGGTCAACATATTCCCCATATGACGTTATGTCGCCGCCAGTCATTTAGTGCTGCCATACATCAACTCTGCTGGTAGTCGAACTTCTTTTCCAAACATTAAAAGGTTCGGTGTTAGCTGTGTAGAACTGTGGGGTGTTGCTCTGTATGCTGCTGCAAGATAGGATAAGTTTTTATCCCATTCTGTTTGCTGACCTCGCAAGTAAGCTTTTATCATTCGTAAAGTGTCCTATTAAAACGTTCAACCATCCCATTGCATTTCGGATTTCTTGCTGTAGTACGTGTCTTATGAATTTCTAATAACCTGCACAATTCTTTAAAAATTTCGCCATCAAAATTTCTTCCTTGGTCAGTGTGGATGGAGATTGGACACCCAAATTTACAAATGATCTCCTTCACCAGTGCATTAGCACAAGTTACTGCACTCTGATCTGGAATAGGAATAAGTTCTACCCATTTGCTGAAATAATCCGTGACAAGAAGAATGTAACGGTTATTTCTTGGTGTAATCGGCAGTGGTCCCAGGATGTCTATTCCTAAACGGTCCCATGGGGCACCCACTCTCATATCACCTAGTAAAGCTTTTGGAGTTTTGCTGGGAAGTTTATTTCTTGCACACTCTTCACATCTTAGACACCATAGATTCACATCTTCTCTACACTGATGCCAGTAATATCTCTGTATTAGTTTTTCTTTGGTTTTCTTCTGACCCAAATGTCCACTTAGCAAATTATCATGCATTTGTTTTAGTATGGACTTTTGAATACACCTAGGTACCAACAACTGTAAATGATCACCGGTTCCATCTTTGCGATAAAATCTTCGTTTTAATAAACCATTATCAATGCAAAGTGATGCATAAGAATGCCAGTAATGGCGTAGAGCTGTACTCTCTTTAACAACCTCTGAATATTCAGGTCGTTGTTCAAGGACAACCCATTGATACACCAAACCAAGTTCTGGATCATCCTTTTGCATTTTTTGCAACTGTATTGGGTCAAACCTCCACAAAAATTCCTCTGTGTTTCTGATTCTTCACGTCTGGTTTGAGATCTGTGGTAACTGTCCTAGTAACTTCAGTTGTGGCACAATTACTAACTTCTGAACTTGTGTCTTCAGTACTTTCTGTTTTAGAATTTGACTTCTGATTTCTCTTTTTGTTGTACTGGCTTACCATTTCTTCACTTCTTCTTCGACACTTCTTACATGGACCACAACGTAGCGGTTCCAAATTATCCGTTTCTGAACAGTGGCAATCTCGCGGATTCTCGCAACGCGACATAAAATCTGCGTTCTGATGTTTGTTACCACAGCGATATTCGATGATAAAGTCATAATCAGACAAAATTTCAATCCATCTTGCCACCCGTCCCTTCGGTTCACGCAAACTAAATACCATTTCAAGGCTTGATGATCAGTTCGAGCTTTGAACCGTCTACCCAAAAGGTACTGGCGATAGTATTCTGCAAAGAATTGCAAGAAGTTTTTATCGGTAATGCAGTAATTACACTCGGCTTTGTTAAGAGTTCTACTGCCATATGCGATCACACGTTCTTGGCCGTTCTGTATCTGACTTAATACTGCACCGATCGAATGATTACACGCATCAGTATCGAGAATAAATTCACCGTCATCAGCCGGATTAGCCATAATATTTGCACCGACTAAAGCTTGTTTTAATGTTTCAAAAGCTTGATTACATTCATCAGTCCAAATAAATGGATGGTCTTTCTTTGTTAGTTCTGTTAATGGACGTACAATCTGAGAAAACCCCTGAATAAACCGCCTATAATAACTACCCATACCTAATAACCTCCTAACCTCTGTCACATCTTTTGGAATTTTACTTTGTAATATCTTAGTTACATTATCTGGATTTGGTCTAACACCATCTGCACTTACTATGTGCCCAAGAAAATAAACCTCTGGTTGCAACAACTGACATTTTTCAGGTTTGAGTTTGAAGCCTGCTGCCTTAACGCGATCGAGAACCTCTTTTACCCTTGCCATGTGTACTTCAAAATTAGGTCCAAACACCACCACGTCATCGAGATATATGAGTGTTGTGATCCATTGTAACCCACTCAGTGCAATTTCCATGGCTCTTTGAAATGTGCTTGGCCCATTACAAACCCCAAAAGGCATTGTTTTGAATTCCCAGAGACCATACTTAGTGGCAAAAGCTGTTTTAGCAATGTCTTCCTTTTTACTGGGATCTGGTTATACCCAGATGTAAGATCAAAGGTGCTGAAAAGTTTGGCACCAGACATGGCATCCAGACAGTCCTGTATCCTTGGCAACGGGAATGCATCTTTAACTGTTACTGCGTTGAGTGCACGATAGTCAACACATGGCCTTATCTTGCCATTTTTCTTTTTAACAAGTACAATTGGAGATGACCATGGAGAAGAAGATCGCTGTATTACACCTTGGTTCTCTAGTTGTTCAATAGCTTTCTTTTCTTCATGTGCTAGCGCTATTGGTACTCTTCGAGGAGGTATCTTTATAGGCTTGGCATCTTTCGTGTCGATTACATGCTCTACTAGATGCGTCAGACCTAAGTCATTGTCGTCTTTTGAAAAGGTATCATGATGATTTTTCAATAATTCTGCTATTGCCTGACATTCTGTTTCAGTCTTATTTTCTATCGAGGATTTATAAAGTTCTTTTAAATGTTCTGGTATATTTGTTATACTAGATCTGTCTTGTTTTATCTCTGTGGGTTCATCTGCCTGTACATCTGTCATTTGATCAAGTTTCAATCTTCTTGTTTGACTAAAATTATTATCTTCAAAATCATTTTCTGATTCAACTAGTTGTGTAACACATTCACAGGACTCAGCAACACCTAAACTACATCTTGATTTATAGAAACAGCATTAGGAAATGGATTCATGACTCGGACTTTCACTGTAACATTTTCTCTGTGTCTACGACCACATTTGGCATCAGTATAGAATATCTATCTACGACATTCTCAGCGGGTTCAATAATAACACAATTATTATTTCTTCACTCACCTCATCATTGTCAACAAAAACATCAACTATGGTTTCACTATACCCAGGTATTTCATAATGATCAGCAAGTCTTACTTTCCTCACTGGACTAGGCATACCAACTTGAAAACACTTAACATCAATGTCTCCAAATTTTATTATCCCTTGACTGAGTAAGATGTCAGCTGGACCCAATGGATGATTTTGTAGAATATCAACTCCCAATAACCCATCATCAGCTATTTCAGCTACTATAATTTCTTGTTGAATCTTCAAATCATCTAACTGGATTTCAAAGGTAGCTTTCCCATGTTCTACTAATGGGATTCCACTTGCCCCTGCCAGTCTTACTGTTGGCATCAGCTTTGGTCTACTCTGTTCTGGAATTTTATTATATACCCTATCAGATAATACAGTTTTTGTTGCACCTGTGTCGGCTGTGAATATCATTTTTACACCCTGAACTTCTCCTTCAATATAAACCCCATCATCATTTGGTCTTCTACGACGTACATTTATAGTTTCCGTAGTTGCAGAATCTTGTAACTGTGTTGCGTTGTGGTCAGTATCTACACCTGAGGTCTTTCCCTGACCACTTGGTTGGACCTTTGGAAGTTTAAAGTGGTGTCTGTTCCTCCGCTATTCTGAACCACCTGGTTAGGCTCCATTACTACTGGATTTGTAAATCCTCCATTAGGCTGGTGACTAAAACTCTCTGTTTGCTTTCCCCGATAATAGTGTGGTTGTAAATTGCTGTTATTTGAAGCAACATAATGGTTGAAAAACTGGAGCCCTAACATTAAAGCCGCTTTCAGAGATTGGCTGATTTCGCATAGGTGGTATCTGATTTTGGCAGTCCCTCATAAAATGACCAGGTTTCCCACACCTATAGCAGCATGTAACAGGATACTTTTGTTGTCTTACAAATCGTCCTGTGTCTGTGGTACCCGACCTCTGGTTTTCTTGTAATTCATTTCTTATCATTTGTAGCAGCTCTTGTTTCACATTATTCATGTCATCTATTGTTTTTGAATCTACTGAAGTATTTTTCTGGTGTAAGGTTGGCATCTTGGTCTGTCTGTCTTCATTCTTTATAGTTTTATCACTAGAACTCTTTTGTTTTACATTAAATCGCACTTCTTTATTTGGTTTTACCTCAGATTTCTGTTTTGAAATTACCTGTCTAGCAGAATTTCTGTTTTTCTTGTCGGAATATTGGTCTTCATCACTAGATGAGTTATAATCTGCATCCCAGCTTGTCCTTCTTGATCGTCTTATCTTTCTAGAATGTCGTCTGTCACTATCTTCACTGTTGTAAACTTTACGTCTTGTTTCTTCATAATTCACAACATAAAACACAGCCTGATCAATATCTATTGGTTCTTTGTGGAACTCTACTTCAAAACTAGCCCTTTCATTATTTAACCCATCGAAGAATCTTCTCAGTAAGTCTTCTTGTCTCGTCTTGAAGTCTCTATTTGAGTGAGCTTTATCGTAAAGTCTCTTAAGTTCAGCTGCATACTCTTCTACACTTTCATTTGGCTTTTGGTTCCTTCTACTTAACTGTGCAGCATACGTCTTCTTATTCTCAACAACCCGGTATCTGTTATTCAGCTCTCTAATAAGTCTGCGGTAATTTCTGGTTGTTTCTTCAGACAGTTGTTCAAAAACAAATTCTGCCGCATTGCCATGTAGCCTTGGTAATAGTTCATCTAAGCACGTCTCTGGATTCCATCTATTTCTTTCAGCAATAACTTTAAATCTTCCAAACCACACTTTCCATGATTCTTTCCCTGAAAAAGGAGGCAATTTATTGGTTGTCTGGTATGTAGTTGATCTTCTTTTGCTAACAGTCTTGCTGTTTAGACTGCCCGAACTTACATTAGAATTAGATAGTTCTGACTCACTGATGTCACTGATTTCAACCTGGCTATCATCTGAACTTGTATTTTGGGTTAAATTCTTGATTCTCTTCCCAGTTACATCACAACCAGTTTGTGACCTTGATTTTAATTGTGTTGGTTCATATTGATTTTGCTCTTTTGTATGTGATACTGTATCAGTTATCCTGCTTGGTCTTATCTCATTGTTTTCTCTGCTTCTCGGTTTACTTAATAACTGTACAGTACTGGCAATAGATTTCATACTCTCCCCAATTGTCTCTAAGACCGTTTGTTGACCTTGTAAGATGACCTGGTTGCTCTTCATTCCTTCCTGTAAATTCTTCATTCCTTCATGTAAGATGGACTGGTTACTTTTTATTCCCTCTTGAAACAATTCAAACAGACCATGAAGAGGTTCCAAACTTGTATTCGGTGAGTGTCTACTTGAATAACTAGTGGTATTTGAACCATTCTGTGGAACATCATCAAAAAGTGCATTACCAGTGTGTCTGTCTACTGCAGGTCTGATTGGTGAACCCAAAGGTGTGGAACTGTGTGCGGTAACCCCTGGCACTTTGTTTACTCCTTGTGTCTTGGGAGAAGTCTGATCACCAGTGGCATGATCTTCTTCAAAATTTACATCAGAAAAATCATTCTGATGGGCTCTTTGTTTTTGCTCACGTAATCGTCTTGAACGTTTTGTCATGGTATTTGAGTGGAACTTTATACTGAATTAATATACTTATTATAAACCTTTACAACTCTTACAAAATTTAATTTAACTGACCTAGCGAATGTTTAAAAGTAAGCTTAACTTCTAGTTTTTCGCTAAATTGACAATAATAAAAAAACACTACACGAATGAAAAACTATGTTACCTTAATACTCAAAAGTGAATTTTAGCAAGTAAATACAACTTGCATCATTAGCAAGTATCTGACTCACAAGTTATCACTTAAATTACAATGATGTAGAAACAACTGATCAATCCTTACAAAACCAATTACTAAACCAAAATTGCAAACCAAATAAACCTATGGACCAAATCTGTGATACAACTTGTATATTTTTTATGAACCACTTTAATGAACCAAATCACTTGAAAAAAATCTATATTATGAACAGGCTAACCATGTGAGTTGTAAACCTGGATTCATATCACTGGACCTAATAAGAAAATTAGATCCCGGACGAGCCCCCAAAATTATATGTAACGACCAAGTGGTTTATGTTACATACTTAAATAAAATAAATAATGGATTCATATAATTTGACTGTTTAAACGATTTATTAAATAACCAATATCACAAATAAATAATCAGCATAAGATACAGCTTCACATTAATTCACAAATAAATTAGAACAATTTGTATCAGATAAATATTACTGCTTAGTAAAGACCCAAAGTTCACACTGACTAGACCAACTTGTAATATTTTAATGAAATAAGTAGTACAGTACTCTGGTATAGATTTAGAAAATTTATCTAAATGTGCCAAAATACTGTAGATATATTTCAGAGATTCTTCAATACGTAGGTTAAGTTTAAATATTAGATTAATTATTTCCCTTTTTGACTCCTAAAATAACCCTAAAATAACACATGTGTCAAATCTGACATTGTCCATATTTCACTTAAAATAAATGAATTTCAATATGAATTTGACAGGTTTCCAGAAATTGTCTGGAATTTTAGTCAAATAGATAATTATTTAAATACTCTTTTAAACCAAAAATATTCTCTAAAATTAAATAGGCTCCAAAATAAAATAAGTACCTAAACTAGTAAAATCAAAATAATGTGTAGTGTCTGGTTGTTCTGAAGACAAAGAGCCCAGTTTCAAATCCGTGTTCCTTTTTATACTCCAGTCAGTTACTATGACAACTTCAGTGAAACAGGGGTTTGATACTGGAAACTGGGATCTGAAACAGGGGAAATCTTGAAACAGGGGTTGAAACAGGGATCACAGAAAATGTTCTGTAACTTATTAATATTGCTATAAATACATGAAAACTGACTTGTACGGAATGATAAACATATAAATACAATTTTCTATCCAAAAATTATGACTTATTACCTAAATTCTGATTTTTACTCGATTTTACAAATTTATAAACTCTGGACTTATGCAGACGAAAAATCTGACAGTGAACCGGAAGTACTCGCTTGTAAGGTCACCGATCAACAATGGCGGCAACTGTAAACATGTGTTTAACAACAGTAATAAAAAATAGCTTAAACACCAACAAAAGTCTTTCCAGTTAGCAATATTTGCAACACAATGAAGCTACATTAATGTAAGTACTTCAGCAAATACAAAACTTTGTGATTATGAAGTAAACATAATAAAATCGATCTTTGTTTACGTTTAGAAGTCAACGTGACATAGACATAGTAAAATAATATGACACTATTGCCGTCAGTACAATAAAACATTTAAAATCTGAATAATAATAACTGTTACTCCTTTAACTCTTTAAATAATGACCCCATTAATGTCATGGCTGATGATAAACATTTTAACTTTAAAATTCAACAACAAACTACTTAAAAATCTAAAATTAAAGGAGGACATGTTAAGGCCATCCATTCCAAAAATCATTCATACTAAACTCATCCATTCATTCCAAAAATCATTCATTCCAAAAATCATTCATACTTAACATACAAAAATCATCCAGTCATCACACTATCATGTCCTTATTTGTACTTTTTACAATGAAATTCAGCGAATTATGATAACTCGCCAATATAGGTACCTTTTGTGATTTGCACTTATGATCAAAGGGCAATAACTTCCAGGAAAATTGGCAAACCACCTTGGGTAAATGATATGCGCATCTCTTATCAATGTTGATGCTTTGCGCCAAGTTTCATTAACAAACGTTCCATTGTTTTGGAGAAATATTGCGGACAAAAAGTGCCTTGGCGGAAGGACGGAACTTCGAATTTAATATCTCCCTCTTCGAAAGGAGGGGGATAAAACTGAATGGAATGAATGTTTAAGTCCAGTGTATGTACTTGGTGATATGCAGTCTCCGGGGGCGTAGCTACCTTGAGGCCAAAAGGCACATGCCTACACATTATTGTGACAAAGATAATTATTTTAATTTAACTAAGTTTCTAGTGCGTGTAGGGCAATATGCAGTGAGTGTTTTAGCGTGTCACGCATACCGCGCCAAGGGCACCGTGACTTTCATCTCTAATTGCTGAAGACTACCACTTTTCAAGTCTTTGGTTTGCCTGGCCGGTATTCGAACCCCGACCTTTCACACACGAAGCGAGTACTAAACCAACTTAGCTACCGCATTCACTAAGAGCATACAACATTGATACATTCCGAATTGCGTGTTTTTCGATTAAATATTTCAAACTAAGTTTCCGGGGGAGGACTCTCGGAACCCTCCCCCTCAAAACCCCTCCCGCACCTAGTCGATGACATTAAGGTTATTAATAGACAGAACGTCATCTATTGTTGAATCTACTCTCCAGATTTAACAATAGGGTTCTGTATAAATTCAGCTTCATATGAATAAATGATTTTTTTTCTCGAGATGTTGTATGAAGAGTACCTAGTTGGCATATACCGACCACGTTAAATGAAACATACATGCCCTTCATTTCCGATTGTGTACAGCAGGCAAACAACATTGACCTGTCAGGTTGACCTTTCATTAGGAAATCATGGGGGGTGGGGGGTGGTGGGGGCAACCAAAACATAGGTATGATGGGATAAGAAGTTAATACCAAAGCAATACATTGTGCGCGTGATGTAAACAAGATAAACAACTGTGTTCCATGTACATAAATGCACTGATTAATGATAAATAATTTAAATTAAAGGTCAAGCGAGCAGTTCAATGTTGTTTACTTACGTACATGTGTACTGTATAATGATGCGTTGTTGTAGATGCGGATGTACTCCATCTTCAGATAACGCTGGGGATGCGGACGTTCTCTCAGTCAGAAAACGGATTCGCATCTTAAGTGGCTGAGGCGTAGGCTTATTGATAAGACAAATAATATTACGCAAATTTGAATTATAACGGGGTATTCCCAGAAACCGTTGGCACAGACCTGTCGAAAGTTTAACACTCAGCTAACGAATTAGTTGCCGAACCGACAGCTCATCTCGGTCAATATATATATATCGACATTTCGACAGCTGTTATCTATCTCCCGATTGTGGTTCGGTCACTAACTACCCATATCTCGGAAAATCGACAGTCAATTTTCAACTCCCTTTCTTTCTTTCGACATGCCAGTACTGTAACTTAGAGGTCAAAGGTCAAACTAATAAAAAAAGCGAATCGCTTATTAATAATATTGGAAACAATGTGGCAATTGACAAGGATGTGCTTTTAGGAGTAAAGCTGACAGGAAAAGCTGGGTGGATTTAGAACGCTTTTACTGGATGGTTAAAAAGAATCATTCCGATTTTCATAGTATTGCATATTTTTAAAAATAAATTGACATTAAACAATTACACAAAAACATCCCGTTACGTAGTCTGACGTATATTTTGGGCTTATATAGCCGACCACAAACAAGAAGAAACAGTGTGAATTTTGATCACACAGAATAACACAGAGTTACAGTGAAACAATATGTTTTGCTTTAAAATACATTTTGTATTTGGGTTGGTGCAGGCTGTGCTCATCGCCGGTGTTATGTGCTCGAATACAGGGGACCCAGGCCTTAAAACAAGGGTTACACAAAATGGACTGAATTATGGTAAATATACATTTAGCTGAATACAATTTTATGTTTTTAGATTTTGTTTCGTGTCAATCTTAATTTACAGAGACGTACAAAAAGTGTAAAAACCTTCTTAATCTTAAATAAAACTATTTTTCATAAAATTATGTAAGGTTTATTTCCCGTTCATTTTTTTTAATTTTTCACTGATAAATCCAGAATTAATTGTTGTTAATTTTGTTATTCCTTTTAACAATTTTCAAAATAATGTCTGTGTATATTCTAGAAATTATATATGGTGAACAACGTGGTAAATTTTGAATGTCCGTGTGAAGCATGGTCGTACATAGCAGATTACAATTTTAAAATTTTTCCATTGAATTTAAAATATTTCTCTCTATAAATCAGAATGAAATTTATTCATTAAAAAAATAAAAATAAACTTAAAAGTAAAAGGCGAGTCTTAGCGAAATCATTCAACGAGTTTGATAAATTATATATATATGAGTTTTTATAAATCATATAATTCAGAAAAAATCCATTTTTTTACGTTAAGTACAACCTGTCTTCTAAATCATAGTCATTATTATTATTAAAGCGTCATTATTCAGATATTGTAGTCACATTTTACATTTTTTTTTACAAATTTTGCTAGTGTCATCGTACCTTAATGTATATAATCTAATGTAAATGCCAGTCTTTGTTCAAAATATTATTTTAAAAATCTGTACGTTCTGTAAAATTTCCGAAAATGATGCCACTAGAAAAACTTGTGAATATTTTGTAAAATGTCGCCACAATATTTTAAAAGTGGGGTTTTAATAATAATAAATATGTTTATATACTGTCGTTTAAATGCAAAAAAAATTATCATGTGTTATTAAGAGTAAATAAACTCTTGAATAATGATTCAATGCAAAAAATGTGTCTTGAAACAAACAACAGTGACGTCATGGCACGTGCACATTGGAATGTCACGCGCTGGTTACCAAGGTCGCATGTGTGTAATGTGATTTTATTACAGGTAATATAATAATTACTGATATAATATATATATAAGTATGTAAAATTAGAAATGCGTTTTGGCGCAATAATGTTACTTGGTATGGTTATAAATAACTTGTAAATTATATTATTTCATCAAAAAATAAAATTAAGAATTGTACTTTGCATGATAATAAGTCAATTTGAGAATTCAAACCTTCCGGATATAATGTTTTTAGTTTATTGATTCAAAACGATAGATATTATATTAATTGACCGGGACACAGTTGTTCGCCAAAGCTTGATTAGTTTAATAAACGATTAACACAAATTCAAAACATCATTAAAATCAACATATCATTATTATTAAATAGATAGTTTTATAACCAAGTTTTCTTCTGTCATGTGCTACTTTTGAATTTTTATGAAATAATACAATTCAAAAGTAGCACATGACAATACTTTTGCATTGTATTATTTCATAAAAATTCAAAAGTAGCACATGACACTTCAGTTTTGTCATGTGCTATAGTAGCACATGACAGTTTGATGAAATTCTTTTCACTTACATCTTCAACGTTGTCGATTTCACAACATAAAGAAAATTATGCAATATTAAAATTTTGACTAATCAATTAATTAAACTAATTCAGGCTTCGTACAACTGGTCCTAGGTTAATCTTTTGACAGTCAAAGAAATTTAACAATCCAGTATTGTAATGATTTCTATACTTTGATTTTGGTATATTAGTTGGTTGGTTGATCCGCAATTTTTCCGCGGCGGCCATTCGCGACGATAACTACATGTATTTTATTAATCTCTATGGATTAATTTATGAACAAGTTGTGTATGCATATGAAGTTCGAGTGTGTTTTTTTTCTGCCTTGTACTAGCACGCACTCGGGGCGACTTTAAGGTGCTAGCTCACCGAGTCAGTACGCCGCAGTAAGACAAGAGTCCATTATACCAGTAGTGCTATATTAGTACCTTCTTTCATAATTTCTATACATGTTTTTAGCAACTGCAATAGCAATAGACGTACTGTCACCAGAATTAAAAGGAATTCACATCCCAAATTACGCCGATAAATCAGGACGGACCACTTACAATGTTTCAAAGTAAGTCATACAGTAATATGTTAGCAATTAATGAGAGAGAGAGAGAGAGAGAGAGAGAGAGAGAGAGAGAGAGAGAGTAACAAAAAGTTTTAAAAAATTCTTTATTTGTTGTACAACAATTATTTAAAAGCATAATTGACAACTTTCCAACGGATAAATTTTGTTTGTTGGCCCAGGTTTATAAGTGTGGCAGGAAAACTGGTTAAATACAGTCAAACCTGTGTATAAAGGCCACCCAAGCAAACCTGCAAAAGTGGCTTTTATGGCCAGATGGTCTTTACATACAGGTGCAAATGATAAGAATAAAGAACAATTATAATAAAATTCTACTGGCCTTTATAACCAGGCGGCCTTTAAATGGAGTTGACCTTTAAGGCAGGTTGGACTGTGCTACTACTACTACTGCTACTACCGCTACTAGTAGTGACTACTACTACAGCAAGAGTTGAGTTGCGTAATGGTGTAATGCCCCAGTCAAGAATATTTCACTTATATCAAGACATCGCCAGCTATAGACCAAGGTGCAGAAATTTTGCCCGAGCGTTGCGCTGATGACATTATCAGGGTTCTTTAACATGCCCGACTACGTGACACGGGGCCTTGTTATTTTAAGTTCCTGTTCGAAAGAACTTTGACTTTCATTTTGTAATGCCGAATTCTTGGCGAAATAATACAACAGCAAGGGTTGAGTAATGGTGTTTTTAACTTGAGGTGTTTAACCATTGCAAGAGATGTATATGGAAATTTGTAAACCGGTATATTACCCTCTTCTACCTATCGGGGGTATAATAATTTTTAATGTTTTATTTCAGTATGTATATCAGAAAAATTACCAAGCCTAGAAGCCATGTATCAATCGTTCCAGAGACAGGACTTAAGTGGTCAGTATACGGAATCGATATTGACGTCAAAGGAGATTGGTATTTTTACTATGATGGATGGTAAGTAAACATCAATCTGATTGGTTGGTTAGCATGTGTATCAAAACAGTTGGTAAGTAAACGCTAATCTAATTGGTTGGTTACCAGATGGAAAATAAACCTTATTCTGATTGGTTGGTTGGCATCTGTATCACAACAGATGGTAAGTAAATACAATTTTGATTGGTTGCCGGCAAGTTGGTATTTGTGTCAAACCAGATGGTAAGAAAAAGTTAATCTTATTGTGTTTTTGTATCAAAACAGATAGTAATTAAACATTTATCTGATTGGTAGATTACTATTTGTATGAAAACCAATGCTATAAGTAAATGCATTTCTGATTGGTAAATTGCCATTTTTAGTAAAACAAGCGGTAAGTAAACATTGTGCCTGATTGGTTGGTTTGTATTTGTATTAAAACAGATGGGAAATAAACATTATTCTGTTTGGTTAGTTGGTATTTGTAACAAAACAGATGGTAAGTAAAAGATAATCTGATTGGTAGATTGGCGATCGTATAAAACTAGATGGTAAGTAAACACAATTCTGATTGGTTGGTTGGTATAGATGGTAAGTTAACAGTAATGTGATTAGTTTATTCTTAGTTTCATTATAGCAATTGACTTTATAACACATGTCTTAATATGATAGATGCCGAGTAAACTTATTAATTGACGGACTGATTTAACTATGTCGGTTCAGTGTATTAATTAATTCTCATAGTAATCCCTAACACATTTTAGTGCATTCGTTTGATTTAAAATGCTTGATAGCATTTGAGCTCAATATTGCAATTGCTGAAAATTTAGCAAAACCAACTGACTTTGGCCAAATGATTTAGAAAAGGAGTTTGGTTTTTAGCTGTAGCTTTCGATATTAAAAGATTTTGGGCCGCGGTGGCCGAGTTTTCTAAAGTGCGTGATTACATTTTACAGCGCCTGTTACCACCTAGGTTCGAATCCCACTCGAGCAGATTTAAGTGCGAGGAAGTGTGTCAATTCGCTTGTCGGAGATCGATGGGTTTTCCCGGTTTCGTACACAATCCTAGAATGGCTATAAATGAAAGAATCTTGACTGTGACGTAAAAACCATTACTGAACTTTATGTTTAATTGTAACTTTGTTTTAACAATTCGTTCACGAAAAACGCTTTTGTTACCGTTAGTTTAAAAGACATTCTTAGTGTAATTTGAACAGAGAAACACCGAATTATCTAATTACTAGTATTCTTTAAACATGATTGTTTCAGGTGGTTTTTTAACTTCTGGGGAAGTGGTTATTTCAAGGCCTGGGCGAGGGATATTTCCATTGATGTAACTGTGTCAGTTGGTAAGTCTTATATCTTTGCACACATTTTTTACACTCACAAACAAGTTGCTAGGGTTGGTTTGAATGACATTTAAAAAACCATTTGTCATGTGTCATTTAGGTTCGAGAACGCTATTTCAATTAACGGATCGCCGGCCATGTCAACAATGGTTCTCAAAGGCACGGTATGCTTGAATTAGACACACACACACACACACACACACACACACACACACACACACTGAAAATTCGGCCTGAATTGTGCATTTTAATAACGTCACTGACACTAGTACGTCATTAGTTGCCTTGTCGGAACATAATAGCCATGGTCGGCGAAACGGCAATTGTTCTCTTACCGAAAGTGTTTTTTTGGCATTCCGTTTTTCTCCAACATCCCGGAACTGACGGCCTCCACATACGCATACTTGACCGAGGTGTAAAACATCGAAACTCTATATCATGATTTATGCTTCATCAATTCAATCGACTTTTCAATGCATATTATTGGTTTGGTGAAATGTAAATATAGACGCCATCTCTCTATCTCTATCTGTCTCTCCAAGAGGTACTTGTCTTTCACGAACCGTCAAATCTGTCTGGAATTGTGTCTGCCGACCTAAAATTTGTAAATGGTGGCTAGCTTGCCAACTTTAAACTTTTGTGACCAGAGAAGAGATACTTTTTATGCGTCACAAAATTTTCATCACACTGTTACCAATTCAGGCAATATAATGGACACTTTACATCATCATTATATTATTGTTATTAATAACACTGATGTATGTAAGTGATTGTAAGTCAGTTTTAAACAAGTGCACTTTTGTTTTTCATATCTAAAAGATGCCTAAATTTTCCGTCATTTGTAATAAAAGATTGCCTGGCCACTTGGAATTTCCAATGGCCACCTTAAAATTGAAATTGGTGACTAGCTGGCCACTTGGTTTTGAAGCCCACTTTGAGGGCTGCATGGATCGGCGTGTTTATGTTGGATTATTTTCTTTAAATCCCTATCGTAATTCCTGTGCTTTATAATCAATTGACTATATTTTTTCTGGTTTTCCTATTTTGTTGGTTTTTGATTCGGTTTTTTTTGGTAAAAAAATTTTTGATTCTTCTGTTTTTCTCATTTCAACATCTTCTACATTTCTGACCCCGCTTCACAATCATTCCTTATTTAAGATTTTCCTCAACTGAAATTTAGCAAATTTTGGTACTCTCTTTTTGGAACTGCTGATAAATATTTTTGTCAAAACTAGTTGCAAATGTTTAATTCTAGCAATTATCTTAAAATTGACACCTTAAGTTCCTGAATATCTTCAAAATTAACAAAATTATAAAGATTTGAAATTTTGTAAGATTTAAGTTAAGTAAAATCTTAGCTAAGGAATGATTGTGAAACCGGGGTCTGGTAGAGCATTATTGCAAATGAGCAATTTTATTCCGAAGCGGCCGTCTAGAGCTGCAAAATTAAAACAAGTTAGTAAGAAATTACATTTTTTCCTTTTTTATATTGTTTATAACCATGTTATAATTTTTTGTATTTATCATGTTTTTCTCACCAGTTAAAGATGACCAAGGCAGTCCAAGTATTTCTACCCAGAGTTGTACAGGGAATATTGGCGCTGTTGGCCTCACTGTCCATGGATCAAAGCTTTCATGGCTGTATAATTGGTTTACGGGATCCATAGCCAGGCGGATAAAATCCCTTTTAAAACCAAAAGTAAGTTATATGTAAAACCATGCATTTCGCCAGCGTACCACGTGATCAATACCCCTTTACAATTATTCGGAGCGTGTTGGAAAACGTTTACGTCAAACTTCCACAGGGTACCGTCATTTTTACGGGAAAACCTGAGCTGAAGCGATTCCATCGCCATTAGAAGTACTTGTTACGCAGATATGGGGTATCACGTGGTACATTGGCAAGCTCTGTAACAACCCACTTTGAAAAATTACGCTCTTTGAATTTTTTTGGTTGGTTGGTTGGTTGGTTGGTCGAATGTTGCTTAACGTCACATCGGCAATTTTCAGCTTTTTGCGACGAAAACTATTTTATTAATCTCTATAGAATAATCTATGAACCGCGGCCTCTCCCGAAACTGGAGAGTAAACTTGTCAGACAGAAAAAAGTGACCTAGCACCAAGACAAAATCGCATGTAGCCTACGTCATAGGCTTCCGTGACGCATATTACGTCATCGGCGTAAATGACGTCACGTGAGCTTACATACGTCACCAACGTAAAATAAACTTAACCGACCAGCGTAAATACGAATGACAATTATAAACACTTTATATCTTGAAATTGAATGTAAACCAATTAAACGACATATTTGTCGCTTTGGTAGTTAACCCCTAAACGACAAATATGTCGCTTTGGTACTGAACCCATAAACGACAAATATGTCGCCTTGGGAGTAAAAGGGTTATTAAGCTTCTCCCGGATTTAAAGCTATATAAAAGTGGGTTGCTACAGAGCTACATTAGTTTCATGACATGTTCACATACAAAAACGAAAACGCAATTATCTCATCGAGGCAAAATATGAAATTCCTGAAAGAACGTCAAGAATGTGCTGTTTTAGATTGGGAGTAATTAATGTATGACCATAATGGTAGCTTAATTGGTAGAGCGTGTTTGCTCTACAAGTGGGAGGTCTTGGGCTCGAACCCCGGCCGGATGTGACCTTAGAATTGAAATTAAAGTGGACAGTGACTGTTTTTCGCAGTTGGCATAATGAAATGAAAGTCACGTTTTTTTTAAAATGAACGAGGCTAAGAGTTCCAGTAGGAGTGGCACGATAGAGATCCCTACTGTATTATGTAATCAGCGCAACGCACAGGCAAAATTTATTTCTGCACCTTGGCCTATCACTTGCGACGTTTCGATATAAGTGAATTATTCTTGACTGGGACGTTAAACACCATTACTAAACTAAACGCAAGTTCCTGAAAGGACGTCAAGAATGTTTTAGATTGGGAGTGATAATCTTAATTGCATGGCCATTAGGGTAGCTCAATTGATAGAGTGCTGTATGTGGGAGATCGTGGGTTCGAACCCAAGTTTGGATCTGAGCAAGACTTGAAAATACGTAGCGGCTGTTCTTTGGCCAAGCACTCAGTATTTAGAAATTAAAGTCGTGGGTCCTTCGGAAGGTACCTTGAAAAACATATGACCTGTAACGTGTCACGACAGGTGTAGTTCATTAAAACTCCTCTCTGCATAATGCCCTGAGCGTACTGCTAGGGTTAACGAATCTTTCTCTTCACCTACAGCTGATAGAATTGAAATATTCTTAACTGAAACGTGAACCCCATTCAACCAATTCAACCAATCTTAATTGTTTGATGCAGCATGGTTTGAGCGGCCATTCATTTAAGTAACTATGTTTTTTTCGAATTTGTACCGAGATTTACCGAATGATTTGTGACGTCATAAAAATAAAACCAGTGAAGACTAATTCCATGTACAACTTGCACAACTGACCTGACGAAAAACATACATTCAAACAACACGGGAGCAGTTTAGTAGCAATTCGACACTGTTTCGAAATCACAAAATTACTTCTGAAGTAATGAATATAATAATAGATAAAAAATAAAATTCAAAATTGTATAACTTATTTACATTAATATAACTAACAATATAGGATATTCATTACATATTATACTGTCGTTTTCGCCAGAAATTTTAGGAATTCAATAATGGAAGCTGTCAGACCACAAACCTCCAACAAGACCAAAAAATAAAATGGGGGTTAAGTGGGCTGATGTTATACCAGTGTTAATTTTATAGTACTAGATTGCCCTTTCAGAATACAGTTCCTCATTAGTACTGCTTGGACCAAAATTGTAAAACCAAAATTTTAAGTATTAACTCTGACAAAATATTTATTTTTCTTTACAGATGTGCGATTTAATTCGAAATTTTGTCGGCAAAGATATTGCAAGTGTAATAAAAAATCTTCCAAGTAAGTATTTTGAAATATAATTTTTTTCGAACCAATTGATGATTCCAAAATTATATAATTTTTAAGGGAGAGGGTTGTTTTTTTGCAGTCAAGGATTAAATAACGGACACCACTCATTCTTTGACTCCATGGTTTTTTTTTTTTTAAAAAAAACCAATAAAAATGTTGCTTCAGATTTACGTCTTTTATTTTTTATTATTTCAGTAACATGGGAATTATATAAGGATTTATATTTGGATTATGGATTCGTATCAGATCCACACTTCACGTCCACCTTCATTGAGACCTATCACAAGGTAAGGTTATAAACATACACATTTCATATGACTTGCTAACACTGGCGGGCGATTCACCGAGTCGTCTTGACATTTTGTATGTCACTTGGTCATTCGGGCACTTGGTTAGCCACCGAGTCATTTCGGTACTTGGTTAACCACCAAGTTATTTTGGCACTTGGAGAGTCAGAGTCAACGATTCATTTCAGCACTTTGCGAGTCACCGATTCATTTCAGCTATTGGCGAATCACCGATTCATTTCAGCACTTGACGAGTCACCGATTCATTTCAGCAATTGGCGAATCACCGATTCATTTCAGCACTTGGAGAGTCAACGATTCATTTCAGCACTTTGCGAGTCACCGATTCATTTCAGCTATTGGCGAATCACCGATTCATTTCAGCACTTGACGAGTCACCGATTCATTTCAGCAATTGGCGAATCACCGATTCATTTCAGCACTTGACGAGTCACCGAGTCATTTCGGCAATTGGCCAGACACCGAGTCATATAGGCACTTGGAAAGTCAACGATTTATTTTGACACTTTGAGAGTCAACGATCCTTTTTGACACTTGGAGAGCCAACGATTCATTTCAACACTTGACGAGTCACTGAGTCATTCCGGTACTTGGCGAGCCACTAAGTAATCTTGGCACCTGAAGAGTCAACAACTCATTTCGACAATTTGCGAATCATCGAGTCATTTCGGTAATAGGCCAGACACCGAGTCATATTGGCACTTGGAAATTCAACGAGTCATTTCGATAATTTGCGAATCATCGAGTCACGTTGACATTTGGCGAGTCACCGGGTCATTTCTCATGACTTGGCGAGCAACTGAGTCATTTCGGCGCTTCACAAGTCCCCTAGTCAGTTCAGCAATTGACGAGTAACCAAGCCATTTCGGTACTTGGCGCGATTTTACATAACTAACCTAACTTTATATCAAATAGAGAATTCGTAGCAATAAGCATTGTATTTAAAGAGACAAAGTAGCAGACCAAATCAAATACAAACATACCAATCCATGTCCAACTCACAATTTCAAAGCAAAGTAAAAACTTTTAAAACTGACAAATAAAGATATAAACTTCTACCAGGAAATGAGACCTGATGCTTTGGAAGGGGAAGTAGCTCCTTTTGTTGACATTTACAGGTTTTTGAATCTTTTTCGAAGGTAACGAGTTGAGTTGAGTTGAGTAACGGTGTTTTAACCCCTGGTCAAGAATATTTCACTTATATCGAGACGTCGCCAGCTATAGGCGAAGGTGCAGAAATTTTTCCTGTGCGTTGCGCTGATGGCATTATACAGCAGGGTTCTTTAGCGTGCCAAGCCCACCGTGACACGGGGCCTCGTTTATTTTAAGTTCCCATCCGAAAGAAACGTAACTTTTTTTTCGTAATGCCGAGTGCTTGGCGAAAGAACAGTCACTACCCACTTTCAAGTCGCGGGTCAGCCTAGTGGGTTCGAACCCACGACCCCCCACTTACGATCGAAGGTAACGACACTGCTTTCTTAAGTTTTTGTTAAAGATTCGACAATGACAGAGTGGTTTAACATTACCAACCAAACTTATGTTTGTTTGCTTTTAAATTTCTTCTTGAAAGTTACACATAAAATAATAATTATTTAAAGATTTTTTCATATGTAAGAAATTTGAAAAAGATCTTGTTGCTTTATTATTATAATTATTATTGTCTTAATTTATGTTTATCTGTTACTATTGTTAATATTCAGGGTGATATTGTTTGGCTCAGTAATACAACTGGATTGAGCCATGCCAATGTTCCGTCCAATGGAACTTTGGAAACAACACCTGTTACACCGTCGGAGTCATCGATTCCGTTACCAATTTTACCAAATATTACAGAGGAAGATAAAATGTATTATCTGTCTGCTTCTGATTACATCCTGAACAGGTTAGCCTACCAGGCACAGAAACATGGTTACTTAAGTTACAACGTGACGTCACAAAACGTAAGTTTTAGTAAATACAATTACATATGATACCAGTTTTAATTTTACAACACTAGGCGACCGTTTCGGAATACAATTCCTCATCAATAGTGCTTTGCATAAGGGAGTACTGTAAACGTATTTAATTTCGCGTGTATTAATTTTCGAGGTATAAGAAATTTAGATATATCTATATAGTTAAATTTTTGTTTTTTTAAATATGCACTGTAATACAATTAGCATAATATTATTTTCGTTTGGAATTAATTTTTTCGCTAAACAAATGACCGCGAAAAAGCGAAAATTAGTACACCTCGAAAATTAAATACGTTTACAGTATATACACCTTAGTTTTTGAAGAATTTTCAGATTTTAGATAATTCATGTCAAGTGTTGAAAACAGACTGTTTGGTTAAAGCATTAACACTAAGCTCAAATTTTTTACGCCGGTAGCTGGATTGCACGCAAAACATATTTTTGATAGACAACACTTGCAGTTACTCAGGATCCATTTGCACATAGCGTATATATCAAAAACAAACATACTAATCAATGTCCGAATCACAATCCAGAAGCAAAGTAAAAACCTTGGAACTTACAAGTTAGGTTATACACGTGAACTTCCACCACGGGATTGAGACAAGGTTCTCTGAAAAGATCAGCACCTCATGTTTAGCTATCTACACCCGCCACGTGTGTAATCGAAATTGTGTGAAAGGAACATGGAACAATGGGACGTTAAATATATCCAAGGCAAATCTAGACACAGAGACATTTATAAAAGAAAAAAGGAAAACAAATTAAGCTTAGACTCTCAAGACTGAAGACGAATCCACATTCGGACGAATTCTAGTGCAAGTTTGCTTGTCGAAAACCAGTGCCCCCGCCCCCATCCGGAACTATTTTTTCATCCTCCCAAAACTCCTTACCGAGGTATAAAATATATAAACTTAAATTTAGGAAATTTTTGCAATCTCTTTTTGAAAATTTTGATGGATATTTTTGTCAAAACTAATGCAAATGTTTTAATCTTAAGATGATTTAAAAATAACACCTTAAATTCCTGAGTATCTTGAAAATAAATAAAGTTATGAAGATTTGAAATTTTTTACGATTTAAGTAAAGAAAAATCTTAGTTAAGGAATGATTCTGAAACCAGGACCAGTTAAAGAAACATATATTATAGTGGTAGTTGTATTTCATTACTAATATTTTAGTCTTTAACTATATTTAGAAGAGATGTTGATGTTGAATGTTGCTTAACGTCGTACCAGCAATTTTTTCGCTATCAGCTATTCGCGACGAGAACTACTTTTTTAAGCTCTATGGATTAATCTTTGAACAAGTTCGTGTATGCATGTGAAGTGCAAGTGTTTTATGGTCTGCCTTGTGCCAACGCGCACTCAGGGCGACTTTAAGGTGCTAGCTAGCCGAGTCAGTACGCCACAGACAAACGTACCATTCCCCAGTCACATTATACTGACACCGGGTAAACGTCAATGGCAAGAAAAATTCACTTTACTACATGTGGTCTGAGCTCACTCACAGCGACGAGAGACCATAAATTTGAAGATATATCAACATAGTACTGTCAGAAGGTTTAGAGGTGGAGATTGTGGATGGAGACCTTACCAGATACTTGGAAATTGTCTGAGACGTTTTTTCGTTGTGTATTGCTGTGTATATTAACAAATGAAGTATTTCTGTTTCAGCTTCCAGATTCTGTGAGTGGCGTACTCAACACAAGTTGTACCACCGGAATCTGTGTCGGAATGTTGTTACATCAGGTAGGTTATTAAGTAAAATGATATGAATTATATCGAAACGTCACCAGCTAAAACAATTTTTATGTGGGGGTATTGGTACATCAGTTAGGTTATAGAGTAAAATTAATGTCAATTAAGTCGAGGCATCACTAGCTTTAAACAGTGATCTACGTGTGGTGCCGGTACATCGGAAAATTTTGTGTGATATATCAACAGATCTATATTTTATGTTGGGGTTGTCAGTTGAGATCAGTTACAGAATGAAGCTCATATCATATAATAAAGCCGCCACAGTAATGTATGTGGGATGCAGGTTCATGAAACAGATTACAGATTAAAGCTGGTATCATTTATTTTTAGACGTTTCTAGCTATAAATTAGCATTTCTTTTTGTTTAGATTAAAAATACATGACATTGCTATTGCATAAGATATTTGATATTTCAGATAGGCCAAAGGTACCCAGATAGACAGGTAGAATTACGTATGTACACTGCGCAGACACCGGAAGTCCATATCCAAAATGGCAGTATTGGCATCACGGGTTCCGGTCTTGCTGATGTATACGTTAAAACAGAAGATTCTGAAGATCTAATTTTCTCCTTAAACGCAGTAAGTTTATGATAAAAAGTATTCTTTCAAAATACAACACATACAAGAATTAGAAAATGTTAGAGACATCGCGAATTTCAGGAAGGAGGTATTGTCCTATTTGTATAGGTTCCTTTGGTAATTTTTTGTTATTACTCTCTTAGAAACTTTACAAAAATACTATATGAGCATAGGGAATAGAAAGTGTATTATATATTTAAAAAACAAACACACTAGTCCATCTTTAATTCACTATCAAATTTAACTGAATTAAATTGAAAACTTCAAAAACTGCAAAATCAAAAACAAACATACCATTCAATATTCGAATCACAATCCAGAAGCAAAGTAAAAACTTTGGAACTGACAAGTTAGGTTAGACATGTGAACTTCCATTAGGGAAGTGAAGCCAGGTGATCCGGAAGGATAAACACCCCCTGTTTAGCTAGCTACACCCGCCACGTGTGTAATCAAAATTGTATAAAAGGAACAATATTTAGTCAAATACTAGCAGGAAAGTAAGTCAACTTTTAACCAATTTAACCAAAGAAAAGAATAATAAAACTAAAATAACAACAATAAGAGTAATGATATTAATTATTTATGCAAATGTGTATTTAATTTCAGTCCTTGGATACAAGCGTTTCAATCTCTATACGAAATGGAACTGTATACGGAAAAATGAAGAATTTGGAGTAAGTATATTGCAGTCAGTTGATATTTTCCCGAGGATATTACAAACTCAGTAGGAAATACTTTTTAATGTCAGAAATATACTATTTTCTAAATTTAAACATTCTAAAATCTGAAACTCTTATAAAAAACTAAGGTATTCTCCCTTATCCAAAGTAATGCCTTTGTGTTTGGTTAAATATATTTTGGTCTTTTGGGTTTCTTTTCAAAATCTTGAAGAGATTTTAATTTTACAATTTTGGTCCAAACACTACTGATGAGGAATGGTATTCCGAAACAACCGTCTAGTGAACACTGGTATAATATGTAGTTTGTATGTCATTTGTCATTTAAATTTATATATTTTTCATGTAAATGAGCATAATAATCATTTGGTTTGTTTTATTTGAAATGTTTTAATATGTGAAATTCAATTAATAAGTTCATTTTCAAGAACCCCTGTTCTTAAATGTACGATACGACTTTTGCATAATGTATGAATAATGTGTATTGGGATTCTGATGATTGACAAACACATCAGTTTAACTTACCTTAAACTTGCATGTCTTTGTACATGTACAGTCAAACCTGTCTGTAAAGGAAAGTGGTCTTTATGGGCAGATGGCCTTTATTACAGGTTCAAATAATATGAGTAGAGAGCAATTGGAATACAATTTCACTGGCCTTTATAACCAGCTGACCCTTATATAGATGTGCCTTTAGGCAGGTTGAACTGTATTTTAGTTGTTATGTTGTATTATTCTTATTCTTTTATTTTAATTTCAGCATTGGTATATCCATAGTAGACTCAGCAAATGGGAGTATTGACGTAAGTAATTTTTTTCCTTTGTTTGACTGGTTTTCATAATGTTTCAGATACTGGCGGCAAGGCACAGCTTTATATTAAATGTAAAACATTTTTGAATGTTTCGCCATTAGTTTTTGAGTTATCACGAACTGCTTTATTATATGTCACTAAGTTTATGGTATCAAATTCAATGATATTTTCATATAAATCCATTGAACGTAATTAAATTACAATTCATTTCAAATTGTTAATCATTTTACGCAGAAGTTCATCAACTCTAGCGCAAACGCGATTCATTCACGCAAATTGTATCCCAATTGTTTTTTTTTTTGTTCATATTATTTGAATCTGTATATAAAGGCCACTTTTACCGGTTTCCTAGGATGGCTATTATGAACAGGTTTGACAATTTTTTACTGTTTTCCATTCCATGAACGTTAACATGTACTACAAAATATTTAAAAATTTAATAATTTAATTTGTGTTTAGGGCCAGTTTTTGCAACATGCAGTTAATGGCGTTATCAAACTATTCGTGGAACCACAGTTGAATGGTAAGTAAAAGTTTTAGTACTACTATTCTCGTATGACTTAAAATTATATATCCGATGACTAGAGTTTCATAATGCTCTTGTATGCATGTCTCGCTTTATTGAGGATCTTTTGCTCTAGAGCCTGCATTCAGATTGTTGTTTTGTTTTGATTGCGTTTGCTATTGCAACTGAATGGTTTCGATTTGTTGAAACCGGAGTACCATGCAAACAACATTGAATGTACAGTTTAAATATTCAGACAGAAAAATATAAAAAATGTTTGGGTGTCAAATTTGTGAATTTTTTCATGAATAGTGTTCACTTCGTTGTGTTGTTTTTTTAGTTTGTTTCATCAAATGTCTAGTATTTTAAGTGTTTTTGGTTGCGTTGTCTATTACGACATCAATGGTTTTTAGTTGCAATTTTGCTGTCTTTTTTAAGCTACGAAATTCTTCATTACATACTTCACGAGTTTAGACATGTTATTAAATTATGCATTTAACATTAAAATTAGTCCCAATATTCTATCACGTGGTGGGTTTAGCTAGCTCAACAGGAGATGCTTACTTCCCTGGTGGAAGTTCCGGTGTTTAGCATTACTTCCAGTTTATAAGATTTTGTTATGCTTCTGGATTGCGATTCTGACATGATTATGAATATCACAGTTACTATAAAGCGGTAAAAATGTTTTATTTCCACATAAATTAACGAAAGTATCAAATTATGGAAGCAAGACTTTATTTTATTTTTAATTTTAATTTTGATATAATTTACTTGCATGTGCACTGAACATCACGCAATATCGCGAAAATAAGAATACGCGAATATCTTGACATGATGATTATCGCAAAACGTAACTCATGCAAAAAAAATCCTGATTTACAGTATTAAGCAACCACAAGAGTTTTAAACCAAATTGATATCCCAAATTTAATTAGCTGATCTGTAGTAATATAACATACACGTATATTTTTGTTCTTTGCTTGGTTAGTTTACGGTCTTATTTTTCAATTGCTAAAATGAGGAAGTTTGTCAGTTCACTTTGCTTTTGGTTTCGAGGATTCCTGGATATATTATACAAGTAAAGTTTTCTTAAACTTCCATATTCAATGTATTTTTAGAAGTTATTTTTATACTGTTTCAGCTGCAGGACGTCGTGGCTATGAAATACCTATTATAATGAACCTTCGTGTAGCAAACACTAAGATGACATTAATGGAGGTAAGATACAAAAAAAAAAAAAAAAAAAAAAAAAAAAAATTCAGAAGAAAATTTGATTATGATCTATTCACTTTCCAGAGATTTTTATATGAAACGTCATTCACAAGAGTCTATGGTCTGCTTTAACAGTAACCTGATTATAAGTTACTAACTTAAACACTTGCAACTACAAAAGTCTTGCAGTTTGAACAATTATGGACACACTGAATTAATATAAAAAGTATACAAAATAAAAAAAAAAAACATGTGAGAATCACAATCAAAAGGCAAGGTAAAAACATTGAGTTTAACAGCGGTCTCCCACCAGGAAGTGAAGCCGAATGCTCCGGAATTGTAAACACCTTTTTAGGTAGCTACAAAAACTTAACTCGCTTACCGTTTATAGTTATTTACCGTCAGAGTCTCTTTGTGCAGTAAATAACGTTTTATTTCTGTAGAAAACCAAAATAAATCAGAAAAAACGATATTATTCACTTACGTGTACCTGGTCGTTACAGGAAATCTGTATGGGCATCCGTGATTAGTGTAAATATTTCTGCACCAACATTTGCCTTTCTACAGCAATACTTTATGACAATCGCGGTTGTCCTTACAGATTTTCAGTTACGACTAGGCACAAGTAAGTGAATGATATCAATTTTTATTCAGATTTGATTCTTTAGGACAGAAACGTAATTCAGTGTCACAAACAAACTGGCTCTGACAGTAGACGGTCTTTTGTTGACATTGCATATTCAATCGACTAGACGCAACTTATAAATATCTAGTCCAACTTTTTTTTGACGACATTAATATCCAATCAATTTAAGACACCTAGCCATGCAAAATTAGACTGATCACTTGTGCTTTGATGACAAACTCCTCTTTTTTTGCATAGAAATTTAGAAATATAACGAGCATAAAATTATTTTTTGTTTTAGAATACCTTGATAGTCGGCACGGATATAGAATTTTTACATGACGACGAGATCTAAATCTGCAGCAAAATGGCCAATCTCAAGAGGAGAAAGACAGTTTTTACTTAAACGCGTGAATGATCATCCAAATAGTAAAAACACCAGGATTTGATATACGAATATTTTAATAATTGGTATTTTCTTCATATTGACGCATGCTTATTTTTGCAGTTATGTTTTACAAACAGAAGAAACACAGCTTAATTTTTATAAGCGCGCCAACGGTACTGTTTGTGTGTATACAAAGCTACTGATAAAAGTTTTAATATAGTTTGAATTTAACAGACCACAAAAGGCGCTAAAATAAAATTATCGCTTAAATTTCTCTGTTTACAATACTGAAGACATATGCAAATTTCATTTTTCAGTAATATTTACAATTTTTTGTTTATTGTGTTTTTATTCTTTTGGTTCTTTTGAGTGCATTTTCTGTAAATTTGACTTGATTTAAATAATTTTTCTATGATATGAAATATTTGAATTGACTAAAAAGTGTTTTGATGAATTTTAAACACAAGAAACATCCCAACAGTACACACCAGGATTTGACATTTGATATCTTCTTTGATATACTGATCTGTTATTCATTAGTATGTCCTTATACAACTTCATATTTTTACAGACTTGTATAAGCGATTTAACTCTACAAATAGACTCAAGGCTTGTGTTTATCGCAACAATGGTATTCTTTGTGCTTATACAAGTTGCTGATACATTTTATTTAGTTTAAATTTAACGAAAAAAAATTAGACCACAAAAAGCGGTAAAATGAAATTACGGTTAAAATTAACAACACTGAAGACGACTGAAAATTTGATTTTTCAGTCAAAATATTAACGAACTTGAAGTTTTATTCTATTTTGATATCTGCGTTTCTCTTAAAGTGTAAATATGACTTCATTGAAATAATTTCTTTATAATTTGTGAAATATTTGAATTGTATATGATATTAATAATACAATTTTTATTGGTTTTAAACAATGTAATGGAGTATAAGTGTGATAACATTCTGATTATTTTATTTATATACTGTACATGTATATCTCTCGCTTTGTGCTTCTATGTATTTACAAATGTCGCTTAAATATATAAAAATGGTATGTAAATTTATATGTTTGTGATTAATACATTTATTATGAATTATTGTATCTTTTTATCGTTCCTAATATGCATTTATTGTGTTTATCATTTGTTTGGATGCATTTTTTCTTAGTCGGAAAATTTAAAATCATTGCTATTTTTTTTATTGAATGCAAATGTTGACAACCATTTCAACATTAGCAAAAAAAAAAATTTTGGTTCATAAAATGCGTTTGTTAAAAGCTACCTTAACATTAAAAAAAACAACATTTGGCAAAACAAAGATGCAAAAGCATGCATTAAATATTATTGAAAACAACTTGTTGGAAAATGAAGAAACATTAAAAATGTTAAAAAAGCATGTTAAAGACCTTATGATTTGAATAAAATGTTAACAAAGTAAATAAGGACATTAACATACACACAAACGTATCATAATATAAGACATCTCATTCCTCATAGGAAATATAAATGTTTATATTATTATAAATGCTGTTCTTAACACTTATTTAAAAAAAAAAATCAGATTTCATTTAAAATGACAATACAGTTTCCCCTTTATGCATGATGTGATATTGTTGATAAGAAATGTTAGTTTTATTATTGAACTTTTTTAATTTAAAATTTATCTATCTTTTTCCGAAATTTTTATCGAAATATTTAGATATTGTTTCCAAATGCGTAATATATGTAAAATATTTTAGTACATTCGGATAAAAACCATAGGTTAATGAAACATATTACCTAAATTTTGTAAAATATATTTTGGTTTTTTAAGTACCTTTTCAACATCTTGGGGAAAAAGAATTTTGGTTTCCTAATTTTTGTCAAAGTACTACTGTTGAGGAATTGTATTCTGAAACGGCCGTCTAGTGTAGTAAATTAAAACTGGTATAACGTGTACTTTGAAAATTTGTGGAAAACGTAAAGCTTCGATAACATATTTGATATCTGAAATGAAAAGTATTTAAAATGTATGTAATACATATTGTAGGTGTTTTTCCATTTGAACTTTTTCTTCTTGTTAAACATGTTAATTTAATATTTATTTTCATTGATGCAAATAGACGATTGTTCTTTCTTTAAGTAGTTCATGCTAAATGTGCTAATTCTGAATATGCTATTTCCAACTCTCATTAATGATACTGAATTAAGACACTCAAACAGAAAACATGTTTTTTAATTACTAACTTCTCAGTGCCTTAAATGTAATTTCAATCAAACATATCAGAAATAATGTGATTTTTCAGGTATTTCAAGTAATTTTTGGAAGTAATTTATAGTTATTTATATTTTATTATTATTTGTGATAAGGTGTTTCATTTTAAGGCTTTTTTGCACAAATTATTGTATTTAAGAATAAAGAATCGTTACAACACGAATATTGTAATCTTAATATTGTTGTTAAGTACGATTAAGCTAACAAAATACAGACGGAGAAAATAAAGAATTGGATCAGGGATCAAACCTCTACGCCGAAGTTCTCTTTAACCTGTGTTTTCTAGACCGATACATTCATTGTCTGTTACCGCTGCGTTAGCTCAGTTGGTAGAGCGGTCGCTCCATAAGTAGGAGGTCGTGGGTTCGATTCTCGGCCGGGTCTGACCTAAGACTGGAAAGTGTCTAGTGATTATTTTTTCGCCAAGCACTCGGCATTACGAAATGAAAATCACGGTTTTTTCGGATGGGAACATAAAATAAGCGAGGTCCCGTGTCACGGTAAGCTTGGTTTTTACTAATATACGATCAGATTTGCCAGTCTATCAATTGCGATGATGACACACCAAGCCTTTTGACGGTAGGACCGGAGATCGAAGAAAGGATGCAAGTGCTTTTTCAAATTTACTCAACAGAAATAATCATCTGATCGATAACGGAGAACATACTTTTAAAAACAATGTTTATTCTAATGTAGGCAATTAAACTCCAATATTTCCTCATTTAGCAAAATTGCTTGCAGCTGAATCTTTTCTTAATATAAATACATATATCTTGTGTTTGTTAATGCATCTCAGACGGCACCTGGATGAAAAAGTTTGGAACATTGACCGGCATGTCCATGGCAGTCCCCCTTTAATACAGCCTTATACATAACCTTACTAAAACACTAGTACTGGGTCCACATTTGCCAGCATTAAATAAGACCAATCACATATAAATACATATACTACAGTAGCTCAGTTGGTAGAGTGCTCGCTTCGTAATTGGGAGGTCGTTGGTTTGAACCCTGGCCGGGTCTGACGCAAGCCTTGAAAGTGGGTAGTGATTGTTCTTTCGCTAAGCTCTCTGCATTACGAAATGAAAGTCACGGATTTTTCAGATGGGAACTTAAAAAAGGAAGTCCCGTGTCACGGTGGGCTGGCACGATAAAGAACCAACGCACAGAAAAATTTCTGCATCTTCGTCTAAAGCGGGCGACGTCTTGATATAAGTGAAATATTCTTGACTGGGATGTAAAACACCATTACTGAACTCAACTGACATACATCGACATGCGTCACCACATGTCGTTTTCAAGGTTTTATCACTCTACTATGTATGTTTGTAACTTTGGTAAAATTATAGCAAAATGTGTTAAATTTGTCCAACAAAGGAGGACCTTATTGTTGGTATTCATGCACATTTAAAAATTATGTTAACTGTTTGAAAACCATGCCTTTTATTCACTTTGACAGATAACGTCCTGGTGGAAGTTCACGTGTCTAACCTAATTTGTCAGTTTCAAAGTTTTTACTTTGCTTCTGGATTGTAATTCTGACATGGATTAATATGTTTGATTTTAATTTGACAGATAGCATAACATATGAAACCGATTATTCAAAAATAATTTATATGCATTATACACATAAACATTTTTAAATGACCAAAATAATTGATTCAAATAAACAAGCTTATAGAAAAATTCATGTCATAAGTTATTTTTATATCTGTGACCATGACGTTTGACCCTGTGACCTTAACTTATGTTCAAATTTTTAATTGCATTCAGGGTAAGTAGTGTGACGTCCTGGGTCATATTTTCTAATAACAATTTTCATTGGCAGTTAAAGTTAAATGTGCGTAGCTATTTGCGTATTAATTGCTTTTGATTGAATTATTGATTGAACTTACATCGAGACGCCCACAACAAAAGACGAGATGGCAGAAATTTTTACCTTTGCACTGCGATGAAGGAAATATGCAAGGAGAGCACGTCTGCCGTGACACGGGGCATCAGGTTTTAAGGACTCTTCCGAAGAACCTGTAATTTTCATTGCTAAATGCTGAGTGCTTGGCGAAAGAATAGTAACTACCCATTTTTTAAGTCCGACTCGGTCGAAATTCGAACCAACGCCCTCCAAAATACGAAACAAACTTTCTGCCATCTGAGCATCGAAAAGTTGTTTTTTAATTATGCATAAAAACTGTTTTTTATCAAAACATTTTTATGTATAAAAAACCTTCATTCATTAAATATTCTTAGGCATCAAAATATTATTTATGCCTCAAACGTCTTTTATACATCAAAATATTTTAAAGCATTTTAAAAAAAATATGCATCAAACAAAAAAAAAAAAAAAAAAAAAAAAAAATGAACTAACACATTAATTATTTACCATAAAAAAGGAAAAAATATTGCATCAAAATAATGTTGTTGCATTATAATATTCTTATATAGCATTATAACAATTTTTTAATTATTTTGCACCGTTTAGCACGATATACTGACATACTGAGACCCTAATTATTTGATATCCGGTCTTCAACATCCCACATTCATTTAAGGATGTATACTTCTGATAATGCAGCCTTGTTCGACTTTACAACAATGCATCTTATTGGTAGAAAACATTCATGCGTTTAACAATAATGATGAACCGACTTCATTGTGTGAAAATAATTACCCACTTACATCAAGTGCTCTTATAAGTGTTCTAAAAAGGGTCAATGACATAAAGAAAAACGCGGCGCGGGAGATCTATCAAAATTGGCTTCATTAATTATATTACATACGATATGTTAGTAGTTTAGTAGGTTGGTTGAATGTTGCTTAACGTCGCATCAGCAATTTTTTAGCGAGAACTATTTTATCAATCTCTATGGATTAATCTATGAACAAGTTCGTGTATGCATGTGAAGTGCGAGTGTGTTTTATGGTCTGTCTTGTACTAATGCGCACCCAGAGCGACTTTACCGTGCTAGCTCACAGTCAGTCCGCTGCAGACAAGCCTATCACTCCCAAGTCACATTATACTGATACCAGGTGAACCAGTAAAGACCAATGGCAAGGAAAATTTACTTCCCCACATGTTGTCTGAGCGGGGCTCGAACTCACAGCGATGAGAGACCCTGGATTTGTAGACTGATGTCTTATCCATTAGACCACCGCGGCCTCCCACATACAATATGCATTTTACCTATAAAATGTTTGATATGTAACTTTGCAACCATTCATAGTGAAATTTTATAATACTTAAACATAAAAATCCCAATATTTTAACATGATTGTCTGCATCATCAATTTGACTAAGAAAAACTTTGCATGTATTTTTTTTTATTTTGACACTAACATTTAGATTTTACAATGTATTTATAAAATTCATTAGATCATCAATATGAAAAGTATTAAGATATCAATGAAAAACAAACATACCAATCAATGTCCAAACCAGAAGCCAAAAGCAAAGAAAACACTTAAAAGTGACAAATTCAGATTAACAGACCTATCATATATGACGTTTGCTTATTGGCGGCGACTATATAGCTAAAATATTGTGTTCTTAAACGGCCAGCTTGGTCAGAAATATATTTGTTCTTTTGAAAATAAATGGAATAAAAGTTATACCGACTGCAAGGAATTTGGTTATTCTCTTTAACAAAAAGGGAGCCTCGGAAGTTAAATCGACTAAAGCGAGGCTTACGGACACAGTCCTGATCATCGTTTTCGAATCCCTTTATAGCAGATAGAATGTATTATGTCAATTCACTTGCCGAAGTCAATATTTTATATCGGTTACCATGGTTTCCTTAATTATACCTCGATATAAGTGAAAAACAATATGACGGATTATAAATAGACCCTGTTCACATTAGCCTGTAAATTATCTCCCTTTATACATTTATTGACCACCAAATTCAAAGCGAGGCTGGCACTGTAACATTCAGAAAATTAGACTTCAGTTCATTAAGGAATCACACAACTAATACACGAGACGAGTTCCACATAAGTTGACCTATTTTTGCGACTTGATCAAAACGAGGCTAACACCATAACACTGTCCCATCTTACACAGAAACTGTGTTGTGCAATAACAACTGGGGTGTTTATATTATCATTAATTTAGATTTTATTTCGAAAAAATGTCATAGAGTATTATTTTTTGTGAGAAAATTGCTAACTGGCCAGTTTTGAGGACATGTTTGTTATTATTATCAACAATATTATAAAGTATTATTCCAGCTTAAAACATACACATTTTTACTTGATATAATTCCTATCATTTTAAAAATTACGAAATTCAGATAGGGCATCAACTATTTAATAAATTAATAAATAAATAATTTTAATCCTAAATCTACAGCTGTATAGTTATAAAATAGGTTAACAAACCAATATTCCTTAATCTAAATCTTAATCTTTAACTAAACTAGTATACACGGTAAATAAAAAACATCAAATAATTCAAATAAATAAATAAATGAAATAGTATAATTCTATAAAAAAATCATGAATCGAATTCATATGTGCGAAACTTGTACAATAATATTTTGTTACTACCTGTTACTACCTAACAATATATGTAAACTTTTTTATTTAATAATAGGTTAAATTCTGTATCTATTTTACCAAACTGCATTTAGCATACTTATTTTTGTGTTAAGCTTTACCAGTTTCATTCTCAAAAGATAAAATTTGAAAAGAACACGAAAATACCCTAAATATTGTTTTCCATAGCACTGAAGATAAAATCGTTTAAGCGAAAACATAGGTCAAAAGAGCGACGAAGCAATGGACATTTGAGCGAAATAATTTTAACCCATTTGAGCGAAATTCCAAATTTTCTTGACCCTGCAGGGATAAAGTTTTTGAAAAAACCAAATTAAAATTTATAAAATCCATTAATAGTCTAGCACTACATTATTTCATAAAACTGTTAAAACTTGGATAAAGTTTAAAGTAAAATAATATATATTTCTAGCCCGATATTTAAATTCCAGGGTACATGTGAATCTGTTACCATCGACTTCGCTATTTGCATATTTCTTATCAAATTCTCGCAAAAATTCAGCTTTTTTCTCTCTACCCTTCATACTGAAGCAGAAAGTTGATATTAACTGTCACTCAAATGTCCATCGTAAAATAAGGTAATGTTTAAAATATTTCGCTAAAATATCCAATAAAGTCGTCGCTCGAATGTCAACTATGATTTTTTTTAACTTTCGCTCAAATGTCCCGCCCCCGAATATACATGAGCAAACCCTTTATTAGGGTTAAAAGAGAAACATGTGTAGTAATAATATCCAAACTTAATTCCTTCTGGGTTTTAAAAGGTTACATTCCTTAATGACATCAGATAGGGTTAGTTTTAATTGGTGTGTATCAGTAGTTTGCTCTCCATGATAAACACATTCTAGCTTGAAATAGTTGTGTCATCCTCTAATGAACTAAAGTGTGATTTCTGTCTTTTACAGTGTTAGCCTAGTTTTGAATTGTGGGTCAATTAAATTGTATAAAGGATAATTTAAAGGCTAATGTGAAATCGGAACTATGCAAGCTCAGTTGCGTTTATTTACGATAAAGGGCAAATTGCCTTGGATATATTTGACGTCCCATAGTTCCATGTTCCTTTCACACAATTTTGATTACACACGTGGCGGGTGTAGCTAGCTAAACAGGAGATGCTTACCCATCCGGAGCACCTGGCCTCACTTCCCTGGTGGAAGTTCACGTGTCTAACCTAACTTGTCAGTTCCAAAGTTTTTACTTTGCTTCTGGATTGTGATTCGGAAATGGATTAGTATGTTTGTTTTTGATAATACATACTAATTAAAACTAACCCTTACCTGGTATCACAAGGAATGTTACCTTTTAAATCCCAGAATAAACAAAGTGAAGAAATTTTAATATAGTTGTTTCTCCCCTCGGCTACTGCCGATCCCTTATCAACTAATTCATGAGTTAATATTTTTACATAAGTGTAGAACAGGGGAATATTTTTGATAAAATCTTTGGCATTTTGGGATTATTTCATAAGCAAAAATTAATAAACTATCCTTTAAATCAGATAAAATCAAACCTTCATTTAAAAACCTATCAGTATGGGCTAGTATGACATCAAAGGGTTTAAAAACTATACAGAAATTAATAGATAAATAACTAATTTAAGTGAATAAAAACAATAATTTTAATTAGACACAAAATTGTTATTTTTTCATGGAAAAGTTTATAATTTATTCGGATTTCATCTTTTATGGAAAAGTGATATTTCGGGTACAGTATTTATGGGTTGTTTTCAGATTCTATCTTTTATAAGACTGCGGTAGCTCAGATGGTAGAGTGCTAGCTCCGTAAGTGGGAGGTCGTGGGTTCGATCCCCGGCCTGGTCTGACCCAAGACTTGAAAGTGGGTAGTGACTTCTCTTTCTCCAAGCACTCGGCATTATGAAATGAAAGTCACGGTTCTTTTGGATATTAAAATAAACGAGGTGTCGTGCCACGTTGGGCTTGGCACGCTAAATAACTCTGCTGTATAATGCCATCAGCGCAACACACAGGCAAAATTTCTGCACCTTCGCCTATAGCTGGCGACGTCTCGGTATAAGTGAAATATTCTTGACTGAGACGTTAAACACCATTACTCAACTCAACTTTATTAGACTTCTAAAAACAGTGACATTTAATACTGATAAAACTACACATAGAATTAAGAATGCTAACTAAATGCAGTTTGGTAAAATAGATTATGAATGTAGCCATCTATATATATCATAAACAACTAAAACATTTAAGATGTGGCAGTGTCACGATTAATTAATATTTAATTGCCAAACCTTTATTATATATAAATTCAGGATTGAAATTTGTCTCCTAATTTTTATTAAATTGAATTTTCAATTACACTTTTTATTAATTAATTAAATAACTTATTGATTTATTAAATACTAGTATATGTCATGTCTGAAATTCATATCGAAATAAATTTATACGTTTTGCCTAGATTTATGAATATTGAATTATTGATTTGAATTTCTCATTTAATTTTTAATAATTGAATTTACAATTTCACATTTTATTTATTTATTTATTACATAATTTATTTATTAAATATATACCGTGTCTGAAATTCGTATTCGAAATAATTTTTCGGGTTTCTCATAGATTTATGAATATTGAATTTTTAATTAGAATAAATCTTTTAATTTATACTGAATTGACAATTTCACTTTTCATTTATTTATTTATTAACTATGCCATCCTTGATATTGAAAACACACACACACACACACACACACACACACACACACACACACACTTTTTGGCCGATTGAACGAAAATGCAAAATTCAAATTCCGAATCATACACGATTATAGATTACAGCATGAGTTATTTCACTTACTGAAGGTCGGTATTTTTAACAATTTTTTACGAAGGTGTAAACCACTTTTACTCTCAGTTAATAAGTGGTAGATATGTATAACTGTTGATGTTCAAACATCTACAAAAACTTAATTTTGATAGGCTATTTCAAAACTTATATTATAAAAAATTAGACCAATGACAATTGTATAGGATGTGTTAATAGGGTCAAACTGATGGCAGAAACTGACACGAGAAGGAAGCAATTTATTTTAGATAAATGTTATTGGAAGTTTAAAAAGACTCGCATCATTTATGTATTTCTTTGATAATTAATAAAACACATCCCGTTTTCCCACTTATATTTTGGGTTATAAAAAGAAAATCACAGTCAAAAAAAATTATCTTAAAACTACAAAGTTAAATTGATATATGTTGATATACGTTTTATTTTGAAAAATGCATGTTATATTTGGGTTGTTGCAGGCTATACTTATCACCGGCGCTATTTGTTCGAACCCAGGAGATCCAGGTCTTAAGGCAAGGGTTACTCAAGCTGGACTCAATTATGGTAAATATTGCTGAAATAGTACTTTTTATTTTTTCTCTTTGTCAATTTTATTTTGGTACTGTACTGTTTTCCAGCTGATTCAATTTGTATCATTTAAAACGATTTTATATTCCATGATGACAAATTTGCAAATTTTACAAAAACAAAAAAAAAAAAAAATAAAATAAAATAAAAAAAATAAAAAAAATAAAAAATAAATCAATAAAAAAATAAATAAATAAAAAAAATAATAATAAGAATAAAATAATTTTTTTTATAATTTTATTTCTTCTTTTCTGGAATTTTTGTCGCCGATTTAATCATAAAAAATAATGCTAGTAGTTTTGACGTATTTTTTCGAAGCCATTTTTTGTTGGTCAACATTAGGTCAAAATCATATATTTATGGCGATATATTGTCTGAATACATATATTGTTTTATAAAGTAAAACCTATATAGTCTCATGTTCCTTTTATTGTCAAGCTTGAATACATACGCGGCGTGTGTAGCTAGCTTAACAGGAGGTGGTTTCTAACTCGGAACACACTACTTCACACTCTGATGGAAGACCCTAACGTTTTTAACTTAATTTGCCATTTTCAAAGTTTTTCCTTGCTTTGGGATTGTGATTTTGACATGGAATAGTATGTTTGTTTTTGATGTAAGGACGGCCCGCGATAAATAATAGCACTACTCGATTTGAACCTAAACAGAAGTGTTTTTGATTAAAATTTGTATTGAAATGACTTAAAATATTTTTCCTAATGACCTTTTCATAGAGGTGGTCTTTTAGGGTTTCCTGAATTTATTTTTGTAAAATTTCGGTAGATTTATTATAGTTCTTAAAAGCATTCAAGAAGTATCTTCCATATTTATACTATTTTGTCTGAATTTGATTTTTTCAAGCTTGTTTAGCTATTCAAGTATGTCTATCTTCAATTTTTTGGCCGCTCTTTATTTTTATTTAACAGTAACTTAATGGTCCTTACTTCGTTAATATTTTTTTCCAGAAAAAAACATTGGATCCGTTTGAACTTACATCATGACGATATTCTCAGAATTCTCATAATTTCGTTAATTTGTTTTATTATGTTGCTTCAAATATCACAGCCTAGAGAGAAAACTAGAAGACTAGCCTAGAAATAATTTTAAGGTTAGATGAACATTTCCAATTAAATAAAATTAGTTGAATATTTATATACATGAAAAGCTATGTTTGTATTTTATAAAATATATTTCAGAAATTTTTTAATTTTTTTCAGTTACCCCTACAGTAATAGACATGATTTCACAAGAGATAGAAGGAATGAAATTACAAAATCAGGCCGGAACCTTCATGTACCTAAATTACGAAACTTTAAAGTAAGTGAAAAATACCATTATAACGATAGATAGATATATAGATAGATAGATAGGTAGATAGATAGATAGATAGATAGATAGATAGATAGATAGATAGATAGATATGTGAACTATTTAAAAATAACAAGTTTTTATTTACCATTATTATGACACACACACACATACACACACAGACACACATATTTAAAAAAAAACCAAAAATGCGGTTTGTTGTACATCAATTGTTACATCTAAGGGGCAAATAAATTTAGTTCATTAGTCCAGGCTTTATTAATTACCTGTGGATGCAGTGGCATTTTAAGCTGAGGTTTCATTTTCATTATTAGCGTGTAGCTAGCTATACAGGAGGTGCATCGAACAGGGAAGTGAGGCCGGGTGCTCGGGGATATGTTTGTTAATATAAAATAATTATGTCTATTTTGTTCTAATTTTAAAAAGCAAAAACAATTATTATCCTTTAATTTTAGCACATATATTGCCACCGTTACCAATAATAGAATTAATGTATCAATCATTCCAAGCGGACTTGCGTTATCATTTAGGGAAATAGAAATTACAATAGGAGGAGATTGGTATCTTTACCAGGGATGGTAAGTAAGCACGCATCTAATTAGTTGTTTGATTTTACATATTATACCAGATTTAATTTTACAGCACTAAACGGTCGACCGTTTCGGAATACAATTCCTCATCAATAGTGTTTGGACCAAGATTATAAAACCAATTTGTTTTTCAAAAAAGTTGAAAAAATAACCAAAGAACCAAATTATTATTTATAATTATTTTTGCATATTTCCATGTCAAAACAAGGTTCTTCTGCATTATTTTTACTTACTGATAGAGAATGTGTGCCATAAGATAAATTAAGAGTAAATTTCAATTTTACAGCAATAGACGGCCGTTTTAGAATACAAATCCTCATCAGTAGTGATTAGACCAAAATTTGGAAACCAAAATTTTTTCAAGGGGTTGAAAAAATAGTCAAAGACCCAAAATATAAAATATAATTAACCAAATTTAGCCAAGTAAATACTTGACATGAATGAATATATCTTTATTTTGAGGATTATTAAATTTTGTTAATATCTTAATAATATAAAATGTCACATTATATCCGGATTTATATAGCAAAAAGTGAGTTTTCGAGCTCGATCATTATTATAGCAAAATATTTATTGAAACGTCTACAGCTTTATATAAATGCATTTCATTATAAAAAAATCATTCACACGCGATTACGAGTGCCAATAAGTATCAGTGTCCACGATGCGGCCATTCTTTTCATAAATCTACAAAAACTTAAAAATTAAATCTGCACCTTGAGAAGGTATGACATGAATGGCATCTCCTATAATTTTACATACCATCTACTTCGTAGTCATGCTCAACCCGTGAAATCATTCACGCACAAACAGCCGGTTATCATCTATACACCCCTATAGTATGTCTATGTCTTTTATAAATACATATAGCATGCATAACAATAACGATTATGTTCTATATTTCTATGGGTTAAATATACCTATACTAATATATAAGAATCAATCCATTATTTTTGTTTCATGCAGGTATTTCTACTTCGGGAGTGGTAAATTTGATGCCAGGTTTAGTAACGTTTCCATTGATGTGGCAATATCAATAGGTTAGTGTTTTAAATCTCTTTACACACACAAGCAGTTTACATAGCCACGTTGCCAGCATTGTTTTAAATCGTGCATTATTTGCTGTCTGGCTTTGATTCCAAATCATAGCTGAACAGTTTATTATTTTTAAATGCCGAAAGTTTGTTTTTTAGCATTGCTTTAATGACAAATGTTCGAAAGCAAGCATACAAGTTTACTTTCTAATCAGAATAAAAAAAAAAGTAAAAACTTTCAAAACTGACCTTAAATTTTGTCAATATATGAACATCCACCTAGGAAGTATTGGCGGGTGCTTTGGTTGGTTAAGCACCTTTTTAGCGCACCCGCCAAATATGCAAACGAAATTGAGAATAACGGGGTTATGGGGCAGGGAATATATCCAGGGTTATTGTGATGCAGATACATCATATTATATATAATATATATATATATATATATATATATATATAATATTGTGATGACGGTCATTATGTTCACCTGTAAATTTCATGGATTTGTCAGCCTACACAGATTCATATCCACTTAAGCACAAACATTAAAAAGTATCACATGACGAGCAGGGTAACGTTATGACTTTTATGGACGTTATCGTTTTCTCCAAAATGAGTAAAATATATTTAAGCATTAAATGATCAATCTTTCAATAAACCGAACTTTAATTATGTTATTAAACAGTTGTTAGCTCTTAAAATGAGATATCTTTTAACCTAGTGTCCGTACAAAGGTGAAGGTCTATTTATGTCATTTATTTATTTTTAATTTTTCTGTGTTACTTCTTCTTCGTCAAAATAACTTTGAAACGAATATTTTTAGTTAGAGATTTTTATCATAATTTTTCAAACCAGGTATTGATGATAAAGGCCGTCCAAGAATTTCTTCCGAGAACTGTTTTGGCGATATAGGCGACATTAGCGTCAGTTTGAAGGAATCATGGATGTCAGGGTTGTATAACCAGTTCACAGGATATATAGAACGGGCTATAAAAGACTACTTTAATCAAGAAGTAAGTATTATTTATGTTGATTGATTGAGGTTTTACATCCCATTCAACAATATTTCACTTATTTTGAGATGTCACAAGTTATAGGTTAAGTGACAGAAATTTCAACCTTTGCAGTGTACTCAGGGCAATGCGCAGATAGGGTTCTTATACATGTAAAGCTTGCCTTGACACGAGGCATCGGGTTTTCAGGTCTCTTTGAGAAAACCACGTGACTGGTATTTCTAAATGCTTAATTCTTGGCGAAAGAGAAATCACAAACTTTTTCAAGTCTAGGTCAGACCGGTCCGGAGTTAGAACCCACAACATCCCAAATGCATAGTCACCACTCTACCAACTGAGCTACCACAGTAGTTTATATTGTTTATACATATTATTTTTAAGACAACATATACAAAACGGCCAAATATATATTGAAGAAAACTGTTAGAAAAGCGTCAAAGGATGGTGCTGCTTTAGGCAATAAACTATTTCCTAAAATGCGTAAGATAGTTTTTGTTTGGCCTATGGTTATATTATCGTTTCTTTTATGCAATTAACGAAAACAAACAAACTAATCCATATCCGAATCACAATCCAGAAGCAAAGTAAAAACTTTGGAACCGACAAGTTTGTGTAGACACGTGAACTTCCACCAGGGAAGTGAGGCCGGGTATTCCGGAAGAGTAAGCACCTCCTGTTAAGCTAGCTACACCAGTCACATGTGTATTCAAAATCTTGTGATAGGAACATGGAACTATGGGACGTCAAATATATCCAGGGCAATGCTGGACACAGAGACACAAACTTATCAACAATACTGTGATGACGGCCATAAAACTTTTTTATCTACTTTTGTCCGGGACGATTAAATTCATTGACATTCTATTTGCATGTTTTTGACTCAATAATGGAAATACCACTGGACAAGTGTAGTAGCAATTCGACACCGTTTGCAGAATTTTAATCATATTTCTGAATTAATGTATTGATTCATTTACAAATTGGATACTAGTATTCGATGGGTAATTCTGACAATGTATTTTTTTTTCAGATGTGCAAGATGATACAGCAATTAGTGGACAATGGTCTAGCAGACACTATAAATACTCTGCCAAGTAAATATATTAAAATTTGAATGTTTTCAAAAACAATGTATATCAATAATGCAAAATGATGGAAATAATGATTTAGATTTTAGATGACTGAGAGATTTAAAAAGAGTTATTGTTCACCATTTTGAAAAAATTCCATTTTCTATTTCGTTAGATTTTTAACATAGATTTTTATATTTTGATAAAGAAAATGAATAACGATATTTGTACTAGTGCTTTATACTCAACTTCTTAACAGGAAGTTCATAGAAATTATGAATTTGTCCTGTTATGACTTAGTACAACGAAGAAGCCTGCTTGCAAATAAATTGTTGACTCAGGGATATTGCAAGCCTAGGCTTATCAAGGCCCTTAAAAAGTTTTATGGCCGTCATTACAGTATTGTTGATAAGTTTGATGTTTCTGTGTCCAGGATTGCTCTGGATATATTTGACGTCTCATATTTCATGTTTTTTTTCACACAATTTTGATTACACACGTGGCAGGTGTAGCTAGCTAAACAGGAGGTGTTCCACCAGTTCACGTGTCTAACCTAACTTGTCAGTTCCAAAGTTTTTACTTTGCTTCTTGATTGTGATTCGGACATGGATTAGTATGTTTGTTTTTGATTATTTTTGGTTTTCACGCAAAAATGTTTTCAATTGATAGTAATCAGACTAGGACAATATAAATCGGAATAAAGTTTTAATAATTTTTCTTTCGATTTATTTTCAATAATATTGTGAATGCCTTATTATTTATTTTTCTCATGAACTTGTTTCTTAGAGTCGTGTTTGTATTTTTCAGTAACGTCGGGGATATTTAAAGATTTACGTTTGGATTATGGATTCGTATCAGATCCACAATTTACTTCCACCTACATTGAAACCTATCACAAGGTAAGCCTATACATTTAAAAACAAACATACTAATACATGTCCGAATAAAAATCCAGAAGCAAAATAAAAACGTTAAAACTGACAAGTTAGGTTAAACACGTGAACTTCCACCAAGAAAAGTGAGGCCGAGTACTCCGGAAGGGTAAATACCTCCTGTTTAGCTTGCTACATCCGCCACGTGTGAAATCAAAATTGAGTGAAAATGTAAGCAGCTTGCTTTGTTGTGGGGATAAGCTCTATTATAGTGTGTTATTGTTTATATTTTATATGAATTACTGACGCTTAGTCGAAATCAGTGCTGGACTTGATGGACCACCAAATCATTTCGGGTTATTTTTCAGTATTACTTACTTACAGAAATAAAATTGCAATTTGTAGAAATAGAAATGTACATTAAAAAAACCAACAACAATACAACTAACAAACAAAATTAGCAGGCAAATTCTGCTCTACTATAGGTATCACTGAATTTTGAAATTAAAATATAAATAAAAATATTTAAATATAGGCAATGTTTAAACACTGGTTTAAAGAAGCATTCGGCATCCGGCCCCACTTACTTTGGTTGAGTTCACGTGTTTTTATCCAAGGATATTGCAAGCATAGACTTTTAGAGTCGTCAAACATTATTGCCGTCATTATAATTTTGTTAAATATGAAGTTTCTGTATCCAAATTAATATTATCCTGGGAAATTGTTCCATAGTTCCGTTTCCCGTTTATTTTCAATTTTGATTGCACACGTTGCAGTTAAGGGGCGCTCGTCCTTCCAGACAACCCCGGATTACTTCCCTGGTGAATGTTTACGTGTTTTTTTAATTTGCTAATTTTTTAATTTTTTTATGATCAGGTTTTTATTTTAAACATGAATGGTTGATAAAACAATTTGCCTTTATGAGGTTTTTGCATGTTGAAAAACTAGCTAATGTCGGATCCTATCGCGCATAAGATGTAATATGTCATCAATGACATCACCACTTGCGGGGTAAACATAATGAGTTCTAAAATGTATAATCTCTTTGACAACATTTATTAGTTATCACTGTTACATATTTTCATTTTCAGCTGAAATGGGTAATCAATATCAACTAACATTTAAGTCCATTGAATTTTCTTTAAACAATTTATTATTCACGTTCATGAAACACAGTGACTGCAGAAGCATATGTTTTTATATATAGAGGTCTTTAGTTGATAGTTTCAAAGTTTTGAATCTTTTTATGAAAAAACTTACACAAGTATATAGAGAAGGCTGCTAACGAAAGATTTTATTGATATTTTCAATCAAACATTGCTTATTTGATTTGCAATCACTTCTCGGAAAGGTACACGTCAACCAATACCTTTTTAAAGCTACATGTTCATATGTAGAAAATTTCCAAAAAATATTGTCAATTTAACATTATTATTATTATTATTCATTTTTTATTATTTATTTACTTATTTATTATCCAGGGTGATTTTGTTACGTTCACAAGCGTATATGGTATATCCAATGAAAGTTTTTCGTCCGACGGAGCTTCACATACAACGCCATTAACAACACTTAGCAACGACGTTCTTTTGAGTAATGACAAGTCATCAGTTCTGTTAACAAATTTACCAGATATTACAGAGGAAGATAAAATGTATTATCTGTGTGCTTCTGACAACATCCTGAACAGGTTTGCGTACCAGGCACAGAAACATGGTTACCTTAGTTACAATGTGACGTCACAAAACGTAAGTGTTAAAATTAATTACACTCTTAGTTTTGAAAATTCATTCTCATGAAATGAATCGATACATTCATGAGTTTAAATCTTTTGTGACGGCAATGAAATGACACACAGACCATATTGACAGCCGATAACGTGGCTAGGTACCTGCCCAATTCCTAATCGCGTAATTACTAATTAAGTTTTAGTTATCAAGCCTGATTTGTAAATTATTCATTAATCAGTAAAATATTTACTCATCCCCTGCGATACTGAGCACTGTTGTTTGTCAGATCGCGGTTTGCATTGTTTTATCAATTCTCGGGAGAACCTCACTATAAAAAACACTTTTTTGTAATTTTTCTATGTCTGACGTCCCATAAGTAGTATTTATTTACAAGTTATACATTTGTTTTGTTTCAAAATGACTTAGTGCTCATGTCTATCAGCATAAATCATCCAATCCAAATTTTAGACAGAAGCTTCGGTGGCAGAATGGTCTAAAACCTTTTACATCTTACTTAATAAGGGCACCTAAATATCGCCTTCACATATCACATCACTGCCTAGAATCCAATCCCAATTTGTCAGATCATAAGTTTGTCAATTGGTTTGCCGAAAGTTAATGGTTTCTGTCCCCAAACTGACCGCCTCGAAGTAACTGAAATAATTTTGGAACATTATGAAAAACACTAATGTTTCACTCCGATATAAATTTCATAGTTGTAATGAACATTGACATGGATTGTTATTTTTGTTATTATTATTATATTAGAAAATAGAACGTAATTTGTATTTCATTATTAATATTTCTGTTTTCAAGCATATTTAAAAGCCCCGAAAAAAATGATCTGTGTGGATTTGACCACGTAGTGTTGTCAACATCTTTGGAAGTGCAAGATACGGATTCAAACCATAACATCTCCCCGGGCCTCTCTGAATTGTTTTTGTTTACTATATGTAGGTATATATTCATTGGCGGTACAATTTATGTTTCAGCTTCCGGATTCGATCAGTGGCATACTCAACACAAGTTGCACAACCGGAATATGCATGGGAATGCTGTTAAATCAGGTAGGAAACTAAGTAAAATGATATAAATTATTTACCAGCTAAACATTAATCTTTTGGGGTGTTGGTACATCGGTTAAGTTAGAGAGATATCTTATATTACTTATATCGATGGCGTCATGAGCTATAATAGTAATCTATGTAGGAGTTTGGTACATGAGATCGATTGCAGATTGAAGCTATCACTCATATCGCGACGTAACAACCTTTATATCAGTTATCTTTGTGTGGTGCTTTAACAAAGTAATTACTTTGCTTTAAATTATGCTTTTGAAGTGGATGGTATGTTTGTTTTCGATACACTACAAAGTGGAGATAGTATAACGAGACATCACCAGCTTTGTAATGAGGTATTACACAAGTAAATCATGTCAGGATATTTCTTGTTGCAAATAATATGTCTAATTTTGTATGACACAAAACTAAGTCAAAAAAAAAAAAAAAAAAAAAAAAAAAAAAAAAAAATTGCACACCATAGGTTAATACAACTTTTAACTAAATAGCAATTTCAATTTTTGTTTGAAATGCTACTTGTCGTAATGGTCTTGTTTATTTGACCATTGCGAAGAACATTAAGTATTTGACAAAAGTATCTGTTGTTGGTATTTTTTCTGTCAAACTTCAAAATTCATTACACTAGTATTTTATTGAATGTTTGCTATTTCAGCTAGGCGAAAAATATCCAAATAGACAGGTAGAGTTACGTATGTACACTGCGCAAACACCGGAAGTCCATATCAAAAATGGTAGTATTGATGTCTTTGGTTCCGGTATGGCTGATGTGTACGTTATAACAGAAGATTCTGAAGACCTTATTTTCTCTTTAAACATAGTAAGTTTTTTTCTATAAAAGAGTACTTTCGATTTTTTGTTTTCTAGGAGTACAAGATTTGCAAAATACAGGGCAAGTAAAGGGGTGCTCTTACCTTATTTTCTCTTTCAACACAGTAAGTTTTTTTTTCTATAAAAGAGTGCTTTCGATTTTTTTGTTTTTTAGGAGTACAAGATTTACAAAATACAATGCAAGTAAAGGTGTGCTCTTAGTTATTTGTGAGTTTGAAAAGTACTCGAATACATTATTACGAATCTGAATGCAATCAAGATTAAAATCCTTAGAGCCAAAAAAAAAAAAAAAAAAAAAAAAAAAAAAAAAAAAAAAAATTAAGATTAAAAGGAACGACGATTTGCAAAACGTTTTGCAACTTAAAGGAGTGTTTTGACTTTGTCAACAATATTAATTTTAGTTTTGCAGTAAGAACTGTATTTAAATAACATCATGACAGCTTAGAAAATATATGATTTTATAGATATGTGGTTCTTTATGAAACTTTATGAAAAAATTCTTTTTGTTGAAATTTAAAGCAGAGATGCCTTACAAAATAAGTTAAAGACGTGAACTTCCATCAGGGAAGTGAGGCCAGATACAACCCATTCAACCACAACAGTTAGGAATAATAACTATATCATTTCCTATCTATACGTTTGGTTTGAAGATCTTTAATTATGATAAATTTAATTCTGCAACGATTAGAACCTTGTATTGTCTCCGATTATATTCTAAGAAATTTATTTCAAAATTGTTTTATTTCAGACTTTAGACATAGGAGTTGCTCTATCTATACGAAATGGAACTCTATATGGGAAAATAAAAAATTTAAAGTAAGTATTTTTACAGTCAATTTGTGTTTTATGCTTTTTTTATTTATATATATATTCTAGTAGCTTAGTAAACATAATCATTTCTTTGGTTTTATTAAAAAGGCTTTAATATAAGGAAAAATATATGGGATTGAAATAACGATTTCATTTTCTAGAACTTTTTTTGAACGTGCGATAAAAATTACTCAATATTTGTATAATAAATGTGGATTATTTATTAACAAGCATATCAGGTTTTTATCCTCCACTTTTAGAAGATATGGGGATATTTAAGTCGAGTTTCTATCCTCCCGTCTGTCCGAAATTATTGTCTGCGCTAATTCTTCAAAACTATGAAGCACTATTCACCAAACCTGGTGCAAAGTATCGACATAAATAGGAGATGCGCATATTGTTAGCCGGAGTTGGTTTGCTCATTTCCCTTAGAGTTATGGCCCTTTGAACATAAGTGCAAATCGCTAAAAAGAACCTGCTGTCGAGGGATCCTAATTCACTGAATTTGCTTCTTTACTCATAATCTTTCTTGTCTTTGTACATACATTTCATTTGTTGTTATATGATTGTTTTTCTTTTAATTTAATTTCAGCATTGGTATATTCACATTAAACTCGACCATTGGGGGTATCGACGTAAGTCAAATTTTTTATGATTTTGTTTTAACTAGTTCATAAATTGATTTAGATATTGACAAGACAAATTTTATTATTACATACAGGACATCCATATAGAAATAAAAATGTTCCATATATTGGTTTGTTGCAATATTATTTAATTTTCATTAAATTTTCAGCTATTCGCAACGAGTACAATTTCATTGATCTCTAAGGATTACTCAAAGAAGAAGTTCATGTATGTGTTAGATGAGTTATGCGTTATGGTCTTAATCGTAAAAAATTAGCAATTGGGGTGACTTTTAGGTGCTAGTTCAGGGTCAACACGTCGCAATTATCCATACCATTTCAATTTTGCATTCTTACGTATGCACCGTCCGTTCAATTCCATGATCTTCCGGTCTCGAGGCAGACTCCAACTATTTACAATTTTGCCAACTTCACTGCCAATATTTCAGTGACACAGGTATTAGATACCATTAGTTTAGAATGTAAAAACAAACATTTTAGTCGCAAATTCAGGTCAATAACAAAGACATTCTTTCTGTCGAACATCTAGTCAAACATTGTATTGATTTTTCTTTTTTTATTATAAATTTTACTTGTTTTATCAACTTCCAACTTAGGTTGCTCTTTTCTATTACGATCTAAATTGAATGAAAGTGGCTACTTACTACAAAAATATATAATAATTCTATTTGTATTTAGGTTCAGTATATGCAGCATGCAGTTAACGGTGTAGTCAAGTTATTCATTAAACCACAGTTGAACGGTAAGTCAGATTTCTAAAAATAGTACTACTAAAAAGATGTATGCTGAAAAAAGTTTTATAATCAATACAGTGTTTTCTTTGTTGCACTTTCTTTTGAGATATAGTATTCATCAAAATTATTCAGAAATGTGTATTGGGTAGTTTCAAGACTTGTTTTACGTCTCATAGTTCCATGTTCCTTTCACACAATTTTGATTACACACGTGGCGGGTGTAGCTAGTAAAAGAGGAGGTGCTTACCCTTCCGGAGCACCCGACCTCACTTCCCTGGTGGAAGTTCACGTGTATAACCTAACTTATCAGTTCCAAAGTTTTTAATTTTCTTCTGGATTGTGATTCAGATATGGGTTAGTATGTTTGTTTTTGATTTCACTTTATAAATTTGGCAGTTTAATGTTAAATCAGTTGATGTTTCTCTTATGTTTTGGGTCAGGGTCAATGGCTGCGAAAACGCTTATATATGCATCACAGCGCCTCTCACCTGGGTTGATCCTTGCTCAGAAGATCCCATATTGAGAAAGTTTATCAGTTCATATTGCCAAGGTAGAAGGTTTTCTTTGTACAATCCGGTTTTCCCCACCATCCCTGAAATGGACGACTCGATATGAAAAGAATAATCTTCACCTGGTTATAAACCACAATTAATCTACTCCATCTGCTGTTGCTTATTTGAATGATTCGCTTGTTGGCTTGTTACATTGTAAAATTTGTTTCCATTAATATTTTTTATCCTGTCGTTAGTTTTATTATATGTTAATGCATTTTTTAGTTCATTTCATTTTTCAATTTTAGCTGTTGGACGTCTTGGTTATGAGTTACCTATTTTAATGAACTTTCGTGCTATAAACACCAAGCTTGTACTAATGGAGGTAAGATTTAAAATAAATTAATTTTAATTGAATCATTGCATTACGAAACGGTCGTTTAGTGTTTTTAATTGAAAATGACACAATATGTAATTTAAACCAATGAGTCGGTATCTCTGCTGGTGAATAGGAACCCCCAATAAAATTACAAAATCGGTAGGCAATACTTTTGTATTATCAGAATTATACAATTGCCTTAATTTGCTCTATTTAAAATCTAAAATATCTAACTAAGGATTACTCCCTCACGAACGTATTTGGTAAAATAGATTGAGGTTCTTTGGTCTTGGTTATGAGATACCTATTTTAATGAACTTTCGTGCTATAAACACCAAGCTTGTACTAATGGAGGTAAGATTTAAAATAAATTAATTTTAATTGAATCATTGCATTATGAAACGGTCGTTTAGTGTTGTAAATTGAAAATGACACAATATGTAATTTAAACCAATGAGTCGGTATCTCTGCTGGTGAATAGGAACCCCAAATAAAATTACAAAATCGGTAGGCAATACTTTTGTATTATCAGAATTATACAATTGCCTTAATTTGCTCTATTTAAAATCTAAAATATCTAACTAAGGATTACTCCCTCACGAACGTATTTGGTAAAATAGATTGAGGTTCTTTGGTCTTGGTTATGAGATACCTATTTTAATGAACTTTCGTGCTATAAACACCAAGCTTGTACTAATGGAGGTAAGATTTAAAATAAATTAATTTTAATTGAATCATTGCATTATGAAACGGTCGTTTAGTGTTGTAAATTGAAAATGACACAATATGTAATTTAAACCAATGAGTCGGTATCTCTGCTGGTGAATAGGAACCCCCAATAAAATTACAAAATCGGTAGGCAATACTTTTGTATTATCCAATTGCCTTAATTTGCTCTATTTAAAATCTAAAATATGTAACTAAGGATTACTCCTTCATGCAACGTATTTGGTAAAATAGATTGAGGTTCTTTGGATATTTTTGAAAAAAAAAGTTTGGTTTGTGGGTCAAGAACTTCTGATGAGAAATTGTATTCTACAACGGCTGTCTAGTGCTATTAATTGTAATTTATTTTGAATTCATTTTATCATACACATTCTCTATCAGTAAGTAAAAACAAACCGATTTGATGCTAATTATTCATTGCACGAAAACGTGAAAATATGTCCAAGCTTTCAAACACATGGTTCGGCTCTTCTCCTGTTGACATTGTATATTAAATCAACTAGATGTCACTTGTCAAAAAGAGTGGAAGAATCACTTGTGTTAAGATGAGTGGAGTAATGAAGTTTTATGCTCGTCAAAATTCGTTCGCTTGAATCGAGGCGGTTGTATTAGGATGCGTATCTCTTCGTTTATACATAATTACATATATACAACATAAAATCATATGAGATTTATTTTCTTGCAGAATACCTTACTTTTTGGAACGGATGTAGAATATGTACCAGACGACGAGATCTAAATGTACAATAAATGATTAATCTTAAGAAGAAGACGAGTTTTATCACAAAGACACCACATTAGTAAACATCTAAATCTACAACAAAAAATTTAAGAAGAAAATGGTCTTTATTACCAACGATGCATGTTATGTTTCAAGGACATAACAAAGGTGTGCATCAGGACTATTAGATAAGAAACAACAAGTGATAATGATATTTGCTTCGATATATAAAAATATTTACATTTGTGATGTTTCATTGTAATAAACTCTGTTTGAGACCAAATGTAATTACAATTGGTTAAATGACGTCATTTCTTGCATGTGCCTATATGAGTGACGTCATATATTGAACGTTCCAGCGATTCGAATTGCAAGTCGTACACGACAGTGTTTTAAATTTATTTTAAAGATTAAAAAACAATTTTTTAAAATAATGCAAAATGTAAATAAAACCATTCAACTGTCTATAAGTGGCGTTTATAGCACAAAACCTTCCGTTGCTGTTGAAAACAAACTAATCATAACTCGCTAGCATTAAATGTGATTCATTCATATTTCTTATACTGAGACAAAAGGCAAGTTTTATTGTTCAGTCACACTTTTGGTATTTTTATTGTTTAGATTCTTCTTTTCGTTTTTTTAAGTTTATTTAAGTTGTTGGGACTTTTTGTAATGAGTGGTTTAGTATATAAAATGTATATGTTAAAAATTACCCCAACATTATATAAACAACATTTTGTGTATAGAATGCGTTTGTAAAAAGCTACCTCAGTATTAGACAATGTTAGCAAAAATAGTGTATAAATTACATTTGGTGAAAAGTAGCATAATTTTAGAAAGAAACTTCATTTTTGGTTTAAAAAAATGCAGTCCTAAAACGATTTCAACTTTAAAACAACCATTTTAGCCACAGAAAAATATAAGGACATGCATAATAAATCTCAACAACTGGTTGGCAAAATTTAGAGATTAAAATTTTGCAAAAGCATGCAAAATGGCCCAATTTTTTGAACATCAAACTTGTAACCAAAGTAAAGAAAGACGTTAATAATAGAAAAAATATTATTATCCTTAATACGTTATGTTATTGCAGTTATTGGAAAAAATATTTAAAAAAAAGAACATAACAAATTAAAAAAGAGCTGATGTTTTAAATTGACTGCAATATTGCTTTTATGCATGATTTGTTATTGGATGCATAATTAGTTTCTTAGTACTTTGACTTTTTTTATATCAAAATTAAGGGTCATTTTTCGATTTTTAATTAAAGTGAATTTAAGTTTATGACCTTCAGAAAGAATGTGATGCTAAATTAAAATATATTTATAAACCGTGTAAAATGTCTGCTTAAAGTTTCGATAACACATTTGTTAAATATGTAAAATATTTCTATGAAATCGTGGCTAGTACTGCTTTCGATTTAAATTTTTTATTTTATTATTAGTCATGAAAACAGATGTTTGATATTTCTTTAAAACCATGACTGCTGTTCATTTAGATTTTTCCATTCATTAATAGTCATGAAAATAAGTGTTGCATTAGATTTTGCCAAAATTGTACGATTCAGGTTTTCAGGTCATATTTTTTGTTGTTATTTTATTATTATTTATAAAAACGTTTATTTATAAAAAAAATCATATAAAGTTGTTGCATAATTTATATAAAATCTGAACTTATGACATAAATAAAATTCAGTTAAGTTCTGTATTCATTGTTATGTTTATTATTGTACTTTAGGGGAATACGAGGTTGGACCGTGGATTGAACCAGGTTTCTCAGGTACCATAGGCAACTGTAGGTTTTTATACTTTATACTGACCGAGCTACCCACACCTTTACATTAATTAATCCTAACGCAACACTGGCCAACGTACTGTAGTCTGAAGGAGGCAAATTACAGGTTCGAACAAGGGACCTTTCGCAGTATAGACGAGTGCTCTAAAAACAGAGTTTACCCATCTTCTAAAAACAGTCCAACCTGCCTTAAAGGCCACCTCTATATAAGGGTCACCTGCTTATAAAGGCCAGTAGAATTGTTTCCCAATTGTTCTTTATTCAAATTAATTGAACTTGTATATAAAGGCCACCTGTCCATAAAGGCCACTTTTATTGGTTCCCTTGGGTGGCCTTTATAGACAGGTTTGACTGTATATATTGACGAATTGACTGAGAACATGAATATATCCAACCAAACCGAAGATGGTTTGCTAATTGATTTCCGTTATTGGTTATGATTCTGGTCCAAATAATAATATTATTATTAACTCATTTCACCATAGTTATTCTCACATTGTCTAAAAATGTTTCATAAAATACTTATATTTCAATCAAGGGACAAATGGCTTTTAATTTAGTAATATCTCAACTTTGTATGTTCTGTGTTTGCATTTGATATAATGTCTTAAATAGGTTTGGTTAGATCCCGAATTGATATGTTGTGTGCTTACATTTGATACAATAGCAAAATGCATTAGGTTTGGTAAGTTCCAGACTTTGTATGGGCACTGGATATACTCACAAAATGGTTGTGAATTTGGTAAGATCCCAACTTTGTTTTGATATAATGGCACAATTACTTTTGGTTTGGTTAGTTTCAGACTATGACACTGAATAAACTGGCAAAATGTCTTTTATTTTAGTTAGATCCTTATTCTGTTTGGGTACTCGATAAATCAAAAACATAACATACTAATCCATGTCTGAATTACAACCCAGAAGCAAAGTAAAAACTTTGGAACTGACAAGTTAGGTTAGACACGTGAACTTCCGCCAGGGATGTGAGACCGGGTTGTCCGGCAGGGTAAGCACCTTCTGTTTAGCTAGCTACATCCGCCACGTCTGTAATCGAAATTGTGTGAAAGGAAAATGGGCCTATTGGACGTAAAATATATTCAGGGCAATCCTGGATACAGAGACATCAAACTTATTAACAATACTGTGATGACGGACATAAAACTTTTTGAGGGTCTTGATAAGCCAAGGCTTGCAATATCCCTCGGTCAACAATTTTTTTGCACACAGCCTATTCTGTTGAACAAAGTCCGTGTAGTGGAACAAGCTCTACGATATGGTATTGACTGGGGAACAAATACACCATAAGTAGGAGAAGCAGGTTTATTGCTGTACAGAAAAAGGAATGTTGACAATAGAAAAATTATATCATACGTTTGTCAGAAAACTTCAAAAGCAGACATTCTTTGATATCGTAATTACGGTATGTCTAAAAATGGAGGAGAGGAGAATTTTGCGAATCAGTCGTATATTTTATTCCAAACTCACTAGTATAGATGCGTAATTTCCAAATAAGGATTATAAAGTACTGTTAAGATAAGTGATTAAGTAGAGATATTTACAATGGTGAAATGTATCGCACATAGATGTGCTTGAGAAATTTGAGAACTGAACACAAGATTTTAGGGCTCTAAATGCCGTTCACAATTGTTTTCTTTTATTATTCGAATGAGGAACAGAGTTGAGTTAAGTAATGGTGTTTACCGTCCAAGTCAAAAATATTTCACTTATATCGAGACGTCGCCAGTTATAGGCGAAGGTGCAGGAATTTTTACTGTGCCTTGCGCTGATGGCATTATACAGCAGTGTTCTATTTCGTGTCACGGTAGGCCTCGTTATTTTTAAGGTTCTATCCGAAAGAAACGTGACTTTTATTTTGTAATGCCGAGTTCTTGGCAGAAAATAGCCGCTACCTACTTTCAAGTCTTGTGTCAGACCCGACCGGGATCTAACCCATGACCTTCCACTTACGGAGCAAGCACTCTGAACTACCGAAGTTGTCTATATGAGAAACTGGATGCGCGTCGAAACACAATAAACTCTATTTGTTAGAAGATAACATTAAAGCTCATAAACATGAGCTGTAATTACATGAATTTAGTGAATGGGATTTTACGTCCCAGTCAAGCTATTTCACTTATATCGAAACGTCACCCGCGTTGGGTAAACTTTGGCCTTTACATTGCGCTCGGCGCAATATGCAAGGGGTGTCTTTAGCGTGCCATGCCTGCCGTCAAACGTCGACGTTGAAAATTGAGATCAACTGTCTGTGTTGAATTAAGACCCTAACCCATTCAAAAATTGAACAGTAATTTTGAATTTTGATCAGTAGACCGGGTCTTAATTCGACATGTAACACATATTATAATAATAGATTGCAGTTTGTTTTTTATTTGTGTAGGTTTTTTAGGTTGGTATAAACATTTTTTTGTAATGGTGGGTTAATGGTTTAGGTTTCTTGTTGAAACAAAATTACTCGTGATCGTTCGTTCACAATGGAATAACACGTGCAAAAGAGGCGGGACGGAGTCGATAGGTGCTCGGTTAGCTTAGTAGATAGAACCCTCTTAGTATTAGGAGGGTCCCAAGTTCGACCACCGAGCTGACCGCTGCAGTTACACATAGAATTCAATGTTTATGCGAGTTATCTTTCTTACATTGGATATTGATTAACCTCAGGTAAACTAATATGTAAAGAGTTGTCGGTTGTATGTCGTTTTACTTGACATCAGATAGGATTCAGTGTTTTGCGACGACACAATACTTTCTTGTTACTTTGAAAGATTAAACTATATGCCAGTTCACGTAGAACACGAGTTTGTGCAAATTTTTCCGATTTGATAGTGAATTTCAGAGAGCTGACCAATACACCCGCCGCCCGAAATACCAGATAAACACTGTAGATATCCTAGAGAATACCATAGCTAGACCCTAAATATAACCGCATGACCGCGGCAGACTTTTGTTTTAGATATCTGGGTTCGAAGCGCTGCAGACGCTTTGAATGATGTGTGTGTGTCCGTTTATCGTTTAGTGTCTCTGTATCCAGGATTGTCCTGGATATATTTGACGTCTTATAGTTCCATGTTCCTTTCACATGGTTTTGATTAAACACGTATAGCTACCATTCCGAGCACCCGGCCTCATTTCCCTGGTGGAAGTTCACGTGTCTTACCTAACTTCCAAAGTTTTTACTTTGCTTCTTGATTGTGATTCGGACATGAATTAGATGTTTGTTTTTGATATCAATCAAACACAGACAGGCCTATATATCTCCAAAACACAATCCTAAAGCAAAGTTAAAACATTAAAACTAGCAATCTAAGTTAAACACGTGAAATTCCACCAAATCAGACAGACCGGGTGCTCCAGAAGGGTAAGCACCTCATGTTGTGCTAGCTACACCAGTCACGTGTGTATTAAAATTGAGAATGAAAGGAACATGGAACAATGGGACGTCAAATATATCCATTGTAATTTTGGTAACAGAGACATCATATTCATCAACAGCATTGTGATGACGACCATATTTCTTAGTTGTATAAAGTTCTACCATCATAGCGTATCAATTGTGAAACAAATACACCAAAAGCTGTATCAATGCAGGAAAAATCTTTTTAATGGAGTTCGCCGCTGTACCACGTGATCAATACCTCTTAACGTTTGTGCGGAACATTTTGGAAAACGTCAACGTCACAGATTCCCGGAATGACGTCGTTTTCGCGGGAAAACGTAATCTCATGCGATTCCATATCCATTGGAAATAAGAGTTCCGCACAAACATTAGAGGGTATCACGTGATACAGCGGCGAACTCCATTGTATATCTTACAATATAGACACATTTATTTGTGTTAACATTAAAATTGCACTATGTTAACTAAAAACAAAAAACAAATTTGATAGAAAGTTCTTCCTTTCATACAAGTATAACATATAATCATAAAGGATGAAGTCTATATTATTATTTTCATAGTTTTCTCCAATGGAAGTAATATGTGTTAACCCTCTTGCTGCCAAATTAATTTTCAAAACAGCGTTGGCAGTGTCAAATTAAAGTTCACAAGGCGAAATGGTATGACGTCAACAACAGGTTATGACGTCACACGCGTTTGTAGTCATATGACAGCATTAGTTTATGGCAGATTTTAATCTCAATTTTGCAGTTTTGTTTATTTGACTAAAAGTTTTTCTTAGTCTTTTAACCAAGAATAGTCAATTCCATTGAAAGGACATATGTGTCTGTATTGCAGGCAGTCGATAGAGTACACATATGTCCGTCCGTTTGGCAGAAAGAGGGTCAAACTAAAATGAGATTACAAGAACCAGTTCTTTAAAATCTGTTGAATCAACTGTATCTTAGTTATTTATTGTACCCCATAAATATAAGCAATGAACTATTCATTTATACAGGGATGTAGCTTACTCTTAGACAACCGAGGCAACTACCTCGGTTAAAATCGGAACGTATTATTATATTTTTTAATTCTTTACAGAAACACGTATGAAATAGAAACAATAATGTATAGTGACCAAATATGAAATTATGTTTTGTGCTTAGTACAGCCTTGATTACTGGTATTCAGGGCTACTTCTTTTATTTGTTCAACTGTATATACAAAGGTCCGTTTCTGCAGTTTTGCTTTGCCTTTTGACAATGTTTTATAAACATGAAATGGTATGTTTTATTGAATTAAAGTTTCTTTTATATTTACTAATATCATTTAACAGCAAATACCAGGTCCAGGTGTTGCCTGAATGCACCATTTAACACCTTTTTCAAATTTATCAGTTGGTTCCTATATACGCCTCTGTTATAGTTCTTTTCCAACTCTAACAACCGTTTACCAGTCGCTCCTTAAATAAATAAGCAAAACAATGAACAAGTTTAATATTGTTATTCTTTCCAATTTGTTGAAATTGTCATTTATGTGTGTATTCGTTCAGTATTGTAATCGAGAGTAAAAACAGCATATTGAATGAACTGTTGAATAGCATCTCTCATTCATTATATTGCTTATGGCACAATGGTTATCAATTTATAAATGAGTTAACAATCACGTTACCGTGATTCATTTATGTACATGAACAAAGTTTTGAACGCGCTATCATTGAAACGTGATGCCGGTAACTAGAATTATCAATTTACAAAAGCAAAGTTAAAAATTTTGAAACTGACAAATTATGTTTAACACGTAAACTTCTACCAGGGAATTGAGATCGGGTGTTCCGAGTGGATAACGCATTGAAGGGCAAGTACCTCCTATAAAGATAGCTTTACCCGCTTAAACAATTTGTCATTCTTATTTTTTTTTTACTGTTTTCATATTCTACCGTACATATAAGTTTGTTACATTTCCTAAATCAATGGGTCGGACTAGTAGTTGCCTGACATTATTTTAACATCACTGTCAGACTAAATTTCTGTTTCATTACATAAAAACATTCTGCAGGGATAACTGCGAAAACATTACCTGATTTTTCAATCAGCCTAAAAGTTGTGTACCGTTGCCTTTAAGTATCCATTAAACTAATGCATTAGGTATGGCATACCCTCGGGTGAGCAGTAAGGGTCTTGTACCTCTTGCCTAATAGTCTGTCACTTTTGTCTGCTTTAAATATACTACACGGTGTCTCTTAATCCAGAATTACCCTGGAAATACTTGATGTCCCATAGTTCCATATTATTTTCATTACCAATTTTGATTACATATGTGGCGGGTTTAGCTAGCTAAACAGGATGCTCTTACCCTTTCGAAACACCTGATATCACTTCCCTGGTGAAGGTTTACATGTTTAAACTAATTCTCCAGCTTCAAACATTTTACTTTGCATTTAGATTGTTTAAAAAAATGAAATGGTCTTTTATATTTGTTTTTATATACTTTACTTTATTTATACTCACCATAGCACTCTTTTCACAGATGAAACTATAATAAGAAGTGCAAAAAATATTCTTCCATCTGTAATTATACCCTCGAGATAATACTACACAATGTTGTGCACTACCATTGCTTGGCTCACCTGGACCCCAATCGGTGAAATTTAAAATCGAGCCTGATGAACCGTATTTCCAGGTACCCTCTTTAACTGCATCCGTACTGTCAATCCAGTGGTAAGAATTTGCTAAAAAACATCATAATTCCAAAAAATGAGTACACATGGTGTTTATTATTTATTTCTTTAAATTGAAAATGTTGCCATTCTATTAAACTATTAATAAAATGAATAAATAAAACACTGACCTAACCAAATTATATTTTTAAATAAAAACATCATTGTTCAGTTCTCTTGTGCATAGAGCAAGTAAGAAGGTACAGAAGGGATAATCTCGACATTGTTATATTTGTTGTTTTGTTAAAAGGTAAAAAAAATTGCTCTATGTACAGAATTAAATTCAATTTTGGATGAATGAAAAATATTTTTTCCTATTAGGACAGTATATTTTGTATCAAGTTTTAACAATCTTTTGTAAATTTGTTGGGAAAAACGAGTTTATCCCTATATTTTCTATGTCCACTTAATTTGTGGAAATACAGTAGTTCAATTTATCAAAGTTCGTGTCGCAATTATCAGATCATATTTGATGTTCATCTGTGTTAATCAATGATAAAGAAATAGAAACGTCTTGCTGTCATTTGGAAATGTAAATATCATGCTGTCGTGTGAGAAGCGCCACGGCAATATTGAACGATAGAAAACAATTTTCCCGCATTTCCGTTAGTGCCAATTTTACATTTCCGGTCCTGTCATATAACTAGTAAACCAACATAATGCACCCTTTCGTTTTTCAGCATAGAACCTATCATTAATATCCTGTTGCATTATATGAAAAAGACGAAACCTGGAAAATAGATTTGTATGAAGAAATATTGAGCAAAAGGTTAACTTTAAAGTCTGACTTTTATAATGACCTGTTAAATATTTTATTTGAATTTGCAACACACAGTCATTAAATATCACAAAATATTGAAATTCCCTTCTTATCAACTAATTTTATCAGTGAATGAATCAGCACTATTTAGTCTTTCAGAGCATTTAGCTCCGCCTTTTTGACGTCATTTCACCCTTTCAACGAGAGTTTGATAAGTCATGCACTATTCTTATCAACACGTTAAGATAAAAGTAATTGTAAATGTAAAAGAGTAAAATAACTAATCAATAACAATTATACCAATCCGTGTTAAAAAACCAATCCAAAAACAAGGTAAAAATTTTGAAAACTGGCAAATATCAAATTAAACAGGCGATCTTTCACCAGTGAAGTGAGACCAGGTGTCCCGGGAAGGGTAAGCACACTTCTGTTTGGCTAGCTGACCTGCCATGTATGTCATCGAAATTTAGAATGAAATGAACATGGAACTATGGATCGTCAGCTACACCAATAATAGTTTTGGATAAAAAGTTCACATTTGATACTTTATCGCAATATACTTAGCTTACTTACGTTCTCCACGTGCCAGAGATTTGACGTATTCGTTCTCGGTTACTGATTCTATCCTTACAAGGTATCCACCATTGTTGATACATTCATTCTGAAGATTACACAAGTACTATCAAAGTTATTAAAAAGTTAAAATTTTCTCAACTCTGGCCAAAAAATCATAATCTTGTTAAGATTTCTCCATTTAATCATAAAACTCATACCAATTCATGTCCAAACCAAAATAAAACTTTGAAGCCGAGAAAATAGATAAAATACATAAATTTTTGCCAGGGAACTGAGGCCGGGTGCTTCGGAAGAGTAAGCATGTCTTGTTAAGCTAGCGACACCTGCCACGTGTGTAATTAAATTGTTAATAAAAGAAACTAACTATTACTATCCCGTTTAAACGTTACAAACCTTGTCGGTCGTGTTTTAAAGGCCGGAAAGTTAGTTTGTGACTACATTCCGCATTTCCGACTTGAAACTGAGTCGTCATCTATGGGCACCGCCATTACGCAATGTATTTGAGGCTGCCATCGGAACAACGTCTCATCAAGGGAGATAATTTATATAACGTTTGTCCAGAAGCTCTAGGTTTATATACGATTATATGGTCCGGAATAGTTACAATGGTTTTCAGTAGAAACTAAAACTTATCAGGTATAATATGTATTTATATAAATGCAGCTGTTTAATAACATTTTAATTCATTTTTCCTTTCTGCTTTTCTGATTTCTTACTTTATTGTTGTGAAGCAGAATTTATGCAGAACCTTGTTAAATCTGGAGAGAAGACTGTCGCCAAATCATTCAACTCAACATACAGATATATAGATGACGTTCTGTCTCTTAACAATCCTAAATTTGGAGACTATGTAAATGTCATCTATCCTAGTGAGCTTGAAATAAAAGACACGACTGATTCCTCAAGTTCTGCTTCATATTTAGACTTATACCTGAATTATGACGCATACAAAAGGCTACATTTAAAACTTTATGACAAACGTGATGACTTCAATTTTTCTATTGTCAACTTTCCTTTTTTTATGCAGCAATATACCTGCTTCTCCTGCTAATGGTGTATTTGTTTCCCAATTAATACGCTATGGTAGAGCTTGTTCCCACTACGGGGACTTTGTACAACAAAGTAGGCTGCTTGCAAAAAAAAAATGTTGACTCAGGGATATTGCAAGCCTAGACTTATCAAGGCCCTTAAAACAATTTATGGCCGTCATCACAGTATTGTTAATAAGTTTGATGTCTCTGTGTCCAGGATTGCCTTGGATATATTTGACGTCTCATAGTTCCATGTTCCTTTCACACAATTTTGATTACACACGTGGCGGGTGTAGCTAGTTAAACAGGAGGTGCTTACCTTTCCGGAGCACCCGGCCTAACTTCCCTGGTGGAAGTTCACGTGTCTAACCTAACTTGTCAGTTCCAAAGTTTTTACTTTGCTTATGGATTGTGATTTGGAAATGGATTAGTATGTTTGTTTTTGATTATTAATAAAATACAATCATACTAATACATGTTGAATTGAAGAAATAATGCAATCATTTAGTATTATACTGCCAGGCATTAATCAGGTGAGCTAGGACAGAGACATAATTCCCCGAACTAAAAGGCCATAGGGATGGACGGGCACTTATCGTTGGTATTCGACACATCGTTCCATTTTGATGTAAGTTTTTGTGAAATTTGATCAAAATCCATATAGAGACCTGGGTATGGAGAGGGCACAGTATTGTGGTTTACTGGCAAGATTTTCCTTATACACCCCCGAACTTCTTTACCAGGGGAATGAAAACGTAGGAATTGCTTTAGCATTATTAACCAATGTAACTTCTAGTTTCAATTAAAACCATTTTTATGAATTCAGGGATGTGACACACATAAATACTTGGTGATCAGTAAGTACAATGTTTCGGTGACGTAACAGTAAAATGTTACGACAAAGAGAAAGAAGGCAAGAATTAATAAAAAAAATTCAGACAAACAAACCGATCCATTTTCAAATTACAAACATGAAATTCATTAAAGGTTATAATTCTGAAAACTGGCAAATTCAATTATGGACGAAAACTGCCACCATGGTAGTCGGATTCTCTGGACGGGTAGCACCTATTGTATACTATCTACAACTCACACCTTTAAAAATTAAAATGGATAATAGATGGAACATATAAATGTTGGAACTCAAATATATCCAGGATAATCTTGGATATATTATACTTATTAACAATATGATGGTTACGGCAATAAAACTTTGGGCGCCATGATAAGCTTGCAATATCTCATAGTCAATTATTTTTAAGAACTTGGTTTCGTTTCCATGTCCTATTAATTTTGAAACAAATACAACATAAGCAGGATATATTTCTGTAATAATTAAAGACAATAGAAATATTGAAGACGTTTTGTTTTACAAACTTTCAACTTTATCCTTATGTTTGCCATAATTGAGATACAAGTCCAAAAATGAAAATTAAAACTGGTACAATATGTAATTTCAATCCATCAACCGGTATCTCTACTGGTGGATATTGCTCCGATGATATCACAACCTCATTAGGCAATACTTGTGTATTATTGACAGTAATATACTATTGTCTTAATTTGTTGCTAGTTTAATTTTGAAATTCATCAAAAACTAAGGTATACTGCCTCATGCAAAGTATTTGGTAAAATATATTTTAGTCTTTTCGGTTTCTTTTCAATATCTTGAAAAAAATTTTGGTTTCATAATTTTGGTCCAAGCACAATGGATGAGGAATTGTATTCCGAAACGCCCGTCAAGTGTTTTAAAAATAAAACTAGTTTAACATGTAATGAATCCAAATTTGTCAGTCTTTACTTTGCGTCTGGGAGTAGAATTTTGATAAGAATCAGCATGATTGTGCTAGCGATTAAATAAGGAAAGTTTGTGAAATTATGGCCAAATATATTATGCTATGACAAAATTACAAATAGAATATTATACCATACCAGTTTACTACATTTTATGCGTAACACATGTTTCGTAATTTCAATTTACAGTCAAACCTGCCTTAAAGCCTACCTCTATATAAGGGCCACCGGCTTATAAAGGCAAATAGAATTGTATCCAAATTGTTCTTTATTCATATTATTTGAACCTGTTTATAAAGACCACCTGGTCATAAAAGCCACTTTCACTGGTTCCCTTTGGTGATCTTTATAAACAGGTTTCATTTGTTGTATTTTAAATTTATTGAACTTACCATGGCATCACTCCATGACATTAATATAGACATGTAATTGTAACAACTGTCAGCGAACAAACTCCAATCTGCTTCACAAAAGAATTCTGAAAAAACAAAAGAAAATTACAAAAAGAATACTAGCTAGCTACAATTAAGATACTTACCCTTCCGGAGCACCCAGCCTCACTTCCCTCGCAGTTTTAACTTCGCTTTGAGATTGTGATTTGAACACGGATTTGTATGTTTGTTTTTTATCTACGTTTAACTCAAATGTAAATTAGAATCCCTCCAACAAATGAAAAAAATACATTTATGAGTAATAAATGTTGTAAAATGTAACGTTACGATATTAGCAAAATAAGAAAGAAACTTGAATTTAAAAACTATGTACAACTAAATATGATTTCAATCACAACAACAACAACAAATGTGACACACAGACAAACTCTGAACATTGTTCAAGAATATTTTCGACGTATGCTGGAGTAAACGACTTGTGGCTTCGATATTAAAAAACAAAAATACTTATCCATGACCGAATCAAAAGCCTAAAGAAAAGTAAAAACTTTGGAACTGACAAGTCAGGTTAGACACGTGAACTTCACCATAGAAGTGAGAACGGGTGCTCCGGAAGGGTAAGCACCTCTTGTTTAGCTAGTTTACACCCGCCACGTTTGTCGTCAAAATTGTGTGAAAAAAATAAATAGATAGATATGCCTTAGGCATATTTGATAAAATACATTTTGGTTCTGGTTCTTTTATTTGTTTCATTTCAGGATCTTAAAAATATTTGGATTTTGTAAAGTTTGGTCTGAGGACTACTGATTATGAATTTTATTCCGAAACGATCGTCTAGTGCTACAAATTTAAAACATTTTAAGTTATAATTATAACAATTTGAACAATGCGATTAATCATACCTGTTTCACAAAGGAGACTGATTGCTGTCCATCTTCCATCAGACTTACATGTTATGGACTTCGAACAGTTCGGAAAATTTTGACACGTATATTGACGCGTGCTGGCAACTAATTTTTTCCCAGGGTGCAGAGTAGCCTTATCTATTGGTGTTGGTTCAGAGCATTCTATAAAAATTTAATACGCCATTTTGATTAACAAAAAATATAAGTATTGCAAATCGTGATATATCAGTTAAACAACTTAATTTTATATATAAAATAAGGTTTTATATGTATTTTACATTATGACACACTCTTGCTTGCCAGTAGGTGTTAGCATTATATCAACAGATTTGAAAATAAAATTGGTATAATAGGAAAGCAATTTCGCCCCAGACGGAAAATGCTGATTATTTACTTAAATTATGATAGATTATTTATGCGTTGGATAAGGCGTTTTACGTCGAGAAGTTCCATGTTTTTTTATTTTAGACGTGGCGGTTTAAACTCGCTACACAAGAGCTTTTAAACCTTTTGGGACAGCTGTCGTTTTTGTCAGGTCTCAAATATTCCACTTCCAAATTTTGATTTGATCCACAAAAGAGTAAACGGAGTGGTTCCTTGTATAATCTTCAGAATTTCAATTTCAGAATTATGAAAAACAAGACTTGATAAATATACTGTTGGTAGAAAATACTGGTAAGCAGGATCATCGGCAGTAATAAAAGAATCATAGTAATCGATTACATAATCACAACTAAAAGTAAAATTTTTTTGGCAACTGGCAAATCAAGTCGAACACGTGAATCTTAACCGGGGGAGTGAGGCAGGGTGCTCCGGATAAGTAAGCACTCCTGTTAAACTAGCTACACTATTCGCGTGTGAAATCAGACTTCAAAATGAGAAATGCATTATTAGATGTCATATATATATATATATATATTTGGATACGGAGACTAATGCCAAAGTTGAAAGTTTAATAATATTACAATTTATCTAACAATAGACTAGTTTTTCTGTCTGTATTTGATGAAATACAAGTTTTATCGAACACGCGTGATACAGAATCTTGTATCACCACACTGTGGTGATACAACATTGGCGGTAAAGTACACGTGCACTTCTCATTGTGACGTTATTAGAGAATCTCCGATTTGTCAAATGTAAACAATGACGTCATTTCTACAAAACATGTCATAACATAGTTCGGTGGTTTTCTGTGGTAAAATGTATTTTTTCACATAACGTGTTAGGTTTTATATTATTTTAATGACCTAATATAAAATGTTAGATAAAAATATCATATCCACAGTGTGTATGTACAACCCTTCGTATCAGGTCTCGTCCTTTTTTCGTAGCTTTACGACTACGAAAAAAGGACTCGACCTGATACTAAGGGTTGTACATGCACACTGTGTATATAATATGTATCTCTTTTCGAATGAATAATTATGAATTATAACCAAATTTATGAAAGAAGTTCGAATTTGAAAATGTGAAAGCTTCGATTATTATGAAGCATGATTTGTTGTACGTGTATTAAGTGTTTGATTTGAAAGAGAAAGTGTGTGTATTTGTGTGTATGTGTTCTATACATTACCAAATATATAACAATGTGGCCCGTAGTCTTTAATATCTATACACCGTGAATGCAATGGACAAGTCATATGTGAACATCCTCCAATGGCAGCCTGAAATTATTACAAACATTTGTTAAGCGATTAAGATAATTTGATCAAAATATATAAAAGCAATGTAAAAATGACAGTTAGCAAAACAATGAGAACGACTAACACCAAAATTAAAAAAAAACAATAGAGACCAAAACGATTTCACTTAAACCGGGGAAATAAGTTCTACATTTCCAATGTGACCTTTTTTAAAAAAATAAAATTTCATTCAATTTGGAGCACTTTTAATTTTTGGCCTTTTCATTTTCATGACAACGGACGCTTTTTTGGAAATTATAAGACTAAGATTGTTCTACACTTTCTTGATGGGGATTAACCTTCCTTTGTTAAGATTGGACCAACGGTCTTCGAGAAATGTTCGGATTGTTCATGACAATAATAATTGTAAAAAAGAAACGATGCAAAAACAAAATGTCGCTAAACTTCGTTTGGGCACCTTAATAAACAAAATAAGAATAGACAAACAGGATATTTTAGTAGAATGAATTGCACATGATGTAATGAAAACCTCACATACTAATATAAATATTAACGAAACATTTGACTTCATGCTATGCAAATTGTTAATGGTGCTTAGTGAAATTTACAAATTTTATAACAACCACTTTGTAATTTTTGTTTAAAAAATGCTCTTTTTCATAAGTCTCAAAGAAAATATCCGATATCTGAATACAAAATGTTGTATTTGTCGTGGCATCGGTAATTTGACAGTTTTTATGGCACTGTCTGGTAAGCTCATTTTTCCAGAAACCTTTCAGGTTTTTTTAAATAATGAACTTGATTATAATCTGCATGCTTCTCATTTCTTATGGTATCTTTATAATGTCAATAACTAAATGCATGTTTTCGAAGTCATCTTAAATAAAGTTTACCTTTATATTTTAATTCATTTTCTTTGTATTGTCAATTGGTATTGAAAACGCCTTTGTGGTTTGAATAGCAATTTAAAAACATGTATATTTTTTATGATAGATATTTTGTATCCTATGACGTGTTCATGATTACTGCGATTAACTCTTTAAACACTATCTGTTGAAGTTTGGTTGTTCACTGCGAGGTGTCTTATTATCACAAAGGATTTTAACCAGACTTTTTCTGAATCTGACAATTTTTTTTTCCATAGGCTTAACCTTCCAGAGCGCCCGACATCACTTCCCTGTTAGGAATTGACACGTTTTCAGAAAGTAGTTTAGACATGTATTGGTATGTTTGGTTGGGACTGTTGCAGTCAGGTAAATTTACCATTAATCAGATTTACAGTCAGGGTGATTAAGGTTAAATGTTTCATTTTTATCGCACAAAAAAAGGGAAATATAATCAAATCTCAAAACAGTCGACATTTTTGGTATTTATGGCACCGCTTCACTTATAATAATTAAACCTACAAACTTTGACAATGAGTAACAGAGATTGCGGATGAATACCACGAAGTGAAATAAATAACGTTCATCTAATCTTTGTGTACTGTGCATCCTAGATACCAAAACAAAACCTATCCCATCAAATGAATAAAAGGATTTTTGTTCATCGAATTGTAACATGCTAAATATAGTTGACAATAAATCTTTATTATCTCCGGTTCAGTTACATGGTTGTTTAGGGATTTCTTTATTTACATTATTCGGTTATATAAACGTAATAACTGCATTGGTTATAGTTTCATCTTTCATTTTTTATGCAGCCATATACTTGCTTACGATAAATTTGTTTCATACAACGGTAGAGATTGCTTTCAACTTGTATAAAGCTTTCAACAAGGGAGGAAGTCGGTAAAAAATAAATTGACGATTCAGATATATTGAAACCCTAGACTTATCAAGGCCACCAAACCTTTTACATCCCTTGTAACAAAAGTATTATATGAACTGTATAACAAGATGGGACATCCTGGACATGACCGAACCACATCATTGGTTAATGAGATTCTTCTGGTATGATATGGCAAAAGATTTAGATAGATCAATTGAGGAATGTCATAGATGCGTAAAGAGAAAGGCTCCGACCAATCAGCGACACTTATCAACATTTAGACATCACAGCCGTTACAGTTTCTCTGTATGGATTTTCTCATTTTGAAGACATCAAAAGGCGGTTTACAACATCTACTCGTCATCAAAGACCATGTTACACGATACGCCGTCGCAGTACCAACAAAGAGCATGCACACCATGACTACCGCGGAAGCATTCATGAATAACTTTGTTCTATGTTCTACACTATGGTTTGCCTCAGAGAATCCATTCAGACCAGGGAGCCAACTTTAAAAGTTGACTTGTCTAAGAGCTTTGTGGCATAACTGGCATCAAGAAGTCACGCATTACGCATTACCATCCGATGGGTAATGAACTCTGTGAAAGATTTAATCGGACTCTTTCAGCAATGCTAGGAACATTGGAACCACACATAAAGCCAGGCTGAAAACCGCACGTAGGCATGGTTGTGTGTACATACAATTGCACTCCTCAGTATGTCGATTAACTAAGAAAGCTAAAAAGAAGGTATATGAGCTGCATCATCAACAGCAAAGGATTCGCAAGCCAGGCTGAAGTTACAATATGACTTGAAGACCAGCGGGACTACACTATCGTCAGGAGATCGAAGCAACAGATGGAATAGAAAAAGCATTACAGCATAAAGGTAGTGATAAAGAGGTTGAAGATAACGATGTTAAAGTTAGAAGGTGAAAGTCAAGTGGAGTTATAAAAACTCGTCAGGTTTAAAGATTTCGTACGAGTCAAGAAACTTCCTAGACCAGACTGGAAAGACAGAGCTTAATATCTCCAGTCTTCCATGTCAGCAGTATTGTTGACAAGTAAGATGTCTCTATATCAAATTTACCCTCGATATATTTTAAGTCCCATCCTTCAATTTTTATTACACGTGTGGCGGATATAGCTAGCTAATCAATATACGCTTAACATTCCGGAGCATAGGATTCACTTTCGTTGTGACCATTCCCTTGCTTGGTTTAATTTGTCGGCTTTGCTACTGGGAATAACTATTTGGAATAACTATTTGGAGAAATGATTTTTATATTTTAAGTCCCATTGTGTAATTATCAATTTTGATTACACGTGTGGCAGATATAGCTAGCTTAACAGGAAGTGCTAGAGCACCTGGTTCACTGCCATTGTGACCGTTTCCTTGCTTGGGTTGTCTTGTCGATTTTGCTTTTGGGATTGTGATTTGGATATATTTTAACGGTTGATGTTGATTTCTGTAAAAAGTATGCAAACTTTGTATTCACTGTCATAGTGACACAAACATCAGATACATTTATATTCAAAATTATTTAATAATTATTTTAAATTGATTTTAGAAAAATGAATAATTTATTCTATACAAAAACTATCAAAAGAAATTAGATATCTCTTCCATGTGGGTAAGACTGATGTTGCATGAAATAAATCAGTCTTGTGTACACTTTAATTAATATTTAAAAAATAATTTTATTATCAATGAAGCTCGGATGGTTCTGTCATTAGTGACGCCCACATGGCAGTTCCGCCCTTAATTTTGTCGAGTATCATGATTTAAATATATTTTGCTCTGTTGAATATTTTTTCAACTTTTGTAAAAATCTTGTTTTACAATTTTGGTGGAAGTCCTACAGACGAGGACTTGTACCGAAGCATCTTCTGGTAAGTAAAATTAACACTGGTATTTATGCAATTTAAACCACGAGTCGTTATTCCTGTACGTGGACTTAGCATCCCCGAGGATATCATAAACTAAAAAGACAATGATTTTGTATTTTTTAGAAATATTAAACTGTCTCAAAATGTGAAAATCCTGAAAAAACCTAAGGTAACTACCTCATACAACGTATTTCCGTAGCCAGCCAAATCCGATACCAAAGGTATACTTTGCGCAAAGTATTTCTCTAAATATATTTTTTATCTTTTTCAACCCCTTGAAATATTTTGGTTTTACAATTTTGACCCAAAACTGCTGATGAGGAATTGTATTTCTAAACGATCGCCTAGTGCTGTAAAATTGTGACTGGTATAATATGTAGCTTGTATGTTTGTTTTTGATATACATACATACTCTTTTCTTACTCGACAACTGAATCAGCGAACAGTATATGTGTTCTAAAGACAATTACAACGAAAATCAAACAAAGGTGAATGCCCAGTCATGTTAATTAGTTTCCAAAAATATTATTTCCCGTATCCATGTCCAGCATATATGAGCCTATTCCATTAATTTTTTAATGTGGATTGATTCACTTTTAGCAGAGATATTGAAACTGTAGACTTATCAAGGCCACAAAAAAAGATTGATGGCCATCATCGCAGTATTGTTGAGAAGTAAGATGTCTGTATATCCAATTTACCCTCGATATATTTTAAGTCCAATAGTTTAATTTTCAATTTTCATTACACTAACGAATATAGCTAGCTAAGTGCTTAATCCCCGGGACATCGGGCTAACGTCCCTTGTGACCGTTCGATTACTTATTTTGATTTCCCGGATTTGCTTCTGGGATTGTGGTTTGAACATGTATTATTAATAACGTTTGATGTTGTATGCAATTTTTGTTTTCACTTTCAATTAACTATTTGGAAGCTGATTCTATAAAAGTCAATAATTTATGCTATACGCAAATTATTGAAAAGAAATTAAATATGATATTCTCATGTTGGTAAGACTGATGTTGTATAAAATAAAAAGCAGTCTGGTGTATATTTTGTTATTTAAGAACGGTTTTATCATCAGTGATGCTCGAATGGTTTAGTCATTAGTGACGCCCACATAGAAGTAACACACTTATTCTTGTCGGATATCATGACTTAAATGTATTTTGCTCTTTTCGATATTTTTCGACACCTTGTAAACAATTGGTTTCTCTCTCTTTCTCTTCATAAAACATTCAACATTAAAATTGTGGATCATATAATGTAAACATAACATAAATTATTTATATTTATTGATATATTATTTGTAATATATGTTTTGGTCATTTTTCAACCCCTTGAAAAATTTTGTTTTCACAATTTTTGTCAAACCTTAATTATGAGAATTGTATTTTGAAACGACCGTTTAAATTAACACTCACAGCAATGTTCTTACAATTTTTAAAACTACCTACTTCCTTTAAAATTGCGAAAATTTTAAATGTTTCCATATAAATGTATTGGCAAAATTTAAGTTCTGAAATGATATTCATTGCTTACAAATTACATTGTGAAATTTCATGTGAATTCTAACATGGAATCAAAATGATTTAATAAATGTAAATTGTATCTTGTTTATCACTGTTGTTTTAGGAATTTTTAAGTCAAATTGGGAAATTTTAAGCAAACAAAATCACTGCCTGGTATTATGTAATTGGTATGTATGTTTTTGATATACATACTCTGTTTTAAAGACGACTGACCATTTAGATTCAAACCCTAAACCATTTTTGATCAGAGAAATCCAATATTTAATACATTTTGTTAAGTGCTACCTCCTCATATAATGCCTATCAGATATGTTATAAAACTACTCAGACTCATGAACATTAGAACAGATATATCCTTAACTGACATTATAAGAGAGCACTCTAATATTCTAATATATTGTAATAGTTCCATGTTCCTTTCACACAATTTTGATTACACACGTGGCGGGTGTAGCTAGCTAAACAGGAGGTAATTACCCTTCCGGAGCACCCTGCCTCACTTCCCTGGTGGATATTTACGTGTATAACCTAACTTGTCAGTTCCAAAGTTTTTACTTTGCTTCTGGATTGTGATTCGGATATGGATTAGTATGTTTGTTTTTGATTATATATTCTGCCCCTGGACCATGCTCCATACTCAGCAATGTACGTGAATCCTTCAATAAATTCATATTGTTCTTTGCCGTTCGGGCCGTATCGCTTTTCAATTCTAGAATGTTTCTCATACACATTATAGGTGACCGTGTTTACCGAGTAGTAAAGGCGTTAGCCTTCAAATTCCAGACCACTCTAATCGATCTCATCGAAAAAGTAAAAAAGGGTTTTCATTGCCGTGGATCGCTTTCATTGTAATGGACTTAATTGTCTGTGACTTCAAAGTCAGTGTTGAAGCCATTGTATATATACTAGCACTCTAAAATGACGCCAATTTGTTTCAGATTAATCGTTTAAATATACTAGAAAGAATTGCTTCGCCATGAATAGCCGAAAAAGAACTATTCTAAAATAAAACGACATTCAATCAATAAACAAACCAATTGTACAACTTAAAGAGGGTCGTTTTAAAATTTCATAGTAACAACTATTTTATGTATCTTGGGTTATTCGTAAATATTTGTTACACATTTTTAGTCAATATGTAATAAATAAAGCTTAATTCGTATAAATGACGTCTAGTAATTCATACATGAAGGCTTTATGTACAATTTACTTAGTACAAATAACCAAATACGTCACCCTGAGAAAATGGTCATTATTATATTCGCTCTCTCTCTCTCTCTCTCTCTCTCTCTCTCTCTCTCTCTTGACATATTCTTAAAGAACTAAAAACTTGATATTGCACAAGTTTTATTAAATAACTGCATATTATACCAGTTTTAGTTTTACAATACTAGAAGCAATACATTTCCTCATCAGTAATGCACGGAGCAAAATCATGAAACCATTTTTTAAAAAAATAAAAAAGATAAAATGAATGAAGACCTTGATATAAAAACTACAAATAAACAATTATTCATTAATTTTGATCGCTTTCTCCTGTGTAACATCACTGCGGTAGTTCAGTTGGTAGAGTGCTCGCTCCGTAAGTGGAAGGTCCCCAGCCGAGTCTGACCCCACACTTAAAAGTGAGTAGTGACTGTTTTTGCCAAGCACTCAACATTACAATATAAAAGTCACGGTTCTTTCGGATGAAAACTTAGAATAAACGAGGTCCCGGGTCACGATGGGCTTGGCACGCTAACGAACCCTGCTGTATAATGCCATCAGCGCAACGCACAAGCAAAATTTTTGCACCTTCGCCTATAGCTGGCGACGTCTCAATATAAGTAAAATATTCTTGACTGGGATGTTAAACATCATTACTCAACTCTAGCCTGTTTAACACAAGGTAAACATATAGAAATCATAAATAATTGTTTTAAATACAAACTTACCATTGCTTCATTGTTATTATCATAATAGTCACTTTGGTCATCTTTTACCAAGGTCTCAGTTTTCTTGCTGGCAAAGTTAAGTTCGCATGTTAAATGCTCACGATAATAATTGAAGGATAGACATCCACTTGTAGTAGAGCACTGTTTTGAGCAATGTTGGATACCCAATGGTGATAAAGATTCAATGTTTTTCTCTATCAGTTGTTTGTTTTCCGTTTTATGAGCTTTAAATTCACATGTTTCTTTGGAATAAATAAATTAGAAAAATAAATTAATTGAAAAATAACAATAAATACAATGTTCATCGTTAATTGAATTTTAGTTAAATTAACTGTTATACAAATGATTCGAAGACACGGTCAGTCAAAATGAGATTCATGAAATAAACTATGTTTTTTGAATATAAAGTTTTTATTTTAGTGCGACAATAAATAATTCAAATTCATGCAAATTAAAAAAAACACATACCAATATATATTTGAAACAATCAATATTACCACAATTAATATTTAATGTTTAAAATTTTATATTCATTAATGCGTGAAAAATACCAAGACTAATACATAAGTAATTTAAATTGCTTTATAATCCAATGCAATCTAGTGAGAAGTGCTTGTACGTTCAAATGCACAATAAAACTAGAACTGTCTAATGATTGGCAAATACCCCACATCCCCAACATTGACCTCCAGAACTTGATCTTTGCCTTTTGCATTTAATTTGGTATGGGACACATTGTCTCATGTTGGTTTACATTTGCGCAAAATTTGGTCAAAATCTGTCTACAGACATTGAAGATATGGAGCGGACACTATATTAGGACGGACAACTATATACCTCCTAAACTTCATTTGCATAACATTCAGTTCTGCGATTGTGGAAAAAATGGAGTAAATGTCAATCTCATACTGTGATTTTTTCCAAGATGGGTTCGTACCTGAAAGTAAGTCATTTATTATCCTTGTTATCGCTAAGCAACTACTTTCAAACAGTAGGCGGCAGGGTCGCTGTAGTTGCCAGGTTGGGGTACATGATACCATGATTCTAAAATACATGACAGTCAAATAATACGAATAGGTAATGCGGTTAATTATTATCAGCTTTACAATTAAATAACGTAAAAGTTAGATTGATGTTATCATTACATATAATACCAGTTTTAATTTTACAACAGAGGATTGTTTCTGATTCTCTTTTCTCATAAGAAGTGCTTAGGCAAAATTATGAAACCAAAATCGTATCAAGATTCAAGAAAAGTACCAAAAGGACCAAAATATATTTTACTAAATTTAGCTAAAGAAATACTTTTCATGAGGGACTATACCTTAGTTATTGGGGAATTTCAAATAAGAAATATATGACATCACGGATGTATATCAAGGAATGTAAATATACACATATAATAAAATCTATTTCGATTGTTTGGTTGAATTCGAGTCAAGGTCTTTGGACAGATCGTTCCTCAACATAAATTGTTAAAACTTTGGTATACTAATAAACACAAACTGTGCATCACTGATTGCTGATTTTTTTTTAGAAACTATCGCCAAATTATACAACCAAACATACATACATAAACACACACATACATAATATATTTTGTACAAATTATTTCTATTTTTCTCATTTCAACAGCTTCACTACGTGACAATAAAAATCAAAACAAAAACCAAACTGACGAACATTTTCAAAACGTAGGCTGTAGAATGCGTGTGGTACATACACATTGGCTACTCATTTCACAATTTCCCATAGATAAATCTGTTTATTGGAGATATCAAAATGTAGGTGGTTTTCTCAAGTTACCCAGACTAGATAAATGTTCACTCCGTATTTCTTTGAATCCCGGTTGAGTCAGTCCATAGATTTGAAAAGTGGTTGTTACTAATATTTTGCCAGGCATTCAGTATTTTGAAATAAAGGTCTGGATAAAACCTCAAAACAAGAAGCCCGATACGCTCTTCTGATAAATAATGGTTAGTTGTAATACTCTAAACCTATAAACACGACGGCAAAAGAATGAATGTTTGTCTCTTCACCTATAGCTGGTTATATATCGATTTAAAGGTCAACCTTTCTGAGAACGTTTAATCCCTTTCAACCAATCGATCAATCAATCTAGGTATCCAGTAATTATTATGAATCCTTGTTCTTGACTCGTATGGCTTACAATACACACTTGCGGTAAACATCAAACTCGGATGAGGTGACCCTGAATTGCTTACAATGTACACTTGCGGTTAACATCGTTTAAAATTTCAAATAAAAATAATAACGTATGTGGAAATACAAAGGGATGAAATAATTAACTTTTGTTTCTTATAATATATGAAATATGTTAATAAACAGTGTAAATGAATGCGTACGCGCCTTTTTGCAACTCTACATTAATGAAAAAACATACTAATCCATGCCCAAATCAAAATCCAGAAGCAAAGTAAAAACTTAGAAACAGACAAATTAGGTTTAATGCATGAACTTCCGCCATAGAAGTGAGACCAGGTGCTCACTTCGACCATGGAAGGAGGTCGGATACTGCTCCGAAAGCGTAAACATCTCCTGTTTAGCAAACTACACTTGTCATGTATGTAATCAAAATTAGGTGAAAAGAATTGAGCATGGATCAGAATGTTTGTGTGTTTGTGTGTGTTTAACCTTTAGTTTCTAGGCGTTCGTTCGTCATCATTTTGTGCGTATTTCTGCAATTTGTTAGTAATGTGTTCTTTCCTTCCTACAGAATTATGACAAGATGGCGGATCTGCGTGTTCAAAATATTCTTTTTTGTTTCAATCTGTGCTAAAAGTGACTCACATTAAAGCTTCTTAAAGGTCGAGTTGTCAATGTCAGACGCGTGGCCGATCTGTTTAAACTTGTATAAGATTGGAGTTTTGTTTCCGTTTGTGAAATGCGAGAAAATTATATCAGCGTGCGTGGATTATGCAGAGATTTATGTGGATGTGTAAAAACAGTAATCAGACACTCTAGACGTTTTCCTATTGTTACTCTTTTATATGATTAAACAGCAGTAATCTCGTGATATTTTTGACGATTTATTGACTTTTCTTAATGGTACTAAATAAAAACAAGTTGGTCGTTTCTTTTGCATTTAATTTACTTTTTAAATTGGCTCAACAACAAAATAGGGAATTTTATTCTTTAACGTCTACATTGTTATGTAAAATTAAAACAAGTTTAGTACATTAATAAATTATAATAAATTACCCTTCCGGAGCTTCGGGCTTCACTTCTCAGGTGGAAGTTCACCTGTCTAAACCGACTTTTCAGTTCCAAAGTTGATACTTTGCTTCTGGATTGTGATTCAGACATTAGTATGTTTGTTTTTGATTAGTAGTTATAAAACCAGGCGTGATAAGTCAGTGTCTTTGGTCCTGAACTAAAACGCAACTAGACATGCAACAACTATATCACTTAACAATATTCTGAAAAAATATTTTTTTGTTCCCTGTTCTTTTCATTTCAAATTTTATTTTCACACGTAGTGGTTGAAACTTGTTACGCAGGAGGTATTTATACTCTGGGCAAGCGGCCTCACTCCCCTGAATATATCTTAAAGGAATTCAACACCACTGGACATTTGTGTGGGACGTTTTGGAAAAAGTTTCTGCTAGAAATCCCCGATGATTCAATATCCAATGCAAATTATAATTCCTCATAAATGTTAGGGTGGTACAGGGCAAGCCCTGCTTTGAAACTGTATGTTTTTTGGATTGTGAATTGAACATTGGTTGGCATGTTTGTTTTTGATTTATCAAGAATATAAAAACTGGAAATTTTTAATCGTCAAAAATTTTTATTTTATTTTATTTTATTACTTATAATATAATATTTAGTACAAGAAGTGTCAAATACTCGTTTGCATCTATGACCTTGACCTTTGAACCTATGACATTCATTTATATATCAAAATGACCATTAAGCAAATACCTACAATATTTTAATATATGTGCCTATACAAAAAGTGCATAGTTTTATTTAGATAAATAACCATTTCAGTACTCGTACTTGTATGTATTGGTCTAACGGTCATTTTGATATATGTATGCAAACGAATACTGAAATGGGTAATTGTGTCACAAACTATAAATTTTTTGTATTGGCATATATATTGGAATATTGTAGGCATTGGCCTAGCAATCATTTTAATATATAGATGAAGGTCATTGGTTCAAAGGTCAAGGTCATAGATGCGAACGAGCACTGAAACGGTTCATTATTTCAAAGACATTAAACTTTTTGTATATGCATGTATATTGGAAAATTGCAGGTATTAGCCTAACGGTCGTTTTAATACCAAAAACATCACAGGGCATATTCCATTTGGTCATCATATAAACAGTTTGTAGTTGCATTACATACAAGAATTTAGGGTTGCGCTTTTTTCCTCTGATTGTCTATCAACTGCAGTTTTACATGCAGATGAGAAGTTCAAACGTAAATTTGAATACTTTGAGGTGGTATTTTGACTCTTGGAGACGCGTCAGCACAGAGTACTGGAAATTAGTTGAACCCTTTGTGAATGGGTTATCTGCACCAGCTCTGATTCCATGTGATCTTCGTTGCCATTGTAGCGCAATCACTGAAATTAAGAAGGCCAGATGTCCAGGAATTATCTACCTCGTGATATTTGCTTTACGATAACTTGAACCTGTCAGCGGATAGAGCTGACAGCACAGTGTCTTTAGAATCATTCGCATCATCGTTGGCTTTTCTTTTCAGCAAAAAGGATTGTAGATCAGATTGTTTTGCCGACATGATGCTATTTGTTTATAATCACGTGTTTCACCAACGGTAACGAAGATTATAAACAATAAACCGAAAACGGAAAGGTACGGGATAAATAATTACGAGACACAATGACTAATAAACTATTTTCATGCGTCCAAGTGGACGCACACATAAAATTCCAAAGGCGAAAATATGCGTAATTCCCGTAAAAATCTGGTAACCCCATTGACATCAAACAATATCTATAATTGCTTTGAAATTGTTCTTAATCAAAAACAAAGATACAATGCCCCAGTTTCAGAAATATTTCTTAACCAAGATTTTTCTAGACTTAAAGTAAGCAAATTTTCGCAATCATTTTTTATAATGTCTAAGAAGAACATTTTTGGTGAAACGAATTTTTAAAAAATGTTAAAAGATTGAAGAAATCATCAAAATGACACCATTATTTCCTGGATTTAAAAACAAGACGGTTTTAAAGTATCAAATTAGCCAAAATGATTATGAAACTGATACCTGGCCCCAACTTTACAATCATTCCTTATAGAAGCTTTCCCTTAACTTAAATCTGACAAACCTTTACAATATAAAAAACAAAGTAAGAATATTACATAATATACAAGTTTTAATTATACAGCACTATACAATATTAGTAATAATAATAATAATAATAATAATAATAATAATAATAATAATAATTTATTTTATTTAAGTGTCACATATAAAAATTCAATGTTCACATACACATAAAAAACCTTGTAAAATTTTTACAGGTGGCCACATGTGGCCTACGAGACACTACATATTGTATCTATAATTAAAATACATGTAAAAAAATACAACAAAAATTTTATTAGTATTATTTAAAGATGAATCGGACTCAAAATTTATTACATTCCTTATTTAGTAATGAACTTGACAGCTAGACATATTAAAACAACTATGATTAACTTCCGTCACGTAAAACAGAAATCGTGAACAACAACAACAAATATCGGTCACCCGATGCTAATGACCAAAGCTTACACAATGATCATTTTTGTGTCGACGGATATAGAAATTAACTGTAAAGGTTAGTTGATCTTTCCTGGTGCGTTTTATTTTTAATCCGATTAAAATAATATGTCTGTCATTTGATAGTAAAGATAATTATTTCAATGTTTGCGTAGTTAAGTCTTTGTTAACACTGAGCTTGAACTTGAAATGTTGTTCTAGCAAAGTCGAATCGGTTATGTGATGCCCATTATTAAAAATAACACGAGGCGGTTTGTATAGATGATTGGTTTAAATATGTGTGCATGACGTAGAGCGGGGCTAGGCTAGTCGTGATAATTAGAATTGAGTTGAGTAACGATGTTTAACTTTCCGGTCAAGAATATTTCACTTATATCGAGACTTTGCCAGTTATAGCGAATGTGCAGAAATTTTGCCTGTGCGATGCGCTGGTCGCATTATACAATAGGCTTCTTTATCATGCCAAGACTACAAAAACATGGGACCTCGTTTAAATTCCCATCCGAAAGAACTCTGTCTTTCATTTCATAATGCCAAGTGCTTGTCGAAAGAACTGTCACTACCCACTCTAATGTCTTTGGTTAAACCTGGTCCGGTTTAAAACAATTGACCTAACACTTACGGAGCGAGCCAGCCCACTACCATCTGAGCTACCGCAGTGGTCTCGTGATAATTAGAGTTGAACATAGAAGATATTATATAGTGACGCGTTTCTGGTCCAGATTCGGGTTCCATTTTCAGCCGGAACAAGATATGAGTGTTGAGTTATAGTAGTGGTGCTGTAGTGTTGTATAGAGTAATTTTAATCGAGTGATTGATGTATTTTCAGGATTTCAGGTCTAGGCCTTTTTAACTTATGGAAGAATTCTGCTTATCATCCGTGGTTCATGGAATTCGTTGAAGTTTTCTCCCTCCAGTTTCATACGTGTATGACAACTAGCGCCGCTTATAAAAACAAGATTGATGTTTATATACACAGACGTGCAAAAAGTATTCGTCCACTTTGTCAAAGCCTTCTTTTTTACATATAAAACCATAAGTTTTTAATAAAATCCTCAAAAAAATTAATTTTTTGTTCAATTTCCATGAATTTTAACTGTTAAATGAAAAAAAAATTGTTGAAGGATTTCATGAAAAATTAGAAAGGAGAATTTCGTTGTTTATTCTAAATTCAATTTTATTTTTTATTTTTTCAAATTGAAATTTACTCTATAATCATGCTTCGCATGACAGTAAAAATTTACCATGCTGTTCACTTTATTTTTTCTTGAATAGACAGATAATATTTTTTGAAAATTATTGAAAAAAAATTCAACTGATTTTGGATTTTCAATGTAATTTTATGTAAAAATTGACTTAAAAGATTATTTTACAAATATATAGTTTTATATAAAATGAAGAAGGATTTCACAAAGTTACCGAATACTTTTTTATGGGTATATCCGGAAAATGTACATCGATCTTGGTTTTTATTAGCGGTGCTAGTTGTCATACACGTCCGAAACTGAATATATGCAAAAAGGTAATTACGACTTGTGTTTCTGGATGTTTGTCATTATACTGCTTATAAAAATAAAATTGATTTACGAATAATAATGTAATGTATTTCGTTAATGTGCTTTGCACAATAAAATAAACATTCTGAAAAGTCAAAAGATTTAAGGGGTATATTATAAAATTTATGTATTTTACAATAATTTTTATTTAGAAGACAAGCCTTTATCAATTTATCGCTAAAGATTTGAAGATACCAACATCTGTTTGAACAAATGGTGGCAAAGAATGGAGGTTTAAATATTCTTTTATCTGAAAGAAACATACTAATTCATGTCCGAATCACAATCCAGAAGCAAAGTAAAAACTTTGGAACTCTCAAGTTAGGTTGGACACGTAAACTTCCACCAGGGAAGTTAGGTCGGTTGATCCGGAAGGGTAAGCACTTTCTGTTCAGCTATCTACAATTTGCAAAGGCAAGATAGATTTTTTTATACAACAAAGACATTACAATCAAGGGGCGATAAACCTCAATTTAAATACACGATTACAAAATCCATGTATCATTTAAATAATGACAGGATATTTGCACCAGGCCTCACTTTTCCGGTTGTAGTTAACGTGTTAATCCCAATTTATCAGTTTTCAAAGTTTGTTTTACTTTGCTAAGGGATTGTGGTTTGGTCATGGATTGGTATGTTTGTGTTTGATTTTGGACTAAAACGGGTCACTAGTAACTACATTTTTTACATTGAAATATTGATAAATAAGTAAATAAAATAAAAACGAAATACATATCGGCATTGACGTTTCGTGTAATAATATAAGAAATTTAAGAACTTGAAAAAAATTAAGAACACAGTGTTTTGGAGAAAAAAATTAAAAAAATATGCCAATGAATAGAAAAAAGGAAAATAACGGAATGAAAAATAAACTTAGGTTGTTAGTGCCAACGATTTAACTGACATTTCAAATAATACTAAAAAAATTAAAAACATTAAAAAAATCAAAAGGCGTGATGATGATACTTAATATGGAATTAACGCAAAAAACATAAAACGATATAAACGCAAAAACATGAAACAATATATTGTGATCATTTTACATAATAAATCAGTTAGCATTTAAAATTATCCTCTGTAAATATTTCATCAATGGAGCTTCATAGTAACATGTGCTATGTTAACACGTGTTATATCGATCGCGAGTAAAGTACGTAATGTAATGCACTGTTACTTCAAGTTAATTTCCTATAACTTCTTTATATTAAGAAATAGTATCGCCTGTCTCTTTGTATTTATATACATTCATGTCTAAGGTGACTGACTTTAAAAGTCGAATATAAAGACGTGCAAGAAATATTCGGACACTTTGTAAAATCCTCCTTTATTTCATATAAAATCACGTTGTTTTTTTTTTTTTTCTACAAATTCTTAAAAATTTATTTCTTGGTCAATTTGTATGAAATGTTCACTGTTAAATGTAAAATTTGTTGAAGTTTTTCTTAAAAATAATAAGAATAATTTCATGGTTTCTAATAAATAAAAATTTCATATTCCACGGAAAATTTCTAAAATGGAAATCCACTATATATAATCGTGCTTCACATGACTGCTGAAAATTAACAATGCTGTTCAGCTTATGTTTTCTTGACATTTATAAAACAGGCAGTATTTTGAAAATTTTTCGGAAGGAATTACAGCAAATTATTATTTATAAGATGGGCAGTATTAAAAAAGTAAAACACATTTTACATTTCACGGTGAAAAATTAATAGAAAATGACCAAGAAATAAAGTTTTTTTTTTTTTTTTTTTTTTAATATGGTTTTATATAGAATAAAGAAGGATTATATAATGTGTCCGAATATTTCTTGCACTTCTCTGTATCTATATATTTGTTCAAAAATTTGTGTTTTCAGTGTTTATATTATTCAGCATTACATGGCCGTTTCGGAATACAATTCATCAAGGAAGGGTTTGACAAAAGATCAAAATGACCAAAATACATTTTACCGATTTTAGCTTAGGAAATACTTTGCATTAGAGAATTATTTTATGATTTTATCATATTAATTAGCAGCAAATATAGATAAAGTAGTATATTTCTTACAATACACAGGTATAGTATACTTAGTTTAGAATATATTCGACGATGCTTTGTTTACCAGATGAGATACCAGCTCAATGGATTAAATTACACATTATGCCAGTGTTAATTTTACAGCACTGAACGTCCGTTTCGGAATACAATTCTTCATCATTTCTGACGTTTGAAGTTTTTATTTAAACTCTTTTAACATTGCTTACATCTATAGTGCTAGGGGAGACTTGTGAAGAATTATTTGAGCTATATCAAAGATTTCTTCAATAATGCTTAAATAGAATCTCCAATAAAACCGATGTTGAAAATGATTCTTGGTTGTATTACCTTTTGCCAAGTAAATGTCTTTTGCCATTTCCGTCATCTGTTCGACAGTTATTTCTTTCCAATTTCAACAGAATATAATTTTGCTGTTGTTGAATTAAGGATTACAAAATCTGTAATAAACAAGCTCATTAGCGTTCTCCCAATACTGTTATAACAACACTCCTGGATTTTTCCTCTGTTTATCATTACTAAACCCGTTTCAATGTCGTAGCAGTCCTATTCGGAACAAAACTCCCCACCATCAGCGCTTACACCAAAACTGTCAAAAAAAAAAAAAAAAAAAAAAAAAAAAAAAAAAAAGAAAAAAAGTGGAAATGAGAAAACAAGAGGGGTAAAATAAAATTTCGCCAAATATTCTGTAAAGTCTGTTTTGTTGGTTCTTGCTCACTAAAATACATGTTTTATGCGTTGAAAATTCTTGGGGTCCTCAAATAGTTTTATAATCACACCCCTCTACATTTACTCATCCTAGTGAGCTTGATATAGAAGATACGGCTGATTCTTCAAGTTCTGCTTCGTATTTAGACTTTTCCTAAATTATGACGCCCCCGAGAGGCTTCACGTGAAGACTTGGTTTTTTCTATTGTCATTTTTTCTTTCTCTTTGCAACAATATACCTGCCTTACGTGCTTATTGTCATTTGCAAGTAGTTTACAAATTAATGGTTGACACAGGCATATTGCAACTTTAGGTTTTTAAGGGCTCTTAAAACGTTTTATGACCGTCATCAGTAATCGTCAATTATAATTCCACAAGGTGAGTAGCAGGAAAATCTTACCATTCTGGATCACCAGGCCTCACTTCCCTGGTTGAATTTTACGTGCGTAAATAAATTTGTCGGTTTTAAAGGTTTTTTTGTTTCTGGATTTTGAGTTGGACATGGACAGGTATGTTTAAATATATTATTGTGCTGTGTTCTTGGTTGCGTTAGCAATTGGAAAGTACATGTTTTCATTTGAAAACCGTTGAGGGTCTTCAAAAAAATTAATCTTTAGTTAAAATATTGTGCTGTCGCTAACAGATACACTTCGGTTGTAATTACTATTTTAAATGATAAATGTTAGAGAACGGACTGATTGTCCGGGATCATGGCGTAAATATAAGATAAAACTAATACCAAAAAACATTTTTAGACGTCTTATGCATACCAAGTCCATATTTAGACGTTCATTCCCGTACAAAAACATTAAATACATAAGATTTCAGTAATGTATAAGGTTTTCTTTAGTATTATATAATGGAGATTGAATCTAAAAACAAATTACATTGCATTAGAATTTTTTTCAAGATAATCTCAATATATCAATTTATGGTTCGAATTTAAATTAAAACCCATCCTATGTTCCAGTCGGAAATATATCTTCTTATGATTGAGATACAGATTTCCGATTGAAGAAATGATGGTAGATGGTCGAAATTTCAATATTCACCTCAACGTGCATTTCCATGGATTTTTAATGACGTCATAATCGAAAGACAATCGCATGACGTCATTATGTGGGGGCACGACGTGACGTCCTCTTGTGGGAAAATGACACGCCTTTGTTTTAGAAGTATTCAATCCGTTTCAAATGTTTATTAAAGATTAAGATAAATAATTTTTTAGTTTATACATTTTGTATTAGCATTACCATTCCTTTCGATTGCCATATTTAACGTGAAACGTTATAAAACAATTTAGATTTTACAAACATGACGTCGGTATCGACGTTTGATTATTTGAAACAAGAATCAATTATGGGATTGTAAAATCATTGTCACCCTCGGCAAGTCTTTGAATATTCAACCCCTAGGGTGAGATTTTTTCACCCTACATTGATATTCAAAATAGACTCTATTACTCTTTTTTGATAAGCTCGCCAAAATAAATGACATTCAAACAATCTCCAAATTTCATCAATCGTCATCTGTATATTTGTAGTGGAGTTGAATGATTCGGTGACATTCTTCTATCTAGATTCAACAAAGTCAATTAGTGTCACGAGACCCCTTAATTTGCTGGTCTTTAAAGTTTTTACTTTTGATTTTAACTTGTATTAGTATGTTAGTTTTTATTATTTTTAATTTTTGTATTTTATACTTATTGATGATTGTTCTTTTTGTATAACTAGAGGTGTTGATTTATTTTAGTTGCATTATAAAACGTGTTTATTTTCATGGTACAAACTTGTATTCAATAGTTAAGTTCAAGCCCAAAACATTCTTAGTTTTCAATTTCTCTTTTTACTAGAAATCACCTACTCACCTGGCAATGATCGATGATATGAATTACAATATCAGTTTTCAGTTGCAAATAATTCATGTGACAGAATGTTTTAATGACTTAAACATAATACCTAAACGTTAATAAATACAAATTTATCTAACACACTGTAAAATATTGCTTATTAAGACGCCTTCTCAAACTTATCATTAGAATATATTGACACTGGAGAAAGATTTACAGATTTAGGAGAGTCAAGTTAAAGGTGACCCTTATTAGATCCATGTAAGTACTGAGATATTTACCAAAACAAACACCGTCAACAACGTCAACATCGTATAACAATAAAAAACATACACTGAAGCCAATTTTCATAGGACAAAAAAACAAAGAAATAATAAAACTAATATCACATATTGTAAAACTCTCTTATCTGGCGGAGAGTTGGTAGAATACTCGCTACGTAAGTGGGAGGTCGTGGGTTCGAACCCCGACAAGGTCTGATCCAGAACTTAAAAGTGGGTAGTAACTGTTCTTTGGCCAAGTACTCGGCATTACAAAATGAAAATGACAGTTCTTTCGGATGAAAACTAAAAATAAAACGAGGTCCCGTGTCATGGTAGACTTGGCATGATAAAAAACCCTGCTGTATAATGTCATAAGCGCAACGCACAAGCAAAATTCTACACCTTCGCCTATAACTGTCGACGTCTAGATATAAGTGAAATATTCTTCACATGGACGTTAAATACCATTACGCAACTTGAGTCAACTCTTGAGTGTAAAATGCAATGCATCCAGATTTATTAAGTCCAAATGCTGCATAATTACATTTAATATCATTTATTAACATAAACATATCGATCCGTATCCAAATCGCAATCAAAGTCTCAAAGCAAAGCGGAAACTTTGAATACCTATCAGGGAAGGGATTACACCCCTTCTTAAGCTAGCGTAACCACAATGCTTGCATTTTTATAGAAGAATTTGAGGACGTTTGTCTTCATGAAGATGACTAACTCGTTGTTCACTGACTACAATCTGCAGTCACATTGGTCAAATTAAATCTAGGATTTTAACTGCTGTGTCCTTGAACAAGTGGAAGAGAGAATCATTTATGGTTCTAGCTAATAGACCTATAATTTTACTAGTTTGCTCGCCTTAGATCATTGTTTTCTCAGGAGACTTCTGTTCCCTCCGCCATCTTTAAACAGAAACAGACTGCTTTGATACACATGAATGAGTATTGTACCTCAAAAAGTTTTATGTCCGTCATCACAGTATTGTTTTATAACTATGATGTCTCTGTGTCCAAATTTTATATGGATATATTTTACGCCCCATAGTTCAATATTCCTTTCATTCTCAATTTTAATTACACGTTAGCGGGTGCAGCTGGGTAAACAGAAGTTGCTTAACCTTGCAGAGCAACCGATTTTAATTTCCTGGTGGAAGTTCAAGTTGTTGACCTAATTTTCAGTTTCAAAGTTTTTCTTTTCTATGAGATTGTGATTTTGAAATGTATTAGTATGTTAAGTTTTTTTTAATCTCGAACTTTAAACAATATAACATTTAACTAAACTAGAAAAACTGTAAGCCACAAGCTCACAAAAAATACCCCCCGCTCCCTCACATAAAAAATCCATCGGATCAAATTTTTAAATAGTAGGTGCAAATCTACTTATATCACAAAGATTGTGTGAAAGTTTCATGAAAATCCATTGAAGGGTTTAGGAGGTGTTGCGGATAAGAGATAGGTACCTAAGGTGTAACGGAAGGACGAAGGACGGACGGTTGGACACCCCTATCATTATATACCCCCCACTTTTTAAGCGGGGGGGGGGGTGGTGGTAATAATCATCTTAAATATTTTGTACACACGGGTGAGCATTTAGGTATTTTGCCATACTGACTTTATGGCTCTCTTGCCCGAAGTCAGTTTTGTTCTGATACTAAACAAGTTTTTTGTTTATGAATAAACCTTGCGAATATATAAATCATTTTCTGTAAATATTATCACTCTTAAAAACAAATCATATCATCGTTGATCTTATATTTTTAGTCAGTATCGTAACAAATATTTTGAAAGATGAAAAAAGTGTACATCATAATGAAATTTATGGCGAACGATTATCAAAATAATAAAAACATGTCCGTTATTTATGACGAACGGTGAAGACCTAGTTTGCATTAAACACGTTTTCGTATGGATTTTTTCCTTTTATATTATGTCATAGTAAAAGAAATTAAAAAAATCAATTTTCATTAACAAAGAACATACAATTATAACCGTCCTAAAATTTTAATATTGAAATATAATAAAGAGTTTCCACTTGTTGAATGCTATAATTGTCCAAAAATCCAGAATGTAAAATTAGAGCATTGACCGTGTAAATATTGTTCTAGTACATACGTACTCAACATTGCAGATTAATATCACGAACAAATTATGCCCGGTTGTACATCTGAGGATTATAGCTTATATAAATTTGATGTTTCTTTGTCCAGGATTGTCCTGTATATATTTGACGTCCCGTAGTTCCATGTTTCTTTAAAACAATTTTGATTACACACGTGGCGGGTGAAGGTAGCTAAACAGGAGGTGCTTACCTTTCCGGAGCACCCGGCCTCACTTCCCTGGTGGAAGTTCACATGTTAAACGTAACTTGTCAGTTCAAAAGTTTCTACTTTGCTTCTCTATTGTGATTCGGACATGGATTAGTTTGTTTGTTTTTGATTTAATCAGACTTAAGTACAGTTCGTTCATCTTCCGCTGTTTTCAGGCATTTTACATGAAATCATCTCAGAATTAAAGGTACATCTAAATAAATCCAGAAATATTATTCGCTGTTTTGTTCTATTTGATTCCTCATATGAACCTGAATATTTATAAAATAACATAAGACTCACGCGACACCACATTCAACTCAAGGGTTATTTTCTCCATTTTATGGAATTTTTTGACTATACTTGAAAAATAATAGCTCAAATTAACTTGTTACCAACTAATCCCATGTATCTACATCACAGAATCATCCTTGCTGAAAAAGGCCGCGGTGGCCTAATGGATAAGACGTCAGTCTACAAATCCAGAATCTCTCGCCGCTGTGAGTTCGGGTCCCGCTCAGACCACAAGTTGGAAAGTGAATTTTCCTTGCCGTTGACCTTTACTGGTTCACCTGGTATCAGTATAATCGACTCGGGGAGTGGTACGCCTGTTTTGCGGCGTACTGAATCTATGAGCTAGTACCTTAAAGTCGCCCTTAAGGCGCGCTTGTACAAGGCAGACCATACAACACACTCGCACTTCATATGCATACACGAAATTGTTCATAGATTAATCCATAGAGATTAATCAAAATAGTTCTCGTCGCGAATAGCAGAAAAATTGCTGATGCGACGTTAAGCAACATTCAACCAACCAGCTTTGCTTAACCAGTATACAGCACGGAGGAAAAGTTATGTCATCTCTAATATGAACAAGATTGATGACAAATTAATTTCAAATAAACATTTTTAATTTTAATTTAGTTTTAAAAAAGTACAATAATTGTCACGTAGATAAGTAGTGTTACTTTCTACTGTTGGATCGAAAATAGTTTTATTATAAATTAAACATTAATAACTTGAACAATTTATACGTTAAAAATAAAATAAAATAAAATAAAATAAAATAATGTTGAATACGTATACAAAGTAAAATTAATGTTATTGAGAGGATATTTCGTGGTCAATGAATCATTTCTACAGACAACGCTTTATCTAAATTGCAAATAAACTATTATATTTTAATCATTGCTTTTATTCATTGGTTTTACACGCGTGTTTCACATGGTACACAGTTGTCTTTTATTCAGGAGACTCAATAAACTACTGGCTTTTATTCATTAATAAAGAATAATCTGCGACCAACTTACAAAATCTAGACATATTTTGAAATAATTGACAACGATGCTAGAGCAGTCTTGGCCATTTAAAAAAGTCCATTTTTAAACAACCTCAATATGTTTGGTTTTTCCATATTGTTACAAAATATTACGGGTATGTTTGTTTTTGATTTAATTATTTTTACTTTTTGAATAAATGTGATAAGGCCTTACAAGACAAAACTTGGTTGAAGAAAACTATAAAATCAATGACAAACGTATAAAGATGTTTAATCACCATCCAGTCAATGCCTAAACCGAATCTTAATCAAGGATATAAAGTAAAATCCTTGAAAAACAACTTGCAAATAAATTCAAACACTGACTTTCAACCAGGTAAATGAGGCCGGGTGCTTTGGAAGAGTTAGGACATTTTGTTTTGCTAGGTCTACACCCACTACGTTTGAATTCAAGGAAAGGAATGTTGAACTATGGGGCGACAAATATATGCAGGGAAATTTGTTGTCTGTCTACTCAGAAGTATCAATCAAATAAAAAAAATAATAACTTTGAAATGTGTTTGGCACTGTCCAGTTTCTGATTGGTAGGGCTCCTAGAGTGGGTTTAAGATAAGATCATGTCATTAATTTTGCATTGAATAACAATATTTCCAAATGCGTTTTATGACCGCCATCGCAAGACTTTAATAAGTATAAAGTCTCTCAAAAACTGAAATCCCATGTCACATTATTACTATTAGTGTTTTTATACTTCAGTAAATCTTCGAAAGATTCGTGGCATAATACATAAGAAACCTTATCTGAATTGAAAAAAGAAGTATTTTTTAATCAATCAAAACTATTTTAGCGCTCTGATGAAAGATTAAGAGAAATTAATTGAATTAAAAAAAATAAAAGATAATATTAATTTCATTTAAACGTAATCAAATCAGTAACATAAAACATATACATAGAATTAGTTTATATTTATGCCTTGAAAAAAGGGTCTTAAAAGCTTTTTTTTGATAATTTTGTAATAGTTTAAGAGAAATAATAATAATAAATTATTAACTGCAAAGTTGTTTTTAGACATATAACGAGCAAGTAATTTTCATAGGGTGATTAACATTTGAAAAAAAATTCGCATGTGATATTTTGAAGAAATAATCAGAATTGTTTTTACAGAATTTTAGCTCATCTGACCACAGGTCATGTGAGTTTATGTGAGTGATTGCCAATAGTCCCCGTAATCGGAACAAGCTTTGTACTAGCGTATTATTTTTAAACAGATACACATAAGCAGAAGAAGTCGGTATATTGCTGCATAGAGAAAATAGACATTAGAAAAATTGAAGTCATTGAGTTTGTTATAAAGCTTTAAATGAAACATTTCGTTAGCGTTATAATTGAGGTATAAGTCTAAATATGAAGGAAATTGGTATTATCTTTTGTTTTAAACTCACTGGGATAGACGGCATCGACATAATCTCCAAATTTAGGATTATTAATAAATAGAACGTTTATATATCTGTATGTACTATGTAGAGTTGAATGATTTGGCGACAGTCTTCTTCCTGATTTAAAGAAGATTCTGTTTAATTAACGGAGAAAAAAATACCCTGAATAACCCAGGCCCATCCATGAACCCAATGGTATAAATAAGTTGATTGTGAAAACATATCAAGTTGAGAATGGTACAGTTATTGCAACAATGCGTATACATTTTTAATTTTTTAGTAATTGAAAAAAAATTGTTAAAGGTTAAAAAAATTTTAAATTCATTATTTAATTTAATTACAATGCGAATTATATAACTTTGTGCACAGCGCCATTTAGGTTATCTTAATATTTAGAAAGTTAACTGATCGCCTATAATTAATTGTAAAGAAAACTTTGTTTATTGATAAAATAACTTCAATTGGTCATCGTTTGACGTCATTCTGGTAAATCCCACGTCTATAAAACGGCACATGAATACGATTTCTTTGGCCCGAAAATTCAAGGATTTCAAATCAGTATAATTGTGGTTATATGGCAATTATTTACGTGAAGTATGTTTAACTTTGAATTCATCACGCTTTTTTGGTACTTGAATGGATAGGAAATTGTGGCCTTTAGGCCCTGTGAATCGGCTGTTCCCGGTATTTGATTTACATGACATAATTTCAAAGCATGAAAAGAATTTATACATTAAATAAATCATTAATTTTATTTCAAATTATTGTTTTTAAAAAACCATTATAATAATATTAGCAATCTATTTGGCAGTTTATTTACTTTGCTAATTTTAAAATCTGGTTCATTATTTGAGACTAAAGTAAAATAACAGTAAATTCCTAAATGGCCAGATTAAAATTTGAACCCAAGAATTTGTTATACATCGTTTTTCGTACATGTCAGCATGTGAAGTGTCATGCATAGCCCATGCATTCTTCACACGTAATGTTGCGTAGAATTCCTTGATCCAATACAACGTTTATCAACACATCTATGTAAGCTTAACATTTATGGTAATGGTCTTTATTAATTTCTTTATTTCACGCAACCATAATGTGAACTGGTGTATATAAAAACAAGATGGAAGATCTAAATAGTACGGAAATTATAAAGAGTCGAATATCAAAGAAATATCATGGCAACAAATGCATAAAAGTTCGCGGTTTCCGGTTGGTGTACGACGACGCTTCCTTAGTGCGAAATGTCCTTGTCTAAGATAATGATCCTATCATTCATATCAAGTATGCAATCTTAATTGACAAGTTATGTCAAGGATAAATCGATATCCTTGACCTATACTGTACAATTCAGAGCGTCTAGCGCTCACAGCCGTGTTAAATTAAGAAATTTGATGGGATTATTCCGGCCCAGGCCTTGAAAGAACTTGTCCTGTGTTTTGAGAAGTTGGGGTTCACATTATATCATACATGTAATTCAATGTATTCAATTTCATTTGAAAATATCAGTATTAAATCAATAGAAAAATTTAAATGAGAAAAAGGTAGATGTGGATTCATTCAAAACTAAAATAATAAAACTAAAAGGATGGAACAAGGTCGGTCCACAGACAGTACAGAGTTAATGTATTGGGATCAAAGGAGCAATGGTCTTTTCTAGATGGAACACTGCATGGCATATTTACTTTAATCCTATGTTCCATTGGTTTTTAATTCGAACCAAACAATTTTCGTTTTTTATGGTTTGCCTGTCTGTCTATACGTTTAAAATTTGTCTCTACAATACGTTTACTTAATGGTGCTTGGATAGTGGTGTAGCATACTATACTATTACCAGTGTCATTTTTACAGCACTAGACGGCCCGTTCAGAACACAGTTCCTAACCATTAGTGCTTGATCAAATTGTTAAAACCTTATTTATTTCAAGTGGTTGAAAAATATTCAAAGAACCACAAACATTTTTTAAAAATCCCCAAATTACATTATAAAATTGAACATGATGACAGTTTAAGGTCACATTTCTGAATTTTACGATCGAAAAAGAAAACGGTTACTTGAAGTAAACAATCCTATCATTTTACACGCAAACTTTTTGCATTACAGACACATAAATCAGTTTGTTTTGTCACGAGTATGAAATGTTTCAAATTTCGTTCCAATAGATCAAGTTTAATTTAAGCATTAAATTATTTAAGTTTTTAATTTAAATGCAAGTGGGTTTTCCTTGTAAAATGACCTTGTGCATTTTTCTACATGTAACTAGACGACGTGTTTCAAATTTCCTTCCAATAATTCAACGTTAATATAAGCGGTAAATCTTCTAGGCGCAGAGTGAAAGGCATGATTTTTGTGTAAAAAGACCTTGTGTGTTTTCCTTAATGCAACTAATCAAGTGTTTTAAATTTCGGTCCAAAAGGTTCAGGTGTCAAATCATCTAAGCGCAGTTTATCTTTAATAGCAAGACCACTGTGGTTGCTCAGTTGGTAGAGTGCTCCCTCCGTAAGTGGGAGGTCGTGGGTCCGAACCCTCACCTGGTCTGACCCTAGTTTGAAACTTGGAAGTGACGGTTTTTCGGATTAAAACTTAAAATAAACAAGGTCCCGTGTCAAGGTAGGCGTGGCAAGAACCCTGCTGTATCATGTCATCATAGTTCTACACCTTCGCCTATAGCTTGCGACTTCTCGATATAAGTTAAATATTCTTGACTTGGACCTTAAACACAATTACTCAAAGGGATACTGAAGTCTGGCGGATTATGACCAAAATCGATAGTTATAAGTACAATATTAATAATAAAATTTAAAAAAATAAATAATTATTCCATTAAGATATATATTTTGCTATTTGAAAATTGCCGAAAATCATCGCTGCAGCTCTTTTGTGTTGGAGGTGAGAAGAACACCCTGTGACGTCATGTGTGAACAAACCTCGCCATGCTATCAATAGTGTGGTTACAGTATAGTGTAAAAGTTGTTAAAATTATTGTTTAAGTATGGTTTTGTGTGCCACCGTTGGTTGTAAGTTTAATTAAAAAATTATAATAACTTAGAACCTGTCTCTATTTAGACCTATTTTAAATTGAATAATGACCAATATCGGCAAAATAACACAGGGATCTATGCATCAACTGACCTAAAATTATAAGGGTTTTTTTTATTTTTCACGATAAATCGATTAGATCTCAATTTATTAAAAATAGAATTTACATCCCTTTCTCGCATACAGGTAATTAAGAGATTATCAGTAACCTACAGTACCTTTAGATCCTGTTTATTAGACATTCCATCGCCGGTAATCAAGAGGTAGATCTACCTTACAATATACAACATAGATCTGTAGATTGATAGGTGTTAATAAATTAAGTGATCTAAAGTCTTCATGATATCCCATATTAAATGTAAGTGTCCTTTTTTGGAATTTTGGAAAGATGGGTTAAAAATTATTTAAATACTTCAAAAGATTGATGTTCGAACGTATGAATTGATGGATCGACTGACTGGCGGTATGAAATTAAAATGATTTAAATTAATGAAATATTCCTATTCGTAAATTCAATTTTAAACATAAAAAACTCTATAAAAAAAATTAACCCCCCCCCCGCTTCTCATGTCATGACGCGAAGAAAAAAAGAAGAAAATTCAGTTTAAATGCTGACGGCGAGAGTCCGCCGAGACCCGTCCTTTTAAAAAAATTTGTATAAATTTACTTTTAAATTAATTTTTAATTTTTAAATCATTCCATCCATATGATAACGTTTTCAATTAGAATTGACTACAAATTTCACGAAAATCGCTGAAAAAACTAAAATAAAGAATAATATCCACGGTAAATGTTAGTACATTTGTATCATTTACTATGCTATACAGCTGTTTGTGTTCACCTTATCATTCATAATTTCTGCTACTTCGTCGGTTTCACATCTTGATATAAATAGAATTATCTTGACTACGATTTTGTCTCACAAGTTATAACATCTTGATATAAATGAAATCATCAAAGACATGGATTATACAATTCAAGAAATAATTATAGCTAGTGACATCTTGATATAAATGAAATAATCTTGATGCATATAATACAATCCAAGTAATATTTATTGGCATGACCGATGACATTTTGATATAAGTGAAATTATTGTGAGATGTGAAGATGTTTGTAGCAATAACTTAAGTACAAATAATTAATACATGTATAAACTAAAGAGAATGTATTGTCAACTTTTCAATAGTTTTAAAAATACAGCTTATTTCCTTTCAATAGTACATATAAAGAAATAGGGAAAAATTATAGATTTAAAATTTCTCATTTTGCTTGTTTCTGCACAATTAGTGATTACAAGTCTGGCTGTTATCCTTAAAACCCAACAAAGTTCCTATCTTCTGAAAGAAGCACGTCTTTTATTTTTCAAACTATACACAGGAGGGAATGGCTCTAGATCTTCTGTTTATTGTGTAACCAGTAGGTGATCTGACGATGAAACGCATTGAAATTAAAAATTAAAAAGTGAAATTATATTCTTTGCTGCATTTTTCCTTTTCCTGTTACATTTGGGGGATCGTCCGACCATGGGCAGTGGCTGATCGACAAGTTGTACTTCAGCCAGGGAAGTTAAGCCAAAAATGTTATTCTGTCTTATAATGGCGCTTTACAGATAAGTACGTTTACACAGTTGAATTTTGTTCACGTGAAACTCGTGTGAAATTATCATGAAACAGGAATGTGTATTGGATCGTTTGTATAAGAGACACTGACATTACTTCTTAAAACACCATAACGAAAAACATTTCATGTGAAATTTAGATTATTTAAGCATTCAAAAATAAGATACAAATGGACCAGACTGTTATTTGTTATTTCTAATCTGTTATCTTTTTAAATCAAACTATATTAAAAATATTTTTAATATTTTCTCATTTAAAACATTCATCATTCATTATGTATTGTATACATTGTATTTTGTCTTGTACTTGTCTACTGTTAAAGTGTTGTATATTGAATGAAATAACAAGAGAATTACAAATATATATATATTTTTAAATTTTGTAATATAAAAATAGAAATGGTATCAATGGTTTCAATTGTAAATATCAAAAACAATTTTTCGAGACTGGCATAACATGAACAAAATATTGTACATTAAAATTCATTTCAGTGGCAACGTGCTGTTATAAAAGAAGCCATATCAACTCAATCCAATTAAAAGTAGTAGCAATTATAGGAAAATGTAACGTATTTGTCAACATTCATTAATGTACACATAGAACAGACCTGTCCGAAGTTAAAAATGAATTAGTGCGAATTGACAGCTCATTTTTATCCTCTTTTCTCATATCTCGGTAGGTTTACGGCACCTTCTTTCTATCTCTTAGCAGCCTTTTCGGTCACTTGTTATCTATGTCGCGAACCGAGTTTCAATTGCGTTATGTTTTCTCAGTGTTATACTTCTGACAGGTTTGTACTCTAAATCACAATGGTTTTCTAGGAGAGACAAAAAGACTAATAGTGATTAAGTGCTGATGTTCTTAATGTCCTGTTTATTCCCTTTGTGTTGTTCGGATTTTAAGTCGTGTTTTTTCATTTACTTAGCTAATTAAACACATTTGCAATCAAAATGGAAAATAATTAGTTTAAAGTTACTATTGGTAGCGAGTCCTAATGTAGAAACCAAAAACAATAATATCATTTCATGTCCGAATCACAATCGCAAAGCCAATTAAAACTTTAAAACTAAGAAATTTAGTTAAACACGTGAACTTTCAATAGTGAAGTGAGGCCGGGTGTTCTAGAAGGGTAAGTGCCTCTTGTGCAACTAGCTACACCCACCACAACTTTATTGTTGATAAGTTTGATATTGAAAACTGTCAAAATTAAACACACTGACGGTGCCCTGGAAGGGTAATTGCCTCGTGTTTAGCTAAAAAGTGTGAAACAATTACAAATTATGACTTAAAATTTAATGGTGTAAGAAAAAATATGAAAAAACCGGAGATGTCTTCAAAAATGCATTTCAAAATTAATGTACATTTAAGATATCTTTCATATGTTTTCTTGAATAGTTTGTCAAAAATAAGTATTAATTGCAATTATTTCCCTAAACAAACACTAACATGTTTGCGCTATATATATATTTACACCCAATAGATCCTTCTCTCTATGGGAAATGCATGGAACAAGTTTGGGAATTGGGTTTTTTAAAAGAAAATATCAGTAATGAAAAGCAGTGCGCTACCATAATATTCGTTTTCTTTATAAATCAGTTTTAAAGTTATATTCTACCACAAAAAATAGTAAAGCTTAAAGTTTAAATACAGGAAATTTTGGACTTCCCGGGAGAATACATCCTTAATTAACACGCACGATTGCAATAAATCACCATGTAAATTTTCCACTAGGTTTGTGAATAACTAAATCTATTTGTTAACAGACTTGTCGATATGATTTTGCATCAATTATATGTTTCCTTTAAAAGTGTTATGTAATCCCTGTTCTAATTTTGAATTAAACAACTTTTGGTTAAGCATGTCAAGAAATCCTATTTCTTTTATTAGCGTATTTAAAATGAAACCATGTGTTTTATATCATTATCAAGATATTTAATTCTTTAATCAGGTTTGTTTTTTCTAGTTATTTGTGATGAGACATGTTTTTATATTTATCACAAGGAGTATATGGCCTTAAAAGCAGAACCTTTGTAAAATATCAATTATTAAAACATGCAAACTCTGAAGTACTACAGGTGATAACGTCATGTTTATGTCATTACCCATTGGAATTCATTTCTAAGTATGACAATCGTTCTTTAATTATTGAACAGAATATGTTACTTTTTATTCACACTAAGTAGGAAAAAGACAGCAAGCACGCAAATATTATACAGGTTTTCAATGGCATGTGTACATTTCTATAATGCTAAAACTCAATTTTTCATATTTACCTCAAGGAATATTGTTATTGTTTAATCCATTTATCCAGATCATCCTCTCTAAACTTTTGTTTAAATCACTTTTGTAACAATCAATTCATTCTATTGTATAATGAGTGAGCACGTGGTACAAGCTACAGGATACACTACCAAGCGGGCAATAGAGGACCTTTCGTTTAACCGAGCGGCCAATACAGAGGTACGTCTCTTTAACACAACTCCCTATTTTCATAAATATATTTGGTTCAATAAAATAAAAGGTATAGTTATTAATGTACAAGACACTATGAATATTTTTACAGTCTTCGGACCAGAATATGGACTGTCATTTTGATATGTCCCTGACCTAGGGCTTAGGCTATATCAAAAGTGTAGGTCCATATCCTAGCCCTCGACCAGTCCGTAAATCTTCATAGTGCCCTGTACACAAGTAAATATTGCTAAAGTATCTTTATGTTTTACTTTTAAGACCACAGATTGCATTTTTATGTCATTAGGCTTCTAAAGTGCCAAACAGTACAAGTATAAAAGTAACTTAAAACGTATAGCGTTATAGCTGAAGAAATCATCAAAAAGAAACATACTAATCCATGTCAAAAAAGAGACTTACGATTTGGAATATAATTTCTGGGTAAGGTTACATTAAAATCATGTGTTCAATTTATTATAACTATTTGTGTGTTTTTATTTCATAGATAATTTTTGTTTTATTATCAGGACATAAAAATACTGAATCCCATATAATAAAAAACAAACATACTAATTACTAATGAACTTCCACCATGGAGGTTAGGCCGGGTGCTCCGGAAGGATAAGCACCTCCTGTTTAGCTAGCTGCACCCGCCACGTGTGTAATCAAAGTTGTGTGGAAGGCACATGTAACTAGGGGACGTCAAATATATCCAGGGCAATTAAACATTAAACTTATCAACAATACTGTGATGACGGCCATAAAACTTTAATAAAGCTTTACGATAAATTATACATATATTCTGTTATATCAGCATAACATACATAGTAAATTATTTTCAAACATAATGTGTAAAAATGGTACATAAACCATTTTAAACAGTTGAGAAAGAAATATAATATATACCGTATAATGTATCTAAAAGCCTATGGGGAATATGTCATCTAACAAATTAAAAACATTTCCGCAACAGCTTTTTACAGTTTATAAAACATGGCATATTTTATTACATGTATAATGAAATTTAATTCTGAAATCAGAGCTTAGCAGAATGTATAAGAATTATTGACCAAACCATTTTAACACTACGGTACCTCAGTTGGTAAAGTGCTCGATTCGTTAGTGGGAGGTCGTATGTTCGAACTCCGACCGGGTCTGACCCAAGACTTGAAAGTTGGTAGTGACTATTCTTTCGCCAAATACTCGTCACTACGAAATGAAAGATACAGTTCTTTTGGATAGGAATTAAAAAAAAAAACGAGGTCCAGTGTCACGATATGCGTGTCACAATAAAGGACCCTGCTGTATAATGCCATTAGCGCAACGCACAGGAAAAATTTCTGCATTTTCTCCTATACCTTGCGACGTCTCATTCAATCTTATTCAACAACAAACAAGTTAAAACACATGAACTTCCACCACGTTTGTTGCTCCAGTAGGATAGGCACCTCCTGTTTATCTATATACATCAACCACGTATGAAATGAAAATTGAGAGAATGAATGGAATATACTGTAGAACTATGGTACGTCCAATATATCCATGGTAATTACATAATATACCAGTTTAATTTTACAGCACTAGGCGGTCGTTTCGGAATACATTTTCTCGTCATTAGTGCTTAGACTAAAATTGTAAAACCGTTTTTTTCAAAATCTTGAAAAGATACCCAAAGGAAAAAAAAATATTTTACCAAATTTAGGTAAGGAAATACTTTTCGGGAGTATACCTTTATACAGTGCTTACGGCAGTAGCGGATCTCAGTCAGTAGCGGATCATTTTTAGAATAAAGTTAATTTTTTCCATATCATTACGAGAGACCAATAAAACTCGGATATATTTCTGTAAAGCTGGTATTTTTACTTAATTCTACGTTTCATTTGTGTTGATAAACGTCCTATTGTTTAAATTCTCGGCTTTTTAATGCGAATGTCACAAGCGTCTCAGCGACATGGATGTGATTTCCAAAACCTAACTTTCGATTTGACCAACGTGTTCAATACTTTTAAAGGTAATTTGAAATGATTACAATAGCTCTTTACACTCGTTAACATGTCATCTTTCACGAGATAAACCTTTATTGAGCTTTACAGTTCATTACAATAAAAAATAAACCAGTTTATGCAGGGTGAAATTACGGCAATAACAGCTGCTGTCTACAGGGGACCTCTCGAAAGGCTAAGAAAAATATGGCATGTACCCATGGGGCCGTCTGGTGCTTTCAGAAAAATAATAGATTCTGGTGGGTTCAGTTATGCAGAGGCTAATGAAGAACAAGTGCCTAGCTTCCCTCCATGGTCATTACCCCATGAGAAAGGTGGAGGCATTGTCATGCCATGCCACTATCTTATTTATCATATGATAAGACCAGATCCCAGATCTATGGACATTTTAAAGAAGCCATAATTGTCATACTTGACGGATAATCTGTATGGGATTAGAATATATTGAATAAATACATTAATATCCAACCCTATATTTTGTGTTTAAGACAATTAAAATTTTATTCCGTTTTATATTTTTGGTAACAATTTTGGACCTATGATGTACAGTGTATAATACCAATAAGTATCATTGTATGCATATACTGTTCTTGACAAAATAAAACCTTCATGGACAAGAGTATGTCATAATATTTTAACTTATAAGGTACAATTATTTTATTTTATTTCCTTCGCCATTTACTGCTTTTATAATTCAGTATTCAAGACAATGTTGATTGACTTAATTTATCAGGGACATTGCGATGATTTGTTTTTTTTTCTGTTATTTATTTTAATCATGACATTTGTTGATATTAGATTAAAACTCTTTAATATTGTTTCATGATTTGTATTTTTTGCAATTGAATGATGGAAACTCAAACTAATCATGTTTTGAGTTGATCCCCTATCCTTCTCTTGACACTAGGTGGCGCGATCCGCTACTCACAAATTGATTCGTTACTGACGTGAATACACGGGGTACAAAACGCGTGGATTGCCCATATTTATAGTCGTGCGATTTTTGTTATCTAATGAAAAATTGAAAGAGTGGAGAAATGCAATTGATAGTACCAGAAAGTTACAATCGGCAGCGATGTTTTTCTCGGAGAGCAGTGAATATTGCACTAATGATCCGCTACTGCCGTAAGCACTGTAGTTTATAGTTTTTTAGGAATTTCAAATTTTAATTAGCAGCAAATTTAGACATTTAGAAAATAATTCTTTCATGAAATTCAAACCTAGCTTTTCGATCTAGAAAATCATTGAGTCGAACCTGCCTAAAATGTCACGCAAGAGAATCAGTAAAAGTGGCCTTTATGGGGAGGTGACCTATATATACAGTTTTAAATAACATGAATAAAAAACAATTGGGATACAATTCTACTGGCCGTTATACAATAGTCGTTATATAGAGGTGGCCTTTCAGGCAGGTTGGACTGTATATTCTTTTATCAGCATACATAGAAATATTTTTATTTTAAACATAATTTGTAAAAATGGTACATTAAACATATTCAACACTTTAAATATAATATATACCGTATATAATACATGTATCTAAAAACACCGGAAGGAATGTGTCATCAGACAAATTAAAACATTTCCGCAACAGCTTTTTACAGTTTATAAAACATAATATATTTATAAGTACATGTATTATTATAAAAAATTTAAAATCAAGAAATGATTCTGAAAACGAAGCTTGCAGAATTTTTAAGAATTATTGAACAAACCTTTTTCTTGACAAAACCCTTTTACAACTGTTTGTTTTTTTTTATTTAGTCAATTTTTTATAGAAATTGTTAATTTAATCCTGGAATAAATAAAAATGACAACACCCTGAATTTACACAACGGCGTGTCAACAATATAACAAAATACAACATTGTAACTTATAAAACCAAGTTTTCTAGCTGTATTACCAATATGATATTCACAAAAATGCTACATTCTACACATTAATATTTACAGAATATTTTTCATGATTTTGATGAATTTTCAATATAACACAAATTTCCGTCACCACACCCACCCAAGCGCTGCGCTGAAATTTAGGAAACAAATTAAGGGTTTAAGTTGAAATGGCTTAAACAAAAACGTACTCATCATGTCGATATTACAATCCCAAAGCAACGTAACACTTGAAACTGGCAACCCAAGCTTTCAAAAGGGATGTGAGGTCTGAATCTCCGGAAAACTAGCTACACCTACCATGTGTATACTTAAAATTGAGAATGAAGTAACACAGATTGGTTTCTGAACACTAGCGTATGATAAAATGCTGACAAGACAGAAATCATTTTATGAAGGATCAGTACGCAATCACAGTCTGTATATAACAGAATCCTTGCAAGCTATGCAAAGGTCTTAAAACACACTAAGCAATCTTTTCTAAATCATTAAACGGCGAATTGGTCCTTTGGGTAGCTTTTCAACATCTTTAAAATAATTTTGGTTTCATAATTTTGGTCCAAGCACTACTGATAAGGAATTGTATTCCGAAACGGCCGTCTAGTGCTGTTAATATAAAACTGATATAATATGTAATTACTTACCTTTACCCCAAGTCGAATAAGAAACGAATACGCAAATAATTTACAGGTTTTCTTCAGGAGGTTACAAATCAATAATTTGTTTACTTGCATGAACAGAGGTGTTGCTTAAATTCATTTTCAGCTGCATACTTGTTTTATATCTTATATGCGACGAACACCTGGCGATTATATCTAGTTAATTGCCAGAAAATTTTAAATGAACATAGAAACGATATACTTCAACTATTTCACTCCCATAGCAATGCGAGCAAAATGATTTAAAATCAAAATAGTAAAATAAACTAAAAAACTCATTCATCGTCATGATTTGAATTTCTGACAAGAGAATAACTGTTTTAGAAACCAATGTCTTCATCATTACTGACAGTTGTTAATGGGCTCGGCTAACAATGCGAGCAAAATGATTACACAAGTAGCGAATGTAGCTAAGTTAACAGGGGTGGCGTACCCTTCTAGAGCATCTGGCTTAACTTCCCTGGTGGAAGTTCGCGTGTTTAACCTAATTTGTCAGTTTTTACTTTGCTTTGGGATTGTGATTATGACATGAGTTTGTATTTTAATTTCTAATCATAATGAAAATAGTAAGTTTTGTCTTGAAGTGCTGTTCTCTATCATCTTTTTGTGATAAGCTGCTTGTAAAACAATTCCGAACGTTTCATGAAATTAAAGACATCATGGTTGAAGGTTTCCATTCCGAGATCTTCGTGTAAAAAATCTTTTAGCAAATTAAAGAAGTTATCATGAGTGACTGTTACCTCACGACACGAATAAACAGGCACAGTATTATTTACATTGTTTTACCATGAATCATGCTCTGAATGTGATTAAAACATTAAATTAATTAGTTTTTTAATAAAAAAGGTGACTTCTTACCTGGATGGGTCATAATACGTACAATGCATTGTAAATAATCTCTATTTGAGAAATTCATACAATCATACACTTTTGAGGATTTTTTTATGATTTCGATTCTCTGAATGAATTTTCCATCTGTTGCCAGTCGACTGCAATTTTCCCCCTCCTCCTCCTCACACCCCCCCCCAAATAATAAAAAATAAGATTTCATTAGTTTGAATTTCGAAATTAATGCAATTTTAATTCAACACGCTGTTTTCAAGTTCGTAGAGGAATAAAAATATTCTCTCTCTCTCTCTCTCTCTCTCTCTCTCTCTCTCTCTCTCTCTCTCTCTCACACTTTCTCTCTCTTTCTCTCTCTCTCTCTGTGTATGTGTGACCTGAACGTTAAAATTCTGAAACTTTGTAAAACCAAGACTTTAATATACACAAATCATAAAGACCACACACAAGCAGACTTTCTTTTAATATTGACACGGAAATGTTTGGGAATCATTTAGTTTATTGTATTGAAAAACTTATAAACTTAGCCTTAGCTTAATTGGATATGTAAATCTAGTCGGTTATCATACATTCTTAAGTTCACACAGTAAGTGCATCTCCTAGACTCCCATGGCATTGCAACCCAAAGCTCAGCAAAATATAAAGTAAAAAAATCAAAACTGACTTGCAAGGTTTCATCTTCATGTTAATTAAATGCTAGGAGAAAAAAGACTTCATAATAACTGACTAGGCTGTGTTGGATGAAGTGGAAAGGATGTCACTGTGTGAAGGATAAAGTATAATTAAAATACAATCATACCATTTAATTTTCAAAACACGAAATTCAAACAGGCAAGTTAACAGTTTTAAAACATGAAAATTAAGTAAAACATGTGAGCTTTCACCAGATAAATGAGACCGGGTGCTCAGAGAGGGTGATCACCTTTCTAGCTTCCCGCAACATGTGAAATCTAACATGAGAATACAGTTAATCAGGAAATGTAAAATTAGGTGTTAGAACTCCGGAAACGGTTTGGACTCACTGAAATTTGTAATTGTATAACCATGTTTATCATTAGATCTAGAGCCTTTCAAGAGTGTAAAATTTTAAAGACGGTGATGTCTTTTTTTAATCTCCTCAATTATCTGTTTTTTGATTAGGATAAACAAATTTTTTTCAGTTGCACTTTTCATTTCTTTTTTTTTTATTTATTAATAAACATAAATCTCTTGAAAATACACGTTTTAAAGAAACACATGACTCCGCTGTCAATTATACCCCTCGAAAACTTTTACTGCCTTCTAGACAATCAAGCCATATATTTCATATCCTTATATATTTACATTTGTGATGTTCAAGTGTATTAAACTTTGTTTAAGACCAAATGGCAGTTATAGGAGTATAAATGTCATTGCTTATGTGATGTCACTCATCTCTTCCTTGCGGCTATACGCGTGACGTCATTAATTGGCTGTTCCAGCGACTGGGAATACATGCCGTACACGACAGTGTTTTAAAGTTTTTTTAGGATTAAAATACCAAAATAAGATTTTCAAAAAATGGAAAATGTAAATATAACCATTAAAATGTCTAGAAACGGCGTATTATTCAGTTTGCTTTGTACGACAATGGCAGTTATAGCACTATAAACGCCATTTCTACACAGTTCAATGGTTAAATATAATGTCAATTGCCCATATCATCATTAATTGTCATTGACTTACCCGAGTAAACAATGTAAATCGTGAAATGACAAGGATTTAATTATAAAATGGATTTTTACAGATTTTTATTCACTATTTTTCTTTGTTCTAGTCTGATCATGAAGTGCTCCTGGTGCCGTAATGAAAAATTCTTGATGACCGTCCATTGTGAAATGTTCTTGTGCCAGTCTGTCGTAAAGTATCCCTGATGGCAGTCCGTAGTGAAGTGTTTTTGCCGTCAGATCGTTGTGAAGTGTTTTGACCATCCGTGGTGAAGGGTAATGGATGGCTGGTCATTCAAGTGTTCTTGAAGGCAGTTCGTAGTCAAGTGGTTTCTTTATGTAAGTCCATTGTGAGAAATTGTTGATTGTTGATTGTAGTCTGTTGTGGCGTGCTTGTTATGAAAGTCCGTTGAAAGATATACATGACGTGTTTTTGAAATGTTTTGGCGTCTATATGTTACGCTAGATCGTTGCGAAGTGTTCTTAGTGTGAGTCTATCGGGATGTGTTCTTAGTGGTTATGCATTATGAAGTGTTCTTTGTGGATTTCGTTATAATCAAAACAAACATACTTATCCATGTCCGAGTCACAAACAGTAATAACTTTGGAACTGACAATTTAGGTTAGACACGTGAACTTCTACGAGGGAAGTGAGGCCGGGTGCTCCGGTAGGGCAAGGTTTATCTAGAAGTAATCTAGGTACCGGTATATTGTTTTACCTGGATGTGTCATAATACGTATCATGCATTGTAAATAATCTCTATTTGAAAAATTCATGTAATCATACAATCACGCTCAAACTAAAAACAAATATTGATACTAACGAACTCGTACTTCTGACGCTCTTGCGTGGATGGTAGGGTAATTACGATTGGTTTCACCTGAGAAAATAGATACTTGAAAATTAAATATCAAATTCATGGCTTTACATTTACCCTTTGCTGAAAATACACTTTTGAGAATTTTTTTTATGATTCCGAATCTCTGAATGGATTTTCTGTTGTAGCTAACTTATTACATCAATGAAATTTCACTACAATTTTCCCCCTCCCCTTCCCTCCCCAGAAACAATTAAAATAGGATTTTTATTAGTTTGAATTTTGACATTAATGCAATTATATTTTAACACGCTTTTTTAACCTTGTAGAGGAATAAAAATATTCAATCTTGCGGAAGATCTCTCTCTCTCTCTCTCTCTCTCTCTCTCTCTCTCTCTCTCTCTGTGTGTGTGTGTGAACTGAACGTTAAAACTTTGAAACTTTGTATAATCAAGACTTAAATATACACAAATCTTAAAAAAAAAAAAACACAAACAAGCAGGCATTCTCAATTAAAACACAATCGTACCATTCCATGTTCAAAGCAAACAGGGAAGTTGAAAGTTTTAAAACATGAAAATTAAGTAAAACGTGTGAGCTTTCACCAGATAAATAAGTCCGGGTTCTCAGGGAAGGTGATCAACTTTCTAGCTTCACGCAACGTGTGAAATCAAACATGAGAAGACAGTTAATCAGGAAACGTAGAATTAGGCGTTTGAACTATGTGAAACGGTTTGGACCCACTGAAATAAGGAAGTGTATAACCATGTTTATCATTAGATTTAGAACCTTTCAAGAGTGTAAAATTTTAAAGACGGTGATGTCTATATTTTTAAATCTCATCCGTTTTTTGGTTAGGATAAATATTTTTTTCCAGTTGCACTTGGTGTTAGTAGAAATAAACAAAAATCTTTTGAAAATACACGTTTTAAAGAAACACATGACTCCGCTGTCAATTATACTACTCGAAAACTTTTACTGGCTTCTAGACAATCAGGCCATTTATTTCATATCCTTATATATTTACATTTGTGATGTTCAAATGTATTAAACTTTCTTTAAGACCAAATGGCAGTAATAGGAGTATAAATGTCAATGCAAATGTGATGTCACTCATCTCTTCCTTGAGGCTATACGCGTGATGTCATTGATTGGCTATTCCAGCGACTGGAAATACATGTCGTACACGACAGTGTTTTAAAGTTTTTTTAGGATTAAAATACCAAAATATGATTTTCAAAAAATTGGAAATGTAAATATAACCATTAAAATGTCTAGAAACGGCACGACAATGGCAGTTATAGCACTATAAACGCCATTTCTAGACAGTTCAATGGTTAAATATAATGCTAATTGTCCATATCATCATTAATTGTCATCGACTTACGTGTGTAAACAATGTAAATCATGAAATGACAAGGATTTAATTATGAAATGGATTTGTACAGATTTTTTTTACAATCTTTCTTTGTTCCAGTGTGATCATGAAGTGGTCCTGGTGCCGTAATGAAATATTCTTGGTGGCCGTCCGATGTGAAATGTTCTTGTGCCAGTCTGTCGTTAAGTGTTCCTGATGACAGTCCGTAGTGAAGTGTTCCTGATCACAGCCCGTAGTGAAGTGTTTTGGCGTCAGATCGCTGTGAAGTGTTTTGATGGCCATCCGTAGTGAAGAGTATTGGGTAGCTGGTCATTCAAGTAATCTTGAAGGCAATTCGTAGTCAAGTGGTTTCTTTATGTCAGTCCATTGTCTGTTGTAGCGTGCTTGTTATGAAAGTCCGTTGAAAGGTATACATGACGTGTTTTTGAAGTGTTTTGGCGCCTATATGTTATGAATTTTTCGTGACGCTAGATCGTTGCGAAGTGTTCTTAGTGTGAGTCTATCGGGAGGTGTTCTTAGTGGTTATGCATTATGAAGTGTTCTTTGTGGATTTCGTTATAATCAAAAACAAACATACTTATCTATGTCCGAGTCACAATCCATAAGTAAAGTAAAAACTTTGGAACTGACAAGTCAGGTTAGACACGTGAACTTCTACGAGGGAAGTGAGGCCGGGTGCTCCAGAAGGGCAAGGGTTATCTAGCTACACCCATCACTTGTGTAATCAAAATTGTATAAAGTATGTGTGTCGCTAGACTAGCGGAAAGCGTTCATGGCGCAATCCCCGTAGTCAAGTGTTCTTTGTTGACATTTGTTCTGACGCGTTCTTATCCTCTGTCAATGAGAAATTCGTGACGCCAGTCCGTCGTGAAATGTCATTGGTGGTAATACGTGATGGTCGATTTTGTGAAGTAATCTAGGTACCGGTATATTGTTTTACCTGGATGTGTCATAATACGTATTATGCATTGTTTATAATCTCTATTTCAGAAATTCATGTAATCATACAATCACGCTCAAACTAAAAACAAATATTAATACTAACGAACTCGTACTTCTGACGCTCTTGCGTGGACGGTAGGATAATTACGATTGGTTTCACCTGAGAAAATAGATACCTGAAAATTAAATATCAAATTCATGGCTTTACATTTATCCTTTGCTGAAAATACACTTTTGAGAATTTTTTTATGATTTCGAATCTCTGAATGAATTTTTTGTTGTAGCTTACTTTCTACAAGAATGAAATTTGACTCCAATTCTTCACTCCCCCTTCCCTCCCCAGAAAAAATTAAAATAAGATTTTATTAGTTTGAATTTTGACATCAATGCAATTTTATTTTAACACGCTTTTTTTAAACTCGTAGAGGAATAAAAATATTCAATCGAGCGGAAGATTTCTTTCTCTCTCTCTGTGACCTGAACGTTAAAACTTTGTATAATCAAGACTTCAATATACACAAATCGTAAAAACCACAAACAAGCAGACTTTCCCAATTAAAACACCATCGTACCATTCCATGTTCAAAACAAACAGGTAAGTTAAAAGTTTTAAAACATGAAAATTAAGTAAAACGTGTGAGCTTTCACCAGATAAGTGAGACCGGGTGCTCAGAGAGGGTGATCAACTTTCTAGCTTCACGCAACGTGTTAAATCAAACTTGAGAATACAGTTTATCAGGAAATACAAAATTAAGTTTTCGACCTATATGAAACGGGTTGGACCCACTGAAATTATGAAATGTATAACCATGTTTACCATTAGATATAGAACCTTTAAAGAGTGTAAAACTTTAAAGACGGTGATGTCTGTATCTTCTATTTTTTATCTTCTTGTCTGTTATTTTTCGTTTTTTGGTTAGGATGAACAATTTCTTTTCAGTTGCACTTTTCATTTTATTTTATTTAGTTTGGTTTTTTTTTACAAATAAACAAAAATCTCTTGAGAATACACGTTTTAAAGAAATACATGACTCCGCTGTCTATTGAGAATACACGTTTTAAAGAAATACATGACTCCGTTGTCTATTACAGTACTCGGTAACTTTTACTGGCTTCCAACAATTAAACCATATGTTTCATATTCTTATATGTAATGTCAATTGTCAATATCACCATTTATTGTCATTGACTTACGTATGTAAACAATGTAAATCATGAAATGACAAGGATTTAATTATGAAATGGATTTGTACAGACTTTTTTTACAATTTTTCTTTGTTCTAGTCTGATCATGAAGTGCTACTGGTGCCGTAGTGAAATATTCTTGGTGACCGTCCGTTGTGAAATGTTATTGTGCCAGTCCGTCGTAAAGTGTACCTGATGGCAGCGCGAAGGGAAGTGTTTTTGACGTCAGATATTTGTATTTTGATGGCCATCCGCAGTGAAGGGTAATGGGGGACCGGTCATTATGAAGTGTTCTTGAAGGGAGGCATCCATAAGGAAGTGTACTTGATGTCAGTCCATAGTGAAATTGATGACGGCAGTCTGTTGTTGCATGGTTTTGGTGATAGTCCTTTGAGACATATTGTTGAAGTGTTTTGGCGCCTATCCGTTATGAATTTTTCGTGACGCTAGACCGTTGTGAAATGTTCTTAGCACCAGCCTATCGTAAAGTGTTCTAAGTGGTTATGCGTTATGAAGTGTTCTTTGTGCATGTTGTTATAAAGTATTTGTGCCACTAGACTGATGTGAAGTGTTCTTGGCTTGGCGCAAGTCCGCCGATAAGTGTTCTTTGTTGTCATGACGCCAGTCCGTCGTGAAATGTTCCTGATGGTGGCCATACGTGATGGTTGATTTTGTGAAGTGTTCTAGGTACCGGTATATTGTGTTGTTTAGCCGCAATATTGTTATTTATTGACAATAAATAATTAATACGCCCATAAATGCTAGCACATTTCCAGCCATCCGATTTTCTTAATATAATTTCTTGATATCAAAACACCATTTCACAGACCACAGACAACAAATATGATATTGACAATGAACAAACGGATAAGCATGACCAGCCCCCTGTTGATTTAATTACATTTACTTTATTTTTACTATACTGACCATTTCATTAATAGATTTTTATTTTCTGAAGACACTCAAATCATAGTAAAACTCGGTAATTATGTCTTCACATGACACACATACACAAGATGAGTCCTTGTCCATTAATTAATTGCTTGAAATAAAAATGTTTAAAGTCGTAAAAGTTTTCTATATACACAAGCAATCATGAGCCATTTTAATGTAGAACTGCTGACAGTCATGATTTCCAAAGTCATGTTTATCACGCTAGTTACATACACGTGTAATTTTAACACAGTTTGAACTAATGAACTCACTGTAACGAACCGTATGCTTTATGTTGGCTGATCACTGATACATTTTCAACTAATCCACGTTATAATACGTATTTACTGAAATAATAAAATAGTAAAAGAATGATTCTGTAGGTTATAGAAACAATTTGGCTACATATTTTGATCCAAGCATGGCCGAGTACGAATTGTATTCCTCCGAAACGGCCGTTTAATGTTGTAAATTAACACTGGTAAAAGATATAATTATGGGACAGAAACTTTGCCACGTTATTCCTTCTATTTGGACTACATGCGTGTATCTTTGTTCAGAAATGTGTTCCCATCTATCTTGTCTTCATATGTATTTCGTTTCATGGTTTGTTTCAAAAATTTTATTTTATTTTGGATTGTCAGTAACATATTTTTTTAGAATTGCAATATCCAAAATTTTGGTCATGTTATTTGTTGATCTTTGTGGGACAATTCAATATATACTTTGTACCGTTAGCGTAAATTCTTTCCTGGTACAATGAATATATACAAATAAATCACTTGTACATGTTTTCGGTTGAAATTCTTGCACTACTGTGAATATTCCGTCGGAATAAAATTAAAGTTTGTTCATTTCAAAGAAAGACACCAGTAGGGGATTTATTACTTTTCGAAATAATTCCCTTGTGAAAAGAATTTAGCGTTAATGTACCTCTTTTAACATGTGTTATATATTCACATGCAAAATAGTACTAATTTATACTTGTAATTATTATTAAAAAAATAAAAATAATAATAACAATAATAATAATATCATAATGGTTATAATCCTATTTTCTTAGGAATTGTATGGCCGTCATCGTAGTTTTGTTGATAAGTATGATGTCTCTGTCTCTTAGGTTGTCCTGGATATATTTGGCGTCCCATAGTTCCATATTCCTTTCACTTAGTATCATTACACACGATGTAGCTATCTAAGGAGGATGTGCTTACTCTTCCTTAGCAACTGGCCATGACCTAATTTTTCTGGTGGAAGTTCACGTGTTTAACCTAATTTGTCAATTTCAAAGATTTTGCTTTGCTTCTGGATTGTGTTTAGACTTAGATTAGTATGTTTTTTTTATTCATACTAATGATTATTAAAACTCAAGTAATAATAATAACAAAAATAATATGAGAATGGTTTAAATCCAATTCTCCTAGGAATTGTATTTTCATTTTACTAATTTCAAAATTATATAACCTCCATCAAATAACATCAGATAAGCGTTTGATAAATACATTTGTGTTTAATTTTATTAATAACAGGGCTTTGATATTAACGTGTTTTATTAGTGTCTAGATCTAAATTACTGTCAACAGTTTGCATTTAATTTAAAGATGAATATATTTTTTAAATATAAATATCATTTATATTAAAAAGTTTCAAGATCAAATATGAATGCGTTCATTTAACTCATTATGTACACATGTTTCAAATATCGACAGATTTGACGTTTTATAAGAATCAATATTTCACTATAAAAATCGTCTGTTGGTTGATAAAAAAGGATTTTTTATCTTTTTTACGTTTTAATTTTTTTTGTAAAATACTAATGTATATGAGTTATTGACTACTGGTTTTAAATAGTGGGATAATTGGGCCTTCCGAAACTACTTTAACCTTATCACTGAATATGTGTAACTAGTTTTAGACATCCACTTGTTGATAGGTATGATTAAAAGTCCTGTAACCATATCACTGAATTTACGCCAATGGCTGTCCAAAGCGGGAAATTATTAAGGTTTACTACTTCATGCAAAATATTTTCTTAGCTAAATTTAGTAAAATATATTTTGGTCCTTTGGATATCTTTTAAACTTTAAAAACATTATTTTGTTTTTTTTAATTTGATCCCAGCACTGCTGATGATAAATCGTATTCCAAAAATGTACGCTGTAAAATTAAAACTGGTATAACATGTAATTGAAACCACTGAGCCGGTATCTTTGCTGATGAATGTTTCCCCAATGATATCACAGACACAGTAGGCAATAATTGTGTATTATTGTAAGAAATATACTACTCTTTGAACTTGCTGCTAGTTACAATTTGAAATTACTTAAAAACATCTTTAAAAACATTATTTTGTTCTCATAACTTACCAGACGTTACTTACCTGATAAAAAACAATTCAATATTTCCAGTTTTAAAGCTTTACACTTTGATTTCTATTTTGGTGCCAGTTAAAATTTGAAATTCCTCAAAACCTTTTGGTCCAAGCACTACTGATGAGGAATTATATTTCGAAACGGCCGTCTAGTGCTTTAAAATTAAAACTAGTATAATAACTTATTGATTAGTGTATTTTGAATTGAATATGGACGGGTATGTAAACTTGCTTTTAGTACCACAAATACTAAAATTGTCATGTTATATAACAATATAAATCGCACTAGCACTTTTTAGGGTAGGTTCTTCTAATTTAGCAATTGAAAAGGGTAGGCATATGGGTATAAAAAGGGAGGATAGATTATGTAGATTTTGTAATTTAAAATGTATAGAAGACGAGTACCATTTTGTACTTATTTGCAATGCCTACAATAATATACGACATAAATACATTTCTTTAAAATATTTAAAAAAACCTACATATCAAAAATTTATTATTCTTATGTCGTCAAAAAATATTACTGTTGTAAGAAATTTAAGTATGTATATATATTATGCATTAAGAAAAAGGTCTATGTAAAATATATTTAGTTAGTTTGAGAATATTACGTATTATTCACATTTTGTCATTTATATACCGCCATTGATTGTAACTTATTGTGATATGGGCCTGAGGCCTTTAGTCAATAAACATATATATATATATTTTTTAAATCTTCGTTTTTGGATTTTATTCTGAAATTTTTTCAGTGTTTTGAATTTTTTTTTTTTCATTCATATGAATAAATTTTTAAACCCATTGATGAAATTTTGTGGAGAAATAATTCTTGTCAGCATAAGTAAATTTTTGTACTCTCAGAGCGCTTCCGATCCTCAAGTATTTCTTGTAATTCATAACAAAAACAAACGTATCAATTCCTGTTCAAATTATAAACAAAGCAATGTGAAAACTTGAAAACGCAAATTAAACACGTAAACATATACCAGGAAAGAGAGGTCAAGTGATCCAGAAAGGTAAGCAGGTCCCATTAGGTAGCTACACATGCCAAGTAAGTAATCAAAATGAAAAAGGAAGAACATGACACTTTTCAACGTCAAACATATCCAGTGTGATTTAAGATAAAATAAAAAGTAAGACGATGATATGCGCATAACATATGCAAGTTGTATTATAAATTATAATTATAAATACACATTGTACACGCGTTAATTTTACAACACTAGACGGCAGATTCGAATAACAATTCGTCATTAGTAGTGCTTGAACCATAATTGTAAAACCAAAATTTTGTCAAGGCGTTTGAAAAATATCCAGTGAACCAAAAAATATTTAACCAAGTTTAGCTCGCAAATATGTTGTACGAGGGAGTATACGTTAGTTTTAGAAGATTTTGACAAATGAATGCAAAAACATAAAAATAAAATGAATAAAATAAAGATAAAACTTGTTATAATATACTAATAGCATTAGATGCCTATATCATATACTATGGTTAAGTATATTTAAACATCATGGAGACAGACATTTATCACCATATAGATTTTTATTACTTTATTAGACACACGTGATGACAAATCACATGGTGTAGATGTACAAATATGGATTCTTTAGTTTTTATTTTAAATTTTGTGTGTATTCATGTGATTTTCTAAATTATGGAAACTATAATCATAATGATTTTGAAAAAAAATATAGTAAAATACTATAATTTTTTAAATATGCGATCTGAAAACTATGAAATGACAGTTTCTTGCCACCAATAAAGACTACTGATGGATAAAATTACATTATCCCATTAAATGATCTTTTTAGGAGTAAATTTAAATTCACAAAAAAACATTTCTTTGAATATTTAAGAAGTATCTGTACTTTTGAGATTTTTTGTCAAGCCCTTTAAGAAAGTTTGGCTTCACAATTTTGGACCAAGCACTTCTGATCTGATGAGTATTCCAAAACGGTCGTGTAGTGTGTTAAATTAGCACTGACATAATTTAATTTAAAGTACAATAGTAAGATTAAATTCAAAAAAAAAAAAAATCTTTGGCTAGTTTTTGAAATGTTTGATATTCTTTTTAAAAAGGAAGTTCCAGTAGGGAAAACATTTGTTTGTTCAAAGCTTTTATTTGAAGAAAGTGCTTTACTCTAATGTAATAGTTTTATTGCCCTAGTTGGATTTGGTAAATTACGTTTTAGTCCTTCAGTTTTTCTCATTTTATTGATACAGATTTTCGCTGTTTTTTTACGTATCAATTTTTACTTAAACTACTGACGACTTTACAATCTTGAGTACAACTACTGTTTCGAAACGACCGTCTAATGCTGTAAATATAAAACTGGTATAATATGTAATTTATTATCTTAAAAATATTTTGAATATCTACAATTTTGGTCCGATGACTACTGATGAGGAATTTTATTCCGAAACGGTATAGTCTAATGCTGCAAAATTAAAAAGGTATAATATTATTTCCTCATCAGAATCTCCAGGTGGTGCTTACTATAGAAGACAACCATCCCATAACTGTCTGATCGCATATTGAAAAAAAAAAATTCACTGAAAATTTCAATTGTTTTAGTTCTTATTATGTTATAAATTTCAATTTTATTATTTTCTTTAAAGTTGATATCTGTTGGGACAACTTTAGAATGATAAGTTTACGGAAACTAAAATCAACTTAGTTTTTTATAATTTGAGAAGCAAATCAATAAAAACAAACGAAATACAAAGCGCTAAGTGAAAGCTTTGATAACTGACAAATTAAGTGAAACAAAAAAGAGTATGTGTTTCATAACCAGCTATTAATGACATCTGTGTGTTGCAAAACATTGACTCGGGGTTATTGAACTGAGATGAAGTGAGTGTATTTTAAGTGTCTCAAAGTATTTGCCTGATATTGGTGTTGTAATATACTTAGGTCAAACGTCACGTGATATTTCGGAACGACATTGGTAAGCAAGCGGCACTATGTTGATTAAGAACGAATTATAAAATAGCTAAAGCAGAATTTAAAAGTCAAAAAAGAAGCTGAACTCAAAATTGTAAAGTCAACAGGAGCTAAAGTTAGAATTAAAAAGTCAAAATGATTGAAGTCTGGATTTAAAAGTCAACAGTGGCTGTACTCATGATTGTAAAGTCATCAGTAGTTTAAGAAAGAACTGAACAGTCAAAAAGCAGCGAAAGTCATAATTCAGAAGTCAACAGCTGCATTCAGGATTGAACTGGAGACAGGATTTAGAAGTCATTGTCAGTATTGACAGTTCAACAATAAATGAATTCAGGATTTAGAAGGCTACGGTAGCTAAAGCCGTTATAGAGTTGAAGTTTGTTCATTTCTTTTGGTTCTTACTCTGATAATAACTTTTATTTTTGAAATTTAAGCTTATTTTCTTTGAAAAATGATAAATGTTGGACTACTGTGAAATAATTATTTCACGGAAATTAAAATCAACTTAAATAAATTTGATTCCTATTTTTTAATTTGAAAGAAGCGAAACAATAGAAATCAACAGCCAAAAAACAAAGCAATCATAGCGCTAAGTAAAAACTTTCATTACTGGGAAATTAAGTAAAACAAAAAAGACATAAGAGCATGGGACATCACATTGACTCGGGGTTATTGAACTGATATACATTGAGTGTGTGTTTTGTGTATTAAGTTCAAAGTATCTGTCTAGTAATGTTGCAATATAGGTCAAACGCCAATGATATTGATTTCGGAAAGACAGTAGCTGAAATCAGAATTATAAGGCAACAGTAGCTTAACTCAGCAGTGTCTGAAGTCAGGATTTAGAAGTCAACAGTAGCTGAAGTCAGGATTTTAAAGTCAACAGTTGACTTTTATTTTGTGTTACGAAAAATGAACCACCAGACTTATCCCGCATGGATCTGCAAAATACATTGCGCTGTGTAACTTCTTTCTCCCCCCCCCTTTTTTTTGTTATTTTTAAATTCGCTTTAAAGTGAAGTTTTGTGTTCTTGAAATGAAGATAAATGAAATAAAAGATACCAATTAACGTCACTTTGTTAAACATTAGTGAACAACAGATTCAGTGTTTTTACGATACCATGATCAAGGCTTCCAAAATAGAATTAGAGAAGGGTTTTTTTCTTTGTATCAAATATCTAGGAAGTCAATACAATCTTACTTTTTACATAAAATTTCCAGGAAATGAAAAATTGCCTTTTGGGCATATTTTCTAATATATCTCTCTTTAAGTTCAGCTTCATATTTAGTTTTATACCTCAATTATGACACCCATGAAAATCCTGAAACTTAATGACAAACGTGATGCTTTTATTTCTTTTTTGCCAATTTCCCTTTTCTATGCAGCAATATACCTGCTTCTCCTGTTTATGGTGTTTTTGTTTCACGATAAATACGCTATGATAGTGATTTTTCCCAATAAGGGTGTTATATAAAACGAAGCAAGCGGCTTATAAATAGTTTTGTTGACGCAGGCATAATACAAGCCTGGGCTTATCTATGCTCTCAAAGTTGTATGGCCGTTATCACAATATTGTCGATAAGAATGATGCCTCTGTATCCAAAATTACCCTGGACATATTTTACTTGTTCCTTTCATTTTCTATTTAATTTGTGGATCTCTAGGCCAAGCAGGTGACGCTTACCCTTCAGGAGCACCCGGTCTCACTTCACTGGTGGAAGTTCTCGTTTTTAACGTAATTTGACACTCTTTAAAGTTTAATCGTTTTGTCATTGTGATTTAACATGTAACAGTACAATGCAATATATGGCGTACCATGACGACATTATGTCGATGTACGTTACTGGTAGTTGGATTTGTCACAATTTTATATAAAAAAGAACGACCCATTGGAACATGATTTGAAATATCAATTTTAATAATTGCAATCTATAGTTACAATAATCCGAAACAAACATGCCAATTACATATTAATAAATAAATAAATAAATAAATAAATAAATAAATATACTTATGATGTTTGATTGTATTAAAGCTATGTTTGAGACCAAATGAAGTTATAGGACTATAATTACATTTGCTAATGTGATGTCACTCATTTCTTGCTTACGCCTACACCCGTGACGTCATTGATTGGCTGTTCCAGCAATTGGGATTGCATGTCTTACACGACAGTGTATTTATTTCAGGATTAAAAAACATAAATAAGATTTTCAAAAATTGCGAAATGTAAATATAACCAATGAACTGTCTAGAAATGGCGTTTATAGTGCTTTAACTTCCATTGCCGTGTTAAGCAAACTGAAAAAGCGCGCAGTTTACTTTGCACGGCAAGGCAATGGAAGTTATAGCACTATAAACGCCATTTCTAGACAGTTTATACATATTTTAGAATCCAAAAACATAACAATTATAATTGTCTAAAATTATTCATTTTGTTTTGGTTGTTATTTAGTAGTCCAAGTTATTTCACATAAAAATATTTACAATATGATTGTATCTCTCTTCGATGAAACATGCAGAAGCAATTGTATTGCAATTCCCTTGAAAGACAATTGGGGTCATGACCCTTGATGTGTATCAATTTTCCCGCAATATGACGTCATGTCCCCCACGGGGTGTCACGTGGTCATGTGAGAAACACGGATCTCGCATGGAAAAAACCCTATCTGACACCAGCAGGTATGGAAGAAATTGTGCCAAGGGTTGAAACAAATATGGGTACAAAATATTTATTAAAAGAAAAAGTTGTAAATATAAGAAATGACGTTTTGCTAATGGTATTTCAAGGGGTAATGCAAGATAGTGGGGCGCGTGCTAAATTGAGAATTCGCTCTTCATCGAATTTGGCACGCGCCACACTATCGTGCATTACCCATTGAAATACCGTGATCAGAATGTCATTTCTTAAAAATATTATGTACATTACAGTCAACCAGTAAAAGTAGCCTTTATGGATAGGTGACCTTTATATACAAGTTCAAATAATACAAATAAAGAACAATTGAAACAAATTCTACTGGCCTTTATATGCAGGTGGAAATTATATAGAGGTGGCCTTTTAAGCAGGTTGGACTGTATAAAACATAGATTAATCTGATGTGTAGTATTCCGCCTATAAAGGCATAGGAGATACTGTATAAATAACTTGATCCTACCTCTTCGAATACTCCATTCCAATATGTCATTTAGTAACCTAATATAATGTTATATTAGGTCACTAATGATTATCTCCCTTGTCCCCTCAAAATATTCGGTCTGTAGCGATTACGTCTCCTGTAACAATGGCGTCGTCAAAGAGGTTTGCTGCTTCTGCAGAGACATCTTGAAGATCAAGATCTTCTGTGAATATATTCGTTACACAGTGATTTGGCGTCGCCCAAAATGAATTTTAATGACTCCATATATTTTCGTATAAGGTCACTAAATCACTGTGTAACTAATAATATTTTTATGAATGTACATTTTTTATTACATAAATATAGCTTTGTACATAATAATAAAACAATTGCTAAGATCCATAAACATATTCTGTTATTTCATTATTTTATCCCCACCAGAGACTGTGCTAATTATAAGTGACTCCCTGTGCTTTGCGACCCTACTACAATGGTCCCTTGGAAGGTCGCAAAAGACAGCCTTGACTCTATAATAAAAATCAGAAATTACTAAAAATTGTTTTACATAAAACAGATTTTTCGTCGTTTAAACATGAAATTAAAAGTTTTGGCTTAAATATTAGAAAAAAAATATTATATATAATATTAGAAATATCAAAAAAGCATTATCATACCACATCTCTATTCAATACAAATCACACCCCTCCTAATACAATGTGCTAATGCATCTGTTTTTTTTTTTATGAAATTAAATAAATATAAATTATCACATAATGACAACTGCTAATTTTTAATTATTTCAAGCTCACAACATTACTTGGGGATGATTACAAGTTGGCTTGCCACATGCTGTTTTCCACGGTATTGACTTTTTGTATCATCCCATAACAGACAGGCAGGATCGTGTCTGGGAGCATAAACGCTGTTAATGTGATAATTGTATTTCCGTTCCCTTGGCAACAAAAATAATTATTTCCTCATCCGTTTCACCATCCCCGAAGGCTATAATTTAACCTTTAGAACATTGACTGGTTTAATTTAAGTTTTGAATCGCATAGATTATGGACAGCACCAATTTCAAACACGTCCGCGAATAGAATCAATGGTCGACTGTTTACGAGAAATATTAGATTAAATTAATGTTGGATGATATAGGCCGGATGCAGGGTGGCGAACCTACGTCATAGACGCGACTTCGTAAATACAACAATGGCGGCCAAACGATCGACTCGCGGTGAGTTTTAATTGAGTTTCTATACTTCCCATCAGCTTATAGTTATTTCAATGTGCCTAAACAAGGCAGAATAACTTCACGAACGATCGGTTGATAGAGCTGCTAGTTTTTTCAAACATTCGCGTCAAAGTAAATTTTTGTACCACGATGTCGGGCACACTTTTCACGACGGCAAAGGAAAAAGTTGTATTTCACCATTTAAACTCGTCCTACTGACTATAATGTTACAAACGGGATATGAATAAACTAAAAGTAATATGTATCAAGAAAAAGTTCAAAAACTGGGCCTAATAACGGCTATTTAGCATTTTTGGTTTATTGTAGTCGTGCACACTTCGCAAAACTCCTTGCAACTTATGCTGTCGTGCACACATAATATTTATAAAAAAAAACCATCCAGAACGGTTTTCACTGTCATTATAAATGTTTTACTTGAAATGAATCAATTTTTAAATAGCAGTAAAAGAAAAAGCGTATCTTAGAGTTTGAAAAGGCCATTGGTGCCATAGAAAGGTCTCCCTTCAATAAGCGTGTCAGGATCGGGCTTCCTTCTCCAGCAAAAACCGTATTTTATTTGGTAAACAGCTTCTCCTTCCGTTGATTAAAAAATTAACTCCAAAAAAAGTTTTTGTTACATAATCTAAAGAAACCCTAAAGTTAAACCTTCGACATTTAAAGGTAAAGGTAGAATAGAACATCTTTTATTAATTAAGATTTGCAATGCTCTGGTGAAATAATCTTGACAGCCTTTCTCGATTTAAAATTTGTAGTAAGACGAATAGGAAAATTTCAATTTGAAAAATTTAAAGACTTAACGTCATGTGTTTAAAATGAATTAAAGAATTCTAGACAGAATGGAGTCCAGACTTTAATTGTTGTTGTCTTTGTTGTGATTATCCCACTTCTTCAACCTCTAAGAGGTCTACATCACGACTGTTGTGGTTTATACCACAAAATAAGGTTTCCTTTTCAACTGATGATTCAGTGCCATATAGCAAAATGAAATCTGTGATCAGTAGCTCACATAGTATGCTTCCCTTTCATCTTCAACCACCGTAAATGTAAAAAAAATAAACTTAAGTCGGGAAACAGGAAGTACAATGTAGTTGTCTGGCAGACTTGTGCATGTGTAATAAAAAACAAACATACCAATCAAAGACAAGCATACCAATCCATGTCCAAATCATAATTCAAAAGCAAAATTAAAACTGACAAATTAGGATAAATATATGAACTTCCACCAAAAAAGTGTAAGCGCCTTCTGTTTAACTAGCTATACGCCATCTACGTGCGTAATCAAAATTCAAAATGGAAGTAACATGGAACTATAGAACGTCCAATGTATCCAGGGTAATTTTGGATACAGATACAGTGACATCATACTTATCAACACTATTTTGATGGCGGCTTTAAAACTTTATAAGGATCTTGATTTATTTGTAAACAATTTGCTTGTAAAATATTGGGCCCGACCGTTTCTCTATATAAGTCTTTTTATATGCGAAGTCGCTATATAACGAAGTTAAAAATAGAGTATCTAGGGCATCGTTATCAACGTGTTTTACTGTATAAAGTTCCTAAAGTGGGAACAAGCTCTACAAATACACCATAAGCAAGACAAGCAAGTATATTGTTACAATAAAAAACCCCAGAAAGTTGACAATTAAATTGAAATCATCACGTTGTCATTTACATGGCCTTTAGTGAATGTCATGATTGAGGTACAAGTCCAAATATGAAGCAGAACTTGAAAAATCTGTCGTATTTAAAGGATGTATGCCATTTACGTATTCTCAAAATTTAGGACTATTCAGAGATAAAACGTCATTTATATTTCTGTATGGGGAGTGAAATAATTTGGCGACAGTCTTCTATAAGAAGGATGTGCACCCCCATTAAAGGCAAAATTTGCTAATATTAGAACTTTGACACGTGCTGGGTTTTTTAAATGCTATTTTTCAAAAATTTGAGCTATGGTAGATACAAATTTTGTGCAATCGGCAAGTCAAACTATACCTTTAAGTATGCATAGTATTTATGGGTATAACTGTTACTAATGATTTCTATGGATGTGGGCATGTTGAACTTGGCTTTTTACTGGCAATATACATGTATGCTATGGGGATGTGACAGATACCATTAATATTATCTTCCTTGAATATGATTTCTGTTGAATTATATTTTCTTCTTTCTTGTTTTGCGTTTCTTTTGATATTAATATTATTATTATCAGGCTTTTTATATTTAATTATAAATGATATCTGTATTAATTTTACCACACATTGTTTAGAAATACACTAATAATATTGAATATTTTATAAGTAGTGAATAGATTTTTTTTGTTATGCAAATACAGAATTTGAATGTCAGTCTGGTTATTTTGGTAAACATGAAACCTGGTTATGTTTTGACTGGCTATGAATTTTCAGTTTCTGTTTGGTTTTAAAGTCATACTATATTAAAGATATGGCTTTCAAACTTTGCATAATATTTGTATCTATCTACAAGATGTTCACATCCCAGTACTACTTTATTGGAACGTTTTGATAGTTTTTCTTTGGAACATGTAACATCATTTGAAATTTTTGAACAAAGCAGAAGTAGCTGCTAACCATTTCTTTGGCTTTTCGAATTTTACATGATGAAAATATGGCCAGTTTTCGCTGCTGAAGGAATCCTAAACCTAGCACGCTTGGTGAAGGGAGAGCTTTCTATGGCACCAATGACCTTTTCAAACTCTAAGGGAAGCTCTTTCATTTTACTTCTACTCAAAATTCCTTATATTGATTCATTTAAAGTAAAACATTTATAATGACAGTGAAACCCGTTCTGGATGCTTTTTTTTTATAAATATTATGTGTGCACGACAACATAAGTTGCAAAGTTTTGCAGAGTGTGCACGACTACAATAAACCAAAAATGCTAAAAGCCGTTATTAGGCCCAGTTTTTGGACTTTTTCCTGTGATACATATTACTTTTAGTTTATTCATATCCCGTTTGTAACATTATAGTCAGTAGGACGAGTTAAAATGGTGAAAATACAACTTTTTCCTTTGCCGTCGTGAAAAGTGTGCCCGACATTTACTTTGACTCGAATGTTTGAAAAAACTAGCAGCTCTAAGAATATATATGCATCAGCTGATCGTTCGTGAAGTTATTCTGCCTTCTTTAGGCACATTGAGATAACTATAAGCTGATGGGAAGTATGAAAATTCAATTAAAACTCACCGTGAGTCGATCGTTTGGCCGCCATTGTTGTGTTTACGAAGTCGCGTCTATGACGTAGGTTCGCCACCCTGGGATGTAAAGTCGTGCAATGTGTACTTATAAATATTTCTGTTAGGTCAATGTTCAGGGATCGAGGTCATTAGGTTAGGTCAATATTCAGGGATCGAGGTCATGAGGTTAGGTCAATATTCAGAGATCGAGGTCATAAGGTTAGGTCAATATTCAGAGATCGAGGTCATTAGGTTAGGTCAATATTCAGGGATCAAGGTCGTGAAGTTAGGTTAATGTTTAGGGATCGAGGTCATGCGGTTAGGTCAATGTTCAGAGATCGAGGTCATTAGGTTAGGTCAATGCTCAGGGATCGAGGTCATAAGGTTAGGTCAATGTTCAGAGATTGAGATCATGAGGTTAGGTCAATGTTCGGGGATCGAGGTCATAAGGTTAGGTCAATGTTCAGAGATTGAGATCATGAGGTTAGGTCAATGTTCGGGGATCGAGGTCATAAGGTTAGGTCAATGTTCAGAGATTGAGATCATGAGGTTAGGTCAATGTTCGGGGATCGAGGTCATGAGGTTAGGTCAATGTTCAGGGTTCAGGAATCGAGGTCATGAGGTTAGGCCAAAGTTCAGGGATCGAGGTCATGCGATTAGGTCATTGTTCAGGGATCGGACTTCTTCAATGGTGAAAATTGCGAAAAGAAGGTTAATCATGTCCATACAGAGTAAGAGAGAATTTTTTATTTGTTAATAAAAAGTTGGGTTGATCACTCTTCTTTAGCCAAGCACTCGACATTATGAAATGAAAGTCACGGTTCTTTCGGACTTAGAATAAACGAGGTCCCGTGTTACGGTAGGCATGACACGATAAAGAAACCAGCTGTATAAAGCCATCAGCGCTACGCACAGGCATCCTGTGTTCAATTTTCTTGTGGGTGCAAAAACCCCCAAAGTTTTCAATCGATTGCTTTGTAATTTGGCATGTATGATCGGAATCAAATGAAAAGGGGCATATCGTAAAATGGAGGTTCTGCATGAAATTGTACAGAAGTTATTACCCTTAAAGTGCCAAAAAGTTCTTTATGAAGTGCTTTCTGACAGCTTTTGTTATCATTCTATGTTTAATTACTCAAATATATTATCTTTGATTACATATTATACCCATTTTAATTTTTACAACACTAGACGGCCATTTCGGAATACATTTCCTCATCAGTAGTGCTTGGACAAAAATTATGAAACCAAAATTGTTTTCAAGATGTTGAAAAAATACCCAAAGGACCAAAATATATATACTATATCATTACTATAATTGACTTTACGAATAGCAGTGTACCCCTTTTTATTATACCTGCTTACGTTATACATTGACGGGGTATATTGCCTCGATCAGCGGTGCACGCCTGGTACACGCAGTTTTAAGAAAAACCTCAACCGCAAATTGTCTGTATTTCTTTAACAAACTCTGGCTCCTATACACTGCTTTATGACGTTGAATATATTAATAGCTTTTCATTTTTTTAATTTATCTTTTTATACAAAATGAAAACTATTTTTCCCAAAACGTGTATTTTTGCACAATTTCCATAAAAAATGCAACGAATATTTTTAAAATTCTCAAATTATCAATTCCTGCTTTATTTTTACTTATAAATATACATATCTTCATAATTGTACCCCTCTTTCACGTTTTTCAACCAAATGGTTTTCACTTGAATTTTCCAACTTAGATGACCCTTAATGACAAATTATACCAGTAATTATTTTACAGCATAAAATTATTTTAATGGTAGTTTTGTTCACCATTTCTAAAATTGCAGACATTTAGGAGATAACTATGTTACATTTGAAGAGTTCCGACCGTAAAACGTGGATTTTACTGTCGCAAAATGATTTCTACCTGGCGACGCTTGCGGAGCCAGGTAAACGGTATTTGCGACAGTGAAATCCACGTTTTACGGTCGGAACTCTTCAAATGTAACATAGTTATCTCCATTCTAATGCAAAAATAATGCTCAAACTAATTGAATAAATAAAGATTTCCAATGCTACAGTTAGACATTGTTTAGTACAGACCTGTACGTTGCGCCACAACACAAATATAGTTCTATCACTAAAGCATCAATATCCATAGGTTTTAATTTTTATTGTTCAAAATACAGATGCCGAATAAATATCGGTATTTAAATATAACAAAATCTGTTTACAACAATGAATTACGTCATTACGTTTTGTAAACAAAAGCACGTGCGTGTACCGGGTAGGAATACATGACGTAATCGTAGTCTAGACAGCACGCGACGTTATAACTCCGACCGTAAAACGTAGATTTTACTGCCGTCGGGGTCCAATCAAAATCCTGTTTACAAAATCTTTGCATTAGAATTTTGGTTTAGTAGAAAGGACATATTTAGAAATTATCTCAAACCAATTACAGTCAAACCTGTCTATAAGGTCACTCAAGGGAACCAGTAAAAGTGACAAAAGCCGAGTATGTTTAAATTGATGCAGTTATTAAGTGTCAATAATGTTAAAGAGCTTTGTAATTTTGGTATGTTCTTAAGAAAATCATTCTCATTGCGTTCTAAACAATCTTAATCATATTGTACTATTCTCCTTGTTATAATATGATATATAACATATGTTGTAAAATACTGTACATTTTGTACCACTGTTTACATGTTTTAGATACAATGTACACTGATGAATATTAATATTCAAAGTAATAAAGTAATAATAATAATGATAATAATAATAATAATAATAATAATAAAGTAATATACAGGTTAAAAAAATATGAATAAAGAACAATAGGGATACAATTCTACTGGTCTTTATGTCAGGTTTGACTGACTGGGAATTTATCTGAAACCAATTACATTCTAATTGTAACCATGCAAAGTTCGATTTTTTAAAAATTTATTTTGTTTTATTTTATTTTTTTAAATTTTTTTAATTAAAGATCGTCAAATATATACTCAGTCATATCGAAAACATGTTCATTCATCAGAAATCAGAATTAAATTATTTTAATGGTAGTTTTGCCCACCATATCTAAAATTGCAGATATTTTAAGTTTAGTAGAAAGGACATATTTAGAGTTTATCTGAAATAAATTACATTGTAACTTTAACCATGCAAAGTTCGATTTTTAAAAATTTTTATTATATTTTATTTATTTTTTTATTTTTATTTTATTTTATTTATTTTATTATATTATTATTTTTTTTTATATTTTATCATATTTTATTTTATTTTATTTTATTTATTTTATTTTATTTTATTTTATTTTATTGTAATCTTTTTTATTAAAAGATCGTCAAATATTTACATATATGCACTCAGTCATATCGAAAATATATTCATTCATCAGAAATCATTAACTAATCTTGTTATGTTATTGAAACTTATAATCCATAAGGTCAACTCAATTTATTCATGAATCAAAACACATTAATGTTCTTAATGGTGACGTTTCCAGTTTATTTTAGTCTGATGCACACTTAAGTAATTTATCAAGGAAAAAAGGAACGTACGAAAATAAGTAAAACGTGACCCTGAATGACATGTTTTAACGAATTTGCCAGTTTAATTTTTACTTTGCTTTGGAATTGTGTTTTGGACATTGATTGGTATAGGAAAACAACATTGACCTGTCTGCTTGACCTTTCATTAGGAATAATTATATAGGTGAATCCATTTATTACATAGGTATTGTTAGGATGAGTAGTTCATACATAAACAGCGTTCGTTTTCGGTGTTTCTTATCAAGTATCTAATAAACACGTGCATCCCTATATATATATATAAATTTACTCGTTCATAACAAAAATTTTAATTAAAGATCAAGCTCCAGGTCAATGTTGTTTGCCTGTATGTCACAACAGAAATATTGTGTTCAAATGTTGTTTTGAATTTTTCTAACGACCTGGTTACGATTTTGAAAATTTTACAAATTATAAACACCTACTTGGTAGCAGCGACCGCAATCAAGAACATCGCAAGGATTCCAACTTTGACATGATATGCAGAAGCAATTTTATTTCATAATTCAAGACATCATCCTGTCATGCATATGTTATCCTCGAATCACGAATGACTGAAATAATCCTGGTGGTGTGGCTTTATACAATGCTTCACTTGTACACCTCTCATCTGCCCGACCACTGCTGTAGCTCAGTTGGTAGAGTGCTCGCTCCGTCAGTGGGAGGTCATTGGTTCGCTCCCCGACCGGGTCTGACCCCAAGACTTAAAAATGGGTAGTGTCTGTTCTTTCGCCAAGCACTCGGCATTACGAAATGAAAGTCGTGGTTCTTTCGAATGGGAACTTAAAAGAGGTCCCGTGTCTTGGTAAGCTTGGTACGCTAAAGAACCCTGCTGTATAATGCCATCAGCGCAACGCACAAACTACAAAATTTCGGCACCTTCGTCTAGGGGAGACGTCTCGATATAAGTGAAATATTCTTAACTGGGACTTTAAACACCATAACCTAATTCAATCAACTGTCATCTGCCGGATTTTTTAAGAATATCAACATGCAAACATATAAATAGAACTTCTTTTTGTACCCTCTCCCTTATTAAATTCCATTCAAAATATTTTTTCAAAAGAATATATTTTGTGCTAATAAACAAGCTTGGTTTCATCATTGATTGACCTTTTCAATCAACATTATTTTTTTTTGTAAATGTTACAAATGGAAGCCCTTTCACAAATCTTTAAAATCTTTACTTTTTTGTAGTCACGCGTTTAACCTCAATTCGATGTTATACGGTTGGTCAGGAAAACAAACCACGTGTCTTGCCTGTATACAGTGAATAACATGTAATCTTCATTTAATCTGAAACCACAAATTTAACCCTGAAAACGTTTTCCTCACTTGTGATTCCATTGGTTTAATTTTTCCGTAACTAGGTAACCAACATATCGAACCCACCCTTATTAGTTGATGTCAATACATACAATGTATATATAATACCTATATCTTATAAAGGTATATGTATAACGCTCAAGTCACCAATAGGTTCATACAGGAATCGATAATTCAATATCACAGAGTAATATATTTGATATCTTCGGAGATTTTCAGCAGCAGCATCACATCACGAGACCAGACAATTAATATTAGTTTAAACTCACGTGATAACAACATTCACATGAGCACACCGCAACATGAAACAACGATAAAGTGATTTAAATAATCGAATTTGAGCAAGTTAAAAGAAAACAAAATTTGAATTTTAAATTTGTTTTAATTTAAATGGCATTAAAACAATTTTTAATTATACTTGAATTAACAGGCAAGGAAAGGAGAAGTGAAGTTAAGACCAAATTAACATTGAAAAAGTCTTTGAAACATATGAGAATTGACAATAAAAGGAAATCAAAATAGCATTGAAGCAATTTTGAAACATATTGGAAGTAACAGGCATGAGCGAGTCGCAGAATAAGAATTGGAAATTTATTTTTATAGTGACAATTATTGCGAGCAGTTGGTAATTTCAAGATAATGTCTTTCGAAGTCAGCAGAACAAGTAAGGACGCAAAAGGCAATATACAAAATTTGACATATTTTGCAGAAACCTTATTATTTTATAAAAATGAATCCATTGTTCGCAATGTGGACCTGTTCGGAATTTATCCATCAAAACTATCGCCTGTTGAGGACTATATGGTGGCCATGTTTCTGACAATAACGGGTTAGTATTTAAGTTTTTTGTCGTCTGCTATATGTGCTATTAATCTATCTGCACCTTTCTTGTTTCTGACTATTTAATTAGAAATGTACATTTTGTTTCTGCTTATCAAACAAAATGCGGTTTTTTTGTTTATGGCTATCAATCGAAATCTGTCTTTTGTAAAATAGGACCTGGTTGGTCGAGTGCGTACAAATGACAGCGCCTCTCATCGTAAGTTCAACCCTATTTGAGCATATCGTAGTGTGAGATCGCTTGTCAGTTCACTTGTCGAAGATCAAGTTTCTTCTGCATACAAATGACAGCGCCCTCATCGTAGGTTCAATCCTATTTGAGCATAGCGTAGTGAGATCGCTTGTCAGTTCACTTGTCGAAGATCAAGTTTCTCCTGCATACAAATGACATCGCCTCTCATCGTAGGTTCAATCCTATTTGAGCATAGCGTAGTGTGAGATCGCTTGTCAGTTCACTTGTCGAAGATCAAGTTTCTCCTGCATACAAATGACAGCGCCTCTCATCGTAGGTTCAACCCTATTTGAGCATATCGTAGTGTGAGATCGCTTGTCAGTTCACTTGTCGAAGATCAAGTTTCTTCTGCATACAAATGACAGCGCCCCTCATCGTAGGTTCAATCCTATTTGAGCATAGCGTAGTGTGAGATCGCTTGTCAGTTCACTTGTCGAAGATCAAGTTTCTCCTGCATACAAATGACATCGCCTCTCATCGTAGGTTCAACTCTATTTGAGCATATCGTAGTGTGAGATCGCTTGTCAGTTCACTTGTCGAAGATCAAGTTTCTCCTGCATACAAATGACAGCGCCTCTTATCGTGGGTTCAATCTCATTGGAGCATATCCCAGTGTGAGATCGCTTGTTACCTCACTTGTCGAAGATCGGGTTTCCCCTATTATATTAGGTTCTACACCCCAATAATGATCGCCTCGGTATAAGTAAAGGAATATTGGCTAGGATGTAAAATACGATTTGCTAATAGAGTCAGTGAGTGAGTAATGGTGTTTAACGTCCCAGTCAAAAATATTTCACTTATATCGAGACGTCGCCAGCTATAGGCGAAGGTGCAGAAATTTTGCCTGTGCGTTGCGCTGATGGCATTATACAGCAGGGTTCTTTAGCGTGCCAAGCCCACCGTGACACGGGACCTCGTTTATTTTAAGTTCCCATCCGAAAGAACCGTGACTTTCATTTCGTAATGCCGAGTGCTTGGCGAAAGAACTGTCACTACCCACTTTCAAGTCTTGGGTCAGACCCGATCGGGGTTCGAACCCACGACCTCCCACTTACTAATTTGCTAATAGAAATTTGCCACATAAGAACATGCATTTGACAACAGGCAATGTACCAAGAACACGTTGCAGTACAGGTCTATGGTAAGATAGACAAAACAAGATAAGGAGAGACAAAACGGTATATTTGGACCACTGATTATAAAACTCGGGCTCTAATTCTGTTAATCAGATTTAAACTGTTGTCCTTTGCCAATCAAATGAACTCCTATTTTAGACGCGCCCTGATTCCATTGATCAGATTTAAACTGTTGTCCCTTGCCAATCAAATGAACTCCTATTTTAGACGCGCCCTGATTCCATTGATCAGATTTAAACTGTTGTCCCTTGCCAATCAAATGAACTCCTATTTTAGACGCGCACTGATTCCATTGATCAGATTTAAACTGTTGTCCCTTGCCAATCAAATGAACTCCTATTTTAGACGCGCCCTGATTCCATTGATCAGATTTAAACTGTTGTCCCTTGCCAATCAAATGAACTCCTATTTTAGACGCGCCCTGATTCCATTGATCAGATTTAAACTGTTGTCCCTTGCCAATTAGGTAGAAGTTAAATTGGAATTTTGAAATTCAAAATAAAGTCGCTTAGATTTTGCTATAAACAAAATGCATTGCACTATCAAAACTAATTAAATGCTATATAAAGGTAAACAATATTGACCTGTCCGTTTGACCTTTCATTAGGACTATTCATATAGGAGGATCCATCCAATGCATGGGTAACGTTAGGATTCGCAGTTAATACGCAGAGTAAACATTGTCCATGATTAGTGTTCACATCATATTATAAACGAAATATACACCTGAGATCCATATTACTTAAGTTTTTTGTCCATAATGAATATTTTAACCAAAGGTCAAGCGGACAGGTAAATGTTGTTTACCTATACCACTATTTAATAAACAAAAAACCTCACCAAATGTCAGTTCTTACATTGTATATCTTATTCTTGCACCCCAGATAGAGAAATCCTTAAAAATAGCGGTGCAAGATATCTCCATCTTGTACCCCCCATGTGCAAGATAGCCTACACGCCGTTTTTCCCGCAAAATTTTATCAACAAAATCAGAGGTGTATCGAAGGTTGAAATTGATTTTAAATTGAAAAATTGTACTTTTTGATGCAAGAAATAGAATCAATCACTACTTGTAGTGCCAGACAAGGAAATCTCAACCCTCGTTCTAATATATATTTGGTCCAGAACTCGGCAAGCCTCGTTCTGGACCAAATATATTAGAACTCGGGTTGAGATTTCCCTATCTGGCACCACAAGTTGTGATAGATTCTGTTAATCCAATACACCTTGGAACTTTACTTCCGTGTTTTACATAAGCATATGGATATGTTTATCTTTTTCTTTAAGGGCAGAATGAACATTAAAGTAATGCATATTAAGACCTACCTGTACAAGTAAAAAATTATATATGATACCAGAAAAAAAAATCATGCGGAAATGAAAACTTTGGGGGGAAAAGGTGCTTGTGCAATGTGTTCATTTCATTTTTGACATATTTTCCAACTTACATTTTTCTAAACTGACAAAATAATAATAATAATAATAATAAGTTAAAAAAATCATGCGGAAATGAAAACTTTGGGGGGAAAAGGTGCTTGTGCAATGTGTTCATTTCATTTTTGACATATTTTCCAACTTACATTTTTCTAAACTGACAAAATAATAATAATAATAATAATAATAATAATAATAATAATTTTATTTCTGTGGTTAAATGCAAATGCATTCGGATAGTGACATTTTTAAAATTAATTTTCCTAATGTTAATTTCCGCATCGCCGGTGACGGTTAGTGCAACTGTCATGTAATTATTTCATAAAATTTCAAAAGTAGCACATATCACAACAGCTAGTTAAATATAATTATCGAATTTAGTTATTTGCAATAACAAAAAATAAAATAAAACTAAATAAATGCATAAAAAAAGGATGCAAAAATTTAGCATTCCGCGAGTCACGTTTTTTAAAAAACACGTGTTATTCCGGCTAGGAAGATTTTTGTAATTATGCAACAAGTTTCATGTGACATTGTAGTACTTCATTAAGCTCGATTTTCTAGACTATGGCTCTTTTTTCCATTCTGTGGGCGGAATGTCATGCTGTTCATTATACAAGACCAATCTTATCATTTAGTGGTAATTCGAATACACTTTAGCCATTACATTATGTTGTTGTTAAACTCGAGCACGGCGTTAATACCTCACAGAGGTATAAAATTGCGACATAATAATTTAAAGAAATAATAATGGAAACTTGAAGATTCGTGAATTTTCAAATGTTTAAATTAGTCTAATATAAAGAAGGTTTTGAAAAAAAAATTGCTCAGAGTCATTATTATTATAATTAATTCATTTATCTCGAGTTTTCAAAAGTTCAAACTAGTCTTATGTCATTAAAACTTGTAAAATTCCTTTCTTTAGAACGGCTGGCTATTATTATTATTATTATTATTGAATTTTGCAATGTGCAAATAAGTCAAGTATCATAAAAAGTTACAAATATACCAGTTTAAGACTTATTATTATTATTATTATTATTATTATTATTATTATTATTGTTATTATTATTATCGTTGTGTTATTGTTGTTATACTACAAAATCATTCTTGTTTACCCTTCCGGTTCACTCGGCCTCACTTCCATGGTGGAAGCCCAAGTACTCAACCTTCTTTGTTTTTACTTTGCTTTTTGATTGTGATTCAAACATAAACAGCTATTTCCAATTAGTCATAACAAGTTGGATATTCAATAACGATAAACTACCACAGACAAGCTTACATATGTATGTATAATCTTTGTGCAATAATAAGCTACATGTCGCCTGAAAATCATATGAACGCCATCCGTAGATCAAATCTGTATTAAATGCATTAAACTACATCGATTTTTCTTTTAATTAAACAAACCCTTTCGTTTTCTAAGAACTAACTAGAAATCTCCACAAAAATCTAATAGATGGCAGTAATTAAGCTAAAAATATTTGTGAAGTAATTTTTGGAGAAAGTGTTTGAATTAAAAACGTTTGCTTTGATATCCAAAGCTATCTCATGATACAACTCAGTGATTGTAAAGAGCTCGACTTTGGGCGGAGGGTAGTGAGATATTAGTGTTTTATGCCCTTGTCAAGACTTTTTCACTTATATCTAGGCGGTAATTCCTGGATAGTAGAGGGAACCAGGGTACCAAGACAAAACCACCGACCCTTTGGCAAGCAAACTACTACTAACAAAAAAACTTTCTCAAACTATGATATGCCCCGGCTGGTATTCGAACCCGAGACGTGAGAGGCGTTATGGGTCAGTAAGAATAAATGAATAAAATAAATAAATAAATAAATAAATAAATAAATAAATAAATAAAAATAAGATAATTGCACATATACTAGTATACAAAAATCACATATACATCATCAAATACGCATAAATATTTGTACGTATACAATTTCAATCTTTTTAGCCATCCGTTTGGTAATGTTTAATTTTTTGGGTCTAAAAAACTAATGATTACAAATTAATAATGTCAATTAAGACAACTTGTTGAACTATCAGTGCGGATAGGCGAGTACAGGACTCAATCATGTATTCAGTTTTAATACAATAAGTCTGTGATAAGCTTCCTTGTTTGCAAAGAGCATTTAAAATGGAATTGCCTCTAAGACAGAACATATCACATTTCCACTTTACAGTACATTAATGCCTTACAGAAAATAAATGTGTCGCAATTCTATCGTTTTACAGAATATTATCCTCCATACTGTATTAGTTTTAATTATACAAGATTGCATCATATTTCAAAAGCCGTATCATATTTTTTATGCTTCTGTGTTTTAACGATTCGTTTATCTCTTGTATTATACATTCATTTGTTCCGTCTTGTTAAACGCTCTGGCGATCTATAATTGCTTCAATAGACGCCATCTACTGGTATTATTTGTTATTTCATTTCTTCTGCATCTGTTCCATCTTCTTAAACGCTTTGGTGATCATGATTTATGTTTGCGCCAAAAAGCGCCATCTACTGATATTATTTGCTGTTTTATTTCATTTCTTGTATTTCACAGGCATTTGTTCCATCTTCTTAAACGCTTTGGTGATCTATGTTAGTTTCAAAAAGCGTCATCTACTTGTATTTTTATCTTGTGTTTTAATGTTTTATTTCATTTCTTGTATTTCACAGACATTTGTTCCATCTTCTTAAACGCTTTGGTGATCTATGTTAATTTCAAAAAGCGTCATCTACTTGTATTTTTATCTTATGTTTTAATGTTTTATTTCATTTCTTGTATTTCACAGGCATTTGTTCCATCTTCTTAAACGCTCTGGTAATCTATGTTTGCTTCAAAAAGCGCCATCTACTGGTATCGTCTGATTACTTCATTGTCAACCTTGCGGTCAGTGACCTTCTTCTTCCTGTCCTTGGATTTCCATTTGCAGTGACCTCATCTTTTGGCCATATATGGCTGTTTGGATACCAAGGTAAGAATTTTAAAATTTTTTCATGTAATGTCAAACTAAACACAATTAATATTGAGTTGGGTTGAGTGAGTGAGTAAGTGAATTATTGTTTAAAGCCGCATCAGCAATATTGCAGCTATTCGCGGCTAGAAAAAGTAAAAGATACAATAGTTTCAATAATACAAACTATTAAAATGTAAAACTAAAAATAAAACAAATTATATGTTATTATACAAGTTAAATTGAGTTGGGTTGAATAATGGTGTTTAACGTCCAGGGAAGAATATTTCACTTATATCGAGACGTTGCCAGCTGTAGGCAAAGGTGCAGAATTTTACCAATGAGTTGCGCTGATGGAATTATGTAGATAAATATATTTTACGTTTTAAATCTTAATATAACGTGCGATCTACGAAACTAGCCTTTTTGATTTGGCTTGACTGGAGATGTTCATCTAGTCAGTTATAACGAAGTCTTGAATATGACACGTCGTTTACATCATGTTTAAATGCTTGAAAGTAACCATGTAAAAACCGGAGAGCATTTTCCGAGTCAAGTTCATGTAATATAGTATCATAAACAGAATCCATTTAAGAAACATGCGTAATAAGGCATACTTTCATAGCCAAGTTCAAATGTTGACAACTTTAAGACATAAGACACATGCTTTAATCAGAAAAATGGTCGAACGGAAATAAGCAAGTTTAAATAATTTCAAGATCAAGGTCAGGTAACGGATCTGAAGTCATAAAATTCCGTGATGCTCATAGCATGATATAATGAAAAATATGGTTTTACAACGGAAATTAGGCAACATTTATCAACTTTTAAATACAATAATACGGATACATAGCGTTCATATTAGAGAGAAATTGATGAGAATATTGAACCCCATGTATAGGGTTGCTTTATATATAACACCGGAAATTACTATACTTAGTTTTAACTGCATCTACTTCAACTCACAAGTAGCCCCAGGAGTCACGCAATCTGGGGGATTTTTTTTTTTTTTTTTTTTTTTGAAAATTTAAGATATGGGTTTTTGCAAGAAGATTGACACATTAGACTGTAATAACTATGCTATTTAGATGTAGACATTTTATTTCATATTGAAGTTTCATATACCATTTTTTAAAATTTAATCATAAAATTCATTCAAAATTGGCATATACCATTTCTTGAATGCATTTTATGATTATATTGTCATATACCATTTTTTTAATTTAATTATAAAATACATTCAAAAAATAGTATTGTCATGTTTTGAATGTATTTTATAATTAAATTTAAAAAAATGGTATATGACAATATTAAAAAAAATGGTATATGACAGAAGCAATCGCTTCATGTCAAGTAATAATTGCAACTTCTTGGTTAGTATCCCTGTTGACAGACACAAGGTTTATTGTTTTCGGTATAACAAGTGTCATATACCATTTTTTAAAATTTAATCCATTTTTAATGCAATTTATGATTTATAAATTAAAAAATGGTATATGACACAGGCATACAACACTTGTCTGAACATCATGTAAATAAATATGCTCGAAATTTGTCGTATTGCTTTATTTATTTATTTATTTATTCATTTTTTTTTATTTATTTCAGGTTGTCAAGCATATGGTTTTATTGGTTTTTTCTGTGGTATTGTAAGCATCACGACACTTGCCTTGATGAGTTTTGTCCGGTATATCAGTGTCTGCAAACCTAATCTAAGTAAGTATTTTTCACTATAAATTAACTTATATCGAGACAACACTTGCTATATGTAACGAGATCTGGGTTCGAATCCTGACGGGGGCTTACCAAACTTGAAAATAGAAAGTGACTTCTTTCGCCAAACATTCGGCATTTAGAAATGCATTTAGTTACAGAACCTTAAAACCCATGATCCGTGTCATGCTTGAAGTGGCATGGTGAAGAACTCTCACTAAGCGCACTGCATTGGCCAACTTTTTGTCACTTCACCATAACTGGCAGGGTCTTGATATAAGTGAAAAATTCATTCAACTTATACTTCCTTTAGGTTTACACACAGACAGGCATGTCTTTATGGCAATACAAAGCTAGTGTTTATTGCCATGCAGGGAAAAGCAAAACAAGTACCAGAATACATTAGACTGCTAAAAAAGAAAAAGGTGTAAGCCTCCACTAGCGGACTTAGTAACAATAATGGAGTAGGCGGTCTCAATTTCAGGGCAATTGACGGATCGCCGGCCACGCCCACTATGTTCCGACAAAGGGTCGACGTGCTTGAGTGACACGCAAAAAGAATGAAAACTTGGCCTGAATTGTGCGGTTTAATGACGTCACTGACACTAGAACGTCATCAGTTGCCGTGACGCTGCTTTGGTACCGTGATGGCGGCAAGTGACGGAACATTGTGGGCGTGGCCGGCGATACGTCAATTGTGTTGATGGTTGCCGTAAGATGGGAGATTGATTATCAAAAACACTATATGAACTCATGCACGCCATCAAAATGTTCTTTTGAGGGTATGACAAACTGTGACATTTTAGATAAAAAAGTGTGTTGGCAATTTTTGAAATAAAATAATTATAATTAAAAAAATGTATTTTTCTATTTTTTCAGAATTGACTTTATCAAGATACACAAGTGTCCTAATAATAAGTACTTATTTTTATGGATGTTTGTGGGCTTTCCCGCCAATTATTGGATGGGGAGATTACGGAATAGAGCCACATGGGACATCTTGTACACTAAAATGGACGGGGAACCGGTCGTTTGTGACACTAATGTTGGTCACGTGTATTGCACTTCCGGTTCTGATTATGAATATTTGTTATGGGCTTGTCTGGAACTATTTAAAAAAGAATACGAAAAGTTTAAAGAAATGGTCTACAGGAAAACTAAACTGGAAGAAAAGAGAATGTTATCTTATTAAGGTAAGATTGATAAGTTTTTACAAGTCTCGCCACTCATGTGACCAGCGTGAATTTGCGGTTTTTTTTTTTTTTTTTTTTTTTTTTTTTTTTTTTTTTGAAATATGCGTCAAATGACGTCACGAAATATTTAATATTTACTGTTACGAACAACGTCTCTTTTCTGACTGAGTTATTGGGGCCACTATTTGTGATTGTTTACTCTTGTGACGTCAAATAGCGTTGATTGATTAAAACTAAGCACCTGCAAAAATGTGAAAATTTATTTAAAACACGGGTTATACGTTGTACCCTAAATGTTATTAATGCCTGGCTAACAATCGGATTTGTGCCTATCAAATGATTGAAAAAATAGTTGTCTTTTTTTTAGGTCAGATGGTAACTCTATAACACGGTCACCCCTAAATGCATGTTATTGGCCGATCGATATAACACCTTTGACACACCTTTACGCTTATAAATGTTTTATAACACCTGAAGAAATTCGTGATAAACATGCTTATTTCGAATAAATTGTGATGTTTCTTGACGCAATTTCCATAACTGAAGGGTAAGGTTTTAATTTGTTGAAAAATCGCTAATATATTTGTTTCCGTACCTTAATAAAAAAATCAAAGTTTGGCTTGGTGTTATGTGAAAAACTCTTTTATTTGTTTCCCTCTCTGTGAATTGAAATTGAAGGTTAAGTTAGGGATAGGCAAATCCAGCCAACATTTATCTGTAAGTTTCCATTCCTAAATGAAAAAACAAACGATAGGTTGGGTTTATGTTAAAAAACACTTTTATTTCTTAGTTTCCGTCATTTAATGAAAAATGAATGTTGAGGGTAGGGTTAGGCATATGTGAAAAACACTTTTAGCTATTCATAATGGCCATTTTCAACTGAAGCGAAAAACAACCCCCGTATTCCTACGCATGTTATCTTTTTTTGGTTTCTTTCGTTAAATTACTGACCTTTGGGCATTTTTGGGGGTTTTAATCCAAATAAATTAAATTAGACCACTCGGCCACGGGTCTGATGTCACTCTGATTGTTTTATCATTGTCAATGTGATATGAAGGTTTTATAAAAGGATTTTATGAATAATTTTTGCACAAAACTAACGGATTTTATGGTTTTTTTTAGATTACGTTCACTATGTGTTGTGCCTTCATGGGAACATGGACACCTTATGCCGTGGTCAGCCTCTGGTCAGCATACGGTTCGGACAAGGCCATACCGATACGTGTGACATTGACAGCAGTATTATTGGCAAAGCTTGCAACTGTGATAAACCCACTTGTGTATTTTATGTTGAACAAAAAGTTCAGCCCTTATGTCAGAGAATGTCTACGGATAACATGGCGGACGATACAGTTCAGTTCCACAATGGAGGAACGAGATAGACAGTACAAGGCCAGTGTATCGCCGGATGTGTTGTAACGCGCACACTCATATACAGACAGAGGGAGAGGGAGAACAATGTCATCACATATAAACAATCCCATTTTGCGCACAATCGAACTATCACCACGTGACTATATATTTTGAGATTGTCGTCTGCTTTGCGAATTTTGCATATCCGGCTACCTTTCACAATCAAAATCTAATGTGTATAAGACAAAAGTTATGTGATAATTTGAAACAAGCCAATTTTTGTCTGCATCCAAACTGATGACTTTAATTGGAATACGGTTTTGGAAGTAGTGAAGAATTGTAAAATTGGACGTACCGACATATTGTAAGACAATGTATGTTGGACATACCGATGCATTTTACTTGTTTTAAGAATTGATTGTTCTTTTCAAACAGGAAAAACAACGGAGGAACAAAAATCCGAAAATTTTGTCACATGTTGACTTGTGTTATATATAGTAAAGACGTTTAAGAAGAATAAGAAATACATGTATGTGAAATGAGCGACAGTTTTGTACAGTACAGGCCTGTCAAAAGTTCATCACTTGTCTAACGAATTAGTACAAAATCGGCAGCTAAGATTGGTACCTGGTTCCCTATATCTCGGCAGCTATTATCTAACTCTTTCGACAGCTTTTCTTCCCGAGTTATCTATATCTCGATATATATCTCGGCAGTCGTGTTTCGACTCCTTTTTTGTTTGCTCTGTGTTTAACTTTCGACTGGTCTGTACGGTACAAGTTTCCAAGTACACTACACACCTTTTGAAAATTTACCACGAAACTAACGAAAAAGAGTCAAAACTTGGTTGTCAAGAGACCGATTTATGGATAGCTACAGTACAGACCGGTCGAAAGTTTAACACCGAGCTAATAAAAATGCGACGATACTCGGTTGGAATGATCGACTTTATGCGGATAATGCAACCCAATAGCTGCCAAGTGATAGATACCAGCTGACGAAAATATGTTGAGATAAAGCTTACGAGGGAAAACGAGATGTGCTGCCGATTCAGTGCTAATGTGTTAAACTTCTGACAGGCCTGTACTGTTATTACCGAGAAGTTGCCGAGAGACAGATAGAAATTCCGAAAATTAAAGCTTGTATGTTGTACATGTAATGTGGATCGCCGCTGTACCACGTGATACCTTCTAATGTGTCTGCGAAACGCTTGTTTTCAATGGACATGGAATCACACAATATGACGTTTTCCCGTAAAAACGACGTTATTCCGGGAATTTGTGACGTTGGCGTTTTCGAAAATGTTCCGCACAAACGTTAAGGTATTGATCACGTGGTACAGCGGCGAAACCCATTGAAGATATTTTTATTTCTCTTTATTGTTATTTATTTTACATGTTTATCATTTTAATATTTTTAAGTTTTCGTCATATTTGGTGCATATTTAGTAAACGGAAATAAAATTTCTAATTAAAATATATGGATTGAGTTGCTCAAAGCTTGGTTAATTTAATCAGTTGATAAGTCAAAAATTTGAATTTCGTATAATTTCGGATTTGTTGCGAAATTAATGTTGAAAATATTAAAAGTGAATAAAATTCCATCAAGCTTAACCATATCATTATAAAACAAAAAATTTGATCATTTAAGTTTGATGTTTATTGGTTTTTTTTTTAATTTGTGTTAATCATTGATTAAGCTAATCAAGCTTCAAACAACTAGGTTCAGAGGTTCAAAGGAACCTTGAAAAATTTGTTTCATAATGCAAACATATTATCCTGAAATGAGAGGGGATGGATACGGATGTTTAGCATTTTTTGCATATTATTAATATATTTGGTGCATTTGTAATGCATAAAATAACTGATGGATTGTTATGCTTAAATTGTTGAAATTGTATTTCATCAGTGAAAAATATCTTTGAAAAGTGCAAATGATTTTTTGTGTTTCTCTCAGATTTCGTGCATCAATATTTATGAATCTTAAAGCTCAAATGTTGAAATTTTATTTCATTTGTTAAAAATATCCGTGAAAGTACAAATGAATTTTTGTATTTCTCTCAGATTTCGTGCATCAATATTCATGAATTTATGTTATTATGCTTTTTTTTTATTTTAAGTATTGCGACAAAAACAATAATTAATTCTGTTCCCTAGCAACAACATATTTGACTGAAAAGCATAAAAATGTGATATTTATATTGTTTTAAAAAAGTGGATGTAGTGGAATGTTTTATTTTTAATAGGCGTTAATTTATTTTCATAAATAGCCTTTTTATTTCTTCCTTCTTTTTTTACACACGAATATGTGAAATCTTTAATTTTCGCGGTGTCCCAATTTTCGTTGCTTTCGATAACACCTTGACACACGAATTTACATGTCAACGAAACAGGACAGTCCAACCTGCCTTAAAGGCCACCTCTATATAAAGACCACCTCTATGTAAAGGTCACCTCTATATAAAGGACACCTGCTTATAAAGGCCAGTAGAATTATATCCCAATTGTTCTTTATTCATATTATTTGAACCTGCATATAACGGCCACCTGCCCATAAAGGCCACATTTACTGGTTACCTGAGATGGTCTTTATAGACAGGTTTGACTGTATATATTACAAAATGCCTTAAACAGTTATCACAAATTACGAATTTGCCACCTCAGTAGTATTTTTCTCAGAACCTCGAAAATTGGACCCCACGAAAATAAATGATTTCAAGGTAATTCAGATTTGCTTTTGTTTGGTCTGACAAATCACTTTATTATTAATTTTATTTCAATTTTTTGTTCATGTTGATGTTTTATTATTTATTGTTTGGCAAAATATGGCTTTTATTTAATTTTTAAGTGTCCATTGTAAAAACAGTGATATGATTGGGTCTTCCAATGGTACTGTACAGGAACTGTCGGACATTTACTCCGTCCAAAGTAGAGAGTTTTATAATCAACGGTCTTAGTCTTTTTTTGACTTTTGTTATTGTTTTTTTGTTGTGTTGGTTGTTGTCAAATACATTATTTTCAATTACATTATTATTATTATTTGGTTGTAGTGGTATAACGGTTATGGTGTAAACCTAGTATAATTTTTCAGCAACGGATTCCTATATTCCATCTTCGCGTATTAACATACTAAATACCTTATAAAGCTGTGTTAATTACTTATTTATATTCATTCAATGATCCTTCATTCATCATGACTGACTAGATAACAGCTGCAATCAAACAAGAGTTGATAAAATTTTTGTTCGATATTTTGCGACACAATCTGTTAAAGTCATTTTCAGAAAACATTTTATCTTTTTTTATTTTATAAAACACTATTTAAAGACAATAATTTATTTGCCACTGTAGTGGGGGGGGGGGGGGCTCGAAAATATATAGAACACTTTATTATATAGCAATATATGCTTTGTATAGAAATTAAACGATAAACCAGGAGGTGTTAGCGTGCAATAAATATTGATAGTTGCACGCTAACTTTGTTCCAGTCCAAGGTTTCCCAAATCATTTTTTTTTCATATTGCACGCTTTGTCAAAAAACGCTGTCGTTTATGACGTCATACGATTGCTGTCGTCATCATCGCTGTGTTGATGTCATATTGCACTAGTTCTTATATCGATTTACAAGAACTAGTGTAATATTTATGTATTGTACAAAAAAATGTATTTTAGATGAAATACTTGACGGAAGTTAACGAAGTTTATTTTGCTATATAATACTGATATTGTGAAATATTGTCCCTCGTTGACTCAGAGTTTGCACTCGCAAGCTCGTGCAAATGTCGAGTCAACTCGAGACAATATGTCACAATATCAGTTCAATAACCTTATAATATTGACCTAATTCCTTAAAACATATATAGAGCTGTAAACCAAACAAATGTGACAACTTAAGAAACTTATGGGAATTTAAGTGTTAAAACACCACATAATGCAACCGTACATCAAATAAACGATAAGTTGTTTAATGGGGATAGTGGAATTATATCGTCAAGGGACCAGCTTTTTACAACTTTTAAAATATAATTCCATAAAACACAAAATCCTTGATGTTGTGTAAATAGTCTTATTCATTCGGGTCATTGACAAATAGCATTAATTCGATTCAGCCCTTATTTAATTTCTGATAAAAATGGAACAATTTATTTCATTTCACAACTTAAAGATGCACTATTTTGAGGAAATCCTAAATTTCTTGCATTATTTTTTTTCTCTTAACCTAATTTTTAGAAAGATATGTCAATAAAATGATGATTTATTAAGAAAAAAAATATTATATTGTAGCACACTACTTTGTCTCAAGGGACAGATTTATGTACCTATATTTTTGTTGTTTTTCTAATTTTCGCCCCTTTTGGGGGACATTTCTATAAAAAAATGTTTCAATGTGTTAAGTTTTTCATATTATTATTTTGATTGTTGTAAGGTATGTTTCAAATAGCCCTGCTTCAATTTGCTTCAAAAATTGACACACAGTACAGACCTGTCGAAAGTTTAACACAAAGCCACGTAGGCATGTCATCTCGTTCTCTGGGTAGCTCATGTAGAAAGTATCAAAGCCAAATAAGCATTTCATTTCAGTAGCTATATCTCTATAGACCTGTCGAAAGTTTAACACAAGGCAAAATTAGCATTTCATCTCGTTCTCTGGGTAGCTATATCTCTACAGACCTGTCGAAAGTTTAACACAAGACAAAATAAGCATTTCATTTCAGTAGCTATATCTCTACAGACCTGTCAAAAGTTTAACACAAGATAAAATTAGCATTTCATCTCGTTCCCTCGTTATATTTAGCTGTATCTCGACAGCTGCTAACTATCTTTCGGACAGCTTTTCGGCCAGTAGCTATTCATAAATCGGTCTGTAGCTGTCCATATATCTGCCACTAGGCTGCCAAGCTTCGATACCTCAGTGTTAAACTTTCGATTGATATGTACTAAATACCATTTTAAAATTACATCAGTAAATAACTTAATAATGGTTCCGGTATATTTTTGGATTTATTGAACGACAAAATCGAAACATGGTATATCCACCCGACTTAGGACAGGTGCTACAACTATTTGTTTTAAATAGAAGTGTAATTTAGTTAAGCATATTAAGGTAACATACAAGCAAGAAACAGGAGGCATTATAAGTGGTATCTCAGAACTTTATTTTTAATCATTATAATACATTGCATTGTTCCACAAATTGACGACTACTCGTGTTTCTCCTTTTGTTGTCATGTATGCTAATGATGTCATTATATGTGATATATCAGAACTATACATTGTAGTATTAATTAATCGTTTAATTTGTATAAATTGTTATAATCAGTGAAATTGTTAATGGATATATTTGATAAAAAATTGTTATTAAAAATTAAATAAAATTTCAAAATAATATTATTTTGATTATTATTATTATACCCCCCGCTTAAAAAGTGGGAGGTATATAGTGATAGAGGTGTCCGTCCTTCCGTTACACCTTAGGGTACCTATCTCTTATACACAACTCCTCCTAAACCCTTCAATGGATTTTCATGAAACTTTCACACAATCTTTGTGATATAATGTAGATGTGCACCTCCTATTTAAAAATTTGATCCGATGGATTTTTGGGAGCGGGGGGGGGGGGGGTTATTTTTCGTGAGCTTGTGGCTCACAGTTTTTCTAGTTATTATTATTATCATAAATATTAACTTTTTATTTAAAAAGGGGGGTGTACAAACAACGTTAACACACGATGGTAGAGATTGTTCCTACTACGGTAACTTTATAGAACAAACAAGCTGCTTACAAATTATTTGTTGACACAGGATCATTGCAAGCCTGGGTTATGTACAAAGGTCACCAAAGAATGATTCCCTAAACGCCGAGCTATCCGCCTATAGGAATAAATACGCAAGAAACTAGGTTACACCTTTTTCGAGCCTCTATAGGCGTCATTACTTGAGGCCAAATATAAATAAATCTAGGTGTAAATATATACGTTGCATATGAATAACATTTTTCCTTTCCTTTTTATAATGACATGCCTTATAATATTTGACAAAATGTCTATTCTTGCCTTAATTAGTGCAAGTTTCGTAAGGAAACTTTTTCTTTGAAAATGAAGCAAATGACATTTGATTTGCCACAACTTAAAATGAGTAGGTCTATACATTCAGATTTCAAGTCTATTGGAGGAACCACAGGCTCATGATCTTCAGTCTTGCTCAGCTAGTGACATTTATCACATATGAAACCCACCCCGACTTTTCATTTATAGCATTTTGTCGTGCGAAGATTGCACTTTGAATAGTTTAATGTTTTGGCATTTTATTTACTAGTACGTGTTCATCGTTCAGGAAACACACGGGAAATGACACGTGGCCTGAAACTGGACTGTAATATCGTTGTATGTTATATTTTATACAATGTATTTGTATTAAGCAAATGTATATTGTATATATATATGTTATTTGTTGCAGAAATAAATATTTCAATTCTAACACAAAATAAGATAAAAGAAAGAAATAAAGCCGTAAAATATACATTTTATTAAAAATGAATTAAGATAAAAATAAAATGTCAGTTTGGGTATACGAACCCACAACATAAGACATAATAGTCCCTACATATATCCACTACACCACGTGGGCAATTGATGACAATGAGAGTTTATTAATATCAAGTACGAGTATAGTACAGTATAGTAAGAGGTTATATTGGGGTAACTCTCTAAACAACGATTTTTGCAAAATTCACTGTCAGCGCATATCTCTCCATTAACCATACTTTGCATACCTAACAATAAAATAAGGTAGTTTTTGTATTCAAAATATCTTTAATGGAGAGGCATGCGCTCTATATGTATTTATTAAAAAAACGTGTTGATTTTCACTGACTTACCACATGTTTGTATAGAGTTATACGGAGACAAAGCTAAAAGATTTCATGTGTTAAACATATATTGCAATATTTTACTGAAATTTTTACAAAATAAACTTTTACAAAATGATTGTACCTTTAGGTTTTTTCACTATAAACATGTTTATAATATACTTTTAAATTTTGAATCCTATAGGCGGACAGCTCGGCGTTTTGAGAATCATCCTTTATGCTTTATGGCTGACGTCACGATATTGTTATAAGCGTGATGTGTCTGTATCCAAAATATATATCGATATATTTGACGTCTCATAGTTCCACGTTCCTATCATTCTGCAGGGGCGGATCCAGAATTTTTGAAGGGGGGGGGGGTTTAGAATTATCCAGGATTTTTTTTAAAGGGGGGGGTGAAAATAATATCAATGCTAGGTGCGAGCGCCAAAGGCGCGAGCTTCCAGAGACGAGGAGTCTAGGACAGAGCCCCGATGGGGCCAAGAAAATAATAAGTCAATAGCTTTTTCTCTCCCTTTCTCTCTCTTTTAAATTTTTCAAAGGGGGGTTGCAACCCCGCAACCCCCCTTAAATCCGCCACTGTTCTGATATTTTGCTACAAATGTGGGTGTGAAGTCAGCTAAAAAGGAGGTGTTCATGCTTTTTTAATAAGCTCCTGCTCTCACTTTCCTGGTGGAAGTTTACGTGTTTAACTAAATCTGCTAGCTTTCAAAGTTTCTTTTTTTGGATTGTGATTTGAACATGGAATGGTATGTTCGTTTTATATGACTATCACAGTTGTGAGTAATTGAGTGAAGTGGTATGTATAGATTAATGATTTTTTACACCTCGGTCAAGATTATTTCACTAATATAGAGGCAGTGATCAATTTCGGAATTTGAAGAAAACCAGAGTGCCTGGATTCAGGAAAGGGACTTGGTTAAAGGCGCTTTGATAAAAAAAACCCAAAAAAAGTCCCTTATGTATAATTGAGTCACTTCAAGCTAATTTTACCGATGTAGACTAGAGGCTGTTGATTTTGGACGTCGAGGAAACCAGAGTGCCAGCAAAACTGTAGTGTCTGAAGACAGAAAAGGGATTTCGGTAAGAGGTTCCGTAAGAAAACTCGACCGCCTATGTGTGGTCGAGTAAGTTATTGGTAAAATATTGAAATTATAAACATACCGCCTTCGGTTCTGGGTGTTATAGTGGACTATCCCACGAGGGAAAAATCCGAGACGAAGTCGAGGGTGTTAATTTTTTTTCAGAGTGGGATAATCCACTATAACACCCAGAACCAAAGATGGCATGCTTTTTATCATATTTCATGTCTTTTCAGGTTCACACTGTCTTTCTCTGTGATTGGTTTTTTAATGTCGGCTGTTGCCGTTTCCGGAAATACTAAATGTCGAAATGGAAAAGAACAGAACTTGTTAAATTACGGGCGCACGCGAGGGCGGTAATTTTTTCATTAACAACCGTCGTCAATATTTCCATCCCATCATTAAGGAGGGACGTGGCTTCATTAACATTACCACTTCATTTTATCAGATTAACTCCCCTGTGTTTGACCAATCAGAATCCGAGAAATTTACATAAAATATAATAAAGAGAGTTTAATAAACGTAAACCATAAAAGTGATCCAAAAATCATCTGCGGACTTCTATATATTATCAATGACGTTGGTAAATTATAGGATAGACCGTGACGTTATGTAAAGGTGTCAACGTACTTTTTCTGGTGGAAGTCTCTGTGGTTTAAAATACATTGGCGTACATATAGTATAGGACTATCGAAAGTTTAACACTAAGCTAACAAAATGAGTACGTGGTCTAGCTGTCGAGTGGCTCAGATATGGACAGCTGGTGGCGGAAAAGCTACCGAGAGATAGGCATCAGCTTTCGAGATAAAGCTAACGAGGGGCCGAGATAAAATGCCTATTCGGCACTAAATTGTTAGCTCAGTGTTAAACTTTCGACGGGCATGTACTGTTATTGTAAAATAAAAAAATAGATAACACAACCATTCACGGAAACGGTAAAATGTCTGGGTTTTGTTTTACAGAAAATCGACAGGCTTGTACTGAAACGGCTAAATGCCTATATCGACAGGTCTGTACTGAAACGGCTAAATGCCTATATCGACAGGTCTGTACCGAAACGGCTAAATGCCTATATCGACAGGTCTGTACCGAAACGGCTAAATGCCTATATCGACAGGTCTGTACCGAAACGGCTAAATGCCTATATCGACAGGTCTGTACCGAAACGGCTAAATGCCTATATCGACAGGTCTGTACTGAAACAGCTAAATGCCTATATCGACAGGTCTGTACCGAAACGGCTAAATGCCTATATCGACAGGTCTGTACCGAAACGGCTAAATGCCTATATCGACAGGTCTGTACCGAAACGGCTAAATGCCTATATCGACAGGTCTGTACCGAAACGGCTAAATGCCTATATCGACAGGTCTGTACCGAAACGGCTAAATGCCTATATCGACAGGTCTGTACTGAAACAGCTAAATGCCTATATCGACAGGTCTGTACCGAAACGGCTAAATGCCTATATCGACAGGTCTGTACTGAAACGGCTAAATGCCTATATCGACAGGTCTGTACCGAAACGGCTAAATGCCTATATCGACAGGTCTGTACCGAAACAGCTAAATGCCTATATCGACAGGTCTGTACCGAAACGGCTAAATGCCTATATCGACAGGTCTGTACTGAAACGGCTAAATGCCTATATCGACAGGCCTGTACTGAAACGGCTAAATGCCTATATCGACAGGCCTGTACTGTAATTGTAAAATAAAAAATGGATAACACAACCATTCACGGAAACGACTTTATGTCTATTTTGTTTAAACAGACAATAAATCTTAATCTCTGGTAGTTACATTAAATGATCTTAATTCACTTTAAGTGAGATTTATCAGGGCCGTTAACCCTGTGATGGTAGTTACTTTATAAATCAAATATACGCGAATCCCTTAATGATTGAAATTAAAGTGGCTATGGTGTTAAAACACATAAAATACATGTACATCAATTGTCGAAAAAAAAAAAAAAAAACGACAGAGGACATTAACACCAAACAGTCTTGAAGTACAGATTGAATTCAATGCTATTTTTAACTGCAGTTATGATTTTTTGTATCGTTTTTCTCAATTTACATATTATACCAGTGTTAATTTTACAACCGTTTCGGAATGCAATTCCTCACCAGTAGGACAAAATTTGTGAAACTGAAAATTTTATCAAGGGGTTGAAAAATATCCAAAGGACCAAAATATATTTAAACCAAATTAAGCTCAGGAAATACTTTGCATGAGGGAATATACATGTAGCTTAGTTTTTGAGGATTTTCAGATTTTAACTAGTAACAAATTTAGACAGTAGTATATTTCTGACAATGCAAAAGTATTAACCTACTGAGTTTATGCTATCTTTGATAGCTTAACCCACAATCAGAGATGCGAAGGGAGGTCAAAAAGTTCATAGAACGGGGTATATATTGCCGCAACAAACCATACATTTTATTATTATTTTTCAATATAGTCTCCATTTACCCCAATGCACTTAGCCCACTTTTCTTTCAGACTGTCATTATCTTTGAAATAGAAGTCTGGTTTGGTCCTGAAACCATGCCTCTGTGGCAGATTTAGGTCCATCACCATCAGGAAATCTGATTCCCTGTTAATATGATTTCAAATTTCTAAATAAGAAATAATCACTGGGTGCCAAATCGAGACTGTAGGGTAGGTGATTAAGTTGTTCGAACTTGCTTTCACGTATCGCTGCTTGTGCAATCCTTGACTTGTGCACAGTTGCATTGTCGTGAAAAAGCAAAACCCTTCGGGTCAACTTTCCCATCCTTTTTAATTTAATAGCAGCTTTCAGCTGCTTCATTAGATCAGCATAGGAAGCCCCAGTGATAGAGATTTCAGCAGGTTTGTAATTGATTAACAAAACAACCTTAGAATCCCAAAACACAGTGGTCATGACTTTGCCAGCTGATGGTTGGGTTTTGAATTTTTTTGGTGGGGGTGAGCCAGAGTGCTTCCATTGCATGGATTCTTTTTTGGTTTCTGGATCCCAATGATGAATCCTTGTTTCATCACAAGTTACTAAACATAAATAGAAGCTCTCCGGGTTATCATTATAAATGCCAAGAAGCTCCCGACTTGACTGGAGTCTTTGGAAGCGACCCTGCAAATTAAGGTTTCTGGGGACCCATCTTGCGGATACTTTTGACATCCCAAGATGCTCGTGGATAACCGTGTATACACTTCCATGTGAAATGTCACACTCCCTAGCGATGTCATCAATCCTAATTCGACGATCATTCATGATGAGGGTCTCCACAGACGTGACAATTTCTTTTGTGATGGCATGAGCTGGCCGACCTGACCAATGGTCATCCTTCAGTGAGGTGCGTCCACGTTTAAATTCAGCTGACCATTTTGCCATTGTGGAATAGGCAGGACCACTGTCACCATACACCTCGGCTATTCGCCGGTGAATTTCTTTGGCATTTGATCCCTCTACTGTGAGGAGCTTTATTACTGCCCTAAACTCAACATTTTGATTTTCCATCATTGCTTGATGGTCACCAACTTTGAATGCTTTTGAGAATTACACAAATAAGTTGTGACAAATAAACCTGATATGTTTAAAATGGCGGAATGTTGTGTTGTCTAAATAAATCAAGAAAATGTGTGTTACGCTTGGCTGAATACGCTGTTCTATGAACTTTTTGACCTCCCCTCGTACACTGGAGTCTGGTGGATAACTTTTGATTTACGTAATCTACCAGGTATACTTCCTGTTAGTTAGGAAAACACCACGGGTGTGATATGATGTTTTTAAAACTGCCTTTTCTAATCGTCGCTCCAGTCACTGCTCTCGGTTTGGAACTGAAAAATACACTGACCGTCTACATATCGGAGCTATGGTATTTTACATAGATTATGTAATGAGAATGTATCATGGAAATGGTTCAAATCCAAAATTGTTCTATGTATTGAAGGCAGACTACCGGTAGATTTATTTTATGATATATGGACATGCATCAATGTTGTCTTCTAGTCCTTGCAACGGCTTTCATCAGACATGTTTGCGTAGGAATTCATACTCATACTAGCTGTGCATTTATAAGGAATATATTTTTTATTGCTCATTCGTAGGTAAACCTACCTCGTCAATAGGTTTGAATGATTTACTAGTTCTTTGCCAATGTAGTGTTAGTTCACAAGTAATGCTTCTCTTATTTGTGTTTTTCATCTATCGTTTACATTCTTAAAGAGTTTGATCAAGTATTTCAAACAGTGAATGAAGGTATTTACAACCAGTTTCTTGTATAAAGTTTATCGCTTGAAGTGATGTATAACCATACGATCTCTCATTGAAAAGTCAGCTGTTATCCATCTGCAAGCCAAGTTTTGACATCAAGTCATTTTAGAACCCCTGTTACGTGATGTTATGTAATAAATACCAAGTAATGTTATACCCACCATGTAGTGTAATACTTGTTTTTGTGTAATATAAAAACAACTTGTTATGTAATGAAAACGACTTGTAATGTAATAAAACAAAGTTTTGCGTTATGTTATACAATTTTCGTGTAATGTAAAAATGAAATTGGTCGAATTAAGGGTTGACGTAAAATGAAAATGGAAAGGTCTGTAATGCTGTAATGCCTTTATTCTTTGTGTTAAGTGAAGTCTGGTATGACTGGGGTACTCTGTTTAAACAATATTTTTTATTCACAAATACAGTGGTACAATAACATGCATATACATAATAAAAAGATTCGAGAACAAGGCCAAGGTCTTATGTAAACTCATCTCCACAGTTTTTGCTTAAAATACATAAATTTATAAGATCAGGAAAGCAAGTTGAAGAATTAAAAATTGCAAAATTGCATTAAGTATTATATTTTTAAAAAGTAGATGATATGAGAGAGAGAGAGAGAGAGAGAGAGAGAGAGAGTCTGACAAAATCTTTTTGGATGACAATATATATTTTTTAACAACATCGAAAACATGGATTTTTTCATCAACAGTAAGGTTTACAACATTATAGGGTAGAGAAAAAATGGTTTGTCATCACAGTATTGTTGATAAGTTTGACGTCTCTGTGTCCAGGATTGCCCTGGATATATTTGACGTCCCATAGTTCCATGTTCCTTTCACAAACTTTTGATTACACACGTGGCAGGTGTAGCTAGCTAAACAGGAGATGCTTACTCTTCCGGAGCACCCGGCCTCACTTCCCTGGAAGAAGTTCACGTGTCTAACCTAACTTGTCAGTTCCAAAGTGTTTACTTTGCTTCTGGATTGTGATTCGGACATGGATTAGTATGTTTTTATTGTTGACATTATTGTCTATAAAGTGGGCATTGTAAGAAGAAATGTTCAGGAGATAAAATATGACCACATCTACAGGAAGAGCTGTCAATTATATCTTTAGTAAATATGTGTGCATTGAGGGGGCCCTGCCAGTCGATGTTATTAAAATGCAGATAATATTAAGTGACAACAACCTCCAACTGCGATCAGAAATAGTCTACACCTATCTTAAACCATTGGCAGAGTCGGCTTCACGGTCAACCTTAAGGTCAGTGGATGGAACTGTGACATTCGTCGGCCCTTAGTTTGCCCAATTTTATTTTTAAATTACACGAAAATTTTATTACATGACGCGGAACCTGATTTTATTACATTTATCGTCGTGTTTTATTGCATAACAAGGTATTATTATGGTACATTACACGAAAGAAATTATTACACTACAAGGTGGGCATTACATTACTTTGTATTTATTACATAACATGGCGTAACAAGCCACACTCCCCTATTCTTTAATTCTAGTCATTAACTTAATGTAGAACATGGTGTCCGATTAATTCACTTTCTGAAGAATGTGAAGAAACGGGTCTTACAAATTTTAACAAGGTTGTGACCATCAAATAGGGCACATTGTTGTCTGTTAATAAATGAATCTCTTATCCACACCTAATACCAAAAAATGTAGTTTGTATTATAACTTCTTTGTTGCTTTATACGTCATCTTTCAATAAATGTACACAGGGCATGTTTCCCGAAGTTTATGCTATAAAATATATAACACCCTTCTTGAATATCTGATAATGTATCGTTAAAAAGTGAATTGTAATGACTTATGATGGGATATTGCAGTTAGCTGGCTTTCTATTTTGATTACGAAGGTATATATATATTTACTGGATTAGATAGTAACAGCATCACATTATAATTTGCATGTCACATTTAAGATAACTTTTGGAGGATCATTAAAATTTATTTCCGTGTTACAGCTGCAGTGTCAGTAAAAAGGATGTCAAATGACGTGATGTCTTTTTGAAGAAAATCAATAGCATAAAAAATTCTTGAACATATTGTTACATGTTGTTCGTAGGAATAGTAGACAATTATTGTAAAGATGATGAATACAGGAAAAAGCACGTTGTTGTACAAACTCCTGATTTATAGTATTAGGGATTCATTTACCAACAGATATCATTGAAGCATTGTCTTAGGCATGTTCTTGACAGAATTTATCATAAATACAATTCTTACATTTTTAGTATCTTTCTGTCAATGCGCCCCATAATCTTCACAATTAAACATCAAGAATATTCACCTCAAAGCATCTTCTATTTACATAAATTATACGAATACCATGTCTTTTATGAAGACTAATTAAGAGTTAAAAGGCATGGGGAGATTTTAGAAAAACTCGCCATTACACCTTGATCAGCACGTGAACAACAATTAGCTTTCTATTTGAGAAATTGTATCAATGCTAAAAGAAACTGACCCTTAGTTCCTATATATAGGTGTCTTACCTTCGGTAAAAATGTTAAAAATATATTATCGACATCAAAGTGTGAAATAGTTCTGAAATAAATCCTTAGAGATAATGATTAGCAGAACTAGTCAGAGTCAACTTCTGTATAGGACGCAAATAAGAATAGTCGAGTTGACACTCCCATATGTCCAATACTTGAACCTAGAAATGTCTTTTCCTATGAAGTTTTTTTGCTGTTTTGTATTACTTAGGGTCCCTAGAGTAAAATAAGGTTAGTTGCCCTGCAGGCAACATTGGGCAAATTGCATAATTTGCATATATCCAAGATGGCTGCCTGACGCCATATTGAAAATCTATCTTTCGTAGGAATTGTTCAACAATAGCTTGTAATATGCCGTTTTATATGTTTTGAGGGATGAGAAACTCGGTTTTATTGTTGTTTTCAACATTTTGTGCAATCTAAAGGTATATTTAACAATTTTGACCAGACAAATGAATCAGTAACCGGGTTGGTATTATTAAATGCAACTCAGTATATCACATTCGATGCTGCATAACTTAATCATTCATTTTGATACATCTTGAATTAAAGGTCACCAATGAAGCTTAAACAATTCCTTTTAACAACAAATTTAAAATATGATCTTAGTGATTACAGCTTTACTAAATCTAACAAATAGGCTAGTTCCACTTTGCCTAGGTTTCTTTTAAGCGTGTATCAAACGGAAAAGTTTTCACAGCCTCATTATTGCCATCACAGTTAATTCAGTCACATATTACCATGAATACCAAACTACATTCCAACTTTTTATCAAACTTAATCATAAGTTTAGCAGCAGTGAATTGATTCGAATTTTACATGAACATCGATATATGACGTCTTATGATGAAATATTATCGTTTCGGAAATCTGCAGTGAAATTTGCTCCGATAATGCAGCAACCTTCCACAAATTGATGGGTTTGAGTAGCACTAATATTTTTTGTTAAATTTTTTGTTTTATATTAGTTTTGATATTTTGATCTAATATTTCAACTCCAAATGAACGCTATGAGACACGCGTTATGTCTACAGACTGCCAGGTCAACCAATCTAGTTAGTACAAGTAAAAAGGTAATACAGTCTAGATTTGGCTGACAAACGGTGTCTCATCTTATCCATGTTACCATTAAGCAACATCTCAACATCTAGATTCGACAGTGCTGTTTCACTTATAAATTATACTGGACTGCAGAAAGTAATATCCCTGCACTGCCTATCACCAAAAACTATTTGTAACCTGATAAAACACACCAAACAAATGAGTTTGTTGGATGTTGGACATGTGCAATATATTCGTTATCTTACTCAGTATGAGTGTCCTGTCGAAGATATGGCAGATCTTTTATGTCAAAACTATGGTGTTTATGAGGATGCTCTCGCAGCTGACCAGTTTGGATAAAAACTTTCAAATTCAAAAAATGGAACTTTGAAATCTAGACTCGTTAGCCTGGTCCTTTTAGTGGGTAGATTGGGCGTCAGAATAAATTCAGAGTACGTCTATGATCGATTTGAATGAAGATACGAACCTTAACTCACAGAAGAGTTCAATCATCGGTGTTCCTTAGATACATGTGACCAAAATCTATTGCTAATACAAATTCCCTCTAAATAAAAACAGGTCATAAGCCAATCGCTTGCCAAATTGCTTCTAATGTGTCATTGTGGTAGATTCAGTTGTAATTTACGTGTAGATGGAATACGAGTACTAGAATATTCAGTCTACTTGATGGATTATATAATGCCACCACTAGCAGCTCTATAAAGGCAATAAGTTTCACTGTGACGCGATCAAGATGCAAAGACAAAGCCGGTCATTGATCTTTTGTTACCATTAAATAACAGCAAGGGTAGTTTGAGCTGACTTTCTGCTTGCATTTGAAATGGGTTATGTTCTTTTTTTCACTTGTGGATGAAAATGGTTGTCATTGAAAAGGTATGAAGTCAGCTCTAGTCAAACAGCTTTGTGTAGTTTGTTCACCACATCGCGTGATCACATGACAATAACCCATCTGATTTCATAGCATCAATTCAAAAAGGTCATATTGGTATCCAGACATTTCAAAGAAAATCTTGGTTTTCGACAAATAGCATGTCATATCTGCTAAGGTCCATCACAGGAAGCAACACAGGGAAATGTATGCAATTGTGGATTCGGCCATGATGAATCCGGCATAACTATGTATCGCATGTTCTCCAGGCTGCACAAACATGCCATGATATTATTTGTGTGCTGATGGACGAGACACAGATGTCTTTGTTTTTCCAGTGTATTGGGTGTATAAGCATGAATACAATGCGATGACGATGTACAGATTAAGTGATTAGATAGAACAGTTTTGAACATCTATGCAAATTGCAATAATCTTGGTTCGAGATGTCTTGAACTGCTAGGCATGCTCTAAGTGCCATGGTCTTGGTTTGGTATGTCTTGAACTGATAGACATGCATGCTTTAAGTGCCATGGTTTTGGTTTGAGATGTCTTGAACTGCCAGGCATGCATGATCTAAGTTCCATGGTCTTGGTTGTAGATGTCTTGAACTGCCAGGCATGCAAGATCTAAGTTCCATGATCTTGGTTTGAGATGTCTTGAACTGGTAGACATGCATGCTCTATTTGTCATGGTTTTGGTTTTAAATGTCTTGAACTCGTAGACATGCATGATCTAAGTTGTTCCATTTTCTTCGTTTGAGATGTCTTGAACTGCCAGGCATGAATGCTCTTAGGGACTTGCTCTTCGTTCTAGATGTCTTGAGCTGCTAGGCATACATGCTCTTAGTGGTTGTGATACACCATGCTATCTCTTAGGAAAAGGAAACCTATCAGCATTACAAACTCTTCTTCTCCTCATTTAGTGCATTTAGTTGGTTAGATCTGAACTATTCTTTGTTGTTCTGTGTGACCAGCCTACAGGAAAAACTGTGACGTTTCCTCGCTACATTCTCCCCATAAAGAACATCAAATTCTAATAGTTATGACTTTGTTTCCAACATCATGTTCTGTTGTCTCAAATTAAGTAAATGCTGTGGAAGGGGACCGGCAGTAAAGATCCTCCTTAAGAGTATAAGGTGATAGCAGACTTCGGATTGAAATTCAAAGATCAATTCATATTATCTGTTAGCGCTTAAGGAGACCTGTGCCACCAAAACTTCTTTATGTCATGTTATGTCAGTGTAAGGCTCAAAATCATAAGTGCAATACACAAGGATATGTTTGCCTTAAAGATGCCCTGTACATAACTTTGTAACTGTTCTAGAGATAGGGGTGTTACAAGTTTTACACTAAATTAGGTTACCCATTGTTATCCCAGGATAAATACTTATTTGACACATATGATCGGTTATTGTTTAAATGATGGTATTAAATGTAAATTTAATGCCAGAATTGATATCCCCGTGCCTAAATACCCCTACAAAGATATATTATAACCTATTGTAGATTTGCTTTTGTACAGAATCAGTATTTCAAATGGCGTCAGTCGGCCATCTTGAATCTATAGCTTATTGTGCGAGTTAGGTGTATCGTATGTAAATATTAACACCAGAAATGGGTTTCTCATACCTAAAAACATCTAAAAAGATATATTACAAGCTATTGGAAGATATTTTATATCGCAGTATGTACTTCAATTCGGCGTTTGGCGGCCATTTTGGATTTTTGTATATTGTGCAAGTTGCCCAAAGTTGCCCAAGGGGCAACTAAGTTGAATTTGTTCTAGGACCCATGAGGAAAACAAAACATCAAAAAAACTTCATAGGAATGAACATTTCTAGGTTCATAAAATGCCTACTCGACTAGAACACGAATTGTGAAGAAACATTTCACTTGCATAGAACTATGGGGAATCTTTCAAAAGTAGCAATTAGGGCTTAGAACAACTTCCATCAAAGAACCGCTGAACAAACTGCCAGCTGTCCAAAGCGAAATAAGGTGCAGTTACCCAAGGATTAGTCTTAAAAGAATGGTTTAACAACTTCATATCACCCCTGTAGTGTTGTTATCTTAAAACTAATCGGTAACATTAAACTACATTCTATATTTGGAATATTCGTGATCGAACGTAAGTTTGACAACTTTCGTTCGAGCTGAAGAAAAGAATCTAAATTTTAATATAGTGATATAAGAAAAATTGCCCCCTTAAACAACTGTGGTAAACTACTGCGGTAGCTCAGTTGGTAAAGTGCTCCCTCCGTGAGAGGTTGTTCGTTCGATCCCCGACCGGGTCTGACCCAAGGCTTGCAAGTGGGTAGCGAGTGTTCGCCAATCTCTCGGCATTACGAAATAAAAGTTGCGGTTCTTTCTGATGGGAACTTAAAATAAACGAGGTCCCGTGTCAGGTTTGCATTGCACGCAAAGGAACCCTGCAGTATAATGCCATTAGCGCAACGCACAGACAAAATTTCTTCAACTTTGCTTATATAATCGTTGACCTGTCTAGAAATGGCGTTTATAGTGCTTTATTTTCCATTGCCGTGTTAAGCAAACTGAATAATGCTCGCAGTTTGCTTTGCACGGCAATGGAAGTTATAGCAATATAAACGCCATTTCTAGACTGTTCAATGGTTAAAGAAGAGTTAATTCTCTTATACATATTTTAGAATCCAAAAACATAACAATTGTCATTGTCTAAAATTATAATTTTTTTGGTTGTTATCTAGTAGGCCAAGTTATTTCACATTAAAATATCTACAATATGACTGTATCTCTCTTCGCTGAAACATGCAGAAGCAATTGTATTGCAATTCCCTTGAAAGACAATTGGGGTTATGACTCTTGATGTGTACCAATCTTCCCGCAATATGACGTCATTTCCCTCACAGGGTGACACGTGGTCATGTGAGATACACGGATCTCGCATGGCAAAAACCCCCTATCTAACATCAGCAGGTATGGAAGAAATTGTGCCAAGTGTTGAAACAAATATGGGTACAAAATATTTATTAAAAGAATGAATTGTGGTATTGCAATGGGTAATGCAAGATAGTGTATTCAATTGCAATGCTTTGTACGTCGATGAAAGTTATAGCACTATAAACGCCATTTCTAGACAGTTCAATGGTTAATTTAATCCTGTCTAGCGTTATATACTACTATTCAATTATCCCGATATTTGTTCGTCTTTTCTTTTCTAGTTTCTCAGTTTTTTGCCTTTTCAGAATTGTTAATTCTATAATATCATGTTTATTTACCATACCTCATGTTTTGTAATGGCTATTTCAGGTTTATTAACCCTTAATATCAGTATTACGCAAGACAATGTTATCTTATGCCCTGCACCTGCTCTGTTTCCAAGACGATTCATTATTGTCCAGTCATTGTTTTTCGGGTTATTAAACCTTATACGCTTACATTTACTAAATATAAGTCAAACACAGACATACCTATCCATATCCAAATAACAATCCCAAGAACCAAAAAAAAGAAAATATAAGCAAATTAAGGAAAACACGCAAATCCCATAAGAAAACTGAGACCGGATGCTACAGATTGGTAAGCAGCTCCTTTCTATGTAGCTACATCCGGTAATCGTGGAAAAAATAAATGGAAAGAAACATGAAACCAACAAACGATATATATATATATATATATATATATATATATATATATATATATATATATATATATATATATGCAGAAACATTTGAATATAGAGACATCAGGCCAACAAAATTTTGATGGCGACTATAATTGTTAGGGCTCTGTTAATTAAAGAAATTTTGTATTAAGCACCAAAGAGCTGCATATCTGAATTTGAACGATAATTGTAGAACATGACAAGAGTTAAAAAACAAAACATCAATTTCATCCTGATAAATCTGACAATTTTTGACTATCAAAAAACCGACATTTTATATTTAACAAAATGGATTGACACATATTTTAAATGCACACATAAATTTTCAATTTTTTAAATTCTGAGAAAATTCATATTCAAAACTCGAAGAATTGTTTTTGTAAGCATGTGAAATTTTAAGGCTATATTTAGTAAAAAATCACAAACACCCACTTATTTTTTCCGACTGTAAAGGGATCGAACATCAACCGGCCAATAGGTGTCTAGCTTGTCATCACCTTTCAAACTTGTCATTGCCACGTAATTGATGTAATTGATGTTTTGACATTTTGTTGATTTTAGTAGGCTGTTAGTCGTATTTTTGGACTTCGGGTTCGCTTTAGACATTTCCGTCTCTTCTTTCTCCTTTAACAAACATGAAAATGCAAAAACTTAAATGACTTGCAATAGCAAAATCTAATACAAAAATACAAGAACAAAAAGAAAAATGATTACGGAGAACATAAGTAAGAACAGTCTACAGTCCAACCTGCCTTAAAGGCCACCTCGATATAAGGGTCACCTGCTTATGAAGAAGGCCAGTACATTTAAATCCCAGTTGTTCTTTCTTCATATTATTTGAACCTGTATATAAAGGTCATCTGCCAATATAGACCACATAACTGTTTCCCTTGGGTGGCCTTTTTATACAGGTTTGACGGTATAAGCAAGAATGATAAAAACTACCGACATTTGCTCATGCTCAGGGAGACCATAAAACACATTCTCACTGTACAAGCTTACGCGAACTTGTTCATAGATTAAGTCATTGAGATTATTAAAGAAATTCTCGTCGCAAACAGCTTAAACATTGCTGATGCGAGGTTAAGCAACCTTAAAAAAAAAACAAAAAAAAACGAACATACCAGTCCAGGTTCAAATCATAATAAAAACAAAGTAAAATTTGGAAAATATCTATCTATCTATCTATCTATCTATCTATCTATCTATCTATCTATCTATCTATCTATCTATCTATCTCTATCTATCTATCTATCTATCTATCTATCTATCTATCTATCTATCTATCTATCTATCTATCTATCTATCTATCTATCTATCTATCTATCTATCTATCTATCTATCTATCTATCTATCTATCTATCTATCTATCTATCTATCTATCTATCTATCTATCTATCTATCTATCTATCTATCTATCTATCTATCTATCTATCTATCTCAGTTGCTCAATCTATCTTTCTTAAAAATCAAACCAGTTGCTCAATTAAGCTGAAGACATTTTGCTTTTGTGGTTTGAATTCAATTAATATTGCGGAAGGCAATTATACTTGTAATAGTGTCGCTGGAGAGAAGATCGTTGTGGTAATCCATTTTAGGACTGAATTTCTGAGTATTGAATTTTAAAGTAACAACATATTGGCGACAGAATAAATTGCAATTTGTGTCGCCAGGGATATTGAATGTGTTGCTATACACAAAAGTCTCTGAAACCTTTCAGAAAATTCTATTACTATATCTAGCTATTTTTTAAAGTTACAATGTTTTGTATTAATGGTAATTTTAAATCGATACAATAACTAGTTTTTACACATTAACGTGAACATATTGTATCAATCAAAACAAACATATTGATCCATGTCCAAATCGCAATCCAAAAGTAAAGTAAAAACTTTGAAACTGACAAGTTAGGTTAAACACATGTTCCACCAGGGAAGTGAGGCTGGGTGCTCCGGAATGTATTTGATACATTTATTACACATATTACACAACCTGTTGTAATTTTACACTACTACAGTGCCCTTTAGGATTAAACTTTAAGAACGCACATGTGAATGTGCAGTAAATGTTTTAATATACACCCAAAATGAATTAGACTGGACAAAAAGAAAAGAAGAAGTTCTCATAAAGCATCAATGAAATAATTTATGGATCCCCGGCCACGCCTACAATGGTCCGACAAAGGTCCGGCATGATTCAAAACTCGGTCTGAATTGTGCCTTTCAATGACGTCACTGACACTAGTACGTCATTAGTTGCCGTGACGCTGCTTTGGTACCGTGATGGCGGCTAGTGTCAGAACATAAAAGGCGTGGCCGGTGATACGCCAATTATGGATCAATTCAAGACCAAATGTAGATACATGGTCAGAATAAAAAAAAAGAGCTGAGCTATTGGGGTCTTCCAGTATGAAAGATGCTAAGGCTCAACTAAACAAATCAATTACATTGTATACTTAATATATTTAATGTAGTCGTAAAAGTTATAAGGAATTAATATCAAATTACTTCACAATCGATAAAAGTATACGTTTTTATTTTAAGGTGTTAGTATTGTCAAAGAGATATAATAAAATAATCAAGTTTGACATCTCAAGGCTATTACAACTTTGAATACGCTTTTGTTTTTGATGGAATCACAACTATTAACCACGTGAAATGTTTGCACGTGGTTGTTAATAATTTTGTTTTATTACTATTGGCTTGAGCTTGTTTCATTATAAATATGAAGTATAAAAAACAAACACAACAAACTGTATCCAAATCACAATCTGAAAGAAAAGCAAAACACTGAAAATTGGCAAAATACGTTAAATTTCCCTCATGCAAAGTATATCCTTAGCTTAATTTGGTAAAATATATTTTGGTCCATGGGAATTTTTCAGCATCTTGAAAAATTTTGGTTTCATAATTTTGGTCCAAGCGCTACTGATGATGAATAATATTCCGAAATGGTCGTCTAGTGCTGTAAAATTAAAACTGGTATAATATGTAATGTAGGGCAACATTGTCATACTAGTATTTTCTGGTTACTGCAACACCATTAAAACTGGTATACTAGTAATATGTAAGTTAAACACGTCAACTTCAACAAGGAAAGTTAGAAATCGTGATAAACTTGTATTTTGCAATATTGTATCTGTTTTATAACTTGTGTTATAAAATTTGTAGTAGAATTTAGACAATAAAAGCTTTTTTCATTGATCTAAGGTGTGTTTTACGTATCACAATACCGGACCGCATCCGGTCTCATACAGAACCCCAATCGGCTAAGTTTGTCTGATATTAGTGAAATGAGTTGAAGTCCTTATATTTTTCATTTAAACTTCTAAAAAATATTTGGATTTCCACTATTTCTTCGGAGCACTACTGATGTGGATTTTTTTTAGTTTTAGTGCTGCAACATAAAAACAAGTTTAGTAATAATTTATTCTTTGCGTTCTTAGTTACTATGTCTATTGTAAAAAATGGTTATTCATCAACAAATTCCATAATGGCAGAATAAATATGAAATAGAAAACATAAAAATTAATAATCGGTTTATTGCTTTTAGGTATTTGAATTGCAACCATATACTTTCAATTTAAAGTGATAACGTCCAGTATATTAGATGTTAAATAGTTCTGTCTACGACTGAAACAAATCATCGCATGATTGTTGATGAGAATGATGCCTTTGCATCCAAAATTATCCTGGATGAATTCGACGTCCAAAAATTCTATGTTCTATTCATTTTTATTTACAATTACCCATTTTCCGAGTGCAGCGAGCTAATTAGAAGGTGCTTACTTTTTCGAAACACCCGCTCAAACTTCTCTTTTGACTTAATTTACCAGTTTTGAAAGTTTTTACTATGCATGGTATTGTAATTTTGGAAACGGATAGGTGTGTTTGTTTTTGGTCTGTTATATACTAAGTTACCCCATGTTTTGTAAAGAAAAGCTGTTCACGAATTTCATGACGTCAATTGAAATTTTAATCAGAATACATAAAAATAAATAATGGGGTTTTTGTCTTTTAAACTCTTATATTTTCAATAAAGAAATATTCAATATATTCTATTTAAATGTCGTTTTCTATTACAGAAAATTGTTATATATTGCTTATAATTTGTTATCAAATACGCGCTTTTTAGTTGCAAATTTTCTTCTATTATGTATACAAACATACAGCTAGCAGTAAAAAACTAAAATATCAACCAATGTTTAAATCACAATCCTTATTTAGTTTGTACTGCATGATAAGATGCCACTGGCTTATAGTAACCTTGAACAGAATTCCACCAGCACCAGCAGAGATACAGATTTAGTAGTTCGTTTATGGTATCTATATGAACAAATTAATTGCATTTGTGTTGATAAAAATAATCTTACTTAGAATAATTGAAACCATAATAATATACAACTGGGCTAATGGTATCCTCAGGGAAAATTCCACCGGCAGAGACACAGACCTAATAGTAAAATTGAAAAAGAAACATATCAATCCTGATGCAAATCACAATTCTCAAATCTCTAACACAGAGAATCAATTTATTGTCATCCAGAAATGTTTACACTAGTTTTTTTCTGTCAAAAAATGTTCCTTTGATTTATGTAATTGCATTTAATATACTGAAGATTATATTTGTGCTCGTTGTTGTATTATTTTTAAAAAGATAGTTGTTAATCAATTCATAAACGAAGACAATAAAAAACAAACATACAAATCCATGTCTCAATCACACAAAAGCAAAGCAAAACATTTCAAACTGATAAATGAAGATAAACACATAAACATCTGTCAGGTAGGTTAGGCCAGGTGCTCCGGAAGGGTAAGCACCTCCTGTTAAGCTAGCTACATCTGTCACGCGTGTAATTGAGTGAAAGGAACATAAAACTATAGGACGTGAAATATATCCAGTGCAATCCTGGACACAGAGACATCATATTTATCAACAATACTGTGATGACAGCCATAAAACTTTTTGAGGGCCCTGAAAACCATAGGCTTGCAATATTCCTTGTTAAACAATTTATTTGTAATCAGCTTGCTTCGTGGAATAAAATTGATTTTTGATTTTTAAAAAGGTAACATGGAATATTGTTTTTTTTCTATAAATATATATATATTGTACAACGAAGTAGGCTGCTTGCAAATAAATTGTTGACTCAGGGATATTGCAAGCCTAGGCTTATCAAGGCCCTCAACAAGTTTTATGGCCGTCATCACAGTATTGTTGATAAGTTTGATGTCTCTGTGTCCAGGATTGCCTTGGATATATTTGACGTCTCATAGTTCCATGTTCCTTTCACACAATTTTGATTACACACGTGACGGGTGTAGCTAGCTAAACAGGAGGTGCTTACCCTTCCGAAGCACCCGGCCTCACTTCCCTGGTGGAAGTTCACGTGTCTAACCTAACTTGTCAGTTCCAAAGTTTTTACTTTGCTTCTGGATTGTGATTCGGAAATGGATTAGTATGTTTGTTTTTGATATATATCGTATTATCAGTTATTTTAGATTTATTCCATAAAATATAAGAAATTGTACGTATGTATTCAAGGTAATCAACTTTTCTATGGCTAGCTGCATCTCTGATGTGCGCAATCAAGATTAACATTAACAAGCAACAACAAACCCCCCCGCAAAAAAAGGCAAGAAAAAAGAAAAACACATATTAGCAGTACTGACGATCACAATTCCTACTTTTGATACGCTATCATTATACGCTACTGTAGACCCTGTTTCCTCTACGCGGCGGTTATATTATGTAGACAAGAGGCTGGTGAACAGAGCAATATGTCTGATTATTTCCCTGGTGTAATATCACATGTTTAACTTTGTCAATTTTCAACGTTTTTACTTTGTTTTTAAGGAATAGTTTGGGCATGGACTAATATACCTGTGTTTGATTTGACAGGTTCTTTGCTTGTATCACAGAAGTGAACAGTCATCTGGTACACAGCTACTAAAACAAATTACAGTTAAACCTCGATTCATCACCACCATTTGTTTTAAAGGGATTTGGCGATAAATTGGGGCAGGTGGATAAAGAAAAACATAATCAAAATGAATTTTGGAACTGCAAAATGGTATGGCGATAAGCGAGGTGGCAGAGTTATCGAGGGGCATTATAACGAGGTTTTACCGTATTCACTTGTCATTGTTTACAAAAACGATAAACCAAGATGCAAATATTTAGTGATGAACTTGGATTGCGGTTATTTTGCTAAGCATCATTCGAATTTCACACAAAAATATAATGAAGGTTATTGATAGCTATTTTTGATATGTTTGTTTTTAATATATAATGACATATATGTTTATTTAAAAATAATATTTTAAGGAAATCTGCCTTATTTCAGATAATGTCAAGGTTTCAATTATTCTTAGAAAGGTTATTATCATCAATACAAAGACAATTAATTTGCTCTTGTAGATACCATAAACGAAGCTCGCTGAAATTAAAAAGATTGTCTGACGCTCCAAGGGTTTGTTTGATATAACATCCAGACGGTTCGAGTAATTTGTTTTAATATTATGGCAGTTCAAAATATATCGGTAAGTAATGTTCTTTCATTAAACTTGTACTGTTATTTTTCTACAGGATTTGCAAGACGATTTGAAATATTGTTATATGTTTTGGAAGAGCCGAATTCCGAATATCTTACAGTAAATAGGTTTAATTGCTTATTATAATCCTGTTAAATAGTTCCCTCGATGCAGTCATAGTACGATAAAATTAAATAGGGTTTTACACAATTAAATTAAACTCTTTTATCAATGAGTACAATATCATAATCTTTTTTAATGAAGTAGTCTGTTCGATAAACCTGTTTGATAACGATATCTTTCGATCAGGTATGAAACCCCGTTTGGGTAATGGCCTCTGATTACATACTTTTTAATTATCCGGTGCTCCAGAAGGGTAGTTTTATTTAACAAATACTGACAATTAACAATACCACAAGGTTTCTAAGGTTATTGGTTTTTTTCATTTTTTTTAAATAGTTTCAAGGACAGTAAAAGCAAAACAATATTATCCACGTGAAATAAAACAGGAAGTAATAATTTTCAATGAAAAAAATGCGATCGTTTTTATTTAATAGAATGTATTAACCGATATTAATTTTTGCGAAAAAGTAATTGGTGTTTCAATTTATGAATTTTTTTTCTTTTTTTGTACCTAATTATCAATACAAATATCAATAATATTAAGCTTTAATAGCTTTATTACGTAATTCTTTTCAGTTTCAAATATTTATCAAGAAATCACAAAGAGTTAACTTTAATTGCACGGCTTCCAGAACTTTAAAAGCAATAAATTAGAAATTAAACTTGAATTCAAATGATATTTATGCAGTGGTTATACTCTATTTTTATTTGTCTTCGTAGTAGCAAAATACGAGAGAATATGCACATACTACTCATCATTACAAAATCCGCCTTAGCCTCCGCAGCACCAGATTGCATATTTGAAACTAGCCCCCATTCCCTCCCCTCGACCCCATAAGTAGCGTTCGGGTCAAAACTGCAGGAATCGAAATACCTCGAAGATACTGAAATGACAATACAGATAGGCCAAAATCAACCCCAAGAAATTTATACCCTTAAATATTTGAAAAATTAATAATTCAACTCTCCTTTAATATTGATTTATAAGCATTTATTTTACATCGTTGAATATAACAGAATGCTATATTAAAATTTTAATATACTTTAAACGAACTTGTTATTCATTTTATCTCTCAAATTGCAAAATCAAATTGATTTCAAGTCAAGAACTTTTCTCTTCCGGATTCATCAGTACAGAGCTCCGGCTATATACGATTATATTGTCCGGAGCATATGCAAAGGTTTTACGTAACAGATAACATTTATTAGCTAAAACATTACAGTATTTGGCATTCAAAACTATACCTATAACAGTAAACTCAAAATGAGAACATGGGTGATAAGCCACGAGAAAAAATCTGTCAAAAATATTTAAAACAATATATCATTTCAACTCTGTAATATGCTGGTAATATCAGAATTTTCTTGAAGGTTTCATTTGTTATAATGTTTTAAGGATTTTCGAAATATCACAATTTTATGTAAAATATATTATAAAACTGGAAAACATGTTTTGACAGTAGTTACAACAACCAAGAATCCCAACGTAATTGATACTACGGCTGATGTTATAAGAAAACCAATTCGCTTGATTTTATTTTGGAATTGCACCGTGACGTATTTAAAAAAATAAAAAGGTATTAATTGAAAGGTTGATATGAGATCTTTTATGAACATACATTCCAACCTGCCTTAAAGGCCACCTTTATATCAGGGACACCTGGTTTTAAAAGCCAGTAGAATTATATAGAACTGTGCTTTATTCATATTATTTGAACCTATATATAAAGATAATCTGTCCATAAAGCCGGTATTACTGGTTCCCTTGGATGGCCTTTATAGACAGGTTTATAACATACTAAACCATATCAAAATCAAAATCCAAAAACAAAGTAAAAACTTTAAAACTGACAAATTAGGTTAAGATTAATTTTAGAAGAAGCAACTAGATGCCCATTCTCTTACGCAGAAGAGAGAAACTTGAAACTGTTAAAAGGTACTGACCACCATAACTATCAACACTAAGCAATAGAGATAAATGATATTTGATATAAATAAGAATATATTTGTATGACCCTAGCCGGAATAGTAGTGTTATTATATATTATACCTTTTTACAGCACTAGGCTGCCATTCGAAATACAATTTCTCAATAGTAGTGCTTGGACCAAAATTATAAAACCAATATTGTTACATATTTTTTTTTCATAAAGTATGGTTTGATAGTAATCAAAAACAAACATATTAATCCATGTCCGAATCACAATCTAGAAGCAAAGTAAAAACTTTGGAACTTCCAAAAATAGGTAAATAAAACGTCTAATGCTGGACTTCTCAAAAGAATACATTCTCAAAATATATACTTCCATATTATACCAGATTTAATTTTTCAACACTAGACAGCCGTTTCGGAATACAATTCGTAATCTTGCATAAGCCAAATTGTAAAACCATCTTTTTAAAGGTTGAAAAATATTTTAAGGACCAAATTATATTTAACCAAATTTAGCCAAGGAAATGCTTTGCATGAAGGAGTGCACTTTAGTTTTTGAGAATTTTGTCATAATACATCAAAATTATATAATCAAAAACTAACATACTAATCCATGTCCGAATCACAATCCAGAAGCAAAAACTTTGGAACTGACAAGTCAAGTTAGACACGTGAACTTCCACCAGGGAAGTGAGGCCGGGCGCTCCGGAAGGGTAAGCACCTCCACTCCAACGAAATTAGTACACTATTACCTATACTTCTTTAGCTTGTCTCATTAATGCAAGTAACCATGTACCAAATTGTTTATGTTAACACTCGAGGTCGGTGAGAAAAAACTGGAAGTATCTCCTATAATAACTGAATGTTTTGTCAATTTTTATCTCATGTTTGAGCAGCTGATTATTTGTCTCCTGACAAAAATATTTCGCAAATATGATAGATGATAAAACTATACTGTCTCTCCGATCCCATTTTTTTCTGAACCTTTTCTTTGTGATGGATACCCTTTTACGTTACTTAAATAGATACAACAAACTAAGTGTTTATGTCAAGAAAATTTTGAATACAAAACTTTACTGACTTTTCGATCGCACTTTTTTCATAACCTTTTCTTTCTGATGTATATTCTTTTGCTGTACTTAAATTGATAAATAAACTAAGTGTTTATGACAAAAATATTCTAAATATAAAACTCTGCTGACTTTTCGATCGCACTTTTTTCAGAAACATTCCTTTTTGATGGATATCACTTTACTTTACTTAAAATAGATACAACAAACTAAGTGTTGAAGACAAGAAAATTTTGAATACAAAACTATGCTGACTTTCCAATCGCACTTTTTTCATAATCTTTCATTTGTGATGGATATCTCTACTTTACTTACATTGGTACAACAAACTAAGTGTTTATGACAAGAATACTCTAAATATAAAACCACACTGACTTTCCGATAGATTCTATTTTTATGTCATTATATCAAACTTTTCAATTCTATATCGAATTGGGATTAGGTATGCACGAAAAAGAAAAAAAAACATCTGTGAATGATATTTTCTAGAAACAAAATGATTCAATAAATAATAATATGTAAAATCAGACATAGATTATTATCCCCTGATTTTTAAAGAAAATTCGAGATTATCATAAAATGTTTTTTTTTTTGTTCACTTTAAAGAGATTCACCACTTTGGGTCAAAATGTATTCCACCGTCAACCAATATTTGATTTCATAGCACATCCAATGTCTATAGTTCCTTGGCATGTTTGCTTTACATCACATCAGCAATTTTGTCAGACGTTGTTTTAAAATAAGCCACAAGTCAGTATCCAAAATCGTCCTAGATATATTTGACGTCTCTTAGTTTCATGTTTCTTTTATTCTACATATTGATTTCACACTTGGCAGGTGTGCTTATCCTTTTGAGAACCCATAATAGAAGTTTGAGTGTCTGACTTACTTTGCCAACTTGGCGTTGGTCTTGTTATGTCTTACTTTTACTTTTTGTTATGTTGTTGTTTTGTTTGTGTTTGCTATATAAAAGTTTATGGTTTTCAACTACAATTGACTTAATTCTATTTTCATACATCGAATTGATGTGATGTAGTTACGTTTTGCCTGAAAATCGTTGTTTTTTTACAATGTTTATCAATTGTGCCCAGGAAAGGTGGAGAACTCCAGCCAATTAGCTTTTACTGCCAAGATGCTAAGACCAGAATATTCATTTAATTGATAGGAGATAAATCAAAAACAAAAATACTAATCCATGTCCGAATCACAATACAGAAGGAAAATAAACACTTTGGAAATGAATAAAATAAGCAATTTTATTATATTAGTTAGTCCTATCTGTCCTTAAGCTAAAGCATTTCATAAATATTTAAAATCCTCGAAGCTTGTTTTATCATTGTTACGGGTACTTTTGCTCGAAATCTTTATTAGAAACACAAATCGGCATATATTGCATAAAAATGGATTTTCACATGTTTTTCAATTTTGGGGTAAGGGAAATAAATTTATCACGGTTTCGTCTATAAACTTCATTTTCGATAGTTCTTTATGTTTTCAGACTCAAATATACCATGGCAATACAGAAATATATAAATCTCGAAATTCAATGCATATATATCAAAATTATAAGAAGTAGAGTACAAATGATTTAATGAAAACTCATTTTCCAAACTACTGTTACATGAAAAGTGCAAATTTTCATATAAAATCACCAAGAACTCTACATATAATTGTTTTATAAATATGTCGAGGAACAGACGGGAGATGTAACAAACAATAATGATTTGTTTTAAACACTTATCGGCAAGCATGGGCCAAAATAATGAATTTTTGACAGGGGAACCATAAGAATTTGCTACGGTATTAAGGTTCCATATTTCCAAAGTTTTGTAAAATTTTTATCTACAGCACTACCAAGGCTTTATAAAAATATATAGTTTGTCATATTTAATGCATAAACAACAGATTTACAAGAATCGAAAGACGGTAGATATGATAAAAACGTAGTTTACAGCATCGATTTTATCGCTTATTTTAATATTTTGACACAAAATCGGAAAACCGTCAGGATGTTTTGCATTTTAATCTATCATGTGGCCACAATGAAAGATAGAATGAACATGTTTGTGTTGTTTTTGCCACAAAATGCTTCAAATCTGGAATATTTATTTTTTACCAAAATTTAACATTTGCAGAGACTTTTCTTCAAAAACTGTTTCTGATTAAAAAATCGGAAACGATTTGACGCGTAAGAAATGGGTTTTCAGTAACTAGGGACATTTTCCTACAAGAATCAACCTTCAAACCTTTTGGCCTCGTTCACCCGGATTTTAGCCATGATCTCTTGGACTATTAGGTTAGACACGTGAACTTTTATCAGGAAAGTGAGACTTATAGAATCTTATTAACACTTACCGAAGTCACATGTAATTTGTGTTTTTCGAGTGAATACTTTAACATCGAAAATTCACTTGAAGGGATTCTGTGCAATGCATTAGTCGTTGCTACATTAATAGGTTGATGACTTCAATATTAAAGATCGTGGCGATGTTTTAACCATGAAAAAATTATTGATCTGTAAAATTGGTATTTCAGATTTTGTTTGAAAGACGTTGCTTGAAGCCATTTAAAATGAAAATTATAAGTGAATGATCGTTGTTATGAAATAATGATAGATAACTAATACGACACGTGTCATTATTTCCCACGTGTCCTGTAAAAATGATTTCTAGATCCTGAAGGAGTTTGTTTCCGTCGTGTGTATTTAATATCTTCCATGTCTCTAATTTTAACTAAACTTTCATATTGCATCACTAAACTGGCGTTTTGGAATAAAATTTCACATTAGTACTGCTTGAACCAAAAATTATGACATTCAAATATGTCGAAATAAGAAAAATAGAACGACTCAAATAAATTTTGCCAAATCCATATAAGGCCATACTTTGAACGTAAGGCATAGCTTGATTTCTGATGGATTTAAAATTTAAAAGCACAGTTAAGGCATAAAAACATTGCGATGTCAGACTATGAGCTAGTAACCAGTATCTATCAGCATCACTGAAACGATATGCTGAAATATCCATAGTGCTACAGATATGAACTTCAACCAGGTAAGTGAGACCGGGTACCCCAGAGGAGTATACACCTCATATATAGCTAGATACTCCTGGTATATGTAGAAGCAAAATTTAGAAATAAACGGACATGGTACTATGAGACGTTAAATATATCCTGGATAATTTTGGATATAGACATAAATAAGATCATGATTGTGGCCATAATATAAATGAATATAAATGAATGATATAAATTTGCTAAATGAAACACTTTTCTGCCTTCTGTACGTTACATAAAGTGTGTACGGCATTTTGAAATATTCCACGGTGAATTTATTAAACTCAAGTTTCCCCACGGTCAATTTATTTAACTCATGTTCCCCCATGGTGAATTTATTTAACTTACGTTCCCCCACGGTGAATTTATTTAACTCATGTTCCCCCATGGTGAATTTATTTAACTCACGTTCCCCCACGGTGAATTTATTTAACTCACGTCCCCCATGGTGAATTTATTTAACTCACGTTCCCCCACGGTGAATTTATTTAACTCACGTTCCCCCACGGTGAATTTATTTAACCCGCATTCCATAAATGTGTGAAGATATATTGTTCAATGGGTATTCACGCAAACTTTATGTATGGGATTATTATTTAAACATTTATTATACTGCTTCAACTGCTTTGCTTTGAGTCATTTGATAAGAAAGTTCACGACTGAATGGTAATTGTTATGGGATATTAAAGGTTAAATGTGGATACAGCGTGCGAAATATTCACGTTTTTTCTGTTCTCAGAACAGTCTTAGATAGAAAGCTTCAAGTATCCTGAGGTCTTTTTAAAGCCTGTAGTTTGTCACATAGCAATTGTGTATAGTTTTTTCTTAGATGGTTTCTCTGTTACAAGCACTATATGGTGTTTAATAGAAAGTAAAATAAAATGTCACAAATCCTACTAATGGCCAAAGGAGCCCATAAAACCTTCAATTTTAGTGATCTTGAATAATGACAATGATATAATGATAAAAAACATTCTTTATTACTGCCTTACTATTTTAATTGGCGATTACGTATTAATTTTCTTATATTATATGTTGTTTATTAAAAAGTATGATATAATGGTATAAGGCAGACCATACTTATTGTTGAAGGACCCTATACAACCTTAAATCTCAGTAGCCTCTTGCCTTAAAAATGACTGATAACAATGAAGGAAATTAATAATGTGCCCATCCTAAAGCTTAATCACTGTGGTAGCTCAGTTAGTAGAGCGTTCGCTCCGTAAATGGGAGGTCGTGGGTTCGAACCCCGACCAGGTCTGATTTAAGACTTGAAAGTTGATGGTCACGTGATATGAATGGTCAACACGTTTATTAGATCGTAGAGGGTTTTTGACGAAAATACCTAGGAATTGGTAATACATCCGACCAAACACAAGAAAATACTTCGGATATAGAACTACTAAAGTCTTTCAACTCTGAACTCAGAGAAGAGGTTGATCCTTTGAAATCAATAGTTATTAAACTTGACAAAAAGTAAGAGAACAAGAAGGAGAAATAATTGATTTAAAATCAAGGTCAATGAGGGAAAACATCTTGATTCATGGTCTTGCTGAGGAAAAAGGCGAGAATTTAAAGGTTGGGGTAAACGAATTATTACAATCGCATCTTGGTATCGATGTAAAATTTGTAAGGATCCATAGGAATTGTAGCAAACCGGGACAAGCTCAACCCAGATCTATAACTGGAAAGCTTGTTGACTATGAACAAAAAGACCAAATCTCGAAACTTCAAAGAAGTTTAATTAATAGCGAAACATCCTTGCCCTTTCGCATCACACCGCAATCACCACCTGCAGTAAATGAAAATCGAAAAAAACTTTTAAACTTGAACTCTAAATATAGAACAGGGGGCGTAAATACTTGAGTGGTTGGGAATAAACTGATTTATACGCTCGGTAAAGTATATAACGACAAAGTTACAGTCCCTACAGCTAAAGACGTTTTGTGCTTGGATCAAAATGACAGAGATAAGTCAAATGAGATCCCATCTGTAGAAACCGAAGTGATAAACGACAACGGGAATAAATTCTTGGCGATTTGTGCACCAACTGATGAATACATGCAAGTCAGAAATCTTTACAAGAAAGTATGTGGAGACCCAAGATATGCCGGTGCTGATCACAAAATTATGGCATATAGATTTCGTGATGAACAGGGTGAATTACACGAGTCCTACTGCGACGACAACGAACATGGTGCAGGAAGACGTATACTGAAAAAGTTAAAAGATAACAATAAAATTACCGTTTCAGTAGTGGTAGTTCGGTTCTTTAGTGGAACTCATATTGGCCCTCGCAGGTTTTCTAAAATGGAAAATCTAGCCATGGAAGCTACAAGGCTATTGACATGTTAGATACGCCGTAATTCTAATCTATTAATGTATTAAACCTATTACATTCTCGTGAAGAGCTATAGACACCATCGGTTTATTTCCGGATACAATTCAGATCCGCATCGGTTTTCCTTTTTACATTTATTTAGTCTAATAGTCTTCCGTCTGGAAAATTTGCAACAATACAGTCTGTTCACATGGATGTAATGGGCGTGTAATCAAACAGTATACAGGTACGCAATAAAGTTTATTTATAAATAAATGTTTATTCACACATATGTGAATTTATTACCACTTTGGTAAAATACTTACAATCTGATTGGTTAAAATCTTATTTATACTATCCCATATATTTAATTTTCCAAGGCAATACGGTCGCCTGAACGGGTAATACGGATACCACGTGATCGGGTAATACGGAGCTTCAAACCTGTCGGGTTATGGCCGCCCCCATAGTCCGCTTCAAGTATTGCAGTATATTTTTAACCTTTTGGTTTTCAAAGAAGTATTAAAAGTAACAAACGATTTTTAATTTTATAAATTACAGAATATTTTAAAATTAAAATTTTGTGAATAAGATTCAAAATTCGAGAGTTAAAAGTTCGTATCTGCGGCTAAAGGGAAACAACTCGCATAGAAACGTCGTTTGCAAAATGCAGATAGATCACTACCCTTGTAACAAGTGATGTCGATTTAGGGAAATTATACTCTAGCATTCAAATGAATCCAAATACGCCCACGGGACTGTTTAATAAAGTACATTTTTAATAACGTTTACATTTCTGTCGTCGGGGTGGTGAAAACATTCCTTAAATGTCGAAATCTACTTTTTCTGTGGCTACAGATTACTCTACAGGGACCAAATTTGTGAAGAAAACTGTAGATGAGTTAACAAAAAATCGTCGCGAAAATGAAAAGGAGAGATACACAGGAATAATGCCTGCTGACAACACGCCAATGTGTCCTGTAGCTTCCTACGAAAAGTACATGTCCGTTTACTCTGCTGGAGAGAAAGGAACAACGCTAATGTTTCAAAGATTTGAATGACACGGTTAAAAATCAATTAATCATTTACTTACATGAGGCGAGTCGTTACTAACGATCCTAATTTCAAACTAATTCATACATTATAACTCCTTTAATGCACCAAAACGTATTTTGGATGGGTGTTTACAATGGTAAAAATTTTGACAAAATGGCGGTGTCTTTCGTGTGACGTAATGATGACGGAAGAATTTATTCTTTACGTAGGTTCGAAAGGGGTACAATGAAGGGTAGCTCCAGTTCTTGGAGTTCGGATAAATGACATTTTTAAACTTACTTATCTCAGAAATGTTTAATAAATTTAATATTTCCGTATTTTCAATTAATTAAAATTCAATAGAAAAGATTAACTTGTTGAGTTGTTCCAATTTAATTATTTTATACTAATATTTTAAACCACATTAAAATATTCCAGTAACTGCATCATAAGCTTAAATATTACATGTTGATCGAGATCAGACCAAAGTGGTAATAAATTCGTTATTCGAGATTTTCCCGGGTATACGGGATGGTATGACCGTCTTGGGTTTAGTATTTCCTTCGGCTGCGCCTCAGGAAATACGAAACCCAAGACGGTCATACCATCCCGTATACCCCGGGAAAATCTCGAATAACTAATAGTATATTGGTTTTACATCTGCATACCGATACATGAATATGGAAATAAATATCTGTATAGTGTTTGGTATGATTAGCACATGTATATGCATCTCATATTCAAGCTTGATTTTAATCGGTTCCCAGTCCTGGATGCCTTTACTAAAATCTTCCGAAGATTTATTTATTTATTTCACTTTTTTCATTTATTTATTTATGTATTTAAAACCCAAAATTGATTTTCTATATTGATGCAATTTCGAACTTTTGATCTTGTAAATATTAACAAAGCCTTAGAGTGTTGTGCATTCTCATGTGGTATCTGTATTTATATTTTTGCTTATTTATGTATACATGTAAACATGTTGGTATGTGTATGTGCAGATGTGTAAATATGTATATCACTATGTGCAGTATGTATTCATATGTACAAGTTTATGTATATATATATGGGCATGTGTATACATTTGCATATAATCATGGCAATCCGTAATTTCTTGCTTTTTTGCATCTGTGCACATGCACATGCATGCTTAGGTTTTTGTATGTATTTGTACATGTTGGTATATGCATATGTATACATATGATAAATATTAACAACATGCACATGCATACATGCACACACTATGTTGTAACAAAGCCTTAGTTTTCATGATTTATATATATGTAGTGTATGTGCGTGTGTGCATATGTTTGTGTATATGTATATAAATGTGAACTGTTACACAGGAGTTCAGATATGTATCATATCGATTTTAGGTATTTTGGTTAAAACAAAAATCCTTTTTGAAACATGAAAGTACAAATAAATTTTGTACTTTTTTTACACTACAATCACTTTTACACAAACACACACCACACATCATGCCTTCGATTTTCCTCATGTTCTGTATAACCAGTAAAAAATGGTTCTACAGTTTTAAGAGTGTAGTTTGTATTAAATCACAAGTATGCCTTATCTGTGTTATGGACGAACAATTTAGTCAGGTACCCCTTGATAATAATGAATTCTTACAATTAAATATTGTATATCTTCTTCATATTTATTCCCAAGACCGCTCAGTTCGAAGTGAGATATTCTTTTGTACTGTAATTCATATCATTAGAATTTATTTGATTCAACCCAATCATGGAATCGCATAACAATTTCACAATACTCACTGCGAACTGTAGAGATCTAAAGGATTATGAAAAGCGTAGGGATGTGTTGAACTGTCAAAATGGTATAATATATACTGTTTTCAAGAAACTCATTTGGTAGACAGTTTATATAAGATCAGAATGGAGTGGAGAAATTATTCTAAATTTAATTACATCAAACTCAAGAGGGGTAGGCATTTTGTTTAATAATAACTTTGAGTATAAAATACACCAAATTAAGAAAGATAATGATGGGAATTATATTGCTGTTGACTTGACTATTGATAAAATGAGAGTAACACTGATTAATATATATGCTCTAAATGAGGATAACCCCCAATTTTTCTCAAATATAACACAACTTCTCCAAGATTTTGAAAATGAATATTGTATCATAAATGGTGATTTTAATTTAGTTCAGAGTCAAGAACTGGACACCTTTGGCTACCTCCATTACAATAATCCAAAAGCAAGAGATGTTGTCATAAATATGAAAAAAGAATTTAATCTCATAGACCCTTTTAGAGAACTATATCCAGAGGAAAGAAAATATACTTGGCGAAAAAAACAACCATTAAAACAAGGTAGATTTGACTTTTTTCCTTATATCAGAAAATTTTATGTCCAAAGTCAACGATGTCAAAATCAATCCTAGGTATAGGTCTGACCATTCATCTGTGTGCTTATCATTAAAATTAAATGAATTCGTTAAAGGTAGAGGCCTTTAGAAGTTCAATAATTCTCTACTAGCAGATAATAACTATATAGATATAGTAAAAAAATGTATAAAAGATATAAAAATACAATATGTAGTTCCTGTTTATAACATAGAACAAATTAATGAAATAAGTAATGATGATATACAATTTACTATTACAGATCAACAATTTTTGGAAGCTGCTTTGCTTGAAATTAGGGAAAAACCATATCATACTCATCTCATCGCAAAAAATGTCTATCCAAAAAGACAAACAGATAATTGATGGAATTACTAGACTAGAAAGTAACCCCCTATCTAATCTTAATGAAATTAACAATAGAAAAAAAGATTTAGAGGAACTACGTAAAGAAAAAATGAAAGGAACTCTGTTAAGGTCTAAAGCAAGGTGGGTAGAGGAAGGTGAAAAACCAACAAAATATTTTTGTAATCTGAAATCCAGAAATTTTGTTAGTAAAATAATTCCGAAAGTTGTAAAAGATAACTCAATAATTACTGATCAAAAAGAAATTCTAGCAGAAACAAAACAATATTACAATAGAAATAATGATGAGTATGGTATGGATCTCAAATATTTACTTAAAGATATAAATATTTTAACTGAAGATCAAAAGCAAAGTTGGGAGGGGGAATTAACAAACACAGAAATTAATAACTTTTGAAAAAAAATGAAAATTTTGAAAAGCCCAGGTTCAGATGGTTTCACAGCTGAATTTTTTAAATTCTTTTATAATGCCCTAGTAAGCTTTTTAAGACGTTCATTAAATGAGGGATTTCAAACTGGAAAAATGTCAATTACACAACGTCAGGGTATTATAACTTGTTTATCGAAAGGGGACAAGCCAAAGCAGTTTCTAAAAAATTGGAGACCAATATCACTGTTAAATGTTGTATATAAAATAGTATCTGGCTGTATAGCTGAAAGATTGAAAAGTGTATTACCATTTATTATTTCGGAAAACCAGACAGGATTTATCAGTGGCAGATATATTGGTAAAAACACCAGACCAATTTATGACTTAATGCAATATACAGAGGGAAAACATAAACCAGGTCTACTTTTAATGATTGATTTCGAGAAGGCCTTTGATTCAGCTTCTTGGGTTTATATTGATGAAGTTCTAGATTTTTTCAATTTTGGCGAATCCTTTATAAAATGGATTAAAATATTTCGACAAGATATTATGTCAGCAGTTCTACAAAATGGATTTGTTTCTGAATTTTTTAGTATAACAAGAGGTTGTCGTCAAGGGGACCCTATTTCACCCTATATCTTCTTAATGTGTGCTGAGATCCTGTCTATTCTTCTGCAAAATAATAAAAATGTCAAAGGTATCATGTATCATTCGGACATTCAGATAATAATTCTTACATTGCTTTCTTGAAGTATAATATTCATATTTTATGAACTTTTATTCTTTTGTGTAAATTAAAGTGATAAAATAAAAATAATTTCATCTTAAAACATAATATTTTTATTCATAAGTTTGAGCATTAGTAGATTTGTAATTTTAAACAAATATTTTAGGTAGAATCGTAGAACAATTGGGTTGATCCTTTCAGTTGACCTTATACATCGTACTTCTGCTACTTGCGTGTAGTTTATTAAACAGTTTGTTTTTAAACGATACCGACACAAATGTTTTCTGAAAATATTGCTGAATTGCAATGCTTTGAAGCAGCTAGAGGCCTGATTTTTTTGGTGTTACCGTGGCGAGTATAACTAGAAAGACAAAAGGAGCTTGCCTTTCCGGAACACCTGCCCTCACTTCCCTAGTAAAAGAATATGTGTTTAATGTAATTTGCCAATAGTTTAAGTTTTTAATTTGCTTTTTGGATTATGATTTTGACACCTTTTGGATTGATATATAATTCTTTTAGGTGCGTTTTGGAATTTTTGAATGTGGTTATTTATGGAGCACTAGTTGTAAAATAAGTCGAATGTCTCCCAGTGTCCATCAAAAATCGGGACTTGCATATTCTAATCATTTAATTTGTCTAACTATTTCTTTTATTTATATTGTACATTTATTTTCTTAGTTGTCTTTTCTGTTGCCACATTAGCTAGGTACTATGTGCTTACTCTACCGGAGCACCCGGCCTCACATATCTGGAAATTCACGCGACAACTTTATTTGCCAGTTTTCAAGTTTTTACTTGCTTTAAATTTGAGATTTAATTTTGCTTCATTTTAAAGTCTATACTAAATTTACATTTAACGATTTTATATCTGCAGAACAAACCCGTGTCTGGATAGTTTGTCACAGAATAGACAGAGGAGGTAACAAGCTTAAGCTAATCTATGTCTATGTCGTATACGCTATAAGAAAGCATCACGTGTGATCTATTAAGTGAAACTTAAAAAATTATTGATTTCATTTAAATGTTGACATAAATATGTCCTAATTTAAGTAAATGAAATAGAAATCTTCTTGTGGTTGTCAAAGAAACCCATCAATAAAGAGTCAACAATGCAAAATCTAAAATACTCTATATAAAAAATATTGGTTTTTATACATGTACTATAAACCAATAATTACGTGTAAATACAGTACTTGAATCAATTACATTGTTTGGTTTCTTCTCCTGAGCAGTGTATTAAACTAATCTATTTGCTTAATTTGGTACTATGATTAATGAAACGAATCAAATTTTGTGCGAAGATCAAATGATCATTTTTATTTTGATAGACATGCAAAAAATTGTGTCTCACATTATACATGGAAAAGTGCGATTTAAAAAATAAAAAATCAACGATGAGGAGAAAAGTCCAAAAGACTTAAAGACCACCTCTCCATATATGGACCACCTGCTTATAAAGGCCAGTAGAATTGTACCCCAATTGTTTTTATTCATATTATTTGAACCTGTATATAAAGACCACCTGTCCATAAAGGGCAATTTTAAAGGTTTCCTTGGGTGGTCTTTATAGACAGGTTTGACTGTAACTACTTGCATAGTTAAATAGAAGAAAAAACTTTTGATACAATTTAATGATAACAACAGCAAAACAAAATGACTAGAATAGAAAATAAAAACACAGAAAGGACCACTGGTTATAACATTCTCAACTTTGTACGACCACTGGAGTCAATGTCTAGTTACATATTATACTAGTTTTAATTTTACAGCACTCGACTATCGTTTCGGAATACAATTCCTCATCAGTAGAGCTTGGACCAAAACTATGAAACCAAAATTATTTTGAAGATGTTGAAAAGCTACCCAAAGGACCAAAATATATTTTACCAAATTTAGCTAAGGAAATACTTTGCATGAGGGAGTATATCTTAGTTTTTGAGAAATTTCAAATTTTAACTTGCAGGAAATTTAGACAATTATAGTATATTTAAGTATTATGGTTAATTCACTATTACTGTTAAAGGGTCCTTGACTTTCAAATATACTAAACAACCAGTGACACATTAGACAGAACATACTAATTAAAACTGTACTTCGCAGACAGTCAATTAAGATTTAGTCTGAAAAACAATTACTTAATGCGTCTTTCAATGATGAATAATTAGAGTAAAACTTTAATTTAAGGGACACAAGACTTAATAACGATTTTTCAAAACTTAAGCCAAGGATTAGATATTATAACCATTTTATGTTAACATGTTTTTTTAAATATGAAAAGGAAGTCTTCTAATAACCACATGACATCATAACGGAACCTTCCTCGTGAAACCTTCTTCCATATCACCGGTAAAGTTGTTTCAAACGAGTAAGTTTCATTAAAATTTTAAGAAGTAAAAAATCCTTTTGAAGCATCTAAAAGTTCTTGGTATATCAGATTAGTATGTTTTTCTATCGTTTTAACATCCTTTGAAACCTTTTTTAATCGGCTGATATTATCCACACAGGCTCTCATAGCTTTAGGTCCGTCTTCGCCTTCAAAATCGGCTTTACTAACGTCCTTTTGCATTTCTCGTTCGTCTTGAATCAGAATTTGCAGCGATTTTTCAATTTGAGGGGCGCGTTCGCTTATTTTCTGAACAATTTTATTGATTTTGTTGAAGAGTTCAAGAGCTGGAAGAATCTGTTCCGGATTGCATACACACTTTTTGGAAATTTCTGTTGATTTATATGTTATAACCATATGTGTTCTTTTACGTTCCAGCTTAATTTCTGCGCCACCTAAAATAAAAAAAATTAATTGATTTATACGAATTTAGACTTATACCTCAATTATAACGTCCTAGAATGGCGTGTTTTGAAGATGTATGACATACTTGATGACTGTAATTTGTCTGTTGCCAATTTTCGTTTCCGTGCAGCAATATACCTGCTTATGATGTATTTGTTACACAATTACTACGCTATGCTTAATCTTGTTCAAAGTAGGGGAACTTTATACAAAGAAACAAGATGGTAACAAATAAATTGTTGACCCAGGGATATTACATCGTAGGCTTATCAGGGCCCTCTAAATGGTGTATAGCCGTCATCACAATATTGTTTATTAACACGATGTCTTTGTGTCCAGGATTGTCCTAGATAGATTTGACGTCCCATAGTTTCATGTTCTTTTCCCTCTCAATTCTGATAACACACATTGCGGATGTAGCTAGCTAAACAGGAAACGCTTACTCTTCCAGAGCACCCGGTCTCACTCTTCTTTTGGCAGTTCACGTGTTTAGCCTGATATCTTTGCTTTGGAATTGTGATTTGGACATGGATAAGTATGTTGTTTTTTATTGGTCAGCTCAGTTCAATTCAGATTTTAAATTTAAGTAATAATTTAATACAAACAATTCCATTCAATGTTCAAATCACAATTCTAAAAACAATGATAACTGGGAAATAAGTCAAACATGTGAACTGTCACCAGGGACGTGAGGTCAAATGCTCTGCTAGGGTAAGGAACTCTTTTTCAGCTAGCTACACCCGCCTCATGTGTAATCAAAATTGAGAATGAAAGAATTATTTCATTTGTTTAGTTCTAAAGTATGCTATTCCGTGCATTGGTTTGTTTCAGATTGTTAATCGCGTAAGTATTATAAATACTTTGGAAAATGAGTTTATTGAAAAAAAAATTAAAGAACATTCCCAGCGATTTCAAAGAGATGGTTATTTGATTTTATCGATCAAGGATGGTCCCTTTAATTTTCAGGAATTTAAGAAACATTCGTCACATGTCAACTGCTTATTAACTGAATATCATTGCTCATTGCTGTAAACATGTATGTGATAATAAGTATTTAGCCAAAGTAAGCGAGAATTTGATTTGTTTGGGAAAGATGCTGAACTATCAATTAACGTGTACATATAAATGTTTCAATCTCGAGTGTTGTGTAGCAACGCAGAACTCCAGTTCTGTTTGACGTGAAGGTTTTAAAACATCTGGCAACTTTTTGGTAAACAATTCAACAACGTTCTTAATTAACTGCCCTTGTGACTTTTATATCTCTATTAACCTATAAAAGTGTATGAGAATGCCACAACGTTTCATATAAGTCACGTTCTACCCTTGAAGAGCTATTAGAGTTTAACTGCTAGTTATTGGAATTGTTAAGCCACCCAAAAGTACTATAACTACACCACCCAAGTGCCCGTCAAAATGAGGGAGATTTATAATAAGTGGTTCCAAAAGTTACATTTGTATTTGCATTTCTCTTGTTTCGCCTTGTTTGACTGAACCTTTTTAATTGCATTGTTGGGTCATTGGTTATGTTGGCCAAATATATGCTTTTTCTGTTACAAATGTGTTTCTTCTATTCTTCTTGTTAATACATGGAATAAGTTATATGTAGGTTTTCAAAAATGATTCCAAGTTAAAATAAAGATAGGAAACTCGTTTACTAATTCCTTTTATTTTATAGTTTGATTTCACATATGTCAAATGTGGAGAATTTTTGCACTTGAACGAACTTGCTTACTTGCTCTTTTTAATTGATAAACCTGCTTATCATTCAATGCTGCAATTGTCTTAGTTTTTATTATTATTCTTAAATTCACTTATCCAACAGACCAAGCTTTTGTTGGATGTTAAGCATTGCAGGGAACAGCAGGTAGGGAGCGACCCAATCATTATAGTAAAAGAAAAATGACAAACCTCCCGACCTAATCTGTTTAAGAGCATTGATGCCACATATCACACATAGCAAAAACAATATGTCAAGTGTTATGTTATTTTCATTGGGTTCGAAAATTGAAAACTTGAAAGTTTTCTCAAAACCTGAATCGTATGCACTTTTCTTGTTCATAAATCGTTTTTAGCAATGTTTTACTTTTAATTTTTTTTACCTAATCTCATTTCTGTCATTAGATAAACAGTTTATTTTTTTAAAAAAAAAATAAAAAAATAAAAACTGCAACACAAAAAGTGCACTTGGCAAGCCGTCAACGCAACCAAGACCACGACACAATACAAGTACATGACATATAATGCCAATTAATACTAACCTGTTCTAACTTTTACGGCATTTAACCTTATCAGTAGTACACGAGGCCCCTTAACAATCCTACGATATAATATAGGCACATGGCATAAATGTCACTTAATACTAAACCCGGTTTGATTTTACAGCATTTGACGGTAGTTTCGAAAAAATACCTCATCCGTAGTACACGAGAACCCCTTAAAAACCCTAGTAATTTCAAAGCTAACTAAAAGTCAATAAAACACGAATTTTAAAAATAAAAAATAATCGTAAACCTTGTTTACCATACAACAAACAAACAACTCCTACATACATTTGAAGTGTTTCGCTTTACATATAGTGAGTTTATCCATCCAAAATTAAGTGTCAATAGTTTAATACACGAAAAATAGACAAAATTAATTTAAAAAAGGAATAGAGCTAACAAGATTACCGTTTATTTATATACATTTCTTCTGTTACACTGTAAATCGTATTGTGAAGTCTTTCAATGCAATACAATTTTTTATCCAAGAAATCGCCTACAGGTTAATATTTTTATTTTGTAAGAAATGTTATATCCACGTGTGTAACTCACGTGCATAAAAAAAAATGGCATTTTATAAAGAATTACAAAAACGAAACAAAAAACCAAAACAACGAAGAGAAAATATCTCACGTTTTCGACCATAAGAATTCATATTCGATGTAATTAATTACAAAATATGTTGCTTAAAAAGGAACTGTATTTCTTGTTATGCACCGAAGAACCAGGCGGATATTTCAAAGAAAAATCTAGAATTAGAAGCATATGCATGTATACAAACGTGGGATGAATAAAATAGCAGGACTTATTTCTAGACTGCAGACTGAAAATAAAAATAATCCATCAATAATGTATCAGATAGATTAGAGTCTACTGAAGTTAATTATACATAGGATTAATCTGTAAGTAAATAGATTCAGATAAAAATGTACAATAAATTGCTTTGGGTAAAATGAAAACAACGTCAAAACATATAAAAAGCCTCTTAGAAAGCTGAATAGAATGTTACAAAACGTTTCTGTACGCCTAATTAAACGTTATACATCACTTTATCAAAACCGAACCAGTTTTACTTTAGTGAGATTCTAATATTAGCGCCTTTCGCGCTACAGTTATTGCGCTAATTTTAGTGCAGTGCTTAGATATCTCCGTATGAAGGGGACAAATATTCTTGCTTTAAGTGCGCAAATTTAAGAACGCGCTAATTAGTCTTCACCCTCTCAGAGTGCTAAATTTTGAGTGCGCTAATTTAAGTACACGTACAGTATGTAAATAAAAAATATTATTATCCCCAAACTTTTGGAGGAAGTAGGGGTATTAAATTCAAATATACGTCCTCCCGTCCATCCGAACACTTTTCCAGAATAATTCTCTAAAACTATAAAGCACCAGTTTACGAAAATTGGCTCAGAGCATCAGCATTAATAGGAGATGGACAGATCGTTAATACTATTTAGATTACTCATTTTTCTTGGAGTAATGGTCTTTTCTGTGATTTATGTACTTATGTTTAAAAGACCATAACTCTCGGGAAAATGAGCAAACAAGGTCGTGTTATTAACGTGCGCATCTTCAACAAATTTTTATGCTTTGCGCTAAGTTTCGTACAATAATGTTTCATAGTTTTCAAAAAATTGTTCCGGACAAAGGTGTCTTGATGGACAGACGGACGGATATTTGAATTTAGTATCCTTTTTCCTCGAAATGAGAGTGATAAAATAGTCGCTTAAACACATACGTTTTGCAAACGCTGTTGAGTTACACGATTCATCGTTCAATAAATGATTAAACTTTTAACATCTTTTAACCAACATGTGAATAGGGAAAATTCGCGTTCGTTTTATAATCGCGTAATTTCGCAACAGTAACACGACGCAAAATACATTTCGCGTACATTTAATTTTGATTTGCACTGACCACCATCCGACAACGCCCCGAAAATAGAGGTATGTGAATATTTTGAACTGAAGATTCTCGCGAAAAATTAACTAACGCAAGACTATTCCGATATACCAAGTTAACATCACGATTTTATTGGGATTAGAAATGCTTCTGATTACACGGATTAATTTAAGAATTTAAACATTACACCTCTCTAACAATAAGTGGTAGATATAGTGAATATGCATACTGTAGTGATTAAAAACAACTACTGTATATTGCTTTATTTTTACGGTGTCAAATTTTCGCGGTTTGAGAATGACTAGTGTATTTGCTGTAGTAATTAAAAACAACTATCTCATATAGTGAATGACATTCTTATACCAAAATCAGTACTTATATGTATAAAACTTTCGCGATCATTTAGTTTTGATATAATTAACGCTATCTGACTATCACTCGACGACGCCAAAAAAGTAGTAGGTAAATTTCTTAAAATTTTGATTCTCGTGACAATTAATTAACGCCAGACTATCCCTATATACAAAGTTAACATCACGTGCATGCATCTAACGATGGTCTAGTTTCATTAATTGGATTATATCCTACATTCTTCAAATTAGCAGGATTGTAAAGAAAGTCATCATCATGGAAATGTCATTATGTCACATGAAGGTTTTCCTTGTATCGTAGATATGTGTATTAAATATAACATATATATATTAAGATACAGTGACCCATAAACAGGAAGAAGTAACAATAATGCCCCTTTATTATTTAATTAAGTAATTAGATTAAAGGGACAGAAATAAAAACGGTATAGAAGACATTAATGATTATATTAGCTATAAATAGTTTATCGTAAAATAGTAAAAAACAAGTTGTAGCTGTAAATTTCCAAAATAAATAAATGAAATAAATAAAAATATAATAATGATAAAAAATCACAAAAAAAACCCCTTTTAATCTAATTTTAAACGTTGTCAAGCCGTGCAATAACAACCCTGACTACTTTACAAACATCTGACCATAAAACAAACAGGTTTATGTGTTTCTCTTTTGTTGCCTTACATTAACCATGATTTGCGTCGTGTTAATGCTTGCGTTGACTGACGTTAAGTAGACGTTTTTCAGTTATAATAGTTCAGCAGATTCGTGCAAAAAATTGATAAAATTGTGGTTTTTATGGCGGACAAAATGGCCGCTCAAATTATGAAAAATGTTGATATAAACATTTTTGTACCAATTTTCAATTCAGTATTGCATGAAAACATCTGTATATGACCTGCGATTACTAGTAGATATATCTTAAAATTGTTTGAAATTCAAAATAGCCGTCATATCTAATATGTCGAACACAATGGCGGATGTATATACTGGTTGTATTAAATATCTTGTCTGCGGGATATTTGAAAATAGTTTTGCATATGACTTTTTGGCGATCTTTTTAAAACACGAATTCAGTTGGTTTTGTTTTCAAATTAATTCCAGATATGGAATATCTAAACAAATCTCGTCATTTATTCAAATTTGAAATGGCTACCATTTCCAATATAACGGACAAAATGGTCGCTAAAAATGTTTTTCTAGGTTACAATTGCCTGAAGCCCATCAACATCAAAACATCTCTCCTTGTGATTCTAACGAATTATTAATTATTTTTAAAAACACCTTCGTGCTAATTTTACCCTACTTAATGCAACGATTACCTCTATGGTTTTCTAGCCAATAATTAATGTACCGTGTGCTTTTTTTAATATTCTTATTTTATAAAATCAAAAGGAGGATTAAAAATTGATTGCTTTCATGTCTGCAAAATAGATTTAGTGGAAATTAAAATGCTACAGTAAATTGAAACCACAACTCTATCATTTTACTTTTAAATCAAGTGTCAAGTCCCATATATTCATTTTATTATTGGACGTCTCAATAAACGCGTATGTTAATCATGCACAGTAAAAGGCCTGTCGAAAGCTAAGCTTACAAATAAATGTCAAATCGGCAACTCATCTCCGTACATCATTAGTTGATATAAACAACTTTTGGCATCAAATATCGACCTCTCGGCAGGTTTTTAGGCAGCTGGTTATCAATATTTTGGCTAACCGACAGCCGAGTTTTGATTTTTAAAGCTAATTGTTTCTTTCCACAGGTCTGTGCTGTATAAGACTTGTCTATTTCGAACCGTTTCTTTACTGAAAATTTTGTTTGCATTATGCATGATGTATTCGGTTTAGACAAATTAATTCGACAAAAAATGTTTTACAGTTTCTTAATACAATTCAGATACGATACGTTTTCAAGCCGGGTTGCTCTTGAACGGATACAAGGGTTTCCGGATTAGGAAACCCATTCCATCAATCAATCAATCATATGGTTTATTTCAATCACAATGTATCTAAACTAGGCTGGTACATGTCGTTTTTGAAATTGATCATGCTAATTTTTGTGTCATCTACAATGAAACTTCTTATACAATTTTCTAAATGGTTTAGGGTTTGCATATGTCAGTATTATGACTATAAAAACCCACTTTTTGACATACCTTACGAATTACTTCAAAGATCGCAGTTTACTTAGTGACTGCTCTGTTTTGGTACGTTTGTTCGTACGTTTTCTAGAACTGATAACTAGTGTACAAGGCAACACATCAGAAGGACCAGGCCTCAATTCTACTGTCATTCTTTACAGTAATATTTCCTTTACATTACCAATATTGCACAATGTTCCGATATTTATTTTTATTTATTTAATTTTTTATTGGAATGAATTTCTTAATATTTCTTACTATTCCAGATGTCAAAAAACTTTTGTCGGAAAACTTGATAAGCAAGAGTCTCTCTCTCTCTCTCTCTCTCTCTCTCTCTCTCTCTCTCCACATCTTGCCATATATACATCTATATAAATCTTATTAAAAGGATAAAAAATCTGAACCATGTATTCGAACTTTTTATGACATTTACAATAAAACTCAATATAAAATTTCTTGAATGGTTTAGTTTTGTAGATGACAGCTCTATGACTATAAAACAGGTCATTTGTTGACATAGCTAAAGAATAACTTCAAAGACAGCAGTTTACTCGATGACTTTCCCCACAGGTCAAGACCAACTTGTTCATATGTTAATATGGTTCTCAAGGCCATCCATCAAAGGGCTCAATTTAAACCTCAATTCTTCGGTTATTCCTTAAATTACTAATTCCTTTACTAATGTAAATGTTACCAATCTTCCATTATTCTACGATATTTCAAAAAGTGTTTTTTTCAAAACAAGAACATTTATACCACAAGGTTAAATCGATCTAGATAAGGTCAAAGTATAATATTGTATATTTTTAAAGCTACGCCTTGTTTTTTCATGCTAACTTAATTTACCTGTTTTAAAGTTTTAACTTTGCTTTGAGATAGTGATTTTGACATGGATTAGTATGTTTGTTTCGATTTATTTTAAGATGTCAACCATTCTTCCGTGACTTAGTTGCAAACCTGTGTCCGATCTCTGACTTCTCAATGGAATGGATTTCTAAATATTACATTTGTTCAAAATTTTTGTTCGAACCAGTTCTTAAAGTATTTAGAGGTAGGTAAATCGATACACAAAATGATCTCTCTCTCTGTATCACTACATCTTGTCCTATATACAAATCTTATTTAAAACGTTAATTGAAAAAAGTCTCTATCATCTATGCAATTGATCCTCCTAATTTTTGTGGCATTTACAATTAAACTCTATATACAATTTTCTGAATGGTTTACTTTTGCAGATGACATTTCTATGACTATAAAATACCAACTTGTTGACATAGCTAAAGAATTACTTTAAGAAAAAATTTTTACTGAATGACCGTTCCCTCAGGTCAAGACCCACTTGTTCATATGTTCACTGGTTTAAAAAGTCACTCATCAAAGGAATCCATTTAAGCCTAGATACTGCAGTCATTCTTAAAGGTACTTTTCTTAACTAAATTAGAATAAATGTTACCAATTTCGCATTATGTTATGATTTATGTTTGTTTTTTTCTTCAGATAATTGGTTTACAAGGCCATTCATGAGAAAGACCATGCCTCAATTCTACAGTCATTCTTAAACTAGATTTTTATTTAACTAAATTTAAGTACATATTACCAATATATATCATGCCATGAAATAATTTTCGGAAAAAAAACTAAACTATAATACTTTTGTCACAAGCTGATCTTTAAAATAACATCTTAAAATCCTGTGTATTTTTAAAACTAACAAAACTGAATCTAAATGCCAGTCTTTTGATAATTTAGCCAAAACAGGAAGTGCTTACCATTCCGGAGCACCCGGCCTCACTTCCCTAGTACAAGTTCACGTGTCTCACCTGACTTGCCAGTTCCAAAGTTTTTATTTTGCTTCTGGATTGGGATTTGGACATGGATTAGTATGTTTGTTTTTGAGTGTAACGGATACGTCGGTAGTTAGTTGCGTCACAAGACGAGTCTGGTTTCGTGTTTGAGAGCAAATGAGGGCAATAGGCGTCTAATTGTGAGACTGTGTAAGATAGTGTCATACAAAAAATTTGTCATTTGACTTACAATCGACGGAAACTTATTTTACGCAAAATGGCGGGAAATACTAGTACATGCATTGTCATACCCGGGTGCAAAACCATAGATTTAGAATTTAAAATACAACTGAATTTATATAAGCTGAAAAAATGTTAAATGTATATATGAAAACGATTAGGATTGATTAATTCCTGTGTTTCTTTTTTTGCTTTACATTTTGTCAAAAAGCAAAATTATATGATGATGGAACTAAACCCCCGATTGTTTTTCAAAAGTTATCTCCCTTGTCTATGGAAACCCTCCCATAAGAAATTAAAATTCCTCAAAAATTGCTTTCCCCTTATTAGAATTTTTCTTATTTCATGTATACTCGTAAGAGCACATTATTAATAAAATACATTCTGTTGCAATTACTGTAGATTGACAGGGCTATTAAGTACTGTTTGATACTTACCACATCGGTCCACTAGTATCGGTATACATTTTACCTAATACTGGAATTGGACTGGACCATTTGGCACTGTTTGATATTACCACATCGGTCCACTAGTATCGGTATACAGGAATTGATTGGACGTTGGGCAGTGGATACTTACCACATCGTCCACTACGTATCGGTATACATTTACTAATACTGGAATTGACTGGACCATTTGGCACTGTTTGATACTTACCCACATCGTCCACTAGTATCGGTATACATTTACTTAATACTGGAATTGATTGGAACTGTTGGGCAGTGTTTGATACTTACCACATCGGTCCACTAGTATCGGTATACAGGAATTGATGGACTGTTGGGCAGTGTTTGATACTTACCACATCGGTCCACTAGTATCGGTATACAGGAATTGATTGGACTGTTGGGCAGTGTTTGATACTTACCACATCGGTCCACTAGTATCGGTATACAGGAATTGATTGAACTGTTGGGCAGTGTTTGATACTTACCACATCGGTCCACTAGTATCGGTATACATTTACTTAATACTGGAATTGATTAGACTGTTGGGCAGTGTTTGATACTTACCACATCGGTCCACTAGTATCGGTATACATATACTTAATACTGGAATTGATTGGACTGTTGGGCAGTGTTTGATACTTACCACACGGTCCACTAGAATCGGTATACATATACTAATACTGGAATGATTAGACTGTTGGGCAGTGTTTGATACTTACCACATCGGTCCACTAGTATCGGTATACTATACTTAATACTGGAATGATTGGACTGTTGGGCAGTGTTTGATACTTACCACATCGGTCCACTAGTATCGGTAACATTTACTTAATACTGGAATTGACTGGACCATTTGGCACTGTTTGATATACACATCGGTCCACTAGTATCGTATACATTTACTTAATACTGGAATTGATTGGATGTGGGCACTGTTTGATACTTACCACATCGGTCCACTAGTATCGGTATACATTTACTTAATACTGGAATTGATTGGACCATTGGCAGTGTTTGATACTTACCACATCGGTCCACTAGTATCGGTATACATATACTTAATACTGGAATTGATTGGACCATTTGGCAGTGTTTGATACTTACCACATCGGTCCACTAGTATCGGTATACATTTACTTAATACTGGAATTGATTGGACTGTTGGGCAGTGTTTGATACTTACCACATCGGTCTACTAATATCGGTATACATTTACTTAATACTGGAATTGATTGGACTGTTGGGCAGTGTTTGATACTTACCACATCGGTCCACTAGTATCGGTATACATTTACTTAATACTGGAATTGATTGGACTGTTGGGCAGTGTTTGATACTTACCACATCGGTCCACTAGTATCGGTATACATTTACTTAATACTGGAATTGATTGGACTGTTGGGCAGTGTTTGATACTTACCACATCGGTCCACTAGTATCGGTATACATTTACTTAATACTGGAATTGATTGGACTGTTGGGCAGTGTTTGATACTTACCACATCGGTCCACTAGTATCGGTATACATTTACTTAATACTGGGATTCCAGCCGTCTCACTGGTAAAATACGCCTTGAATTCGTTAATTTGATCTTTCAAATTCTTGAATGTCTCCAGTAACTCATCGTAAATTTTCCCTTGATCCTGTAATGATTGATAAAAAATGTTTTAATGTAGATCTATAAGAAAGCTAAAACGAGCAATTAAAAACATCCTTTTACTACCAAAGTACGTAAATATACTGTTGTCTTAATTTGCTGCCAGTTAAAATTTGAAATTCCTCAAAAACTAAGGTATACTCCCTCATGCAAAGTATTTCCTTAGCTAAATTTGGTAAAATATATTTTGGTCCTTTAAGTATCTTTTCAACATCTTGGTAACAATTTTGGTTTCATAATTCATAATTTCATAATTTTTGTCCAAGCACTACTGATGAGGAATTGTATTCTGAAATGACCGTCTAGTGCTGTAAAATAAGATCTGGTATACTTTGTAATTACAAACAATACTGAAAATCGTAAAATTATCGCGTCAGTTATTTTCGCCAGAATCGGGAATATTCGCGTACTTTTTTTCGCGTCATTGTATGATGACCATGTGTAAATGCTATGGAAATATTCAAGAAAGCCTTACCGTTTCGCATGTTTTTACTCTCGCGAAATTACGCAAAAATAAAACGTACGCGAAAAGTCTTCTTGTGTGGCGTGTTATTGGTGGTTCATGAACAGTTTCAAGTCGCCACATTTCATATCAGTAAAATACTTCAAAAATTAAGTGATTTATTTTAAGAAAACTTAAGTTATATGAAAACATAAGACACCGAAACTCACTAAAAACTATTTAAAGGGCATGGATATATCGCTATATATTCATGCTACAATATCCGTGTACTTTCATATCGTCGTATAATGGCCATGTGTAAATGCTATTGAAATATTTCCGAAAGCGTTACTTTCGCATGTTTTTACTTTTGCAAAATTAAGCAAAAATAAAACGTACGCGATAAGGCGTGTTATTGGTGGTTCATGATCAGTTTCAAGTCACCACATTTCATATTAGTAATTATGTGATCTATTTTAGGAAAACTTACGCAGTGAAACCATAAGCCACCAAAACGTATCACAAAAGGTCATGGATATATCGCTTTATATTCATCCAACCCTATATATATATATGCCATGTCCGCGTGTTGGCTAGGGAAATATCTCAGAATTATTGCCTTAAAGCCACATATTGTTACCAATCAATATTATATCAGCTTATCACATATACAGCACAGATCTGTCAGACCTGTCGAAAGTTTAACAATGAGCTAATGAAATGGTGCCGAATCGGCAGATAATTTCTGCGTTTTGTTAGCTCAGGACCTTTCAGTAGCTTTGATCTATTTCTCGGAACCTTGTCATCCGCTAGCTATCCATAATTTGACCACTTGATAGCCGATCTTGGACTTCTTTCATTAGCTCAGTGTTAAACTTTCAACAGGGTTTTTAGATAAAAATTCTTTAATAATAAACGTTTACATTTGATACTATATTTCTTCAAATATAGTACAGACCTGTCGAAAGTTTAACAGTAAGCTAACTCATTAATGATGATTAGGCGCCTAATTTCGGAGACTCGGCCCCTCTCCAACTTTTTCTCGACGCTTGCTAACTATGTTTCGGGAGCTTTTCGGGCAACAACTTGCTATATATAGCAGCCATTATTTGATTCCTTTTCGTTAACTCAGTGTTAACCTTTCGACAGGTCTGTACTCTATCAAGGTAATGACGGAAGAAGTTATGATAAAGAGTAGATCCAGGAATTAATGGAACTCCGGAAGAGCAAGTATCTCCTGTTTAACTATCTACACCCGCCATGTGTGTAATCAAAATTGAGTGAAAGGAACATGGAACTATGGGACGTCAAATATATCCAAGGCAATCCTGGACTCAGAGACATCAAATTTATCAACAATACTGTGATGATGGCCATAAAACGTTTTGAGAGCCCCGATAAGCCCAGGCTTGCAATATCCATGGGTCAACAATTTATTCTCTATTTTCAGAGAGCTCGGTGACAAAATGGTATAAAACGCCGGTTTACGCAAAACAGCGCTTCTCGTAATATGGTTTGATTCAAAATCAGTTCACGTGTCGAATGTTATAGTTTTTCCGTGTAGTCCATTTTCCTCCACCATTCCTTTACTTCAAGCAGATATTTTATGCATGTAAATATTAGTGACAAAGGGGTAGATTATCTTTTCAATTGATGGTAAATGTTAAAAGCTGTTAAAAGGGATTGATTGGTTGAATTAGTTTTATTTTTCAGTCAAGAAGTGTTTCATGAATATGGAAAGACACCAGCTTTAGGTGGGTTAAGTTGCAGAAAATGTTATCTTTGCAGGGCAATGTGCAGAGAGGGTGTTTTAATGTGCAACGCCTAACGTAACATAAGTGCATCGGTTTGTAAGGACCCCGTGACTAAATGCAGTTTGTTTCAAATAGTCAATACATATTTTAAATCCTTGGTCAGACCATCACGGAGTTCTAACCCAGACCTCTCTCCTATACAGAGTGAACACTTTAACAGCTGAGCTAGTAGACCAGCCCTAGTCTTAAAGAGGCGATATTCAATATTCGGACATTTTTGCCTCTTTAGAGACCAGTTTCTATCTATAGCCATCATCGTAGAAAACCAGTTGTCCGACAGAGTGATTTTGAAATCGGCGTCGTAATTAATCAAATTCCACTGGTAAAAAACTGCAACTGTTTAATTGGATTCATAAATACGTTAGCTTTCGATCGGTGATCTTTTATTAACCCAGTAACCTCCTCATATTTAAATATATCCTGTTAGTTCTCTGTGGTAACTGGTTTGTGAATTCATCCTGACACCATTTTAATTTGCACATGCGCATTGAACGAGAAAAAGGTCGAGCTAATAGTACAGATCGAAAAAAATGCGAAAGAAACGAAACTGTTTATGACAGTATTGTTTAATAAAAACTTAAGGAGATCATGCTTGTATAATGTATACATAATTGTGTACTTAATACGTATTATAATAAGCATTACCGAACTAATGACGAGACGTTTGCGTAATTTCGTTTCGTTAATATTTCCCGCGCTCAAAGTTGAATAACACACCGAGCATGCGCAGTAATCACTGTTTATTATGAATTAAGTTGAAAGTTGATGGGAGTAGCTTAGCGAGGCCCTTTTTTAAGGTAAATAAACATGGTTGGAGGAAATGAATGATGTCAATCGATAGAAAAGGTATTTTCCTTTTACACTATGTTTGATTTGGGTTTCAAATTAATTTTAACTACAGAAAAACTTAGTTTTTGCTAGGTTTTTTTTACAGCCGGGAAGAATCTACGAAGAAAGAGGGGGTTCAGATGAAGGCCCGTAAAAGGCAACATAAATGTCCGATTGAAAATAAGCCTTTGTAGGGTCTTTATTGAAGGCTACTGAGCTAGTGGTCTAGACTGAATGCAAGCATCCACTGTATATGTTATTGTTGAATGTTGCTAAACGTTGCATCAGCAATTTTTCAGTTATTCGTGACGATAACTACTTTATTAATCTCTATGGATTAATCTATGAACAAGTTCGTGTATGTATGTGAAGTGCAAGCGTGTTTCATGGTATGCCTTGTACTAGCGCGCACTCAGAGCAACTTTAAGGTGCTAGCTCACCGAGTCAGTACGCCGCAGACAAAAATACCACTCCCCCAGTCCATTATACTGATGTCAGGTGAACCAGAAATACCACTCCCCCAGTCCATTATACTGATGTCAGGTGAACCAGTAAAGGCCAATGACAAGGAAAACTCACTTTCCCACATGTGGTCTGAGTGGGACTCGAACTCACGGCGGTGAGAGACATGTCCACTGTAGAGATTCTTACCTTAAATGTTTTATCTAACGATGGTACTTCTATACTCTTCATGTGAGCTTCAGACAGGTAATCCACAGAGGTCACTGTAAATACAAAACTATATATAGACCTGAAGAAAGTTTAACATTGGGCTCACGAATAAAAGACGAAAACGACAGTACATCTAAAATCCTCTTTAGTTACATCTCAGCAGCTATATATAGGGGGGGGGTAGCTTTGCGGCCACTTGCTGTCCACTAGACACTAAGGCTGTACGGCTATTATATACACAACCATGTGTGTGTGTGTGTGTGTGTGTGTGTGTGTGTGTGGCCATTTGCTTTCCACTAGACACTAAGATTGTTTCTGAGATGACATTATAATTATTGAGAGAAAATGGAAATAAATATTTTTATTATTTGATAACATCGAGTGTACATGTCTGACCATTTTTATAACCCTATCTCCACGTGTTTCATGAATCAATGTATGGTTGCTCGGTTTCCTGACAACGTGGTTGCCTTTTGCCAATTTCGAGAAATCACTTCCTTAATTTGAAAGTTTTCTTTTAAGTGTGCATGTGTATGAAAAAATATGTAAGTACTTACTGGTAGGTCTCAACATGTGAAAAGCATGATTTTGCGATTTCTAAACAGTCATTTTCATAAAAATTAATGGACGTGGTTGAAATCCGAGTAAGTGAAGAAAGTGAAGCAACTGAAAGAAAAACATTTTCTCTTGGCAAGGACTTGATATAAGTAGTTTCATGACGCGAGATTTCGGGTTATACCAGTACTTACCAATTTGAAGGTTGTTTGGATTATCGAAAACTTTAATCAACTAGTCTTGACATAAGTACATGTAATTCCATGATGTGAGATTTCGGGTTATACCATATACTGACCAATTTGAAGGTTGTTTGGATTCTCGAAAACTTTGATCAAGTAGTCTTGACATAAGTATTTTCTTGGCGGGACCAGTACTGACCAATTTGGAGGTTGTTTGGATTATCGAAAACTTTGATCAACTAGTCTTGACATAAGTATTTTCTTGGTGGGAGATTTAGGGTTATACTAGTACTGGCCAATTTCAAGGTTGTATTGACTATCAAATGCTTTGATCAAATAGAATGCATGAACAATGATTTTGAGTTTGTGTAAACTAAACTCTGAGGCTTTTGATTATCCTTATTTCCGGGTAGAGCATATTTTTTTTTATGAAAATTGAAGAGTTTAGTAATGGTGTTTAACGCCCCAGTCAAGAATATTTCACTTACGTCGAGACGTCGCCAGCTATAGGCAAAGGTGCAGATATTGTTCCTGTGCGTTGCTTTAATGGCATCTTTAGCTTGCCAAGTCCACCGTGACACGTTTATTTTAAGTTCCCATCCGAAAGAACCGTGGGTTCCATTACTGTAATGACGAATGCCTAGCGAAAAACAGTCAGACCCGACCGGGAATCAAACCCACGACCCCTCACTTACCGAGCGAGCACTCTACTACTTTGCTAACGCAGTGATTATGAAAATTAAAGAGGGGTTTGGATGGGCATTTCGTATAACCTAAAACATTCAGCTTAAAGCAAAAATAATTGACTGATTAAAAGGGGTTTTATATTCTAGTCAAGATTTATTCACTTATATTGAGACGTCACCAGCTATATGTGAAGCAGTAGAACTTTTGACCTTTGCAGTGCACTCTAGACATTGTTCAAGGAGTGCTTTTACGTGCGAAACCTGTTGGGACACGGAAGTCACTTTAACACAAACACATAACTTGGACACTGCATTATATTTCACAAGTTAAAAATTTAAACATCAACTGCAACAAACTGATGAATCAGCTAAAAACAATGAATAAGAAGCCTTACATGTACTTGACGGAAATTTTCCAACATGAGCAACCATTTCACGTGCTTTAAATTTTTCCAGCTAATAAGGAAATTACAGGTGCCATTATTTTTAAAATTCATTTTAAGATTGCCAACACCTTTGAAGCAAACACAGGGATAGCTGACAGCCTATTTATGACTCATTTATTTAACTATTATATGTTTATGTGTGCATGTTAAAAGCATGAATGTACTTTAAGAATTATTTCAATAATATAATAATAATAACAATAAATAATAATAATTATTATTATTATTATTATTATTAAATAAACAAACATACAAATAAGTAAATAAATAAATACATAAATAAATAAATAAATCAATCAATCAATCAATCAATCAATCAATCAATCAATCAATCAATAAATTGTTATTATGCCTCCCCACAAAGAAGGAGCATAGTGTTTCGACTCCATTTCTTCCGGCAACATTTCGCCCGTATATATAAAACTATGAAACAGATTTAACTTATTTTTGTTGAACTTTACAGAACCAATCTTTGGATGCGACACTTACAATTTGAATTCTGGTCATTCTCATGGTTGCGGATTTTACAGTCGGAGTTTGTGTGAGGTGGAGACGTTAGGGATGGCATCCTGTTTCAGTTATAACTTTTTAATTAATATTTTTGCTTCAGTTTGATCGAATTCTTTTCGCTTTTAACATTTCAACACATTATTCACAGAGAACTCGATACTGTAAAAAGCTAATTTAACTTCGAAAATCTGACTGACTTCGATGGCCGAGTGGCCTAAAGCACGCAATTACGGATTATAGAGTTTCTTAGATCGCATAGGTTCAAATTCAACCCAGGGCAGATCCCAGCGCGGGCTAGTGTATCACAGTGTCTTTTTTATTATCAACAATGCTTAAAAAACATTGCGGTAGCTCAGTTGGTAGAGTTCTCGCTTCGTAAGTGGGAGGTCATGAGTTCGAACCCCGACTCAAAACTTGAAAGTGACTGTTCTTACGCCAAGCACTCGACATTAAGAAATAAAAGTCTCGTTCTTTCGGATGGGAACTTAAAATAATCGAGGTCCCGTGTCACGGAAGAATCATGTTGTATAATGCCAACAGCGCAACGCACATGCAAAATTTCTGCACCTATAGCTGGCGACGCCTCGATATAAGTGAAATGTTTTTGACTGGGGCGTTAAACACCATTAATCAACTGAACAAAGCTGAAAACAAATAACTCAAAGGGGAAAAACTAAAGGTTACGTTATTTTCAATAAGTAGGATTGTTTGGACTCAAGTGGCAGTCCATAAATGAAATTGATCCAGAGAGAGAGAGAGAGAGAGAGGAGAGAGAGAGAGAGAGAGAGAGAGAGAGAGAGAGAGCTTGGCGTTATCCGCTTAAAGTTTTCTTTTATAGAATCGACACTCCATAAAGTAGGTTGAAAGTTTTCATTACTCACTAAACTCTTTTTCCACTTGTTCAGGTGGGCGGTACTGTCTGGCTGAGGTCGGATGCTGATTGGTTGTATTATCTGACAGGAGTGGTGTCTTTGCTGTAGCCCCACCGCTATTCTAATTAATAAAATTTAAAAAAGAAGTCTTAAATGAAAAAGATGGAAAATGTCCTTAAGATAGAGCTTAGAATAACATGTATGTGCCCATAAATATCAAAGAAAATATCCGGTTTGATTGGAGATGCTCATCTAGTCAGTAAAATAAAGTCTTCAATATGTCACAAAGGGGTTCGCCATAACTGACTTGATAACCACATACAACAGTTTTAACGGTGACTAAGGTTAAAATAAAATCAAGAATCAAAATTATTTATTAAACTGTATGTGAGTGAGCAGTTTTATACTGACAAAGTATGTTAGATGCACTGAACTGCTACACCATTTTTTGATTTACTACATTTGAATGCTTGTTAACATACACGGGCATCCGTAATTTTGTTCTCGAGTGAAAAGGTTTCCCACCACAAGTAAATAGACGCCACAAGCACACCAGTTTCAGTGGAGTAACGAAAGATAAAATAAAAATCACCAATAGTACCCGCAATATGTCCAAAATATTAAATATGTAAGTGAGCAATTTTAGACTGGTAACATATGTAGTTGAACTGGATCCTTACATGATTTTTATATATTTTTTTTTTTTTTATTTTTTGCTTCATTTTATGTTTTACTGTGAACACACACACGTGCGGACCCGCATATATGTGTAATATTGCTCCGAAGTCTCGGAAAAAGTGTCAGATATCATAACATGAAATACCTGGTGATTTTGAACCAAGTATGAAAACAGTAGAAATCACTAGTGATTTTTACAGTTAGTAACTAAATCATTAATGAAAACTATGTTATAGAACAATTTCACTTAGAGTAACAATTACTTTGCCAAGTGCACACACACACACACACACACACACACACACACTTCATAGTAAAAGGTCGTAACCTATGTACATTTACTTAATAGGGGTCAAAAATTAGAACGTCTTCATAACATAACATTTCCGGGTGTGATTGTGTATGTCAGCCTCAATACAAACATTTCACAAAAAATTAAAATGTGTCATTTAATTGAGCATTTAAAATGTTTTACTTGCCCATCTCAAATTCTTCATGAATAAAATATGTCCTCGATTCAACCGATATCTTTGAGGAAGTACTTTTAAGTTTAAAATGTACACAATGGTTAATCTATTCACTTACCTGTGTCTTGAAACAATCAAATATACACCCCATGTTTTCCTTCCCGTGATAAAATTTCGATAAAAATTTCACATTTTGAAAATAGTTACAATAAATAGAGTAGTCAAAACATCACGGGACAATCATATGACGGGTAGACAGTCTTTATCATCCGGGCTCTATCGTCGATAAAGTTTAACCGGTAATTTTTAAATTCTGTTATCTTGATTTTGACAATCAGAATGTACAGTCAACTTACTTTAGTGATCACCTCTATATAATACCCACCTTGCTATACAGTAAAACCTGCTATAGTGACCACCTCAATGTCATTGCCAATTTTTATAGTAGCCACCTCCTATAATAACCACTTTTCTAAACAGTAAAGCCTGCTATAGAGCCATCGTATTATACAGTAAAACCTGTGGTAGTGACCACCTCTATATAAAAACCACCTTTATATACAGTAAACCTCTTGTAATGTAATGCACACCGCTATGTAATAACCACCTTCAACAATGAAGTTGTTGTAGTGAACAGCTTTATAAATATACCACCTGTCAATTAAGACCACTGGTTAAATTTTCCTTTGCTTCAATTAAAAACGACTTGTGTATAAACGCAATATGTCTATAAGGTCTAGTTGCCTAAAGTCCCATGAGTGGTACTGGTCGTTATAAGGTGAAACCTGACATTTTTTCATGGACCACAGTTCCTCTTACCGCGTAGAATCGACTCCCACATGAGCGGATGCTAGTGAAAGAAAGTTTGTCAGTTCGATGGTTCTCTTCGAGTTTTTTTCCGATTCCTCCACCATCCCAGAACTAACCGCCTCTATATAAATGAAAAAAAAATATTGCGTAGTAGGGCGTGAAACACTTTTTCTCTACTTCATGCATCCTACTCCTCAATGCCTCTGATATACACATTGAACTTTATGTATGTTTGTTGGTTTTCTCCGGGCATTTCGGTTCCCTCCACTATCCCAAAACTGCCTCGATATACATGGAGAAATCTTGACTAGGGTTTAAAAATCATTTCTCCATTTCAACCCATTGCACAATGCTTCTGAAAAATTGAATGTTGTGTGAACCAAGTTTTTTATGATAGAACTTGATCCAGTTTTATATCCCAAATACAATTTTAAAAAGTAATGGATTTCCCAAAGCTAGTATTATACAGATATGAATTACTTTATAGGTTATAAAACATATGAACGGATTTTATTTCGCTGCGATATTGAAAATAATATAAATATAAAAAATATAGGTTACAATCAGTCTCTGCCACAGAAAAATATATTTTGAAATCAAAACGTTGGCACGATTTTCAAATTCAAACGCAATAGTTTGAAGATCGAGCGAACTACTTTGAAATAGAGAACTTGGTTTTGAAATTAAGAGCACATCGCTGCGATATTGAAAATAATAAAAATAAAAAAAATATAGGTTACAGTTTTTTTAATATCAGTCTCTGTAAGTTGACAGAGGAGAGCTTTTTTTTTATTACGGAGCCCCTTAAGTACCACAGAATAATATATTTTGAAATCAAAACGCTGGCACGATTTTCAAATTCGAACGCAATAGTTTGAAAATCGATCGAACTACTTTGAAATACAGAACTTGGATTTTGAAATCAAGCGCACGTCTTTAAAGATCATATGCTGCTGTGTACTTTAAAATTAATAATTTTGTGGTGCCAAAGACGGTCTGCCGTTTATGACCTTTTGCTATCGCGAGCATGGAATCAATTTTCTCACACTTTTGAAATCAAACTAGCGCACGGCTTAGAAATGGAACATGTAAGTCTTTGAAATAAACTGCACTCTTTGATATTGAGCACTCGATTTCAAAATATATCATTTTGTGGTAATAAACGGGCATCTTTTTAACAAGTTCTTTTTTTCATGTAATATTCTGAAAACCTTATTAAGGGGAATAAAATTGGGATTCGGCAAATTTGGAGTTGTGAGGAGTGATGGTATCAGGTCTATTTCACTTATATCGAGACGGTTAGCCCTGGGATGTTGACCGAAACCGGAGTAACATGCAAAAACTACCTACCTTCGGCATGCCAACTGACAAACTTTTCCACGCTATAATCTGCCTGAGTGGGATTTGAACAAATAAAATGTGAAAATGTAACTACGCGCGCGGATACGTATTTTAATTACCTCGATTATAAATACGCGCGAAATTAAACATGATTACAGTACGTCATGTGTTGACTTCATTGGTGCCAAAAGCATTAAGAACCACTGCGGTAGCTCAGTTGGTAGAGTGCTCGCTCCGTAAGTGGGAGGTCGTGGGTTCGAACCCCGGGTCTGACCCAAGACTTGACTGTTCTTTCGCCAAGCACTCGGCATTACGAAATGAAAGTCACGGTTCTTTCGGATGGAAACTTAAAATAAACGAGGTACCGTATCATGGTGGGCTTGGCACACTAAAGAACCCTGTTGTATAATGCCATCAGCGCAACGCGCAGGCAAAATATATACACCTTCGCCTATAGCTGGCGACGTCTCGATATAAGTGAAATATTCTTGACTGGGACGTTAAACACCATTACTCAACTCAACTCAACTCTCTGGATTAGCAAATGATAGTATTGAAAAATAGCGATGAAGGTCTGATATTCAGCACACTAATTTAAGTACAAAAAATTTTGTTTTTAAATTTAAGGATACACCACTTAGTTCAGATGAACTGATTTATTTCATTTATTTGAGAATTATGTGATGATCAATAAATAAATAAATAACTTGATGATAAATAATTAAATAAATAATTTAATGATAAATAAAATAATAAATAAATTTTAATTTTTAGGTACGTTTTGGTGGGTACGTTCTGGCAATGGTACGTTTTGGTAAAATATGGTACATTCTGGAAGGGTACGTTATGACAAGGGTACGTTTCGTCCACGTTGACAAACAAACCGAAAGTAAAACTGTTGACTAAAGGTCGAAGATTAAAATGGCGACGGCTGATTTAGAAAACAAGGTTGTTGTAGAGTCAGGTATATGGAACTGTAGCATTTGTCTAGAGGAATTTAAAACACCAGAATACTTGCAGTGTCTACACACGTTCTGTCAGACCTGTCTTCAATCAAACTTTGTATCTTCACCAAAGATTGGGAAAACCCCACCTGATCATTTCAACTGTCCCCTGTGTACAGAAGAAGTAAAACCACCAGATCCGACTTTACCTGTAGAGAAGTGGGCCACATCAATGCCAGGTAACCATATGATTAATACTCTGATGGAAGCGTCATCAAAATCATCAGAAATGCCGAGTCAAACAAATGATTGTGACCCGTGTAAATATGATGGCGAAAGTATCACAGGGGAGTTTTGGTGTTTTGAATGTCGAGAATTTTTATGTGGAAAATGTAGAAAAGATCATCTACGACAGAAAGTTTTGCGAAATCATAAAGTTGTTCCAGCGAGTGATGTTCCACAACAAGATATTGATATGACTTTGAAAGACGTTGAAGAGCCATGTATGGACCATCAAGGAGAATTATTGAAGGTATACTGTGTTGATCATCAGAAGATGTGTTGTGTTCTTTGTCTGTCAATCAACCATAGAAAATGTGGAAACATCAAAACTTTTGATGAAATGGCAGAAGGTATGAAGAACAAAGGAGAAATAGAACATTTCTCTGATAAAATGAAAGAAATTGATTCTAAGGTAGATAAAATAGTAGCTCGGAAGAGAGACAACATCACCAGTATCCAGGACCAACATGTCACCATTCTGAACAAAGCAGACGATTTAATACAGAAAGCAAAAGACAAACTAGACAAATGTCATCAAGAATTCAAAGATAGAGTTGCCATCACACACAAGGAATATAAAAATAAGTTGATAGATGCAGCGGAAAGAATAGAAAACTATCAGAAATCCCTGACAAATTTCCAGAAGATATGGAAAGCTGTACTTGTTTCTGGAACACCAAAACAGATATTTGTTACATTTGAGAAAATAAAGGAGCGCATTGAAACCCAAGGAATAGCGTTAGAAGAGTACTTTCAGGGAGATGAGATTATATCATATGAAGTTACCTTTAACAAACTGGCTGCAAACATAACTACATTTACATCAATAGCAGAGATAAAGGTGAAAACAACTCCTTGTGACCAATCTTTGGTGTTGGATATAAGTGGCATCCTGACAACTGACAAGGATGTAGATAATTTACAACCTGAAGTGGACTTAGCCAGTGTTGATGATATAGAACTGGTTAAAATGTTTGATATTAGAGAAGACAGAAGATATTTTACAGGTGGGATGTTCCTGAAGGAGAATAGGTTGTTACTTGTGCACTTTAGCTCCAAAACACTGAGTGTTTACGATAGCAGCGGTAGAAGAGAAATCTGTCAGTCTGTACCTTATTCACCATTGGGTGCAGCAAAACATTCTGATCACAACATTTATGTGCTAAGTAACTTTGATACAAACATCAGAGTATATACATTGGTATCTGATTACTTCAAGGAAAGGAATAGTATTAAAACTGATATCCCGTTCTCCAAATACATTTATTCTCTATGTATAACACAAGATAACCATATATTAGCAGAATGTGGCCATACCATACACTTGATGACAATGGATGGTAAAACAAAGAGAACAATAAACAGGTCTGAAGGATACAGTTGTATAGCTACATCATCGTCGGATAAAGGATCTGTACTTTACTACTGTGATATCGGTCCGGAGGTTATCAGTGAGTCAATTGATGGTGAAGAATTAATGAGATACAAAATTCCAGATATTAAGACACCTAGAGGTATAGCTGTAGACAAAGTAGGTAACATATACGTATGTGGAGAAGATTCTAGGAATGTTTGTGTTGTGTCTAAGGATGGAAAATCAAGTCGAGTTCTAATGTCTAAACTAAAATGTGATACTTATAGGCAGTCTATTGCTATTGGATTTGACCAAAGTTGTACTAAATTCTTTGAAACAGGTTTTAACAACGGAACTCCAGCAGTCTATACGTTTAGGAACCGACAACAATAGTTAGTTATTGAAATTGATAGCTGGAGTGTACCATTTTGATACCACAAACTTGGTACTTGTATAAGAAACCGGTAGTAATTGCATGCCAATAGTTACGGATTGAAATTGAATTTTCCTAAGCCTTGTGTTGTTGGATATAATCGACTCAAAGATAAATGCTTTGTAACTGGTAACAACAACGGAACAGCAACAGTTATTAATTTACATGTTAGGCAACAGATCTAGACAACAAAGTTTGTTATTGCAATTGATAGAAACAATATTAATTTGAAATAAAAACTTTGAAGTATTATAAGAAACTGACATTTATCATAATAGTTTAATACATGTATTGATAATAATATTTTTAAGCCTTATGTTATAGGCAAACGACTTTGACCTGTCATTAAAATATTTATCACGGACCAAGTACAATTTTGTATAGGGAACACAGGTTCTATTTGTGTATATCTTGAGATATACTAACCTCATAGAGCACACTTGTGTCATGTGTATGTATTAACTGGGGTCTTTACACTACCCATGTATTGGGTCAACCCTCCTATATGAATATTCCTAAGGAAAGGTCAAGCGGACAGGTCAATGTTGTTTGACTATATACTGGATTGGAACAAATCAAAGTGGTACGTAAAGCTTGGTATCGACAAACAACATTGACCTGTCAGCTTGACCTTGAATTTAAATATTATTTATCAATAATTATATGTATGTATATGAATCGCGTGTTCATTATATAACAAGAACATATTACACTAGAAGGGGGTTTTACCGGAATAATTGCCAAAATCCGGAATAATAAGACCAAATCCGGAATAAACCAAATAAATCCGGAATAATCAGGTAAAATCTGGAATAAACCGGTAAAATCCGGAATAATCAGGCAAAATCCGGAATAATTGGACTATTTTGTTACGGTAAGTTTTCCGTAATCTAAAAATTTCAGTAAGTGTCTGATTATTCCGGAAAATGACTGATTATTACGGTAAACGTCTAATTATTCCGGCAAATGTCCAATTATTACGGGAAATGTTCTAAAAAATAATAATTTTTTTCAAAAATTTTACCGTAATAATTGGACATTTGCCGGAATAATTAGATTTTTACCGTAATAATCAGTCTTTTACCGGAATAATCAGACACTTACCGGAATTTTTAGAATCCGTAAAATTTACCGTTCCGGATTTTGTCTGATTATTTCGGATTTGGTCTAGAAATTTCGGATTTGATCTAAATATTCTGGATTTTTGCAAAGATTACGGAAAGTGTCTTAACTATTCCGGAATTTCGCAATTATTCCGGTAAAACCCCCTTCTAGTGTTATGTGCATTAATTATAAAAACTGCGAATCCTATCACTACCATATACCTGTATTCGGGGGAGGGGGTCAAGCGGACGCGGACAGGTTAGTTTCGTTTGACTATGCCCAGTGATATGAGAGCAAAAAAACTTATAATGATTCTGAGTGCATGTTTTGCATTTGTTTGCACATTTTATAAAAATTTATTCTTTGTATTTCTAAAAAGTTCTTCATTTTCACATCAGACTTCAGTTTTACAATTATTCCTTAACTAAGATTTTCTTTAAATTAAATCTGACAGTTTTAACAATGTTGGAAAGTACTTAAAAAATTGCAGCAAGAGTAAAGGTGTAATAAGCTAAGAAAAATCTTCAAAATGACACCTTAAAAACCCACAAAAACCAACAAAATTATTCAAATTTGATAAATTCAAGTAAAGGAAAATCTTATAATGATTTTGAGTACATTTTTGTCATTGATTGGCTATTTTATTTGTAGTAAAATTAAAACTGGTAAAATATGTAATGTGATCCTTAAATGTTGCTGTCTTCTTTTTCATTTTTACACCAAACTCCATTGTTGCACAATCAGGCCTTAACTATGATGTTCCTTAAATTAAATCTTGACAAATTTTGACAATGTTTTATGGTAATCCAAAAATGTGTCAATGAATTAAGAGTATAGACGTAAAAAGTTTAGAATACAAAATGACACCTTTAAAAATTCACATATATCTGAAAAACCAACAAGATTATTCACATTTCAGATTTGGTTTTGAGTTAAGAAAAATCTAAGTTAACATATGGTTGTGAACTGAACTAGAACCAGGCCCCAGTTTTACAATTATTCCTTAGCTAAGATTTTCCTTAACTTAGTTTTAACAAATTTTGGTGATCTCTTTTTGGAACTAATGATGAATATTTTTGTCAAAACTAAATGCAAATGTTTTAATCGCTAAAATATCTTTAAAATGACATCTTAAATTCCTGAATATATTGAAAATTAACAAAATATAAAAAAGATCCAAGTTAAGGAAAATCTTAGCTAAGGAATGATTTTGAAACCGGGACCAGGTCTCGGTTGTGTAGTCAAGTAAGTTTAAGCAGGGATATGGAGCATATCATCTCTTATCGCCTAGGGTCGAATTTCATTCTTTCAAATCTTGGATAAGAAATGATTGTGAACTGACTCTGGGTCAAGGTCTCGGTTGGTGTAGTGAAGTAGTCTTAAGCGGGGGTAAATGGAGTATCTATCTCCTCAACGCCTAGGACGTAATATCTTTGTGCAAGAAAAGTATGTTATTTTGCTTGAAGAATGTGAGGAAACTCCGAATTGCTCTTTAATTGTAAAACTCATTGCATCGATATAAATGCGAAGGTAATTAAACAATGCATCATTTAATTGGCTGAATTGTCTTCATAAACTTTGCTTGTTTTTAAAATGTTCTCACTCTTCAACAGTCATGTATTTTCATGCCTCATTTAGTTATTTTGAAAAAAGTACCGGGTAATAGAAATTTTATCTTGAAATCTTAGGGTTTTTTTTAGCTCACCTGAGTACAAAGTGCTCAAGTGAGCTATTGTGACCAGTCTTTGACCATCATGCGTCGTCCGTCGTGCGTCAACTTTTGCTTATTAACACTCTAGAGGCCACAGTGTTTGTTAAATCATAGAAAAACCCTTTATACACCATAGAGTCCTTATTTTTTGTCCAATCTTTATATAATTTGTCCAGAATGATATTCATGACCAAAGCAAGGTCAAGTTTGTATATGGGTCATGTTGGGTCAATAAGTAGGTCACTAGGTCAATTTATAGAAAAACCCTTTGGACACCATAGAGTCTATATTTTTTGTCCAATGTTCATATAATTTGTTCAGAACAATGTTCATAACCAAAGCAAGGTCAAGTTTCTATATGGGTCAGGTTGGGTCAATAAGAAGGTCACTAGGCCAAATCAAAGAAAAACCTTGTTAACACTCTAGAGTCCATAGTTTTTGTCCAATCTTCATATAATTTGTCCAGAACAATGTTCATGACAAAAACCAGGTCAAGTTCGTATAAGATTCATGTTGGGTGAATAAGTAGGTCACTAGGTCAAATCATAGAAAACCCTGTTAACACTCTAGAGTCCTTATTTTTTGTCCAATCTTCATATAATTTGTCCAGAACGATGTTCATGACCAAGTCAAGGTCAAGTTTCTATATGGGTCAGGTTGGGTCAATAAATAGGTCACAAGGTCAAATCATAGAAAAACCTTGTTAACACTCTAGAGTTCATATTTTTTGTTCAAACTTCATATAATTTGTCCAGAACAATGTTCATGACCAAAGCAAGGTCAAGTTCGTATATGGGTCATGTTGGGTCTATAAGTAGGTCACCAGGTCAAATCAAAGAGAAACCGTGTTAACACTCTAGAGTCCATATTTTTTGTTCAATCTTTCTATAATTTGTCCAGAACGATGTTCATGACCAAAGCAAGGTCAAGACTGTATATGGGTCAGGTTGGGTCAATAAGTAAGTCAGTAGGTCAAATTATAGAAAAGCAGGTCACTATGTCAGATCGTAGAAAAGCCTTGTAAACACTCTGAGTCCATATTTTTTGTCCAATCTTCATATAATTTGTCAAAAACAATGTTCAGGACAGAAGCTAGGTCAAGTTCATATGAACTAATAATGAACAAGTTCGTATATGAGTCATGTAGGGTCAATAAGTAAGTCAGTAGGTAAAATCATAGAAAAATCTTGTTAACACTTTAGAGTCCATATTTTTTGTCCAATCTTCATATAATTTGTCCAGAACAATGTTTATGACCAAAGCAAGGTCAAGTTTGTATATGGGTCAGGTTGGGTCAATAAGTAAGTCAGTAGGTCAAAACAAAGAAAAACCGTGTTAACACTCTAGAGTTCATAGTTTTTTAGCTCACCTGACCACAGGTCATGTGAGCTTATGGTATGGTGCAGTGTGTGTATGTGCGTGCGTGTGTGTGTGCGTGTGTCGTTAACACACATTTTCGACTTCTCCTCTGAAAGTACTTTGCAGATTTCAATGAAACTTGGTGAGAAGTATATATGGGCCGGTGCAATTCAGATTTGTTCGTGGCATTGCCATGGCTACCATAACTAGGTCAAGGTGACCTAGGGGTGCAAAAATCTTAAAAATCTTCTCCGAAAGTATTGATTGGAGAAAAAATCTGATGTGATATTTGGCTTCTCTAGGGTCTTAAGCCTATAAGTTGTTCATTTTGTGAAATTCGGACAAAAAATAGGTTACACGTTTTTGCGTTTAATTTTGAAAAAATCGGAAAATAGCTTCAAATTGTTATAACTTGACTATTTGACCGGATAATGACATGGGGTTTTCAGTTTAAAGGTAGATGACAGATACACACTATGTCTCCACTGTACTCCATTATGTTGCTTACCCAATCCGCTACTAATGTACTTCATCATGTAGCACCATACCTAAAGGAAGATGTCAGATAGGTACTATGTCACCACTGTACCCTATTATGTGGTACCATACCTAAAGGTAGATGACAGATACACACTATATATCCACTGTACTCCATTATGCTGCACCATACCTAAAGGCATATGTCAGATACAAACTATGTCACCACTGTACCCTATTATGTGGTACCTTACCTAAAGGTAGATGACAAATACACACTATGTCACCACTGTACCCTATTATGTGGCACCATACCTAAAGGCATATGTCAGATACATACTATGTCACCACTGTACCCTATTATGTGGTACCTTACCTAAAGGTAGATAACAGATACACACTATGTCACCACTGTACCCTATTATGTGGTACCATACCTAAAGGAAGATGTCAGATACACACTATGTCACCACTGTACCCTATTATGTGGCACCTTACCTAAAGGTAGATGACAGATACATACTATGTCATCACTGTACCCTATTATGTGGTACCTTACCTAAAGGTAGATGACAGATACACACTATGTCACCACCATACCCTATTATGTAGTACCATACCTAAAGGAAGATGTCAGATACACACTATGTCACCACTGTACCCCATTATGTGGCACCATACCCAAAGGCAGATGTCAGATACATACTATGTCACCACTGTACCCTATTATGTGGTACCATACCCAAAGGCAGATGTCAGATACATACTATGTCACCACTGTACCCTATTATGTGGTACCATACCTAAAGGAAGATGTCAGATACATACTATGTCACCACTGTACCCTATTATGTGGTACCATACCTAAAGGGAGATGTCAGATACATACTATGTCACCACTGTACCCTATTATGTGGCACCATACCCAAAGGCAGATGCCAGATACATACTGTGTCACCACTGTACCCTATTATGTAGTACCATACCTAAAGGTAGATGACAGATACACACTATGTCACCACTGTACCCTATTATGTAGTACCATACCTAAAGGTAGATGACAGATACACACTATGCCACCACTGTACTCCATTATGTAGTACCATACCTAAAGGTAGATGACAGATACACACTTTGTCACCACTGTACCCTATTATGTGATACCATACCTAAAGGAAGATGTCAGATGCACACTATGTCACCACTGTACCCAATGATGTAGTACCATACCTAAAGGAAGATGTCAGATACACACTATGTCACCACTGTACCCTATTATGTGGCACCATACCTAAAGGAAGATGTCAGATACACACTTTGGCACCACTGTACCCTATTATGTGGCACCATACCTAAAGGAAGATGTCAGATACACACTATGTCACCACTGTACCCTATTATGTGGCACCTTACCTAAAGGAGGATGTCAGATACACACTTTGGCACCACTGTACCCTATTATGTGGCACCATACCTAAAGGAAGCTGTCAGATACATACTATGTCACTAATGTACCCTATTATGTAGTACCATACCTAAAGGTAGATGACAGATACATACTATGTCACCACTGTACCCTATTATGTGGTACCATACCTAAAGGAAGATGTCAGATACACACTATGTCACCACTGTACCCCATTATGTAGTACCATACCTAAAGGTAGATGACAGATACATACTATGTCACCACTGTACCCTATTATGTGGTACCATACCTAAAGGAAGATGTCAGATACATACTATGTCACCACTGTACCCTATTATGTGGTACCATACCTAAAGGGAGATGTCAGATACATACTATGTCACCACTGTACCCTATTATGTGGCACCATACCTAAAGGCAGATGTCAGATACATACTTTGTCACCACTGTACCCTATTATGTAGTACGATACCTAAAGGAAGATGTCGGATACACACTATGTCACCACTGTACCCCATTATGTGGCAACATACCCAAAGGCAGATGTCAGATACATACTATGTCACCACTGTATCCTATTATGTGGTACCATACCTAAAGGAAGATGTCAGATACATACTATGTCACCACTGTACCCTATTATGTGGCACCATACCTAAAGGTAGATGTCAGATACACACTATGTCACCACTGTACCCTTTTATGTAGTACCATACCTAAAGGAAGCTGTCAGATACATACTATGTCACCACTGTACCCTATTATGTGGCACCATACCTAAAGGCAGATGTCAGATACACACTTTGTCACCACTGTACCCTATTATGTAGTACTATACCCAAAGGCAGATGTCAGATACGTACTATGTCACCACTGTACCCTAATATGTGGTACCATACCCAAAGGCAGATGCCAGATACATACTGTGTCACCACTGTACCCTATTATGTAGTACCATACCTAAAGGTAGATGACAGATACACACTATGTCACCACTGTACCCTATTATGTAGTACCATACCTAAAGGTAGATGACAGATACACACTATGCCACCACTGTACCCCATTATGTAGTACCATACCTAAAGGTAGATGACAGATACACACTTTGTCACCACTGTACCCTATTATGTGGTACCATACCTAAAGGAAGATGTCAGATGCACACTATGTCACCACTGTACCCAATGATGTAGTACCATACCTAAAGGAAGATGTCAGATACACACTATGTCACCACTGTACCCTATTATGTGGCACCATACCTAAAGGAAGATGTCAGATACACACTTTGGCACCACTGTACCCTATTATGTGGCACCATACCTAAAGGAAGATGTCAGATACACACTATGTCACCACTGTACCCTATTATGTGGCACCTTACCTAAAGGAAGATGTCAGATACACACTTTGGCACCACTGTACCCTATTATGTGGCACCATACCTAAAGGAAGCTGTCAGATACATACTATGTCACTAATGTACCCTATTATGTACCATACCTAAAGGTAGATGACAGATACATACTATGTCACCACTGTACCCTATTATGTGGTACCATACCTAAAGGAAGATGTCAGATACACACTATGTCACCACTGTACCCCATTATGTAGTACCATACCTAAAGGGAGATGTCAGATACATACTATGTCACCACTGTACCCTATTATGTGGTACCATACCTAAAGGAAGATGTCAGATACATACTATGTCACCACTGTACCCTATTATGTGGTACCATACCTAAAGGGAGATGTCAGATACATACTATGTCACCACTGTACCCTATTATGTGGCACCATACCTAAAGGCAGATGTCAGATACATACTTTGTCACCACTGTACCCTATTATGTAGTACGATACCTAAAGGAAGATGTCGGATACACACTATGTCACCACTGTACCCCATTATGTGGCAACATACCCAAAGGCAGATGTCAGATACATACTATGTCACCACTGTACCCTATTATGTGGTACCATACCTAAAGGAAGAGGTCAGATGTCATACATACTATGTCACCACTGTACCCTATTATGTGGCACCATACCTAAAGGTAGATGTCAGATACACACTATGTCACCACTGTACCCTTTTATGTAGTACCATACCTAAAGGAAGCTGTCAGATACATAATATGTCACCACTGTACCCTATTATATGGCACCATACCTAAAGGCAGATGTCAGATACACACTTTGTCACCACTGTACCCTATTATGTAGTACTATACCTAAAGGAAGCTGTCAGATACATACTATGTCACCACTGTACCCTATTATGTTGCACCATACCTAAAGGTAGATGACAGATACAGACTATGTCACCACTGTACCCTATTATGTGGCACGATACCTAAAGGGAGATGACAGATACATACTATGTCACCACTGTACCCTATTATGTGGCACCATACCTAAAGGAAGCTGTCAGATACATACTATGTCACCACTGTACCCTATTATGTGGCACCATACCTAAAGGGAGATGACAGATACATACTATGTCACAACTGTATCCTATTATGTGGCACCATACCTAAAGGGAGATGACAGATACATACTATGTCACCACTGTACCCTATTATGTGGCACCATACCTAAAGGGAGATGACAGATACATACTATGTCACCACTGTACCCTATTATGTGGCACCATACCTAAAGGGAGATGACAGATACATATTATGTCACCACTGTACCCTATTATGTGGCACCATACCTAAAGGGAGATGACAGATAGACACTATGTCACCACTGTACCGTATTATGTAGTACCATACCTAAAGGAAGATGTCAGACAACTGTACCCTATTATGTGGCACCTTACCTAAAGGGAGATGACAGATACATACTATGTCACCACTGTACCCTATTATGTGGCACCATACCTAAAGGGAGATGTCAGATACATACTATGTCACCACTGTACCCTATTATGTAGTACCATACCTAAAGGAAGATGTCAGACAACTGTACCCTATTATGTGGCACCATACCTAAAGGTAGATGAGAGATACACACTATGTCACTACTGTACCCTATTATGTGGCACCATACCTAAAGGCAGATGTCAGATACATACTATGTCACCACTGTACCCTATTATGTGGCACCATACCTAAAGGGAGATGTCAGATACATACTATGTCACCACTGTACCCTATTATGTAGTACCATACCTAAAGGAAGATGTCAGACAACTGTACCCTATTATGTGGCACCTTACCTAAAGGTAGATGAGAGATACACACTATGTCACTACTGTACCCTATTATGTGGCACCATACCTAAAGGCAGATGTCAGATACATACTATGTCACCACTGTACCCTATTATGTAGTACCATACCTAAAGGTAGATGTCAGATACACACTGTGTCACTAAGTTATTGTAGTATTTGACATTATACAGCATTATACATCGTACAGACATTTGGACTTCAAATTTAAGGTCTTTTTATGGTCTTTTTTAAGAGTCTTATTTGCAAATTTAAAGCCTTATCAAAGAGACAATCGTAGCAAAAAATATTGGTGCAAAGGCAATTTAATCGATAAAACAATTACTTACGTTTCCAACGACACTTGAAGTGAAGGTTAAAGTTAGTGGTTCGGAAGGGCCAGGTACCTTTAAATTGCTCATTTCAACATAACTTATTCATTAATTTATTTGTATACATCAGTTTATTCGTAACCACTTAATATCAAAATACAGACACCCAACTGACCAAATTCAATGCTTTTTAGGGCAAACCTCAAAATTTAAGGACTTTTCCAGGCCTGTACGAACCCTGTTATACCTCAAGGCAGATTTATTCCATTATGTGGCACCTTGCATTTAGATCATGTATGGAACAGTATTCATTTGCACAAATTTTTGCCAAATTTGATTCAACATGCTAAAGCAAATCACATTTAGGCCCAAAAATATACCGCCAACATTTTCCTCTTTACAGACATACTTTATGGCAATCGCGGATGCGCATACAGATTTCCTGTTACGACTAGGTACAAGTAAGTGAAAAATATCAAACTTTATTCAAATTTATTTGATTTTCTATGGATATAAAGAGAATTTCACTGTCACAGTCACAGTCTTAGATCCAGGAGATCAGCCACTGGATAACCTGCAGCAGCCATATCCCTGTGTTATTTCTTGTTTTCTGCCCATTGATTTTTCCCATTAAAAAGGGAACCGATTTCCTGCCCTTACTACTAAGAGTTGTAAAAAGCTCAGTACTAAAGTAGTCTTTCGAATGAGACTTAAAATCGAAGTCTCTTGTCTCGTTGCATGCTAAAGACATCATTGTAGAGTTTGAAAAAGAGTAGACAGGTCACCTGTGGTCGCTATAGAGGGACACTTACAGTTACAGGGATTGAAACAGACTGAACAAGATAAGTGATGGAGTTTTACATCCCAGTAAAGATTCTTTCACTTATATCAATGTAGCCAGTTGGGGCATGGCATAGGAAACTGGGGTACCTGGAGAAAACCATCTACTTTCAGCAAGGGAACTTGACGAACTTTCTCATGCTAAGATCTGTCCCGAGTCATGTTGAACTCGGAATACTGCTTCTCATGCTAAGATCTGTCCCCAGTCATGTTCAACTCAAAATACTGCTTTAACAAAGTTGGAAGTGTTAGGAAAGAAGTGGGACAAGTTTGTATTTAAAAGTCGAATGAGTTGGTTTTATTAGTGGGACGATTTGGTAACTCCAAATCGGTGTAAAAACAGAGACCAAAACTGTTGGAGGATTTGGACCAGTGGTATCAAGACAACTTGTACCCAAGATAACTCGTACTCAGGTGAACTCGTATCCATACCAAGACAACTCGTACCCAACCTGAGACAACTCGTACCCCCCCCCAAAAAAAACAATAATAAAACTTAATTTTCTTAAATTGTTTTTCTGGGTATGTAAGTTGTCTCAGGTTGGGTACGAGTTGTCTTGATATTAAACAAGAGGCCCATGGGCCTTAACGCTCACCTGTGACCTTGACCTTTGAACCCATGAGGTTCATTCAAAATGATCATAAGGCCAATATTCTAATATACAAAAAAGTTTAATGTTTTTGAGATAAATAATTATTTCAGTAGTTGTTTGTATCTATGACCTTGACCTTTGAACCCATGACCTTCATTCATATATCATAATAACCATTGTGCTATTACCTACAATATTCTAATATACATGCCTATACAAAAAGTTAATAGTTTTGCAGATAATTAACTATTTCAGTATTCATTTGCATCTGTGACCTTGACCTTTGAACCAATAACCTTCATTCATATATGAAAATGGTTGTAAGGCTAATTTCTACAATATTCTAATATACATGCATATACAAAAAAGTTAATAGTTTCCAAGATAATTAACTATTTAGGTATTTATTTGCATCTGTAACCTTGACCTTTGAACCCACAAGCTTCATTCATATATCAAAATGATCGTTAGGATAATACCTACAATATTTTAATATACATGTCTATACAAAAAGTTTATAGTTTTTGAGATAAGTAACCATTTCAGTACTTGTTTACATCCTTGACCTTTTAACCCATGACCTTTATTCATACATCAAAATTACCATTGTGCCATTACCTACAATGTTCTAATATACATGCCTATACAAAAAATTCATAGTTTTGCAGATAATTAACTATTTTGGTAGACTTGGACATCTGTGACCTTGACCTTTGAACCCATGACCTTGATCTATGTATCAAAATGATCGTCATGTCAATACCTACAAATAACTGAAAATCCTATGCCATTATCACCAGAAATGTTTAAAAAATAGCATTTTTTATCAAAGGTCAAAAACTTGGACTTGACCTTTGACCTTGACATCAATTGAAAGAAAATTGCAAGTCAAGATCAACAGTGAAAACTCCATACAATTATCTTCAGGCGTTATGAAGTTATAACAGAGACATCGAGGTCCAGAGTAAACAATTGAACTTCAGTATTGCGTTTTGAACAAGTATACTCAGTTGAAAATAGTTCAAATTACCAAATTTTATTAAATTCCAATAAATATTCTTTGCAAATTCGCAAAGATGCGATGTCAACCAACACACATTCACACTCGCATGACTCGAAAACATCGAAAATAATTTGCCATAATAATGTTCCTGATACGTAACATTAGTTTAAATTTCTTCAAATATCCAAATTCCACAGTGTAACTTGTTTGATTTCCGATACGTCTGCTTCAGTGTTGACAAACGCATCACGATACAAGGACGATTCTGATTGGCTATCGGCTATCTATTGGGTAACAGAAAGTTACAACTCCCGATAGCTGGAGCAAAATGGGGTTTGAAGTTTTTAATTCATTAAAACCTCAGCTTTCAATAAAATACTATTTTCTATCTCAGAATATCAAGAGGTATTGGGGGTTTTAATTCAGGTATCTAAAAGATAACAGCAGATATCTATGGGATAGCTGCCAGCTATCTATAGGATAGCAGACAGTTATCCCATAGATAGCTGATTTATAACCCACAATACCTGCAGGTATCGAGAGTTAGGGTCTGATATCTATAGGATAGCAGCCAGCTATCCTAGGGTTTGCTGATTTTTGCATCAATTGGCGTGCTCGAATACCACCCCCGGACGTGTTGAGTTAAATAAAGAATTTAGTATAGACGATATAAAATTATAGACATATTATTTAATACCTATTTAAGTATTACGAGTTTTATTTAACCTGTATGAGACCATATTCATGATATTGATGAAAAGGTTGCAAAATGAGCCCAAAATACTTCTAATGGCCTTATGCGGCCAGTGATATACAAATGGCACAACATAGAAAGAACACGTGTGATGACCGTGATGAGGCTGACATGAATTAAGGAATAGCTACCATATACAAAACTATATGGTTGGCCAAACAAAAACGATTACAGATTAAGGTCAGTTGTTAAATAATGAAAATACACCAAGGTGATGGCTTTAAAAATACTCGTTTTTGGGGGTTTGATTTGGTTGTTGTTGTTGTAAATAAATAAATAAATAAATAAATAAATAAATAAATGCATGAATGAATGAATAAATTAGACATCTCTCTCTCTCTCTCTCTGTGTGGATATTTCAATAGTTTAAAGTAGGTGACTAAAGTGAAATAGATAGTGTGGACAATGTGAGATCCATAAGGTAATATGTTAATTCTTTTACTTACAATGTGGAGACATTTTTGTAGGGACAATCAATTCTCCCCAGTTAACACCTAATCCTACTCTATTTTGAATAGCGTTTTAGATCATTTCAGCTCACCAACCGTACACGATTTGTCGCCACATTGTTGTTTGTATTCACACTATTGTTATGACGGAGCTAATAATTGTCCACATATCAACGATTGGAGCATCTCTCTCTTTCTTTCAGCCTACCACTGCGGTAGCTCAGTTGGTAGAGTGCTCGCTCCGTAAGCGGGAGGTCGTGGGTTCGATCCCAAGACTTGAAAGTGAGTGGTGACTATTCTTTCGCCAAGCACTCCGCATTACGAAATATAGTCACGGTTCTTTCGGATGGGAATTAAAATATACGAGGTTCCTTGTTACAGAAGGCTTGGATCGCTAAAGAACCCTGTTGTATAATGCCATCAGCGCCCTTCGTCTATAGCTGGCGACATCTCGATATAAATGAATATTTTTGACTTGGATGTTAAACATCATTACTCAATTATCAACTCTTTCTCTCAACCCCGTTTGTTTTTGTAATCCAACATACTATGAATAAATCTATTGCTCGAATAAAAAATAAATTAATAAAATAAATTTAGTTGTTTACATAATATGATGATTTTGAGCACGTTTTTCTCCATGCTTTAGCAAATTACCTTGATTACGAAATTCGAAATACTAAAAATAGTAAAATTGCTTGATATTGGCACGTGTCTGAAAAATGGTTTCCATTTTAAGTATAGGAAAACCATTGAATCAAATGACAATTATAATATGGCCTGTGGTTTTTCTGTTGTAAAACACGCAATTGACATCGTTTAGATTGTTAATTAACTCTTGTTAATAAAACAAAATTATCGATTTTTTTCTTGTCATCTTTTAGATAACATTAATACACTAATAACAGAAGTCTATCACAGTATTCATACGAAAGCATAATCATAGGAGACATTGGGTCTAAAACAAATGTTTGGTTCGGGTCCTGCAAATTTCGCCCGACCCTGATGTTCTTTGCATTATCTGATCAGGATTGAGAAACAAGATCTGATCTGTATCTGTAAAACTTTTTGAGAGCCTAGGCTTGCAATATCCTTTTGTCAATAATTTATTTGTAAGCAACTTGCTTTGTTGTATTAATATATTGTGTACGACATGCAATTTCAATCCCTGGAACAGCCTATCAATGACGTCACGGGCATAGGTGTCAGCAAGAAATGAGTGACGTCACATTAGCAAATGTAATTATAGTCCTATAACTTAATTTGGTCTAAAACAGAGTTTAATACAATTAAACACCATAAATGTAAATATATATATAACCCTTCCTACCCTACCTAGATTTTTTTACGTTACCAGAACCAAACTTGTACAAATAAAACTAATCGGCCATTGCGAATAAGTATTCTGCCATGGCGAGTAAGATATCTGCTGTATATGCTTATGCTTGTAAACATAAAAGAGTGCAATATATTAAGCTTGTATTTCAGGATAGCGTTGCAACTTCTTATGTGGAAGGTCGGGGTTCGAACACCGACTAGGTCTGATCAAGACTTAAAAAATAGAAAGTGACTATTCTTTCGCCTAGTATTCACCTTTTAGAAATGAAAGTAACGGGTTCCTTCAGAAGATACTTTAAAATCCAGTGCACGGCAGGTGTGGAATAGCTATTGCTAGTAGTGCAATGCAAAAGTCAAAATTTCTGTCACTTCACCTATAAATGGTGACGTCTCGATATCGTGAAACATTCTTGACTGGGACGTAAACCAACATGCAAACAATCAATCCTCCGAAAATGTTTGAATTTTGATACATTATCTTATGATTAAAAATAAGGTGAATTAGGATCCCCCTCTAGTAGGTGTTTTTATGTGATTTGCACTTATGTTCAAAGGGCCATAATTACCAGGAAAAAGAACAAACCAACTCGGGTTAATGGTATGCGCATCGCCTATCAATTTTGATGCTTTGTGCCAAGTTTCGTAAAATAGTGCTTCATAGTTCTGGAGAATTATTCCAGACAAGAAGTTCTGGACGGACGGCAGAGGTTTAAATTCAATACCCACTTCACTCCCCAACATCAGTTGGTAGAGTGCTCGCTCCATAAATGGGAGGTCGTGGGCTCGATCCCCGGCCGGGTCTGACCCAAGACTTGAAAGTGTGACTGTTCTTTCTCCAAGCACTCGGCAATACGAAATTAAAGTTACGGTTCTTTCGGATGGGAACTTAAAATAAGCGAGGTCCCGTGTCACGGTAGGCTTAGCACGCTTAAGAACCCTGTTGTATAATGCCATCAGCGCAACGCACAGGGAAAATTTCTGCACCTTCGCCTACAGCTGGCGACGTCTCGATATAAGTGAAATATTCTTGACTGGGACGTTAAACACCAGAACTCAACTCAACCCTTACTTCCAAAGGCAAAGGGAATCTTGATCAAATGATACAAAATAAATACAAAGACAACTGGATTACAAATAAAGATAGTTTTAATGTCATCTTCTTGACACACATATATGTAATTATGTTAAAAACTATTATGTTTTACTTAACGTTCACAACGGGTTACAATGTACAGACACAACACAACAATATTAACGGTAATACTGCATATGTTTAACATTACAAATTAAGTGGCTTTTATGTTTTGTTCAAGCATAGTGACAACCGTATTTAGCTGAATTATTGATGTACCATCTTACTATCATAAAGACATATATCATCAACAGGTAGTCTGACACACAGAAGATAATCTACAGGCGATCTGCCACCTGGATATATGGACCATGCGTCATTAATTGACTTTAATGATTGCAAATACATGTACACATAACCATTTAAAAAAACCTATTAAAACTCTATAATTGTTTGGTGTGCGTGTTGATTTTTAATTTGACAGCAGGATGGTAAAAACAACCTAGTAAAGGTTTAAACAGGAAAATGGGTCTAAGTCCTGTAATTAATTTTAATTTTAAACTTCAAATTTGTGCTTCACAACCAAATCGGCCCAACTTATGCAAAATGTTGGAAGACAGCAAAAAAAAAACTTTGTTTCAAATTTAAGATTACTTATTGTACTAAATGATTAAATATAATTGTATATGTCATGGATAAGAGAATTTTCTTGAATGAAGAAGTAGGTTGGACAAACTATTAGTATTATGGACAGATGGACGGACAGCGACTAAGCATAATAGTCCTGTTTCAGATTCAATTGCACATCCAATGAAAGTAATAGTATGACACAAACCTTAAGGGTATTACACGGAATCAGTGTCAAAAATCACATATTTATGCATACGATTAATAATATATTAGGGTAGCCTAAAATCATTTATGCATATGTAATAAATGTAATTTTACCCCTGGTATCGTGCCATACTAGGGCCATGTGGTACACAGGAGAACCTCATTTTAAAACAAAGACCACTGCCTACACACGCCTACACAAATACTAAATTTTATCTCATAAAATACAGGTCAGATCTTTATATATAAATATTGCATAGCTTTCATAAACTCAACAGTTAATATACCACAAATACATCTATCCTTTTTCTATACCTAAAGTACTATATTATCATAATCTAGTTTTAATTGGTTAACTTTTCCCATCTGTAAGAGTTATTTTCCTTTAAACACATAACTTCTAGAATATAAGTAATCCCCTTTGTAAGAGTTATCCCCCTTGATACATACAAATTCCAATTGCAAGTTGTATCACTCTATTTAAAAGCTAATAATTTTCCTATTTTTTACACACATATTTTCACAAATGAATTATTCTAAACTACCATTTCAAAAATACAAATAATAGGTCTTGAACATGAGCAACCCTGAAAAACTCCATACATCATATATTTGTATTGCACTTGATACTTCTCTTTGTTTTAAAATATGCTGCTTCCCATTCAAAGACAGTCATTACAATTGAACTTTATGAACTTAACTTCTTCTATTGCAGAAAAGTTCCACAAATTTCAACCACTTACAAACAGACAACGCTGCATTAAAGGCCACCTCTATGAGTTTTCTGCCTTCAAAAAATAGTAAAATGTTACCACTCTCTTTTCCGATAATTTGAACCTGCGTGCAAGGGTCACCTGCCCATAAGGGCCACTTTTACAGATTCCCTTGGGTGGGGTTTATAGTTAGGATTGACTGTATATAACATCAGTTAAATTTGATAATTTGATATTTTGGACAAAGTTGAAAACTCTATATTAGTACCTGTAAGTCTTAATGATAAAAAAGTTAAAGTGTAGTGAGTGTCCTTAATTGCAAAAATGCATTGTAATACAGAAATTTACTTTATTTTCTCTAGATCTTGAATACCACCATACACTGTAAATTTATGTAGGTCTTATTTCTATCTGAAGTTAAGCTGTCCTCTCCTAATAAAAAACAAAACATAGCTGGTCTTCTTCACGAAGTAAAAAAAATATATCTTGATTTATAGCCAAAGTAAATTTCATTAGATTTGCAATATAAACCAAGAGAGACCTTTCAGTACCAAGACTATGTTTTCAAGGGATACTATGATACCTTTTGCTTTTCTTTTACTTTTTTAAAGGTTAAATAATTTTTTACTTCAGACATTATTTTTGTAATTTAAAGCAGAACCACCCAAAACAGCTTGAAAATAAAGTGATTTTAAACATTAAAATTTAAAGATGTGCTACAACTTTAAACTTAAAGTTGATTTTCGAACAGATATTTGAAAAAAGTAGATATATTAATTGTAAAGCACCAATATTAAATAATATACATAGTGAGCATAGACAATAAGAACACAAACCAAGTTGTCATGACAACCAACATAATACATTTAACATGCACATCACAACAAAATGAATGAAAATGAATAAATTTGATAAAATCAAAATAAAAACTTCTAAATATTTAAATACACTTTGATACAATTATTTCTAATATATATTAATATCATAGCAACAGCAATAGCATCATTCATTTTAAAAATTATATTAATTATCCATTTATAATTTTCTAGTTTAGAAAGAAAAAGTCAATGTTGCGTCTAGAAAGAAAAGTTTAAAGTTGCGTGTAAAAAGAAGGTTTATTGTTGCGTTTAGAAAAATAAAAGCTAAACAGTATGTCTGGAAAGAAGACCTCAACACTGCATGTAGAAAGAAATGTTAAACATTAACAATTTTAACAAAAATATACCTTATATAGCAATATATTTATTCAAATTGTCTAGGGGGAAGCATTATTACACTATCAACCATAAAACTCGAGACATTATAGAAGATAAGCCATATCCAGTTAGTGTGACTACTTCCGTTCATATATTTAAAAAAGAAAGACGACTCTTCAAAATAATTTGAACAAATGGATTATTTATGTGAAATGATAAATTTTAAGAAAATACTTCAACATAAGTATACATTATCATTGTTAAATCTAGATTTTTTTCAGAAGGGGCTATTTTCAAAATCTGTCCCCTCACACATCACATCAATATTTTTGCATGGGTGGACTTGGCCTGGTGGTACTATCACTGGCTTTTTAAGTCAAGGGTTGTGGGTTCGAACCTCACTTGGGACTAGGGAATTTTCTGAAATGATTTTCATATTTTGCCCATACTAGAGCTGTAAAAAGCTCATTACCAGAATAGTCTTTTGGATGAGACTCAAAACTGAGGTCCCGTGTCTCAGTGCACCCTAAAGACACCTCTGTAGAGTTTGCAAAAGAGTAGGTCACCTGTGGTCGCTACAGAGGACACTTACAACTGCAAGGGATTGAAACAGAATGAGCAAAGTAGATGTCATGTTAAATATGGCCCTCTAAAGCCTTAACAATGGAGTCATTTTGGCAAAACCTCTAAAACATAATAACATCAATAATTTTGCATTCATGTCATGTCAAATATGGCCTTTTGAGGCCTGACCAATAGGTCATTTAGAAAAAATATAATAAAAAAAGTGGAACAATTCCAAAAAATGCTCCCATGACCCCTTCTAGAATGAACACAGTGAACATAATGTTGTAATTACTGAGCAGATATATATGTTTACATAATCATAGAATAGAAAAGGCAAGTAAATGATATCTGAAAAGCATTAGAAAATAGAAAGAAAGGTATAAAAAATTAAAAAATTAAAAGTTTTTCATTAAAAATATATAATACAAAAAATCAAGCATTTATTAATCATTACAAGACAACTTGGTCCTGGCAAAAACATCATAAAATGTGTAATTCTGATTACATATACCAAACAAACACTCAAGAGAATGTGGATTTTGTCAGCGGTATAAAAAAGACATGAAGTTTGTATGGAATAATCTTGACCATTATTGATTCTGACTCAATGAGAAGCATTTGGCATGAAACATTAAAAGGACCAGATCATTTCAGTACCAAGGTAATCAACTACATGTTAGTGGCAAAAGACTGTTCTATGGATTCGGCAGTTTTTTGGAAAACATAAGCTGAACTTTGTGACAATTAAATGATTTGGTCCTGAGACTGATTCACACCAAATGTTCCTCATTTATGAAGCGGTGTTACACATTAAACTAGATATATTTGAATTGTAAAAAAGGTAAAAAATCAAGGTTAATTGAGGAAAGCAAAAAATGTTATACTGAACTGTAAATGCAGAATGAAGAAATGCATGAAAATAACACAACTCCTTAATATTTTAGTCCTAAAATGCTGAATAAGTCTCAACATAATTATACACATCCATATACATGTACATTTATATCTACCAATCACTATCAAGGTTACATAAAAGCATATACTACAAAAGATCATTCAATTAAATACTCCCTTACAAAGATATATCATTCTCACCTATCAATATGCTATACAATTTCTAAAACTAATGACATGTGGTTTGTACAAGAAAGTGTTCACTTGTCACTATGCTACCACCTGTCCCTAGATAAAAATATGGGATAGGTCCAGCTTATAATTACTAAATTGTTCCTTGTTTTAAGTGTTATTAATGATATTTTTTTCTTTTTTATGATGCAAATAAAGTATAGGCATAAAAATTATATGATGAAATTGAATTGGGTGTGACTTGTTGAGTGGAGGGGCTTCTTGCCCTTCCGGAGAACCAGGTTCCTTCCCTGGTCGAAGTTCATGTGGATTACTTTATTTCCCAGTTTTCAAAATTTTAGTTTGCTTGGTAATTAAGATTTGGACATGGATTCGTATGTGTTTGTTTTTGATTGTTTCGGTTTTTCATTTTTATTTTTATTTTTTTAAATTTTTTTCCCAAAATTTGGTAATTATCTGCCAGTTTGATCCAGTATTTCTAGGGACCAGTGCGAGTGCAGTGGCCAGCGAACACTATCTTGAACTGACCAATGGTATATAACCAGAACAAATACAAAACATTACTTATTTGGCATATGATTGGAATTCTATTCTATACTAACAATATAACAAGAAATGTTGTTAGATGGGTGCTATTGAGGACATTTAAAAATAGAATAAGGGACTGCTGACTGCTATACAGAGACTAACATCTTTTAATTGAAATTTCGTGGCTGTCAGACAAAAAATCACATTTCCATGAAATACCATAATAAATGATTACATTTCCATGGACACATTTGTATTCAAATTCAACACTTTCATATTTACATGGAAGCACATGACAATGTTATATTATCATTATGTTTCCATGGAAACACATGAATCGCAATGCAACACCATTACATCTCAATGGAAACTGGCGATGCAATATTATCACATTTCCATGGAAACACATGAATCACAATGCAACATCATTACATTTCCATGGAAACAGATGAATCACAACGTAACATCATTACATTTCCATGGAAACACATGAATCACAATGCAACATCATTACATTTCCATGGAAACACATGAATCACAATGCAACATCATTACATTTCCATGGAAACACATGATTCACAATGCAACATCATTACATCTCAATGGAAACAGGCAATACGATATTATCACATGGAAATACATGAATCACAATGCTATATCATTACATTTCCATCGATACACATGAATCAACATTATTACATTACTATGGAAACACAAATCAAGATGCAACATCATTACATTTCCATGGAAACACATGAATCACAATGCAACATCATTAAATTTCCATGGAAACAAGTAAAACACAATGCAACATTATATCATTTCCATGGAAACACATGAATCACAATGCAACATCATTACATTTCCATTTTCCATAAAAACAAGTGAACCCTAAAGCTGTAAACATTTCCATACAGAAGATTTTGAATTAGCCTAACCTATTTTTTTTGATTTGCAAAAAAAATATTTTGAATGAATAAAACCGGTATCAATGGAAAATACTATGCTACAAATATTGAAGATTATTAATTATATCATAAAAGTTTAAAATTATAAGTTCTCATGAAATCATGTTGAAAAGATGTAGATTTTCGTTTTTTTTAAATGCATGAATATTGAGTTTGGTTCTTCCATGTGAATAAAATGCAGCTTTGTCTTGTAAAACAAAACTTTTCATGGAGAAAAATTATCATGTTTGAGGCAACCAATTTTTCAATGAAGAAAAACAACCTTTCAAAAAAAAATTCTGACAACATTTTTGAAACAATGAAACACATGAACTGACAATTTTTTAAATGATGATACACAAAATTTACTTACAACTACAGACCTAATGATGTCCTTTGTGCTAATTTTTCATAAAAACTATTTGACATTATAACAAAATCAACATACATGTATAACATACACATAATTAACAAACAAATTTTGATTGTTCCTGATATTCTTTATACTTTATCCAGTTTATAACAAAAACATTCTTAAATACTACATAATAACAACATATGATGATTGTAAGAAGTAACAATGTACAGTCCAACCTCCCTTAAAGGCCACCTCTATATAAGGACTCAGTGTTTGAAAAATGTCAAAATTTTCAACCAGTCCTTGTCTTAATAATTTAAACATTTTCTTTTAGTACAGTTTAACCTGCCTTAAAGGTCACCTCTATATAAGGGCCAACTGCTTATAAAGGCCAGTAGAATTGTATCCTGATTGCACTTTATTCATTGATTTGAATTTGTATATAAAGGCAACCTGCCCATAAAGGCTAATTTTACTGGTTCCCTTGGGTGGCCTTTATAGACAGGTTTGACTGTAATAACAATTTAGTCATGGATACAGTCCATACCATTTTGAATTATGGACACAGTATATACAACTTTGGGCCTGTCTAACCTTAACACACTGCCATGTCACTAACCAGATTTGATTCTGGTGAAAATGAGCTGTATTATGGTAGCCCTCGAGTCCAGGGTAACTTATGCTACTGTCACACACGACTGGAGCAAATCCGGTGATACAGAATTGAAACCGTATCCACCTGATTCAACCAATATTTATTAAATCTTCAATATTGCTTGATTTTGTCATTTTTAGGCTTGTATTAGTCAAAATTAAAATTTTAGTGGAACTCTTTCCAGCCTTACAATTTTGTAACAGTGATCAACAAGTTATAAAGTAAAAAATTTAATATATGGAAGACTCAATTCTGTAACAGTTAAATAATGTCTATTTACCAAAGACAATTGACGTATCGCCGACCGAGCCTTTTATGTTCCAACACTCTCCGCCATCATGGTATCAAAGCAGCATCACGGCAACTAATGACGTACTAGCGTCAGTGACGTCAATAAATGGTACAATTCAGGTTGAGTTTTCATTCTTTTTGCGTGTAATTCAAGCATGCCAGGCATTTGTCAGAACATTGTGGGCATGGCTGGTGATACGTCAATTACCTGCACAAGTACAATTAAAACTTAAACCTTATATCTTACATTTAAAATCTACATTCTTTGAAAAATATATAGCAATGTACAAATGTGATATGAAATGTTGAAATTTACAAATGAAGAACAAATTTAGAATTTTACAGATGTGGAATGAAGTTAAGCATGATATAGTGTAGAGATTTACAAATGAAGAACAAATTTAGAATTTTACAGATGTGGAATGAAGTTAAGCATGATATAGTGTAGAGATTTACAAATGAAGAACAAATTTAGAATTTTACAGATGTGGAATGAAGTTAAGCATGATATAGTGTAGAGATTTACAAATGAAGAACAAATTTAGAATTTTACAGATGTGGAATGAAGTTAAGCGCATTAAGCATGATATAGTGTAGAGATTTACAAATGAAGAACAAATTTAGAATTTTACAGATGTGGAATGAAGCTAAGCATGATATAGTGTAGAGATTTACAAATGAAGAAAAAAGTGTAGAATTTTACAGATGTGGAATGAAGTTAAGCACGATATAAAATGTAGAAATATACAAATGGAGAAGTGACTGCAATAAAAACAAAACTCAATTAATTCTTAAAATTTTGTGTATCAATGCTGTCTTGTGAATAGATAATACAGATTGGAATGGATTTACCATATAGCATTGCCTTTGTGTGCGATGGTGAATAACTAACTATTATGCAAAATTTCTATTATGTACAGACTTACGGATGGTATACTTTTTGTGAATAAAATATTTTGTGCATGTTCACTATATCTGACCTCGGTTTCACAATAATTCTTAACTAATATTTTCCTTAACTTAAATTTAGTAATTTTTTGGAATCTGTTTTTTGATCTACTAATGAATGTTTTTGGCAAAACTAAACACAAATTTTTAAGTTCAAAGTGAGCTTCAAAAAGACACCTTTTATGTCAGATTATCTTTAAAATCAACAAAACTATAAAGATTTGAAATTTTGTGAGATTTAAGTTAAAGGAAAACTTGGATAAGGAATGATTGTGAAACTGGAGCCTGAACCTAAAACAGTGGCCTAAATGGTCTTTATATAAATGATTATGAGGACGCTTTAGCTGGTTCTAATGTAAAGAAAATTCAGCAGTAGAAACTTTTGAGCATCTTTAGATTCCTCAATTGCACATGGACATGTAAAACAAATACATGTATTATATATCTCATTTATTAGAGATAGCTAATAAAATTAAAACAGAAATTGATCATTTTGCTTTTTTTTTTAAAAGTCATAGCAATTACTATTTGAATACACTCTGGCAAATAATCTGATTTAAGTGATAAGAAAGATTAAAAGTTAAATTGCTGGAGGTCTGTAAATTCCTCTGGGTATTCCAGTTTTCTCCATTATTACTCAACTGACCCCCTCTGTATAAGTAAAGAATCACGGTGACTGGACTTTAAACATCAAGCTCCACTCCATTCATGATGCTGCAATATCCAAATAGGTTCTCCTTGCCATGTGTGATAAATGTGAGCGATAAATGTTGGGAGACAATCAGAAATGTCGAAATACAAAAAATGTTTGAACTTTTTTTTAAACAAAACTGACCATAAAACAGCAAAATTTGTACAATATTATAAAAAATACAATTTTATGAAATCATTAATATTTTTTGGGTTAAAATTTTGAAGTCTTGTGATCGAAAAAAGTTGTTTGGAGAAAATTTTATGAAATTGTCTTTTGTAAACATAAGGCCTATTTATGGGCTTTGATGACTTAAAATTTCAGTGGAACATTTGTGGTACATTTGTATTTGCTTTCCCACAAAAATAACAAAATTTGGGACCTTGGCAACTGACATTTGAATTTTGTGGTTTTTTCTTTCCAACACAATTAACAAAATTTGGGGCCTTACTTGGTAACTGACATTTAATTATTTGGTATTTGCTATCCAACAAAAGTAACACAAATTTAAACTACCACAATCATTTTTAGTTTTACAGTATAAACATATACAATTATAATATCCTTTGGTAAAACAACCTTAACAATCTTCTAATGTATCGTGTCCATTTAAACATACCGATAAATATTTATCATTTAAATATTAAATATTAAACATGATTACAACATATTCTGCACATATAGAATACACATGGTGACTTATGTCTTTGAAATACGAAGCTCAAAATCCTACATGCAGAACACAAATATGGTCCTCAATATCAACCAATTAAAATCTTATTATTATCCTCCAATATAATTATGTAGGAGAATATTTTAAAATACTAGTATGATCTTCAGTAATAACCATTCAAAATCTTACTAATAATTGATCAAATATACGTAGAATATGAATATGGTCTTGAGTGATAACCAATCAAAATCTTGCTTATATTCCTTTAGAATAGGCAGTGTATAAAGAATATGGCCTTCAGGAATGACCAATGGCAATCAAAATCTTGTTTATAATAGATCAAATATATGTAGAAGAATAGTATTATTGTCAGTAATAACCAATCAAAATCCTGCTTACAACATCAAACGTGTAGAAAACGAACATGTTCTTGAGTAATAACCAATCAAAGTCGTTCTTATTATGCAGGGTATGAATATGGCCTTCAGGAATAACCAAACAAAATCTTGTATATAGTTGATCAAATATAAGCAGAAAAAGAATATGGGTTTCTGTATTAACCTATTAAAATCTTGTTTATAATTCACCAAATACAGGTAAATGTAGTATATCAAGATAACCAATCAAAATCTTGCTTATAATTGATCATATACATGTATATGTAGATTTTTTAATATGGCCTCCAGAAATAACCAATCAAAATCTAGCTTATATTCTTTCAAATATATGTTTACCTTTGATAACTGATCGTATGTAGAATATGAATATAGCTTTCAATAACAGCCAATCAAAATCTTGCTTATGATTAAATACATGCAGAACATGTATGAACATGAATATGAATATGGCCTTTAGGAATAACCATTCATAATCTTGCTTCTAATCCTTCATTTAAAAGTTCATCTTTCATCCATCTGAGTATTGAATGTAGTCGGTACAGGGACTATACATAATAAATCTATAAATTAAAAGTCATCATCCATTGATTGCTGCCAGATTGATTTTAACTTGATCTTATTTGAGTCAGCACTGTGACCTTTTGATTTAACTTATGTCGAGATAAAATTTCATTCTCAATGAGATAAGTTTCATCCTCATCTTGGATAAATGGTATCCTCAATAAAATAAGTTTCATTCTCGCCATAGATAATTTCCATTTTGAATCTCATTCTCAATAAGTTTCCAACTCATTAATAAATCTATTCTCAATAAAGAAATGTTTTCTGTAAGAGAAGTTCCATTTCTGTTTCCAACAAAAAACCTACTTCAATTTGTATTAGCTTCATTTCAAGCTAAGCAGAGTTTCATCCTCAACAAAATGTTGTTTCAGACTGAGTTACTCCAGATTTTATTACCATCTCTTAGAGTATTTGTGTTGATTTCATCAGATCTTGTTATAGGGGCAGCATGAACTCAGCAATAGGAAATATCACTTCTTGGTGGTTGCTGTCGAAGAGAATGACCTCAGTCTTTTAGCCAAGCAGCAAATAAATTTATCACACAGGTACAGTTGATTTAAAGAACTTGAGTCTAGCTAAACAGCTTTCATATGGCACACCATTATTATAATACTTTTATCATATACATGTAAATGTATGCTGGCTAATATCACACAAACACTGGCTCCGCATCTGGAGGTAGGTTCCAAACAAAATCAAACTGTAAAGAAAAAGAAGATAACATGTCAGTAACTAACACATTTACTTTGAATAAATATCACCAACATAATACATTGTAAATTCCTATGTACAATATGGCCATCAAAAGCTTCAGCCTACAGTTCACATGTCTTCTAAACACTTAGGTTCAAATTCTACTTAATCAGATTCAAATGTGAAAAAGTTTGTCAGTTTCACTTGCTAAAGGTCAGGGGTTTCTTTCTCCATTCCAAAACTGACAGCCTTGATATAGCTAAAATAATCTTGACTAGAGTGTAAAAGAAACATTACTCCACCACACTCCCCTCCACTCATGGAAAATAAGAATTACATGTCATTACATGCCTAACACTGATATGTAGTGTAAGTTAAAGCAAGTCTTGAATAAAATTATTCAAATTCATTAAGAGCTTGATATTTAAACAAGGAGAGATAACTCATTCATTTTAAGTTCCTTACCTAGACAACATTACTGCCAAATACCATTCAATTTTAACAATCCTGACCTTGATAGCTGACTTATACCATCCTCATAGTAGTTTTATTGGGTCATGACCTTTGACCTAGGCAGCTAAATTTTGTATGCAACACTGCCTCATGTTAGTTTACATTTGTGCCATGTTTGATCAAAATCCATCCATAAATATGGAAGCTATGAATTGGACACGGTAATTGGATGGACAGACAGACAGGGTGATCCTATTTACCCCCTAAATATTGTTTGTAGAGGGTTTAACAACTGGCATTTCATAATTTATAAAGTTTACCTTTGCAAACGTTTCATCCTGAGGAGTCGTGGGTGTACCTGGTTGATTTGACAAGGGTGTACTTGGTTGATGTAAAGTGGGGTCTGGAGGAGCATAACTGTAACACACACCCGTCATTGGAAAAAAATCATCAGGGACTAATTCTTTTGGTGAGACCTGTAACAAAGAGAAAACATGTAAATAATTAGTGCAAACTACAGGCTCCATACTGAGTGACAAGGCGCTAGTCTAAAACAATATCAATAAAGTTAAGGGCATGCTAAGGTGTATAGAGGGTCTGAAAGATCTCAACCTGTTCATAATTCATCATGTGGTACTAGTATTAATTTTATTTCTAAATTATTTTTCATCAAGTGACATATTCACAGTTTAAAATGAAAATTTTATGTGCAGTAAAACCTTGATTCATGGCCATCATCAACCATTTGTTTGGTGAAATGTTGGCATTTTAATGGTGTCTGATTATAAACTTAGGAAGGCTTATAGAAAGAAATTGAAAAAATACATTTTGGGACCTCAAAAATACAGTGGCGATATTCTAGTTGGCAAAGTAATCTCATTACAATAAGGTTTTACGAAAGTATCAATTCATCATTACAGGTTCAATTTTTTTTCTGAAACCATCTACTGTAAATCTGAAATTTATGTGAGAATTGTCATTTCAAAACATTGAAATACTTTTACCTTCATGTGGGCTAATGGTGGTCATTAAATTGTATCAAAATAAAATATTTATGAGTTTCATTTTCACATCCTGTAACTCTTGCAAATCAATGTAAAAATAATATCACCCCATTTTTTTAATTTTTTTTTTTATTTTCAGTATTTCTACGATGTTGAAGGATATAACTCACTTAACTCACTCTAATCTCAAAGATTCAATTTAGTTACCATGGTTACATATTTATAATAAACTACACTTACTTTTTTCTCCGACAAGCTGGAAAAATTAAATGTCCTATATAAAGTTGTATTTTGGAAACCTAACAGATCTGTAAGTCTTTTATTGGGATTTTTTGTTAACAACTGGAATGAAAAGAAAGTAAAAAAATACAATGAATGTCTGTGGTGTGTTCATCAAGGCTTGGATTTTCCAATTCATCCTGGCAACAACAAAGTAAATGAGTTTGTTGAGATGAGTAAATATCTTTTTTTATGTTTCCATTTTTGGTAGGCAAAATCATCACTGAGAAATTCTTTCAAAAAGCTATAACCTATTAAACAGATTTGTGAACAAATACTTTAAATAGGAATATATTTTCACAAAGTTTCGAAATTTGGCTACTACCAATTTTAAATTTGTGAAAACCTAGCTTTTGGACAATTTTAGGATCTTTTTTGTACTAACTAATTATGTGTTCAGAAAGGAGAGTTTTTATGCCATTTTTTTAAATAGTGGGGATGATCAATAACAAGCAAGTCTAAATGTAATATTTATTGTACACACCCTATCTACAAGATCCTGAGCTTTATCACTGATATGACCTGGTAATAAGTAATCACAGTCTTCAACTTTCTTAGCCATCTCTTCATGGTTACTGGCGCCATCTGCTGGATACTGTAAAATAAATATCTATTGTCATATCTAATGTTTTATATAAAATAGTCAAATTAAAATAGAACACTTCAAGTACAGTAAAACCCAGATCATCACCACCATTTGTTACAATTTCGACTAGCATTATAAAGGGGTTTGGATTTTAAGACTTCAAAATAGCATGGTGATCTGCTGTGTGACAAAATTATCAAAGGACATTAAAGCAAGTTTTGCTGTTCTAAGGACAGGGTACCTCTGATGTATCTGGGCCATCAATACTTAACTAAAAAAATTAATTTTACATTCAGACTATCTTCAATTGGCTATCAAAGTAGAACAATTACCACCAGTGCCATCGATACTTTGTTTCCATTCCAGGTAGCCAAAATTGCCACTGACCAACCAACAGCATTTCTGGATTGAATACTGAATATGCAGCTTTCAAGATTTTTCAAAGAGTTCGTTTTCAAAAACATTTGTCTAAAACACCATAAAACCAATATTTTTGCATTCATGTAATGTTAAATATGGCCCACCAAGGCCTTAATAATGGTTATTTGGCAAAATAAGGGATCAATGGCCCTGTGGCCCCCTTCTAGAATGAACACTGAATATCCATAACAATAGAATTACTTACAGCCCCTGTAAGCATGGCATACATGAGGATTCCTAACGACCACCAGTCTGCGGTATGTCCATATGGTGTCATAGATAATACTTCTGGAGCTGAAAGTAAAAATAAAGAAAATTAAATACAAAATACAGTAAAACCAGTTGTTAGGTCAGATTTTGTCGTTGTAACGGGGTTTGCTGATAAATCAAGAAGGACTTATTAAGATAATCATATAAGAAATAGACTTTGGGACCTCAAAATACTGTGTTACCACTGTGGTTACTCAGTTGGTAGATTGCTTGCTCTCTTGAATGGATCTAACCCAAGACTTGAAAGTGGTTAGTGACATTTTTATTTGCCAAGCACTCGACATTACAAAATGAAAGTTACAGTTCTTTTGGATGGGACCTTAAAATAATTGAGGTCCCATGTAACAGTAGGCATGGCATGATAAAGAACCCTGCTGTATAATGGCATCAGCACAACAAACAGGTAAAATTTCTGTACTTTTGCCTATCGCTGGCGACTTTTCAATATCAGTGAAATATTCTTGACTGGAATGTTAGACACTATAACTCAACTCAACTCTAAATACTGTGGTTATAAGCAAGGTTGCATAGTTATTATTCCCCTATCAATTCTTATTCATCACTCAGTGGCTGAGCGGTTAAAAATGCCAATCTATGGTACCACTCCCTGCCTATGTCTATCCATGGCTTGATGTTTTGGTGGATTCCAGAAAGCCTTATATATATGTGTAAATGAAAACATCAAGACTGGGACAAGAAATATAAAAATTTGTTTGCTTCATTATGAAAATGTGTATTGTGATACATATCAATGCAGTCCTAGTCCATATGTACAAAATTTGAATAATTAGGGTCATTTGATGATTCAAAAATATAACCAAGTGTCATACCACCACCCCTAGTTTGAGGGGGTATAGGAATCACAATGTTTTTCTGTTCACCTGTCTGTGCAAAAACATGTCCCATCCATAACTTTTACATCTATGATGGAATTCTTTTGAACAAATGTATACCAACATGTGGCAATGTGTTGCATACCACATTTAGGCTTATAGGTCAACAATCAAGATTGCAAGGTCAAATCAAATTTTTGTTGGAGGCAGGGCATATTTGGTTTGAGACATTTCTAGTTGTTTTTGACAGAGATCTAACCAAAAACATTCTAATTTGTCTACATGCCCAAAACTTACCCATATACTGCAATGTTCCGCAGACCGTTCTGGTTCTCTGCCCTCTTGACAGCCATTTAGCAAGACCAAAGTCTATCAACTGAATATGTCCTGTAATACATAGAAAATGAAATTTTTGCTAAAAAAATTTAAATTAAATTTGGACTCAAAAGGCATTTTTTTTTTGGTCATATGGAGATAATTTATAAATAAACATGCATACATGTGCATGTACTGTACTCTGCACAAACTGTCTTTAAACTAATGCTTCATCAGTTACTTTGATCGATTTCTATTTTTACAGAAAATAATTACTTTTTCAAATATATGTATAAACAGGAGTTCAAAATTATGTTTTGTAAAGGAAGATCCATGGCATTTCCCCCTTATTTTTGGCAGGTCCAACATAAAGTTTTGAAAGTCTAATATCATCAATAAAAGGGCTATTTGCAATTATGTTGTCTTTTAGAAAAAGTAGTGTTATCATGGTTAAAATGACAGGTCTGTTGGACATTTTACATTTTAAATATCAAGGGTCCAAATGTTAAATCAATAGGCCCCTGATCTCGGACTCTAGGAATTTCGAATCCCTGTAAAAAGTAATCATAATCTTACATACCATTTGGATCAAACAGTAAGTTTTCCATCTGAAAAAGCAAGAAGTATAACAAAATGTAGACAGGGTTTACGGTGAACTAATTTAAGGATCTTTCTGATAAAAGAGTGGCACTAATTCAAACTCACTGCAAATTTAAATACCACCATAGTGCACAAGGTGACGGGTGAGATTTAGGCAATTCAAGTCCATATGGATTTACCAAACTTATAATTTGTGCTAAAACTTGTATACACTAAAATTAATACATTTACAGTATTCACATACTCTCACATTTGTGCCAATGGATTCTTTACTTACTTACTTACTGCCCATTACGCCCTCTGGTGTGTAGGGCAGCAACGAAGTCTTTCCACTTTTGTCTGTCATTAGCCAGTTGTGCCAATGGATGCCATTGCAATATTAACATGAAAAACACTCATGAATGCTTTATTTTGTGTCTCATTCACATTTTGAACTAACATAAATATAAAACAAATGGGAAATTTTCTAATTCACTTTTATAAAATATAAAATATACACAAAAATGTCATTACCTTTATATCTCTGTAAATAACTCCAGCTTTATGTAGGTAATCTAAAAAATAATACAATACCAATAATAAATAATGCAATTTCAAAGGATGAAATAGCATATTTTATATCATGGTGCTAGGTTTCCACAAATTTAAACTTATTAATAGCCAAATTTCCAAAATTTGTAAAAAAAATAGTCCCTTTTTAAAAGTATTTTTTCACAAATTTGCTAAAACGGGTTACTTTTTGAAAAAAATTCTCCGAAATTAGAACCCAATGGCGATTTTGGCTACCAAGAATAGAAACATAGATGGTGATCATTTCACAGATAGTTAAAGAAACTGCAGAGAAAAACCACATACCTTCAGCAAGCCAACTGACAAACCTTCTCAAACTACGGTAGGTTCTGTCCTGAGTGGAATATGAACCTAGACAGTGAAATGCTCTGTGATCCATAAGAGCACACTTTGAACCACTTGGTCACCAAGTTCCCTCAAATAAATAGGAAACCATCAATATAATATAAAAGTTAACTCATAATACATACGGTAATACTATTTACAAAGTGAATTTATAATATACATTATTATATAATTAATAAATTCCATCTTTCTGGTTGGCTAAAACGGTAACACGTGACCATTGGATCTCACATCATATACCACGGATTTTCCAGTGAATATCAAATTCGGTGTACGTCATCGATTTTTGTTGACGTCTTCCGTAAAATGATTAGAACGTCATCAATTAAGTGTACGCAAGTGATTGTGTCTTGTTATTTTTTTCATAGAACGTTGACGTTATGGCATTATCAATTTACAATGTAGTGTGTAATTGATTGTGTCTCATCCGGAATGTCATTTATTTTTCATAGAATTAGACTTAAAAAGTCAGATTGATCTGATAATTTTAGTGTGATCAACCAGGATGGGCAGGGAAATCTAACATCGGTAAAATAGATAGATTGCCTGGTCTCAGGTTTGAGAAAATATTGACAACCGAAGTGCCACAGTGGCTAAATTATATAATAAAACAGTTATGGACTTTTTAGTGGTTGTATATGGTGTGATATTCACCGGAAAAATAAATATTGACCTCGGCTGTCGCCTCGATCAATATTTATTTTTCCGGTGAATATCACACCATATACAACCACTAAAAAGTCCATAATTGTATAATATATAGCATGGTGATGAGGTCAATATTTGTTTTATCAACTGAAGAAAACCCATATTGACTGAGGATGTAGTCCGAGGTCGAAATGGACTTTCTTCAGTCAATAAAACACATATCCACCAAATCATCATGCTACAATTGTGTCATTATTAAATCCTTTATTATTAAATTACTAAACAACTATACAAAGTAGTTAATTTATGCAGGTTACCAAAATGATGCATCTTCTGTACATATTTAACCTTTCTTCATACAGTCAAACCTGTCTATAAAGGTCACCTAAAGGAACTAGTGAAAGTAGCCTTTATGGAGAGGTGACCTTTATAAACAAGTTCAATTAAAATGAAATAAGAACAATTGGGATAAAATTTTACTGACCTTTAAAACAGATTGGACTGTATTCATAAAATTTTATCCCATCCCAGAAGTGGTCCAGGATTCTATTAAACTTACCAAGTATCATAGCTAGCTCTGCTATATAAACTCGTACTATTTTTTCTGGGAAAAATCCATGAAATGTCCACAAAGTAAATAAGTCTCCATGTGGAACATAGTCTAATACTGAAATAAATAAAATAAACATTTAAGATCAGAAGAACCATGTATAGGTAAACAACAATGACCTGTTCGTTTGACCTTTCATTGGAAATATTCATATAGGAAATTCCACCCATTACAAGGGTAGTACAATGTATTAGGATTCACAGTTCATACATTAAAAATAAAAAAGGATACCAACACCCGTAAGGTATAATTTGTGGTAATGTTTAGTCTAGTGGATACCATGCGGTATTCAACAGAGTTCCATAGTAGTAATAAATTTATAAAAGAAATGGTTCTCAACACTAGATGAACAGTGGTGGTAAGACTTTTATTAGTCTACATGTTTCGACAGCTATACTGCCGTCATCAGGACTGAATTTTACAGTGGTGATAATTGAGCTAAAGTACAAAAGTTGGTGCCAAATTAGACACGTGATTTAATTGTTCTTTGTTGTTAGTTACGTTGTAACGAAGATGATGCGGTTTTTACATGAAAAGAAAGTTTAACATTTACAGAGTTATACAATTGTATGTAACTGATTGAATTAAAGATATTTTAAAATTTACTTGTTGTTCTTTAGTTATTTAATAGTCCGTAAATACTGTAAATTAACAGTTCATACATGAACAGTGTCTATGTTTAGTGTTTCTCATTATGTACACGAAATAAACATGTGTGTTCCATGTGTGTTCCCTGTGTATAAATAAACCTCTTCATAATAAATATTTAAATTAAAGGTCAAGCGAACATGTCAATGTTATTTACCTATAACTTGCCTGCACATCTAGTAAACAAAAACATACTGTGAAAAGTCAAAGAACATGTACATATTTCACTCAATTAGGATCCCCCGCCAGTAGACAATCTACAGTCAAAGGGCCATAACTCTAAGGAAATCGAGTAAACCAGCTATATGGTTAACGATATGAGCATCTCTTATTAATTTTAATGTTTTGCACCAATTTACATAGTGCTTTATAGTTTTTAAAAATTACTGTGGACAAGATGACTTTGGGCAGATGACCATGGAGCTCTGAATTTAATATCCCCCTCTTTCTTTGAAAGGCAGGATAAAAAAAATGAAAATGAACTCTTACGGTTGATCAAATAGCCTTTTTCCAAACAAACATTTTTTTTAAAAACCCAGCATTTTTACAAAAATGTCTCTTAACAAGTGAAACTTAATAGTTTGACACAGGAGGGTAACATACATGTATGTGTTTCAAAATATATTTCCTGATCAGTTTCTGTTTGTAAAAAAATATATTTTACAATGATGGAAAAAAAGAAAAAAAGAGCTTCAACAATTTAAAAACATTCCTTACCTATATATAAACATTTCCTGGACTGCCAATATTCATGAAGTTTGACAATAAAAGGGTGATCTCCAACTGACGTCTAAAACAATTGAAATAATATCATTAGATACCAGGTACAGCACACATGTCATAAAATTAAAATTAGATGCTTTCTTATGCTCACTGAAATGCTTACGGTACACAAAGATTGACAAGTGTCTGAATGAGTGAAGGAAATTTTGATCAAACTTTTCTTGGTTCTACTGAGGTGTCACTTGCAACAGATGATTGATTGATTGATTGATTGATTGATTGATTGATTGATTGATTTGATTTGATTTTGATTGATTGATTGATTAAATTGATTGATTGATTGAAAAGAGTAGAAAGTGAGTACTCTACCAACTGAACTACCTGAGTATTTTCAACAGGTGAAGTAGAAAATGATTTGCCTATACAGTACATTTTATTACAATTTTGAATTGGATTTTGATTGTTCAGTTAGGATTTTATGCTCGCCTCCAACATGAGGATGAAAATTTAGTTTTTAGAAACATTGAGCCCTAAGTTACCAAGATTGCCATAGACCAAACTTTTATAGGTTTCTCGCTACACTATGTGGTAGCACATGTATATACACGGGCTGCACTATGCCACTAAAAACTCTAAATTAGCAAAAAATAACCCGACTTCAAAATAACCATTTTTATAGTTATTGATTTCTATACATTACATGTGATTAAATGTAGTGATGAAAATATGTAGATATGGAGATATCATATATATAGAATAATCACCACAACACTAGTTACCTATGATTTGACTCTCAACATGGAGTTCAAACCCATAACCTCCCGCTATGTCCAGGTGAGCTATAATTCAGTTTACCTGTATTGAGGCCTCATCTTTACATTGTTGTATAGCGTTCCCTACAATGACCTGACTAGAGTGTAAATCCATAACCTCCCACTATGTCCAGGTGAGCTATAATTCAGTTTACCTGTATTGAGGCCTCGTCTTTACATTGTTGTATAGTGTTCCCCACAATGACCTGACTAGAGTTTAAATCCATAACCTCCCACTATGTCCAGGTGAGCTATAATTCAGTTTACCTGTATGGAGGCCTCATCTTTACATTGTTGTATAGCGTTCTCCACAATAATCTGTGTTTTATTCATCACCTTCATGGCATACACTTGTTTCTCATCTTCTCTTCTCACTTTAACCACATTACCATAGGCTCCTTTGGCAATTATTTCAATAATCTGCCAATAAACGTAATTAAGGTACATTTTATAAAATCTTTCAAAAATAAACATATAATTTGGTGATAACTAGGCATTGATTCTTTTTTTCATTGGATTTATTGAGAATATTGATACAAATTGGTGGGTTAAGGTTTATTCTGGATTTAGTTTTCATAGTTTCCTTTGTAATTGTACTATGAACTCAATATCTAAACTAGTGCTGTTTTTATATATATCGTCATCGCGTTTATTGTCGCCGAGGATTTATTCAAATTCAGAAAATGCTCAAAAATATTTTGGAAAAAAATACATGTATATGTTTTGAACAGTGGGAATGGGGTCCCTTTTCTGTCCCAACTGAAGCAGATTTACAGCCCGAACATTAACTGCCTGGTAAATCAGCACTTCATCCATACCTCAAATTCTTGATCTTCAATATCTCCTCTAACAGGGAAATCAGGTAAAAACAATGCTTCTACTAAGGGTATAGGACTCTGTGTGACATTTGGTGAATGGTTTTGGTGTGCTGCTGAGTCCAAGTTATCTTCCGATTTCCCTCGCCTCAATATCCTAGCAGAACTTCTAGTTTTAGATGAACGCTTTAAATCTGGATTTGTAGCTTCCAAGAACTGTGCAAAATAAACAAATAGTGGTATATTAAATAAATTCTGACTTTTAGTATTTCAAATTTTGACATTGTAAAAGAAATATAAATATACCCTAATTGTGAAAGAGAATATTTTATAAGTCTTGTGGAAACACTTAGTCTTCTGGTATGTCAAAGTGTTTGTGAGAGAAATATGAGAGAACCAGTGGCAGAAGAGAAGATGGGGTGCCTCAAAAGGATTAAATTGAACATGATGTGGCTGGCCGGAGACCCAAAGTGCTTGCCTTGAAAGTTGAAATGGAGGGGGTGTAATAAATAAAGGATATGTGTCGTTTCTACTGACTGGTCTATGGGTCAACCTTTAGCACATTCCTTACTAGGGTTTCCTGCTTAAAGGTTGAAGTTAAGTTAGACCTGTCATTGATGGGAATTTCAATATCGATATATCAACTGAAAAATGTATCAATGACTCGAAATGTTGATTAAAATAAACTTATTTTTTGTTGGATCTTTTATAAACAGCATTATTTTCCACCAACATTTTGCATGTCTGGTGTCATCCTAAATTTTTCTAATATTTATATGCACTCTGTTTTGTATGTCATTTTGTTTTGAGATACATTAAAATGATGGGTTCTTACAACACTATATTTTATAATACATTTACAACCAGTTTCATCTATGTGTTATTGACTACTCCTCTCTTAACCATGAACTGGTGGCCATTTTTGTTGATATCGATAACTCTAAAAATGTATCGCTATATCGTATCAACGGCTTTTATCGATGATATATCGATCTATCAATGACAGCCCTAAGTTAACTACTGTTAGCACTTGAATGGGATCATGATTCTCTACATAAAGGTTAAATATATTGTTTTAAGTGATCTGAATTTGGCTATAATTGAAACTAACCCTGTCGCATATGCCAAATTATACTTCAAGAGATTATACAAAATATCACTGGTCCAAATAATGACCCAGATTTTAAAACACACCTAGATTCTAAAAAAATTGTCAGCAATCTAGTTCTACAACTTATAATCAACTTTCAGAAACAAACAATATCGCTCAAAAAGAACTAATTTAGACATTCAATATAACTAGTTAGGAAAAATTATGAAAGTATTAATATTAGGTGTATAAAAAATATTTTCTTTGCCAAATAATTTATGAATCATAAACTTTATGATCGATATGAACCTGTGACTCAGGGATAGACTGAGCTTTCCTAAGAGCGTGTTTCTGGTTGTTGTTTCCCATATTCTCGCAGAAGCATATTGGAACTTTGTCCTGGCGACAGTGGCACAACGTGTGCCTCTATAAATCAGCCAAATTCCATATTAACCGGCTTCATCCAAGTTTTTTGACAGAACACAAGACTTTCTTTACAAAGGAAGTAACGTCAGTGTGTACCAAAAACAAAGATTGTAAACACCGGATGGGATAATTTCTGCTGTTCTCGTTTGTATCTACTTCCTACTTATAGAGCACATACATATCACCAAGCACCTGTCTATTAAAATTTTAAATAAACCGAGATTCATCTCTCGTTCTTTCTAATTTTAAAACTGTTAAAATTTTTAGGATAACAGTTACAGGAATAAAAGAATGTAATTTTAATTATGTTGGTGATACAGTCAATTTATTAATGGACTCAGTCTGGTTCGTATCATTGCCAAGTACATGTTACCAATTGTAATTAAGTCAACAGAAAGTTTCGTACTTTTTTGCTTTTATCGTCAAGAAGATACCAAGCAGATCATCTAAGATACCAATATTCCAAGATACCCGCAGCCTGTGACAAACAACATGAACCCCACAACGTTGGCCGTGACGACGGAACATCACAATATAAACCGACCGCAAACTCCCAGCTTATTTATTTATTTATTTATTTATTTATTTATTTATTTTATTTTTATATCTTTTTTTCACAGTCTGCACATAGACCGACATTTTACACATAGATATTAAACTTCGACAAAAATCGTAACCCAGCCTTTTTTTTTTGGTTACATAAATTAACGATCTAATTATTACATTACACAAAAACCAAAATTGCGATACTCGGTAATGAGGTTCTAGAATTTGGACAGGCACTGAATGGCCCAATTCTCCACAAGGAGAGATGGACATAAGGAAGGAATGGTACCCAGTCACTGGTGCGATTTCTTACTTTGAGCAGGCATCAGAGAAATGGTATCTTGTGTACGGGCACCGCATATTATGACAAAATAAAACCAGTGTTCTGTTTCCTGACTTCGAACGGACGCTGGATATGACAAAGTTGTTTATCATGTATTGTGCTTTCAAACTTTTGATGACCATTGGATATAATGACAAATTGATACCCAGATGACGTGGTTCCTGACTTTGAACGGACACTGGTTAAAATATCTACCGGCTATTCAGTGGTTTGATTCCTCATTTTGAACGGACACTGGGCATTATGTACAAGTGCTCTAATTTCGGACTTCGAATAGACGCTGGATATGGCAAAATTGTATATCAAGTATTGTGGTTCAAAACTTTTGACGACCATTGGATATAATGACAAAATTGTATCTAGTGATATGCTTCCCGACATAGGCACTAGATATAATGGCAAAATGGCATTCTACTGTGTGGTTTCTGACTTTGAACAGGCACCGGGTTTGATGGCAAAAAACTGTCCTGTGACTATGACGTCCACGAGAGGCTACATTTGAAACTGTATGACAAACAGGATGACTTCAAGTTTTCTATTGTCAACTTTCTGTTTCTATGCAGCAATATACTTGCTTCTTCTGCTTATGTTGTATTTGTGTCACAACTAATACGCTACACGGTAGAGTGTGTTTCCACTACAAATCAAGCTTTCAAAAATGTTGACCCAGGGATATTGCAAGTCTAAGCTTATCAGGACCCTAAAAGTTTTATGGCCTTCATCACAATATTGTTGACAAGTATGGTTACCATGGATATATTTGACGTCACATAGTCCCCTACACCTTTCATTCTCAGTTTGAATATTTGAAATAGTTTAGGTAGCTACACGTGGAGGTGTATCTAGCTAAACAGGGTGTGCTCATCCTTCCGGAGCACGCGACCTTACTTCCTTCACTATGTACAGCCCTTACTATGTGCGAATCACAAAAAACGCCCGTGATGCTCGCAATTCAGGCATGTGAGAATCGCAAACCCTAGGTTCGAATCAAAAGTACAAAACGCGAGGTTAAGTGATGTTACCTTGTACACAATATCATCGTTTAATGGGGTTCGCCGTTGTACCACGTGATACCCTTTAACGTTTGTGCGGGACACTTATTTCCAATGGAAATGGCATAAGATGACGTTTTCTTGCGAAAACGACGTCATTCCGGGAATTTGTGACGTTGACGTGATCCAAAACGTTCTGCACAAACGTTAAGAGGTATTGATCACGTGGTAGAACGGCGAACCCCATTGTAAGGATGGTAAGCATGGTTGTACATGGTATCCTTTGTAGGTAGAAGTGCATATGTTTAACATTATTTGTCAGTTTCAAAGTTTTTTTTACTTTGCTTTGGGATTGTGATTTGGACATGGATTGGTATGTTTTTTTTATTTGATCAGGCACTAGAAAAAGGTATCTAGTGATTACCAGCATTGGGAGAACACTTTTAAGACAAATTGGTATGTCATGTGCTACTTTTGAATGTATTATTTCATCATTGAAAAATTCAAAATTAGCACATGACAGATATAATAATAAATGGTACCATTTTTGTGGTTCTGACTTTAAACGGCCACTGAAACGGCAAATTTGTATTCAGTGATTATGTTCCATTTTTAGACGAGCATTGGATGGATGTAATGACAAATTTGTATAATTGGTGCAGATCCCGACTCTGGACAGGCATTGGATATAATGACAAAATGGTATACATGTGCATTGGTTGTAGTTTCTGAGTTTGAACTGACATTATGTACGGTATCCCGACTCTGGACAGGCGTTGGATATAATGACGAAATGGTATACATGTACATTGGTTGTAGTTTCTGAGTTTGAACTGACATTATGTACGGTATCCCGACTCTGGACAGGCATTGGATATAATGACGAAATGGTATACATGTGCATTGGTTGTAGTTTCTGAGTTTGAACCGACATTATGTACGGTATCCCGACTCTGGACAGGCATTGGATATAATGACGAAATGGTATACATGTGCATTGGTTGTAGTTTCTGAGTTTGAACCGACATTATGTACGGTATCCCGACTCTGGACAGGCATTGGATATAATGACGAAATGGTATACATGTGCATTGGTTGTAGTTTCTGATTTTGAACCGACATTATGTACGGTATCCCGACTCTGGACAGGCATTGGATATAATGACGAAATGGTATACATGTGCATTGGTTGTAGTTTCTGAGTTTGAACTGACATTATGTACGGTATCCCGACTCTGGACAGGCGTTGGATATAATGACGAAATGGTATACATGTGCATTGGTTGTAGTTTCTGAGTTTGAACTGACATTATGTACGGTATCTCGACTCTGGACAGGCATTGGATATAATGACGAAATGGTATACATGTACATTGGTTGTAGTTTCTGAGTTTGAACCGACATTATGTACGGTATCCCGACTCTGGACAGGCATTGGATATAATGACGAAATGGTATACATGTGCATTGGTTGTAGTTTCTGAGTTTGAACTGACATTATGTACGGTATCCCGACTCTGGACAGGCGTTGGATATAATGACGAAATGGTATACATGTACATTGGTTGTAGTTTCTGAGTTTGAACTGACATTATGTACGGTATCCCGACTCTGGACAGGCATTGGATATAATGACGAAATGGTATATATGTGCATTGGTTGTAGTTTCTGAGTTTGAACCGACATTATGTACGGTATCCCGACTCTGGACAGGCATTGGATATAATGACGAAATAGTATACATGTGCATTGGTTGTAGTTTCTGAGTTTGAACCGACATTATGTACGGTATCCCGACTCTGGACAGGCATTGGATATAATGACGAAATGGTATACATGTGCATTGGTTGTAGTTTCTGAGTTTGAACCGACATTATGTACGGTATCCCGACTCTGAACAGGCACTGGATATAATGACGAAATGGTATACATGTGCATTGGCTTAAAAGTGGGTAGTGACGGGTCTTTCGTCAAGTACTCGACTGAAAGTCACGGTTCTTTCGGATGGGAACTTAAAATAAACGAGTTCCCGTGTCACGTTAGGGTTGGCACGATAGAGAACCCTGCTGTATAATGCCAATAACGCAACGCACAGGCAAAATTTCTGCACCTTCGCCTATAGTTGGCCACGTCTCGATGTAAGTGAAATATTTTTGACTTGGCCGTTAAATCGCATTACTCAACTCAACTAATTATATCCAGTATCCATCTAGATAGTGATAAAATAGTTAAGATGAACCACCAAAACACATTGTGAACGTTTGTACAACTTTTGAAATGAAATGGTTTTCGTATTAAAGATGCAATATAACCATACTGTGAACAAAACAAAACCCATACACCCATGTAATAATAAGTATTTTGTTTATTTTTTCCCAAAATGTTCTTAAATAGAATTTATCAATGTCTTATAACTTCTTTGTCAATTAGCCAGCATGTTTTGAAAAATTCAGGAATGTTGTCTTTTTCAAGTCGTAAATTTTTTAAAATCTCTTTCACAGTTTGGTTAAATTTTGGACCGTGGTTCACATTGTCTCTTTCTGAAAGACCTCTAACTGCACATAGCGCATGCGCCATTTCGTGGATAATGACGTCAAATAAGTCCTGCTTATTGAAAATAGATTCCGGTACCAACTCAATTAAACTAACAATTTTTAATTTAGAAGAACAAAATGTTCGTCCATGTGTTTTCTCCATTTTGGGTGTATCCTTGCACCATTTTATTAATTTCTCTCCGCTGGGTAAAATATTCTGACATGCCAATCTGTTAACCATGTCAAAGAGTTCTATTGTCTCATCACGCCACTTAAAATCCGTGCAATATTCCTGGAACTTTTGATGTTTTTCCAATGATTTTGTGTATGCTTTCCATTCTCCAGGATCAACAGCCTTGTCACCAACGGCAGCCATATTGTGAATTTCCCTATAATTTAAACTGTTCTTCTTTTTCCGTTGAAATGCAATTGCTATTCCAAAACAGGCATCAACTTCGTTTTCAAATGTTGTTCTAGTTTCCTGCATGTATAATAAAAAGGTTTGATATTATATCACCAGATATACATAAAATAAAACCAAGGAACTTAGTTCACTCCTGGTCTTCAAGGAGCGATATTTCAATATTTTGACTTCTTCATCTGCACGAAGACAGCTTTTAACGTCAGGCAGAAAAAAATATGCATTAGTAACGTAGGCTATACAATGTAGGCTACCATGATAGCCCAAACTTGATCTTCAAAGGAGCGATATTTAAATACTTGGACATTTTTTGTCCATTTATGGCTCGGAGAAGGTACCTTAAACGTCAGATAGGAAAATTGACCTTCGTAGAGTCTACAGTGTTGGCTACCATGTGGTATTTCATATAAAAAAAAAATAAGATAATATTTCAGTTTAAAACTTTGGAGACCGACTTTTGTTTTCGCTTAAAACGTTTGTAAGGCCAAAAAGCTAAAAAGACGTTATTTTAATTTCGAAACAATAAAATAATATCACGATATCGAGAAGTGCTATTTGCTTTTAAAAAGGTTACGTACATGTAGGTGTTTTGAAACAAATAAATTAGTTACATTTTTAAAAATAAAAGTTACCCAATTTTGACGGGCACCTGGCAATGTCCAATAATTACATTTGTATTACACAAAAGTCGCTGCATGTTACTTACCCATGTGCCAAAGTGAAAGTCCACTGGACAGGATATTATTGCCTCATATTGTGCAATACTGATTAAATACGAGTTATCTTTCTTTCTTTACTTTACGTTACAGATATCGCTTTTCAATCTGAGTTATCATTCTTTGTCTAATGTCGGATATCATTCTCATTTTTACACGAAAGGCGGTAGTTTCCTCAAATCTCTCCAATATAAGCCTGGAGATACAGGTGGGAAATGTAAGGATAGTGACCAGGTAGCGGAAACTTTATTTTCAAGAAATATCAAATTTTGGCATATTGCAATGTTTTGTTTTTCGAATGTCTAGACAAAAAGTTTTATCCGGTAAATTAAATTTTAATCTCTGAATAGAAAATAAAATGAAAAATAAACAAATGTCCTCGAGATATGTAATTACTTTTTTAAAAAAGTGTCTGAAATTTTATGCTCTCGTATGTACACAAGTATTGGCATTTTGGCAAAGTGCATGACATTTTTAATGTTGTGAATTAAGAGATAAGTGTTTCAAGTATTTTTTACCTGTAAAAACGAATTAAAAATTTACACTTTTGTCTACCTTTAGTTTTATCTGGGAGTTTAATCTATCTGAAAAGTCAACAACCCAGGCGAGTATTTACGTTTTTGCTAATGCGATAATTTCATTTAAAATGTCGACCTTCAATGCAATTTAAAATAGAAACTGAATTACTGGACACGCACAGGTGTGGGTTCTAATTCAGTTCATATCTGTTCCGTGGTCAGATTTTTAAAAAAAAATTCTACTCTTTTGCACCTTATTTTGGCAAACACGGCGTTCTTTTCTAATCATGATAAAAAAAATCCCGCGTGTCCATCACAGAATGAACGTGATATCTCAGATTAATGGTGTTACGCCCCAGTCAAAATTATTTCACCTTTTATTGCAGTGTTCAGTTTTGGGCGGCAAATGGAACCAGAGTTCCACTGTTCCAGAAAACCACTGCAAGCGAATTGTTATTTTTTTAAATTATAGAATCTGCAAGGGCGTAATTCGAACCTATGTGGTGAGAGGTTTTGTGATCCGTGATAGGCCAACGAGTCCTGTCCCCATCTCTATCCATCAAAGAATGTTCAAGACCATTCTGAAATAGTATTGTTCAAAAGATGCATTCATAAAATTTGATTGTACTAAATTCGAGTTATATAATTGTATACAGTCCAACCTGCCTTAAAAGCCACCTCTATATAAGAACCCGGCACCCGCTTATAAAGGTCAATAGAACTGTATCCCAATTATTCTTTGTTCATATTATTTGAACCTGTATATAAAGGCCAACTGCCTATAAAGGTCAATTTTACTGGTTCCCTTAGATGATCTTTATAGACAAGTTTGACTGCATTGTGCTAAAACTGAACTGCATCTTTTACGAAAGCTCAATAAATGATACCAAAATCTCACATATATCGAATGGATCGGGATAAAAAAGAAAAATGTGCCATGTGCTAATTATATCATGTTTATGAAATAAATTACATGTAGTTATACTGACTCATGTAATTTCATAAAGATTCAAACTTCCACATGGCAAAGGGAAAGAATATGAAAAATAGTCTGCGTTTAAGACTAACGGACTTAACCTTTTAAAACTGGAGGAATTTATTTGACTTGTGGCTTATTTAAACAACGACTCGCTAAAATTGCCGATGTGGTGTAAAGCAACATGCTAAGTTTGTATAATCAATATATACAATGAAATGAAAGATTGGTGGACGGTGGAATAAATTTTGACCCGGACTGGTTAATCCCTTTAAAGTAAACAAAAATAAAACATTATATGATAATCTATAATCCCTATTGTAATCTACGATTGACTTTCATCTCGTACCACGGTCTGGGATAGGACCGGACTAACACTTCACTATAAATACCAAAATTAAAACCTTAATCCCCTTTATGACTTGAAGCCAAAATATCCCACTCTAGCAAAGAGAAAAAATATGCCAAAGGTTTTGTTGAAGGTCTTTTTGTTGTGTCTTGTTCATATTGTTGCCAGCCGACTATTGCCAAGTACTAAACTCTATCATATATTCATATTCATATAGTTTCCACACATATAGTTGTCATTTGTTAATTTTTCAATACTTTATTGTTGAAACTTAAAACAAATTAGTACATGGAATTGTTATTATTATCTCGTCAAATAACGCTCGTTTTAACATCAACTTTTATTTTCATATATTTTGCCATTTTATTTTATGTTTAAAAACAACTGGCGTCACAACTTCACCATTACATGATCTAAGACGCTATATAATCAAAAACGAATTCTGTTTGCGACAATCAGTATTATCTATTTATTTATTTATAAAATATTGTTGTGACAGTCTAATTACAATATGGAAGTATTTGCATTTACGCTGTGCTCGCCCGTCGAAACTGCTAAATTTGCGGATTAACTCTTTCTCTTCTAATTGTACCAAAAAAAGAGATTACCGGAATCGCTAATTCCAATGTTGCTAAATATAGAAAATTCTCCCTTCAATAAAACCGACGCCTTTAATTTTTGTGACATAATTTATAAAGTTGTTTCGAAAAAAAATTAGTTTTATCTCTTGAGGCATTTCAAATAATAAAAATACCGTAACGACCTTTTATATTTTATCCGTTGACCATAAAAATAAAGTCACAAAGAATAGCTTCTCCTAATAACAAATCCAGCGCTGGAAGGGAGGATTTTATTCCACCTTTGTTTAATGTATATTTTACATACAGAAATCCGGATAAGATAGGCTGATTTCACAGCGGGGTTCAGATCGACTGGGTTTAAATCCACTTTTGGACCAGTTTCACTTTTAAAAAAAGACCTGCTGTTTTTCCCCCGAAAATAAAGGGATATGAAAAAATAATCCTCTGAAAAGTTCCTTTGCATCTAAATTTTGACAAGTGAATTACTCGAGATAGAAAATTCATACACACTACATACTGTATAGAGTCGAGTGGAGTTGTATGTTGTTGTATGTCCCGGTCAAGATTATTTCTCTTATATCGAGGTGATCAGTTCTGGGATGTTGGAGTGGAATGATGGTATTTTATTTCCAATGAGTATTTTTGTCACTTATGTTGAGGTGGTCAGTTCTGGGATAGTGGAAGAAACCATAGTGCCTGTATATAACCACCGAAATTCGGCAAGCGAAATAACAAAATTTCTCATGCTATGATCTGTCCGAGTAGGATTCGAACCCACTGCGCGGAGAGGCACTGAAATCCGTAAGTGCGCGCTTTAAACCACTCGACCACCGAAGTCCCAATGAAAAGCAATAATGCAAATTTGGTAACTGGGCCCAGAGCCGTCTCTTCATGGAACAAAAATAGTTGTCACTAAGGTGACTGAGCATGCATACTGTTCTCGGACACACTGCATGCTCTTGCAAACTGAGTCCACAGCCACCTCTCTGGGACAGGGTGGCTTAGAAGCATGCATACCACCACTGACCGCATACATTGCGCTTCCTTTGGTTATTGTGTATATATGTTGAACTTTGACACCATGATGACCAAGTGGATTTTTGACATTTCATTTTTGAATGGGGAAATTTATATACAGTATAAGGGGTGGGGTGGGGTGGGGAAATTTTGACAATAGCAAAATTTCACAGACAACTTTGTACACTGTAAACTTCTTTCATTATTCTTTGTTTATTTCCACATCTGGAAGTAAAATCAATTCATTCATCATTAATTTTGTTAAATCATATTTGGGGTTTGGCTTATATGAAGGAAACCATAGAAGAATCTCACAATAGTGTGGCAATAAGCGAGGCGGCAAAACGTGCGGCTATCGAGGGGCATTTTAACGATGTTTTACTGTAATTGTTTGTTAAAAATTACATTTTCACGAACTGAAAAGTTTTATGGTTTATTCAACGTACACGTATCTGAAGGCAAACTAAATAAATAAATTGAATTTTTAACCTTGGTTTTTGTAATCGTATGTGCATAATTACATACAGCATGCATGAATAGTAAATTTAAGGTATTTAAAAACATTTTAGCTAAATAGGAAATGTCATACGAAGAGAGTGTTACTAACGTTTTGAAGAAAAATAGATTTTAGTACTATTGATTGATTGATTGATTAGGGTTTTCCATCCCCGGAGTCATGAATATTTCATTTATATTGGGACGTCACCAGCTATAGCTTCATCTATTGTGAAATACATGATATTAGTCAAACTTCAATATAGCACCCTTGTTGATACAACTGCCTAGCTAGGATAATCCAATATATAGTGTTCAATAAATAAATAAATAAATAAATAAATAAATAAATAAATAAATAAATAAATAAATCAATACTTTCTTTTTGAAATTTCACACGGTAATTTGTTAAATATTTCATAATTTTTAGACTTTTCAGTCAAAATTAAAAAAAATCGTAAAAGGTAGCAATTGAAGTAATAATAAATAAATAAATAAATAAATAAATAAATAAATATGTGGTTTTTTTTAGTGCAATATGACTGTTCAACTACACACTGTATATTCACAGTTAGTATATCGTGATTATCTCCCCTTGTTGATTCTCACCTGAGAGCTTTTGAATCCAGGTGACGATATACAGCGTCAAAAATGACAGCGTGATCTGAGTGTTATAGTGTACGGTAGTTTGTAGTATATTGGCCGATATCGTTTACACTCTAACATAAATGTAACAGGCCAAGTTGAATTTGAAAATTAATATCTAAATAGGTAAAACTGTGTTAGAGATACCTTTACCTGGAATGTTATAATCAGTTGTGATTTTTACCTGTAATACAGTGTTTTCAAGTTTTTTGGAATTATTTACCGAAACCCAAAATGGCGGATTGGAATTTACCTACTTCCAGTACGGAATGTTTAGTTTAATTTGTGTTTACAATGTAATTTTTGGGAATTAAGTTGAATCTTCCGACATGTGGATTAGATTAGTGTGATGTGTATTCATTGCTGGAGATGTCGATTACGTAATATTGATGAAGCGAATGGAATCCCGAGGCTACCAGCAGTCGAAATCTGCTACAGGGGCCAAACAAAAGGTGAGATATACATATAAACATGTTGTATATCTGTTTTGTTATTATGGGTATGTTGGGGGTGTGTCAGTAAAATACACATAACGGTTTACCCCCGCCCCTTCGAACAACATCCAACTGTACCACGTGTATGTGTGTGTGTGTGGTAAGGATTTTCTATAAGGTTTTTGTTGAATATTTTCTAAAAAATTCCTGTTATATTTAAGTTTATTCATTTCATTTGTGCACACTTTGAATTTTTTTGCAACTAAAATTTCAAACTCTGAAAATCACAAAACTGGTTTTTTGAGATTTTTTAAGAAAAAATTATTTCTGAAATTCTGTTTTGTAATTTAATTTTTAAAAAAATATTTCAGAATCAAATTTTGTCATAATAAATGATGAAATATGTCAAATTTCATGATTAAAATCTTTCTTCAACGGGCAGGCCTAGACCGAAAATTCTGACCAAGAATAAAATCTTTTTAAAATTATTTTAGTCTTCACACTCACCACTGTATATTTCACATTTATTATTTCTTTATTTTCCACACATGCGACAGTATGTGATCTTTTGCTTAGAAGGAATACTGTATATTGAAAGAAGAAGAAGAAGCCTTGGTCAGAGTTTTTGGACTAGGGGCAGGCCATATACATAGGCCGTACTCAGTAGGGGTCACTGTAGCCAAAATGATCTAACAAATGGGCTTAGGACCACAGCTCCTCTCGCTGCTTAGGTTCAAATCTGATTTGGGAGAGAAAAATTTGTCAGTTCACTTGCTGAAGGCTGGTGGTTTTCTCTGGGCACTCTGGTTTCCTCCATCATCCAAGAACTGAACACCTGGTTATAAGTGAAAGAATATTGACTGAGGCATAAAGCTTAATTACTCCAAAGTCCATTCCACTCTACATGAGGGTTGTTCCTGGAGTGAGGATTTTAATTTTTTTTTTAAAGCAAGTAGATTTCTTCTGTTTATATTATATGAGAAGGACAAGACTTCCTTTTGTACCCTCTACCCATTAATTTCTATTGGTGTATCAATTTTTAGAATAAATAGTTTTTTATAGAAATGTTCAATATGACATGATTCCGACATTTTAAAGCTTTTTCAATTGAAATTAAAATTTTTAGCTGAGGGTACAAATTAAGCCTTTCCAAAAAAATCTATCTATAATCTTTACATATGTTTATACATTTTCTTATGGAAACTCCCCATCCTTGTATGATGACACGGTTGTCTGATTGTGTCATTTTTAGGCTTTTTCAGACGAAATTAAAATTTAACAGAGGGTACAAACGGAAGTCTTTCCAACAGAAAAAATCTTTCTATAATCTTTATAAATTTTTCTATTGAAATTCTTTGTCCTTGTGTGATCATAGAGTTATATTATATCATACATTGTAGTGACACTGTCACATCAGAATACCGGTAATCCTCTTTGTAAAGTATTTTATAAAAATGTCTATTTTAAGGTGCAGTTATATTATTCAACTTAAAATTGAATAACATGTTACTATATACAAGCCTGATAAATAGTGAAATATCCATTATCATATACATGTTAGAAACAAAATATTGATACTGGTACAGATATATAGATTGTAACCTTGTTTGAATTTTTATTTAAATAATTCATATCAATATTATTTTATTTGATAATGGGGTTTGCCATCCACTGTTCCATGTAATACCTTTCTTCTTCCACTTGGGTATAAAACCACCATTTGGTATAAACACATGTATCCTTATTAAATACCGGTTTGTGTGCAACTAATTACATGTGACTCAGGTGCTGGAAGGTCTCAAGGTGCAGGTTAAAAATAAATGTACAGTGCACTGCTAAAAATGAGAATATGGTGTTTATCTCAGGGTGGTGCTATGGTTTGCAACTCGCTCTTGAATTGGTCTCGTGATTTTGTGTGGAAAAATTATTTCCATTGGATTTGGAATCATATCAGTTCATGATCCCTCAAATGACTTACATGTATTCTTTTATTTATTTCAATTAAGAAGGGACACTTGTGTGATTCCCCACCCTCACCCCCAAAATTAAGGACCATCTGATGATGTGTATTATTTTTAAAAAAATTAAGGACCATCTGATGATGTGTATTAGTTTTAAAAAATGGATAATGTTGACCCTTTTTAATATATACATGTATTATTGTCCCCAATTTTTTCATGGCCTGAGCCAGAATGGTCTCACTAACAATTTGAGCACTGTACCACTGAAGTAGCTCAGTTGGTAGAGTGCTGGCTCTGTTAGTAGGACATCGTGGATTCAAACCCTGACCAGGCCTGATCAAAGTGGGTAGTGACTGTTCTTTTGCCAAGCACTCGGCATTACCAAATGAAAGTCACCCGAGGTCCCTTGTTATTGTATGTGTGGCATGATAAAAAACCCTGATGTATAATGCCATCAGTGCAACCTATAGCTGGCGACCTCTCGATATAAGTGAATTTAGTGAAATATTCTTGACTGGGACGCTAAACACCATTACCTACTCTCAACTCATTTGATCACTGCATGATACATACATGTATGTATAAGATAGTTAGAAATATATTTCATTGCTGGATTTTATATTGATTATTCTTCATAAAAACTTTTAAATTTTTTTTCTTAAATATAGTACATTACATAAGATAGAAATAATTAAAAATATCATTTTTATTAGTGACCAATTATATTCAGCATCATTATGCATCACACAACATTAACAACTGATTATATTACAGCCCATACTGCTATTTCTGTTACTGGTAATTTGTAGTAAAAAGCATTGCTTCATTCTCTCACTGAGACCATCAAAACCATTAATTTGATAAGTTGAAAGTAGTTTACTGGTAGGTGTTTATTTTGAAATCAGTACACAATTAAAGTTGTCTTACAAATGGTTACCTTTCTACAAAATTCACCTGTTTATAAAAATTGCAGTTTTATCCCATTTCCTACAATTTATTCTGAACCTCTGTATTAAGAACAAATATTATCTAAACCTTATATTATGACCAACCACTTTTAAAGGCACCTCTAAGTCTTACAGATTCCCTTGTGTGATCGAAGGGTCTCAGTGGCAGAGTGGTCTTACAGATCACCATGTGGGGAAGTGCACTTACAGACCACATCTCTCACCCTCTAGGTTTGAATCCCACTCAGGGCTTATCCTAGCGTGAGAAAACTTACCAAAGGTTGGTGGTTGTTCTGGGCACTCCAGTTTACTCCACCATTCCAGAACTAACCCCCGTGATATAAGTGAGGGAATCTTGACTGGCCAGTACTTAAACATCATTATTCAACTCCACTTAGATAGATCCTTGCAGGGATGATACTTAACTATTTTTAGCTAGGGACCCAGCTCACTTCAGAAAAGAAGTTTTAACAGTAATAAATAGCTAAAATGTGTAAACTTTCAGGGGCCCAGACTAATTTTTAAGAGCCTTTGGCCATTAGCCTCTGCTAATCTTCATCTCTGTCCTTAGGGTGTTAGAAAATTTGTCAGTTTGTTTGCTGAAGTACAGTGATTTTGTCTTGGAACTCTGGTTTACTTCAATATCTCAGAACTGACTGTCACCCCACAATATAAGCGAAAGAATCTTGACTTAGGCGTAAATCATTATTCATGTATTATTCCACACCAATTGGATAGATTGCTAGGTGTGAGATAATTTGTTAGTTTTCATGCTGAACCTCAGTGATTTTGTCCTACTGTAGAAACCACTGTGGCTGTGACAGTGAAATTCTCTTTATATCCATAGAAAATCAAATAAATTTGAATAAAGATCGATATTTTTCACTTACTTGTACCTAGTCGTAACAGGAAATCTGTATGCGCATCCGCGATTAGCCCAAAATATATCTGCATAGGGAAAAACGTTGGTGCTATGGGGATTTAACATGTTGAAAAACCATGCAAATGGCGGCTTCTGTTGCGCATATGACGTAAAACGTCACCAAGGACATCACTTCCGGTGTAAACATCGTCATTTTCGCATGTGTAAAATCCCCATATCGCCAACATTTTCCTTTCTACAGACATACTTTATGACAATCGCAGATGCGCATACAGATTTCCTATTACGACTAGGTACAAGTAAGTGAAAAATATCAAACTTTATTCAAATTTTTTTGATTTTCTATGGATATAAAGAGAATTTCACTGTCACAGCCACAGTGGTTTCTACAGTAGCACTCTCAAGACAGGTTTACTGAACTATCTCAGAACTGACTGCCACTATATAAGTGAAAGAATCTTGACTTGGGCATAAAATACCATAATTCCACTCTACTTCACTTGTATAAATCCTTAGGTGTAAGAAAATTTGTCAAAAAACACCATTACCAGTACTTTAGTTTACCCTCCTCCATTCCACTATGATGGATTCAAAGGTGTGAGAAAATTTGTTAGGTTGCTTGCTGAAGCTCATTGGTTTTGTCTTGGCACTCTGGTTTACTCAATACTAAACTATCTTAGAACTGACTGTCATGATACATGTATAAGTGAATGAATCTTGACTGGGGTGTAAATCACCATTACTCCAATCTTCTCCACTCGCATAGATCGCTAGATGTGAGAAAATTTGTAAGATCGCTAGATGTGAGAAAATTTGTAAGATCGCTAGATGTGAGAAAATTTGTAAGTTTTAATGCCAAAGTTTAAAGTTTTAACCGATTTTATCAGACTCTAGTTTACTCAATTCTGAACTATCCCAGGAGTTGTCCCAGTTATGACAAAGCAAATGCTTCCCCATTATTTTATTTTTTTAATTAATTTTTTCTCTTTACTATATATTTCAAATTTTGTTTGCATGACACAGAAAAGGAAGTGTTTTACTTTAACAATAAAAATATTTCATAGGGAAATATACATGTTTTAATTCTACATAAAAATTTATGTCCAGGAAGGTAAGTTTTATTATGTATATATTTGTAAATAAATCTTGTTTTTAAAAAAAATTATTATCATTATTAAGATGGGATCATGTACTGTATATCGGCAATATGGTCCCAAAGTGCCAGGTGTGTTAACCGTACACAAGATGAAAAATGTCATCATACATGCTTCGTGTAACAGGTGTCCCAGCTGAAAAATATTTACAATTTAAAAGAAAAAGCAATTAATAAAATGAATAATTCTGATATATCTTTGCTGACATGTTGACACTGGTCGGCCACCACCATCTAGATTAACATTAAAAGCAAACAACATTGACCTGTCCGCTTGACCTCTCATTAGGAATATTGGATGGACCACTCAGTATGTGGGTAGTCTTAATTAAGATTTGCAGTGAATACATAAACAATTTATGTTTCCCATGATGTACCGTACACAAAATAAATACCTGTGTTCCATATAGATATATAACTGTACCAGTCCATAATATTTATTTACATCAAAGGTCAAGTGGACAGGTCGATGTTGTTTGCCTATACATTGATCCATTGTCTATATATGTGCTTATATATATTAAAATGAATCATACAGGAAAAACGTTGTTATCCATGACTTAACATATTCACCGAGTGATGATACATCATGTAATGGAAAGATTGACTTCCAAGTGTACCCTCCACACTAAAATTTTAATTTAAAAAAACCTTGTCTGCCACTTGTAGACCAGAAGGAATTTCAAGACTTCGATGCATACCCTCTAATAAAATTTAAATTTTGACTGAAAAAGCATAAAAATGTTGGAATCGAACCATTTTGAACATTTCTGTGAAAACTAATTATTTTTTTTTTACATAATACTAATTTAATTTACTGGGGTACAGATTTGGAAGTCCTACCCAACATATTAATTTGGTTGTTGCCGCTACTGGTTCCTTCAGTTGACACAAGATTTGCCTCAGTCACTGTAGTGGCAGGTTGTAATCCATGGATGTAAATGTTATGATGATATTTCCCAGTTTGTTGTCCTACATGTTTCTACCATCAGATGACATCATAGCCATATGATAGTATATTTCCCAACTCGTTACACTTAACAACCTCAACAACATTGGAGGTTGATATTGACAGACACTTTTTGATGATTTGCCATTTGTAATGAGTGGCATATACATGCATGTTTCATTAAATGTCACAGCAGACCACTTACATTGTAGATGTAGTTATCCTTACTGTAAGCTTATGTAGGTTTGCTCCAAAAATGCCGTACCAGTATTACTAGCACCAGACAACGTCATGGCCATATCATTACGCAACCCCTAACTTGTTGCCCTTACTGGAAAAAATGTAAAGAGTTGCCCTAAAAATGGAATGTTGCCACCATATGGCATCATGGCCATATCGAAGTTTTAAAATCATACAGAAACTGCGTACTACTTTGTACCCATTCTAAATTCCCTCTTTGACATGAGCACTCCTTAAGTTATGTAATAATCTGTGCTAATTGATTTGAACACGGACTGCTATGTTTGTTTATGATTAGGATTTGTATTGTATCGAAAAGTTACGTATTATGAAATAGGTGTATCTTTATTCAGCCCTATGATACAGAGGAAATCTTGTTTTGTCTACTAGACATTCAACATGGTGTAAATCTTATCATTTGAAAATATTATTTTGGTCCAGATCCCAGAACTAGTAAAGCCTTTATGGTGATGATCGGTGTAGCAATACTTGTCAGGGCGGCACACGCAGTTACGGTTTTAATTTGAGTAAAATATGAGATGTGAATCGAAAAGTTCACAAAAATAACTCAATCAACTTTACAAATAAAAGATTAAAATTTTAAGATCATAATCAAAACAACAATTTAAATGTTTAAGAATTAAATGAGAATGGGGCACTTGTTTGAGTACTGCGGTACTATAAATTAATGCACAGATTATTACATAATGTGGGGGTGCTCGTGTCAAAGAGGGAATTTAGAATCAGAAAAATTGTTTTTAGAAATGACTTTGCAGAAAAATTAGAATATCTTGTGTATCTTTATATTTCTGTTGACATTCAGGGGTTATGTCAAAAGTTGAAACTTGGATAATTTCGCATATTATAAATGGAAATTTTGCATGACTCTGCTTGTGGTGATGCCTTAAAATTGTACTTGTGTAATGTCAGTTGTCTCGATCTGTATTTATGATTTATTATCCTAGATATATTTGACATCCCATAGTTCCCGATGCTCCTTTCATTCTCATTTTTGTTTTCACACAAAAATTATGGCAGTTGCATGAAGCTAGCTAGAAAGGAGGTGCTTACCCTTCTTTCTACTTTTACTCAGTCTGTTTTAATTGCTTGTAGTTGTTAGTGTCCTCTGTAGCAGCCACAGGTGGCCTACTGTTTTTCGAACTCTACAGAGGTGTCTTTAGCATGCACTGCGACATGGGACCTCGGTTTTGAGTCTCATCCGAAAGACTACTGAGTACAAGCTTTTTACAGCTATAGTATGGACAGGATATAAAAATCATCTCAGAAAATTTCCAAGTCCCAAGTAAGGTTCAAACCCACAACCCTTGACTTAGAAATCCAGTGACAATACCACTCGACCAAGTCTGCCCGCCCATACACCAGTGAACACCAGTCCTCTCTTCCATCGTGCAAGTTCACAGATTAAACTTATTGGTTTTTTGCCAGTTTTCAAAGTTTCCGCTTTGCTTTTGGGATTCTGATTTGAACAATGACCGTCATGTACTTGCTTGATTCAGATACAGTTCAATACCATATTAGAAGAAACATTAGCGGCAGGAAATTTTACGGGTTTGCTTTTCTAAGATATTTCCTGGTAAGAAATTTTCACGGTTCCAACAGTAGCTAGGGAAAGTGTTCAAAGGGAAATAGGAAATTCTTGCTGAGAAGATATACATATTTGCGATACAATAGTCACTGTGAAAATCCCAAATATTTTTCCGCCACAAATTTTTCTTCTTATACAGTAATTTCATTTTGAAATGATCCCTCTGATTTAAAGAAAAAAACATTAAATTGTGAAATCATCCATTTATTGATATTCATCTTTTATTGAACTGACTTTTGTAAAACAAAGCACAGGATATTTAACATATTTTAATCTATAGAGATATACATTTATAAGTATTAGGTATGATCATTTGTAACGAAGACCTGTCGTATCAATTTACCGTTTAATTATAACTTGCGAGTTGAAGGGTACTTAAATGATAAACTTAAATCATCTGGCTAATTAAGAACCAACATGTTTTAAAAAGATTGTTAGCAGTTTCTTTTGTTCCAAAAATGATTTTATAAGTAGTGCCGTTTATTTTTGTTCTAGAAATGAATTTTGATATTAGTCTTGTAAAATTGTTATTTAAATGCCCCTGAAATGGTATACACATATAAAGAAATATCACGCACATGTATTTATGGAAATTATAGTTACAAATATAAGTTACAAAATGATTCTGCAAAAAAACTTAATAAGGTTAATATATAAATAGAATATGAAATTCAGTCAGTGCCTGAAATTTTATGATGAATTTAAAATCAAACATATGAGTTGAGTAACAGTGTTTAACATCCCAGTCAAGAATATTGCACTTATATCGAGATGTCAGCAGCTATAGGCAAAGGTGCATAAATTTTGCCTGTGTGATGCTCTGATGGCATTATACAGTAGGATTCTTTATCGTGCCAAGTCTATCATGACATGGGACCTCGTTTATTTTACAAATGTAAGTTATCATCCAAAAGAACCATGACTTTCACTTTGTAATGCGGAGTGCTTGACAAAAGAACAGTCACTACCCACTTTTAAGTCTTGGATCAGACCTGGTTGGAAATCAAACTTTATCAGAATTTTTCAGGTCCCACTGAAAAATTGCAGGTTTAATTACCGGTAGGTTTAATTAAATCTGCAACATTCTGATTCCAACCTGTAACATTTTTTTGATTGGCCTATAGGACCTGTAACATATTGTGGACTGCAGGCCTACAGTTATGCCAAATAGACCAAATCTAATTTGTTGTATGACTATGTTTCTATTCCTAGTAGCCAACATTGACCATTGGTTTCTAATTTCTGAGAAATTCCCCAGTGACATTTGTGAAAAATAGCAAAAATACTTTAAGGTCAGCTCTATATAAGGGCCACCTGCTTATAAAGGCCACTAGAATTGTATCCCGATTGTTCTTTATTTTATATTACTTGAACCTGTATATAAAGACCACCTACCTTTAAAAGCCACTTTTATTGGTTCCCTTGGGTGGCCTTTATAGACAGGATTAACTGTATATTTTCACAAATTTTGGAAATATCCATGGCTACTAATAATTTCATATTTGTGGAAACCTTGCTATGATACGGACTGCATATATATTCATAAGTGTGTTTAATCATCTAAATAACAGAGGAGTGACAACGATTTTGTGTAACTGTTAATATTTGGGATTTGTTTTCCATACAATAAACACATCAAGGATAATGGTATGACCTTACAGTAAGTGCACATATGTACATGCATTACATATAAATACATACACCTTACGGGACTTATATAATAAAACCATTGTGTTGTAGAATTGTAACGTAATCTGGGTGATATGTTTTGTCAAAATATGATTTAAATGTAGCAAGAATTTAGAAAGCGGTTTTTGTGAGTGGTGGTTTATTGAATGTGTTTCATATGAATAAAAACATCAGAGAGTTCAGTTTTGAATCGGTGTTAAAAGATATAAAATACAATTAAGATAAAATAAGATAAAACACACAAAGAGAAACTCACTGAAATTCAACAAGCGAATTGCTAGAAAAAAAAAATGTCACTAAGTGTAAAGAGGGCTATTTTTTGGTATAACAACACAAATAATGGGAGTATTTTGGCATCAGAATATATACAAAATAGCTACAAAATATTTGGAGCCAGAGTGTACCCTAAATTTGGAGCTTAACGGCTAACTTTTCCCGAATAATGCAAATACACCAATAATGCCACCTTAAGTACAGACCGGATAATTTTTTGTTATAAGGAAAACACAAATGGGGTTATTTTGGCATCAAAATATACAAAATAGCTACAAAATATAGCTACAGAATATTAGGAGCCGAGCTAACCCTAAATTTGAAACTTAACTTTTCCTGAATGATGCAAATACATGTATACCAATAGTGTCACCTTAAGTACAGACGGGGTAATTTTTTTAAATAATTAACACACAAATGGGGTTATTTTGGCATCAGAATACACAAAATGGCAACAAAATTGGACTTCCTGCAATATTGCCAATGGCAACATAGATGTATTTGAAACCAAAAGTAATCCTGAATTTGAAGCTTTACTTCTAGCTTGTGCTGAATGATCAAATGGGCACATACCAGTGCAGGCAGGGTAAAATTCACGGTACTCATGAAAAGACAAATGGGAGTTTTTTGGCATCATAATTTGGCTTCTGGGAGATATTGCTAGCTGGCAGCAAACCTTTTGGAACCAAAGCTAGCCCTCGAATTTGAAGCTATACCTCTAGCTTGTGCTGAATGATCAAATGGAACCATATCAGTCATTTCACCAAGTGCAGACAGGATAATTTTTGAAACTATGAAAACACAAATGGGAGTTTTTTGGCATCCTAATTTGGCTTCTGTGAGATATTGCTAGCTGGCAGCAAACCTTTTGGAACCAAAGCTAGCCCTCGAATTTGAAGCTATACCTCTAGCTTGTGCTGAATGATCAAATGGAACCATATCAGTCATTTCACCAAGTGCAGACAGGATAATTTTTGAAACTATGAAAACACAAATGGGAGTTTTTTGGCATCCTAATTTGGCTTCTGTGAGATATTGCTAGCTGGCAGCAAACCTTTTGAAACCAAAGCTAGCCCTGATTTTGAAGCTATACCTCTAGCTTGTGCTGAATGATCAAATGGAACCATATCAGTCAAGCCACTATATAAGTGCAGACGGGATAATATGTGGTAATTACGCAAAAACATTTTAAAAGAATTACAGTAATAGCAATTATGAATTACCTAACTTCTGTAAATAAGTCTTTTTCTAATAGTCACTGAAATGACACAGCTTGTGTGGTACAGTGAGTTAGCAAATGACTTCATTAGGGAAATATCTAGACACATTTTTTTCCTCTTTCAGCCTTCAATCGAAAAAGATATAAGATCAACTTCAATGTCGTCACAACATACTTTTTAAAGGCCCACATTTGAGATTTATGTACCCAAAAAATGCAGTAATCTTGAAAAGACGAACTCGTCATGATTTTAAATTTCCTAATTGCAGCTCCACATGATGTTAAATTCTACTAATTGCCACATGTGTTTTAGTGAATTGAAGGTTACAAGTTTAACTTACTTTAAAGTTTGAATTATTCAAAAGTTTGATTTATTTAAAAGTTAAATTATACTAGAGTTATGGTCCGGATTTTAATCTTAGTTTTTACAAACCAATCACTAGTAAAGTCAGCAATTATGCATTTAACTAATTTCTCGTTTTGTAAATGGCATTCAATGGTTTTTTAAAATAGAAACATTTCAGTATATGAAATTTTAAAAATAAATTCTTTAGAATCTTACGAGTATTACCGTAATTTATTGACACATGTATTTTGTTTCGTGAATCGATCTGTGGTTCAGAATTTAAAATTGTTTTGAAGACGATCCTGATTTGTCAAAAGGATTCATTTTCTCATAAAGGCTAATAGATAATGTGATCACGGCAGTTGGTTTTGGAGATTTTGATATTGCACATGTACGCAAATCTTTGTCAGATTCTCCACCAGGAGAGATGGAATTAAGTCAAGTTATGTAATTCAGACTTCAAGATTTTAAGAAAACATTTTCTATAAAAGTAAATTCATGATGCCCGGTATGCTGATGAACCATGGTTTGGATTTATGCTACATTCACTAATAGCGTAAGTTGTTTTGACTTTTATTCTTTGACTTGTAAAAGCCTACTCTGTGGTACTTCACTTTGGTAGAATTGTACTTGTCTCTTTCTGTTTCGTAAATTCTTCTGATTATCTGGTGTTTTGTCAATGAATGCTGGTGGAGAAAACCAGAGTACCCAGAGAAAAGTACCAACATATGGCAAATAAGCTGACAAACTTTCTCGCACCACAGTTTGTCTGAATGGGATTCAAACCTTGGCAGTGAGAGGTGCATGCTCTAAGCTACTTTGCCACCACAGCCCCACTTGAGGGATAAGAGGAGCATAAAATTATCCAATATTGTAGACCTTGTCTTGCCTAACACTTGTAGACCAGAAGGAATGTCGTCCATTCGTATTGTCCAATAAAATTTTAATTTTGATGGTAAAAGCCTAAACATGATGAAATCAAGCTTTTTTGAAAATTTCTCTGAAAAATAAGTATAAGAAATTTTACATAGAATTTAACGGGTAGAGGGGCACAAAAGGAAGTCTTACCAACCAGAAATTTGGCACACACTTATGTCCAAAAGTACAAATACCCGGTATGTGTTTTATTATTAGCCATTGACATGTAAGTGCCAAATGTTAATATGTTCACAAAACAGAACTCTAGACTATATATTTGTATGTTTAGCCCTCTTTAACACCCCTAAATCCATATGGTATGACCCATTGTCAATAGAAATAGCAGATTTCATTTCGAATTGTAGGGATATTTTAGGGTTTAAGTCTTAGCTTAATATTAAGAGATCGGACAATACCTAATACAGGATTAATACTTCTGTTTTCCTGTAAACATGACTTGTCTCGTTTATTAGACTATATATACAGTCCTACAAACAAGTCCAAAAATTTCTGTTTAAGTTGTGTATGAGTGGATTTTTGAATTGATATAAATATATGGTTGTAAAAATTTTGTTTGATAAGAACCATTCAGTTATTGGGTAGTAGCTCAGTTGGTAAAGTGCTCACTCTGTAAGTGGGAGGTAGTGGGTTCGAACCCCAGTTGGGTCTGACTGAAGACTTAAAAGTGGGTAGTGACTGTTTTTTTGCCAAGCACTTGACATTACAAAATAAAAATCACTAATATTGGATGGGAAGTTAAAATAAACAAGGTACCGTGTCACAGTGAGCATGGCACGATAAAGAACTCTACTGTATTATGCCATCAGCGCAATGCACAGGCAAAATTTATGCACCTTTGCCTATAACTGTCAATGTTTTGATATAAGTGAAATATTCTTGACTGGGACGTTAAACACCATTACTCAACTCAACTCCACAGTTAGTTACTCTGTGATTGACAGATAGTATCTTCAGTATAGTTCTTACATTTACATGTACTTTGTTCTGTAGTAATTAGTACTTTATAAAACAGTTAATTAGTGCTATTGCTACCTGATACACTGTAATTAGGTGTATGTGTACCATCCTAAATAGATTTAATCTGGAAATCTTTTTTCTTTCAACATTGTTATCTTCTCTAAGGTAGTACAAGGTGTTGAGTGATTGAGCTATTGTTTAATGCTGCATATCAGCACTATTGCAGGTATTTGTGGCTATACAGAACTCACTTATATCAAGATATCGCCAGCTATAGGCGAAGGTGCAGAAATTTTGCCTGTGTGTTGTGCTGATAGCATTATACAGCAGGGTTCTTTATCATAACACAGGACCTCACTTATTTTAAGTTCCCATCTGAAAGAATCGTGACTTTCATTTTTTAATGCCAAGTGCTTGATGAAAGAACGATCAGAGTCCACTTTTAAGTCTTGGATCAGATCTGGTTGGGATCAAACCCACAGCCTCCCATTACTGAGCGAGCACTCTACCAACTGAACTACCTCAGTGGTGTGTTGGGAGAGGATCAGAACTGACAAAGTCTGACAAATGCATACCTGTAATGTATACCTGTGTTTAATCTGTGATTGATAGTATCTACATTAAACTTACTTAGTTCTGTAGTACCGTAATTAGTCTTAACACAACAGTTAATTAGTGCCATTGGTATCTGATACACTGTAGTTAGGTGTGTACATGTACCTAGCTAGCTACCAAATAGATTTAATCTGAAAACTTTTTTTTCTCTCAGAATTCTTATCTCCTCAAAGATAAATGGTGTTGAGTGATTGAGCTATTGTTTATAATGCTGCATGTATCAGAACCATGGCAGGAATTGGTATTGGTGTGGTTATAGTATGATGACTGATAGCAGCCAGCATGAAAATGTTTTTAAATCTGAAAATGTACCGGTACTTCAAAATTTGTTCCTCTTGCCCTCAAAATAAGTCCCTAATACATGTTTTAGAAGTACATGTGACAATTTGTGATTTCAAATATTGTTCCGCTTCCTTTAAAAATTTTTGGTGCATAATTTTTTTTTTTTTAAATTTTCTGCCTGCTGCTACAGGGGTCTCACCAATATATGAATGAAGCCAGGACCCTTGCAATCATGAAAATAAGCGTCATAATGGCATAAGTCATGAAAGAGAAAACTCCAAATATACTGGTTTTAAAATTGGCAAAGTGATTGTGCAAAAACAGTAAGATTTTGAATTGTGAATGGGGCAGAATATCAGCTCCATAAATGGCCCAGAAAGAGCCCTGTGCTAAAGGCCATCATAGGTGTTAAAATGAGACATGTGGCATCGTTTGATAATGCTGGATAACGCATGATAATTCATGATAAGACAATGAGAGCATGAAGTGTAGTATTACTTTGTTTGGGATATTTTATCTCCAGTGTAATAATATCTGATATTGTAATGATATCGCTGGCTGCAGTTTTAAGTAGTTGAGGCCATTTTATCTGGGCGGATTATCGCTGTGTACACATGTTTATCTTAGGGGAATGATGTCCAAATGGTCAATCTGATGTTAAATATAGGTGTCATCATAGTAAGATGTCCAGTAATTACTTTACTTTGGATTACTGGACCACCGATAGATGTCTTTGACTCTAGAAATAAAATTATGTAAAAGTCAACCCAGTGTGCCATGGCTTTCATTTGACCCTTGACTTTCTGCGACCAAATTTTAGCGTTTTTCAAAATCTCGAAAATGAATCAAATATAAATACAGCTCAGAGCCGATTCTTCAAGGAATGGAATTCAATATTTACTCTAGATCCATGGTTTTCATTTGCCCCAATTGACTTTCTGCAGTCAACTTTTAACTTTCTTCAAAATCTTAAGGGTCAGTTCATATACATGTACTGGGTAATATAGCTGATTCTTTCTGAAAACCAAGAGTCAAAACAGAGCCTCATGTCTGGAATAGCACAATTGCCAGTCAATTTGGAAGAAAACATCCAAAAAATTTCTTACTTTCTGTTAGATGACCAATACTTGCAATTGAAATAGAATTATATACATATAAAGTTGTCCCAGTGTCTGACAGGGATCATTTTAGGTATCAACATTTGGATAAAAATGATGACCTCTCTTGCAATAGGTCTGTATGTCTTGTTTAAAAATCCTTGTTTTTGTACCTAGATATGAAACTGTTTCCTTTCCGCAGTACCTCATGACTTCCATTTCTAAATACTGAGTGCTTGGCGAAAAACAGTCACTACCTATTTTTAAGTCTTGGTCAGATCTGGCTGGGGTTTGAACCCATGACCTCATGTATAAAGTGAGTGCTCTACCAATTAAGCTATTATAGTGGTGCAATAAATTGGGGTTTTACTGTATTATAAACAATTAAACAGTGAAGCCTATAATCCTTGTCTGTATAAATGGATGTACTCTATTGAAGTATCAGCCCGTCTATGACATTCCGAGGTTACCAATCGACAGAGTTACGTCAACGATTGTTTGGTTGTCTGTGTTTGTATAGCAGGGATATCGTAAAGGGTATATACCCAAGACTAACAGTTTTACCATAAATATGTACCTTTACAAGATAACAGAGAGATACACTATACACAGGGATTTTGTTACATTTTTATAACTTTTTATACACCCCCTACCTGCAAATGAAGTTAAGGTGCCAGTATATAAGAACCACTCTGTCTGTCTGCTCATCTGTTAGTCTCTGGCCATCCATCCAAATATCATGTCCACTCCATGTCTTCTATGTCTATGGATGGATTTTGATCAAACTTGGAACAAATGTTAACTTACATGCGTCAATGTGTGTCATACCAAATTTTAGGGGCATAGGTCAAGGTCACAAGGTCAAGGTCTACAATACAACTTTTCCTCTGTGCACTATAGTTTCCTCTACCATCCATGAACTTAAGGCCTGGATATGAGTGGAACAATCTTGACTTAGGGCATGAAACATTATTTCTCCACTCCTCTGCATATTTAGTCCTTTAAAATAATATAATAATGGACAAACTCACAAAGGCTCATACAAATCATCATTAGTGCTCATACTGGGGGGGGGGGGGGGGGGGTTGTGTGTTGTGTGTTGTTACATTAGTATATGTCTGTATTTTATACAGGGAAAATAAAAAATTATGAGTTTCACCATAAATATATACCTTTTTAAGATTTTGTGATATATAGCAACTAGTTTTACCTGCTGAAGTGTATATTTTCTCGTTAGTAGCAGGTAGTCTTGTATTGATCTTAGTTATTGATTCAGGTACTTGTATAGTAAGACATGCTGTTGGTAAACAACACTGACCTGTCTGCTTGACCTTTTATTAGCAATGTTCGTAACTAGGAGGTTCTACCCATTATATGGGTAATGTTAGGATTCGCAGTACATGTAAATAGATAATCAATGTATATTCCCCATGACGTGGACAAAATAAACACCTATGTTTCCCTGTATACATAAATCTACTGACCCAGAAAAAATTTAATTTACAGGTCAATCAGACAGGTCAGTGTTGTTTGCCTATACAACTTCATACCACATGGTTTACTGGAATATTCCAGTGCATGTATACCGGTAGTCCATTTGTTATTTTATTCTGCCTTATAGATTGACATAGATGAGCTTTATTTTATACAATATAAAATGTTTTATTTATAATATTTTTAAAAGACAAATGCATGCAGACCAGCTGTGTAGCTCCATTCAGTCAATCAATCAACCCCTGAGTCTCAGTGCCTTGGTGGCTGAATTGTCTAAAGCATATGCTAACAGATCACAGCCTCTCTCACCGCCTACTCTGGTTTAGATCTCCCTAGTGTGAGAAATATTGTCTTTTTACTTTCTGAAGGTTGGTGGTTTTCCTTAGGTTTTCTACTCGATCACTGATTTACAGCCTCTTTTTCTCAGGGGTCTTTCTCCCCATTTGGGAATGGGGCAAGGCTTTTGGAATTGGAAAAATAAGCGGCGTTTTGACTCATTTTGGGTAAAATTCAACAAGAGGCAAAAATATGACTTTCAGACTTTTACTGGTCATAAAATTTATTTGAATGATAATTACATTCTATTTGTTGATCTTTCATGCCTCTGAATTTATTTACAGCATGTTCAAGCTGTGTCTGTGGGAGATGGAGGTTTAGAAATTAATTTTGAAAATACATGTACCGGTATACCATTTTGATGTAAACACAACATACAAATAAATACAGAATATAACCACTATCCATTGGGATAAAATGCTTTATTGCATTAGGAATGGGGCCAAATTTTGGCCCCAAATTTGCTTCAGTGAGACCTCTGTTACTGGGGTGTGTTAAACACCATTTCTCCACTCTGTGTCTTTGTTCATGCTAAAGATAACTTTGTAGAGTCTCAAAAAGAGGAAGGCCACAATAATGACTGGTTCAGGCGATGCTTTATACTTCAAGCAACAAATAAGTAGAAAATGAAATAAAAAATTCTTATCTCCTAAACTTCCTTTTAGGTGAGTAATTTGTATTATAAGATCCCTGCATTTAGAAAAAACGGCATAGCTTTATAAAAAAAGTTTTTAATAATATTCGTGCAACAGAAAATTATGTAAAAAGGAGATAAAACGTCTATAGTTTGGGTGATGATAAATAACATATTTATTTTAATAAAGTCTGGGATATTTTTTTCTGTTTTTTCATTTCTTTTATTCTTATTTAACTTAACAAATATTACACCTGAGTACCTGAGAATACCTGAGCACAAAGGTAAAATACAGGTAGAAAACAGGTGAGAAAGTGTTAAAAACTTATTTAGCCCATATTTGTACCTATGGCTTTAAACACTGTCTGGTTAAAATTCTCAACTGTCTAATATTATTGTTTCATTTAAATGTAAAATTTTTCCTGAAGGGTTTCTCTGGCTATAGGTACAGAATTATACTATAATATACCAAGTTTCAACATGTGTGACGTGACCTGACTCACTTAACCTTTCTGTCAAAAATGGGTGGGAAAAGGCTTTAGTTTTACTTTCACTGGCTTTCCATTCAGGTATTAAACCACTGCTGTAAATTAGTTGGTAGAGTGCTCTCTCTGTAAGTTGGAGGTCATGGGTTCGAACCCCGGCAGGGTCTGACCCAAGACTTTAAAGTGGGTAGTAACTGTTCCGTCAAGCACTATGCATTACGGGTTCTTTGGGATGGGAGCTAAAAATAAATGATATCCCATGTTATGGCAGGTGTGGCACGATAAAAAACCCTTCTGTATCTTTGCCATCAGCGCAACGGGCATGCAAAATTTCTGCCCATACTAGGGGTATAAAAAGCTCATTACTGATATAGTCTTTTAGTTGAAACTCAAAACAGAGGCCTTTTACCTTAGTGCATGCTAAAGACACTTTGGTAGAGTTTAAAAAAGAGTAGGCCACATGTGGCCGCTTACAACTACAAGCGATTGGAACAGACTGAGCAAAATAGGTAAGTAATAAAATCATTTGTAACAGGACAGAGGGAACACCAGAAAAAAACCACATCCTCACCGATTGCCCCGGTTGAGGATCCAACCCGGCCCTTCCGGGTGAAAAGCCAGTGTTCTACCACACGGCTAAAAGATCTGGACCAGAAAGTCTGGCAGTAAATCTCTCTATTATATCTACTATATACAACACAACAATACCATGACTAGCTCAGCTCCGCTACACATTTGATAATCAAAAAATAAAGTTCAGTTCAAACTTGTTGCACTAATTCCTCAGTAAAAACAGAATTATCAGGCTTGAAACTATCCTTCATTATATTTTGTGTTTTAAAGCAAATAGTTAATTTCAACAGAACTGTTAAAGTGAAAAGACATGTAAACAATCCCCAGATCCTGAGATAAAGAATAAAAAGTATTTATTTTAGATCAAACAAAGGCAATCCTCACAAACTACTGTTATAAATGGTATTGTTTTGTTCCACTTGAGAATTTAGAATTCCTACAGTCAGCTAGATAATACATAAGAATTAGAACTTGTTTTAAGTCATATCTCGCCATTGTGTTAATACCTTTTGTTAATAATCTTCTCAGCTATTTGGCCACTAGTGATATACAATATGTTATATGTGAAAGGACATTTACATACATACATACATATCCTCTTCGTGTTAGGTAACACATAAGGCTTCCACCAGGGTACTCCATCCAGCTCTGTCCATTGCCTTTCTTTCAAGTTCTCCCCAGCTGTATCCACAATCTTTCATCTCTGTTTCTATTGTCTTCCTCCAAGTATATTTTGGCCTTCCTGGTTTCCTTTTGCCAGCTGGTGTCCGCCTTAGTGCTTTTTTAGCATGGCTGATGTTGTCCATTCTTAAGATATGTCATTTAGGACCTGTTAACTTAACCAGGACTCGGTTGTTTGTTAGCTTAACCAAGGTTACTGAAAACCAACTTTTATTCGTAAACAATTAACTTTCGCATGTTTTGCCAGGGACAAAATAATTGCGAAAGTTATCATCGAACCCCAGCTGAGTTTGTCCAAGACTTTAAAATCTTTTGCCAATCACTCTGGATTTAGAAATGAAAGTCATGGTGTTTTTCAGAAGAGACCTTAAAAACCAATTCCCCTTGTCATGGCAGGCATGGCACTTTAAAAAGCCATTCCTGTACATTGTCTTGAGTGCACTGCAAAGGTCAGGAAAAGGTTCTGGCACTTCAACTATAGCTGGTAATGTCTCAATATAATGGAATTGCTCTTGACTAGGACGTAAAACCCCATTCAATCAATTAATCTGTTTGTGTGGATTGAATTACATGTCTCATAGCATAGGTCAAAATTTGGGACACTTTATTTATAGTCATTTGCATCTCAATATACGTGAAATATTGTTTTCAGCAAATAAAAACCCCTCACGACTGCACAAGGTTTCTTTGAATGTTATTGGGTGCATTTTAAATGCATTTATAAAGGTCACACATTCTAATCGTTTTAAAAGTAAAAATTTTGAAATATGATTTTTACGTCTTCTATATAATAATAAGCAGGATTAGATAACAGTATTTAACGCAGAATGGTACCTAATGTTTCGCAGGTAATCATTTATAATCGTAATCATTGACACTTTACTGCATTTTCTCGTGTTTAAAAATAACAGGACATAAACCGAAGCTATAAATTATAGCGAGGGGAGTTTGTAAGAATTGTATAATGTTTCATCCAAATTGTCACATCTTTTGTGCGAAAAATTACGATAAGTAGATAGTTTGCCGAATCTTATTTCAGGCCAACTTGTTCACCGTAGCCGTAGTCGGCAACTTTTACAAATCATTTACAGTACCCTGTTTGTTTTCACGAATTATTGTTTAGCATGTTGCAATGTTAAAACAGTGTACTGGTGATAATTCTAGGTCACACTTTAATAAATCAATTTTAATGTTTGTTTGTATTACATTTCTATTTGGTATTTTATAAAAATAACGGGATCAAATTTAGTTGAAATACAGTAGTACTGCAGCATAAGGATTGATTGATTAATATGGCTATTTTACGTCCCAGTCAAGGATATTTTGCTTATATTGAGACATAACAAGCATTTATATTATTTATTTTTTATAAAAAGAATAGGATCAAATTTAGTTGAAATACGGTAGTACTGCAGCATATAAGTATTAATTGATTTAAATTGGATTTTATGACCCAGTTGAGAATATTTTGCTTATATCGAGACATAACAAGGTATAGGTGAAATGAAACATATTTAAGCTTTTGCAGTTTAAATAACTTGATGCATTTTGTATACTGGGTCATTTCTTGTATCCTTAGAATTATTTGTAAAATTGACTGGTTCTTATATTGTTGCAGTCTGGATAGCATTGGTGTGTAGAGCACTTGCCTAGTGTGGGAGGTCTTGGGTTCAATCCCCAATATGACCCAGCATTTCTTTCCTTCCTGTTACTAAATAATGAAATTTAAATTTTATTGAAAAATGCATCCCTTGAGTAAAAAGATATTTGTGGTTGTGTATTACAGTAGGCAGTACAGGTGTAATTATGCGTTCAAATTCAGGTGTAAATAACAGGTAGGATATATAATTATCTTGTAGATTTCAAATATCCAGGTATCTTTATATTTACCTGTGCAAAGGATAAGAATAATGCACACAGCAAACCTGTTGATTGTACCTGTTCAAAATACCTGTAACAGTTCTACCTGGCTGTGCTTTCTAGATGCTTGTACATCTTGATTTTGAAATCCTTTGAAAAATCAAAGTTTTTTCTTGAACATGATTTTGTGTGGTGGTAATTTTTAAGTGGTTATTGGTTATATACAACTATTATTAATCAGAGAACTGCTGATTAATGCAGACGAAGTGCCTGCATTAAATACATGCCTGTCGTACCAGACAACTGATGGTCTTTTTTCAATTTTGAAATCCTTTGAAAAATCAAAATTTTTTCTTGAACATATTTTTGTGTGTTGGTAATTTTTAAGTGGTTATTGGTTATATACAACTATTATTAATCAGAGAACTGTTGATTAATGCAGACGAAGAGCCTGCATTAAATACATGCCTTTGTACCAGACAACTGATGGTTTTTTTAACATTTTGTGAACTTTTCAAAAAATCAAGGCTTGCCTCAAAAAATGTTGTTTTCATGGGTATAATTATTTTAAAAGGGGCATAATTGTGTAATTTAGAGTACAGTTGAGTAATACATAAAGCTAGACCGGTAATTATATTTTTGGTTGATTTCCCGATTTTAATGTTTCTTTGACTTCGGTAGACACTTGTATCAATTAACAACCAGCCAGACACCATGTACAATATATCCATAGACAGTGGTGGTGTATTTTTTAATCAATTTTCCGATTTTCAAGCTGAAATAATGAACGCTTACATCATCATAGTGTTATTACAGTTTGATGCTTGGCTGGATTTCATAAATACAGGTTTCATTGTAGTTTCTTCTAGCACATGGGGTGGGAGTGGGTGGGGAGGCTTGGTGTCTAAATGGTGTTTTATGCCCCAGTTAAGACTTTTCTCTTATATCAAGACAATTTAGACATTGGAATACATGAAGAAAACCCCTTACCTTTGGCTCGTACAAGTGAACTGATAATTTTTGATCTGCCAAAGTGGAATTTGAACCAGAGGGTGAGAGGCACTGGTGTGATTTGCAAGCAGGTGCTTCAGACCATGGCTTTCAATTTTTGGAAACAGTAAATTTGCATAATGTTACAGCATCAATGAATCTTTGACTTTCTTTCTGGTAGCTTCTTCTTCTTATCAAGAAGAAAATGATCGGTCCTGAAGTTGTTAGACAAATTTCACTTTGCATACTTTGCCTTTCATTTGTAATGTTTTGGCCCTTTTGTAGCTCACCTGTAAAATGTACAGAAGAACTAAATTATCATATCGCTAGCAGTAGCATCAGCATCATCCATTTACCACCATCAGTGTGGGATATTTTTGCTTTTATTGTTTTATGAGGTGGAGAGAGCTAAGCGAGTAATGATGTTTTGCATTCCAGTCAAAGTTTTTTCATCTATATTAGCATGGTCAATTCTGGGATGATAGAGTGGTGTAATGTTTTACATCCAAGTCAATTTATCAGCATGTCAGTTTTGAGATGGTGGAGAAATCTGGAGTTCCATTAAGAAACCACCAACCTTTCTCGCAAGTATTCAAACCTAGACATTAAGTAGTGCTGTGGTTCTAAGCTGCCACATACTTCAGACCACTCGTCCACTGATGTCAAATTTTTTTTATGGTGACATCTTTTAGTTTTTATGGATACATATATGTGTATAAGCTTCATTGCTCCTCTTTGAACTCTAGTTATGCATTTTTGTTAGTTAAAATTCTTAAAAATTTATGAAATGCGAGTTGTCTGCATGGAGACAGGTTGCACCATCGTAAAAATATCCAGCACATTGCTGAAGCATTAAAGGAATGTTTTAATAGAATTTTCTTTATAATATTATAAATATATTTAGGCAATCTAATATTTATTTTCATATGCAGCATTTAGTTCTCTTGACATTTATGGAGATATACGGGGTGATCTGCTATTAAAAAAGGTGGAAAAATTTTGTTCAAGCAAGATTTAGATTAAGAAGGGATCAAATTATTTATCATAGATGACACTTTGTCATCCATTTTTTATTTTTTAAGCATTTTTTCATCTAATTTTTATTTTTTATGCATTTTTCCATCTAATTATTATTTTTTATGCATTTTTTCATCTAATTTTTATTTTTTATGCATTTTTTCATCTAATTTTTTTTTTATGCATTTTTCCATCCAATTTGTTTTATACACTTTTTCATCTACGGTAATTTTTTTTATACAGAATTTTTTATGGTTTTTACAGATATTTGTAAAATATTTTTTAAAATTGCCAGACTATGCAAATTCAAAGTTTCCTCATGCCAATTTAGACATTAAAGTTAATATGATGACATTTGAGTGGCTGGATATGTGATATCATTGGCTAGTTGCATTGCATCATTGGTTGGCTGGTTACGTGGTTTCATTGTTTGGCTTGTTGTGTGATGTCATTGGCTGGTTGTGTGATGTCATTGTTTGACTTATTGTGTGGTGTTATTGGTCGGCTTATTGTATTGTGTTATTGGTTTGTTGGTCAGTGTGCTGTTGCTGGTTTGATGGTTTTGTGGTGCCATTGTTTGGCTGTTTACATGGTGTTATTAGTTTTGATATTGTGTGGTACCATTGAACTCCTCACCTAGTGTGAGAAAGTTTTGTAATGGCTGGCTGAGCAATTTTATTGGTCGGCTGGTTGTGTAGTGCCATTGAACCTTGAGAAAGGTTGTCAGTTTGCTTGCCGAAGGTTAGGGGTTTTTCTCCAGTTCTCCAGACTCCACCACTATTCCAGAACTGACCGCTTCCATAAAAGTGAAAAAATCTTGATCAGGACATAGAAATGCATTACTCCACACCACTCTATACAGTCAAACCTGTCTATAAAGGCCACCCAAAGAACCAGTAGAAGTGGCCTTTATGGGCAGGTGGCCCTTATATACAGGTTCAAATAATATGAATAAAGAACAACTGTGATACAATTCTACTGGCCTTTATAAGCAGGTGGCTCTTATATAGAGGTAGCCTTTAAGGCAGGTTGGACTGTACTTGATTTTTGAACAAATAGCCATAATTTATTTACTTGTCTGGACATAGATTGGTTTTCTGCACTTCTCATGCAGCAATGAGAGTTCAGTTGAGTAATGGTGTTTAACGTCCCAGTTGAGAATATTTCATTTGTATTGAGACATCACCAGTTATAAGCAAAGGTGCAGAAATTTTGCCTGTGCATGGCACTGATAACATTAAACAGCAGGGTTCTTTATGGTGCCAAGCCCACCGTGACACAGGGCCTCATTCATTTTAAAGTTCCCATCCGAAGGAACCATGACTTTCATTTCATAATGCTGAATGCTTGGCAAAAGAACAGTCACTACCCACTTTTCAAGTCTTGGGTCAGACCCGGATCAAACCCACAACCTCCTACTTACTGAGCAAGCACTCTTCCAATTGAGCTACCGCAGTGGTTCATGCAGCAATGAATCTTGAATAAAAAACAGTTTTGTAGGTCTATCTCTGTTATTCGGCCCGTTTGTTATTAAGTAAAATTATACAACGAAACTATATAAATGCATGTTTTATGCTCGCTTGAAATACTGTATATTTCTTTTCAAAAATTTGAATTGAAACAGATTATTAGTTGCGGAAACTGTTGAAGTGTAACGTATGACAGGGTTATAAAGATTGTATGATAACTCTTTTACGATTTTTCTTTTCTTTTTTCTCAATATATATGCTAATTTCATAGTTCATTAGCACAAGTATTCGTAATACACCCCAGTAATTTTTTCCATCTTTATTTAAAAAAAACCGAAAAGATCTATCCGTAGGGGATAAAACTCTATTTTCTTTAGATTTAACTGAGTAAATTTTTGGATAAGTTATGATTTTTTAATTTTTGTGTAACCGCACCTCAAATTCTTTTTTCAATCATCTATCTCACTGTCAATTAAATTGTCTAATGTAGCTTTAAAATAATTTAAATGGAATGTTTTGTAGAAAATTGAAAACTGGCTTTATAAAACTTATGACTTTTTTAAAATTATTTCTCCTTATATGGACACAGTCATGATATGCTGGTATAACATGGAAATCTACTGGGGCAGAAGATGCATGTACTTGTTAGTTTCCGAGATCGCTCACATTTTTGTGACTTAATTTGATGACATACATATTTTCTGAAGTAACAGTAATTTTGATCATGGGCATTTAAGATTCTTCCACATACTTAATTTTGTGTGTATTTATTTTCGCGTTATAGGAAATTTAGACATATCTGTGTGGTTCAATTTTCACGTTTTTGAAATCTGCACTATAACACTATAAACATAATATAATTTTAGCTTAATATTAATTTTCGAGCAAAACAAACGACTGCAAAATTAAAACAAAATGAGTATACCATGAAAATAATACATGTATGTTTACAGTACTGAGGATATATCAAGCTCTTGAATGGTGTAGAAAACCATAGTACAGCCCAATCTGCCTCTAAGGCCACCTCTATATAAGGGTAACCTGCTTATAAAGACCAGTAGAATTTTATCCCAATTGTTCTTTTTTCATATTATTTGAACCTGTATATACAGGCCACCTGCCCATAAAGGCCACTTTTACTGGTTCCCTTGGGTGGCCTTTATAGAAAAGTTTGACTGTATTGTGAAGTTGAGTTGAGTTGAGTTGAGTAATGGTGTTTTTTGTCCCAGTCAAGAATATTTCACTTATATCGAGACATCGCCAGCTATAGGCGAAAGTGCAGAAATTTTGCCTGTGTGTTGCTCTTATGGCATTATACAGCAGGGTTCTTTAGCGTGCCAAGCCCACTGTGACACAGGACCTCGTTTATTTTAAGTTCCCATCCAAAAGAACTGTGACTTTCATTTCGTAATGCCGAGTGCTTGGCGAAAGAACAATCACTACCCACTTTTAAGTCTTGGGTCAGACCTGGCCGGGGTTCGAACCCACGACCTCCCACTTACGGAGCGAGCACTCTACCAACTGAGCTACTGCAGTGGTCGTATTGTGAAGTAACAGTGTTTTTGATCATTGGCAATAAAGATTCTTCCACATACATGATACTGTAAACATATTTAATTTCATGTGTATTCATTTTCATGGTATGGGAAATTTAAACATAAATGAAAGTAAGTATACCATGAAAATAAATACATTTACAATACCGGGGATATATCAAGCTCTTGAATGGTGTAGGAAACCATAGTAGTGTCCAACCTGCCTTAAAGGCCACCTTTATATAAGGACCACCTGCATATAAAGGCCAGTAGAATTGTATCCCAATTGTTCTTATTCATATTATTTGAGCATGTATATAAAAACCACCTACCTATAAAGGTCACTTTTACTGGTTCCCTTGGATGGCCTGTATAGACAGGTTTGACTGTACTCAGAAAAAACCACCAATCTTATGAACTAACAAACTTTCTCACACTAGGATCTGTCCTGAGTGGGATTCGAACCTAGGCGATGAGAGGCGTTGTGATACAATACTTGCTTATGGATCATAGCATTTTTCTCTGCTTAAGTTTGAATTCCACGTAGGATGAAGGAGGCCAAAGTGGCCTAATGGATAAGACGTCAGTCTTCCAATCCAGGGTCTCTCACAGCTGTGAGTTCGAGTCCTGCTCAGACAACATGTTGGGAAAGTGAATTTCCCTTGCATTTGGCCTTTACTGGTTTACCTGGTATCAGTATAATGTGACTGGGGGAGTAGTACGCTTGTCTACAGCATACTGACTAGCTAGCAGGTTAAAGTCACCCTGAATGCGCGCTAGTACAAGGCAGACCATACAACACACTCGCTTTTCACATGCATACACGAAATTGTTTATAGATTAATCCTTAGATTAATGAAAAATAATTCTCGTCCTGAATAGCTGAAAAATTGCTTATGCGACGTTAAGCAACATTCAAACAACCAACCAACCAACCACTTAGGACGGATCCTAATGTGAGAAAGGTTGTCAATTTTCTTGCTGAGACTCATCCCAGAACTGACTGCCTCAACATAATTAAGTGAAAGAATCAATTCCATAACTCAATAACTGTATCCCACTCCACTACCAGTAGGTGTAATTTTAATTGCATATTTGCTGTAATACAATACATAAATCGGGTTTTAAATAAAATTGCAAAAAATATGTAGAATGCATAATATCATAATGTATTTTTGTAATAGAAAATCAATTAAAGTGTATGACCTGATCGTGTAACTGTCATTTAATAAAGGTATAATGTGTGCCTCCCATCATAGCAATACATGCATTGGTATGTACATATATGTGTATCGTCAATTTAAAATATTTAAATCAATTCATGCCATTAAATTCATTCAATCACTGCGGTTGCTCAGTTGGTAAAATGTTCACTCTGTAATTGGGAGGTCGTGGGTTTGATCCCCGCCCGGGTCTTTTCCCTACCATTTTTACCCTCTAATATCTATGGTTTAAGTAATATTTACATGTATAATAGCAGGTGTTTAATTAACATTATGAGTTTTAGGTAAAAAAATTACTTTAAAAAAAAATTAGTAATTTACTTCAAAGACAAGTTAATACATTACATATATTTTATCCTCAGTCCAGGAAGTTAAAATTTAAGTGTTGTAATGAATCTATGATGTTGCAGAGAGTCCCAAGACAATGAATGAATCTTGAGAGACACTATACAGTCAAACCTCTCCAAAAAAGCCACCCAAGGGAATCAGTAAAAGTGACCTTTATAGGTACATGGTCTTTATATACAGGTTCAAATAATATGAATTTAGAACGATTGGGATACAATTTTACTGGCCTTTATACACAGGTGGCTCTTATCTAGAGGTGACCTTTAAGGCAGCTCGGACTGTATATGTGTATGTAGGGGCCTTAGTGGCTGAGTGGTCTAAAACATGTTACAAATCACTGCGCCTCTCACCGCCCAAGCTAGAATCTCCCTATGGACAGAGTCTAATTTGACAAAGTTTGTCAGTTGCTTGGTGAGGGCTTATGGTTTTCTCCAGAAAGGAAAAACTTCTCCCTATGTTTTTTATGAAATTGATAATTTTATCCTTTAAAGGTTATTCATGGATATTAATTACCTATGAACTGTTATTAATGGATGATATTTAACTAAAAAAATTTATCCATAGAAAATATTTCATGAGAAAAATCATCAATGGAACATATTTCACAAGAAAATGTTATCTTAGGGCGATATTTCACACAGGAGATAAAACTAACTAGCACCTACAGTTTTGAGACATAAAGATATTCAGCTTGTGTTTTGTCGCCATGCCGTCATGTATTTGGCAAGTAGGTGTTATCTTATATTAGATGACTGGTTATGTAATATGTGTGATAAAGTTTTAACATTTTAACAACATTTAAAGGAGTTGTGTACTGTTTCTGTGTGGAATTTCAATCGTTATAAAACAGCACTGGTTTGTTTGTTTTAAATACCGCTGAGAAGCGACATTGTCAGACATCTCATTGTGCATTATTCCTTTGAAGTTTTTAGCTGATAATCGACAAGCATGTCTCGAGTTTGTATCTCGGGGCCTGTCTCGGTAGCCTAGTGGTCTTAACTGTCAACTTATGGATCAACACGCCTCTCATGGGCTGTTTGAGTCTCATTCTGGCAGATACTAGTGTGAGAAAGTTTGTGGACTTGCTTTAAGATCAGTGGTTTTTTCTGGGTACTCCGGTTTTCTCCATAATTCTAGAACTGCTTGCCTAGAATCTTGAAAATGTTCAAAATTTGACCATGGATCAAACAACTGTAGTATATCCTTACTAAACTGTAATTAAATATACTTATCTGTTTTAGTTCATATCAAAACTGTTTTAATCTGTGCTTATTTTTAAGCCCAAACTCACCCAGGATTTCTATGAACAACGTACATGTACTATTGAAGTTATTCCACATACGGTATAATGAGAAATATTCCCATGTAGAAACTTTTGCGGTTTTACATTCAGAAACATGTTTGTGTGTATTTAGGTAATTATTTCAAGGTTATGAAGCCCATTTGTATTTTTCAACATGTAGAAAACTTTTTCGTGGTTGAGACTTGACCATGAAAATCGTGAATATTTATACATTGTGAATTTTTGCGTTATTTAGTAATTTTCACTGTCTTGCATTCAAGTCAATTATATGTTATATGCAAGACTAGAGAAATCGACTTTTCTGGAGTCATCGGTGAAAACTAATACATAGTGGAAACAGTGAGTTGATCTGTAGATGCTTGACTGGGGCATAAATGCTGCAACTATTAGTATTTTGTGTCAGAGAACTGAAATTGGCTTTTTCCGGGTCATTTGTAAAATATTGATTAAAACACAGTGGAACTGACTAGGTGACACTTAATGTATGACCGGGGCATAAATGTACAGTCAAACCTGTCTATAACGGCCACCCTAGGGAACCAGTAAAAATGGTTTTTATGGGCAGGTGGCCTTGAAATACAGGTTCAAATTATATGAATAAAGAACAATTGGGATAGAATTTATACTGGCCTTTATAAGCAGCGGTCCTTATATAGAGGTAGCTTTAAGGCAGTTGGACTGTAATAGTTAGTTTAGCTCAATCATGTTCAAACTCGAAACATCTGAGTTGCTGTTTAATGGATGCATGGTGTGTTATATTTTATTTTTTTTTAACAAGAAGCAATGTTTTATCTGCTATGCATTAAACATTCAGAATAGAATCATGTGTGGTCTCAGTTTAATGGTTCAGTGATAGGTCGAAAATTATACTTGAAATTTTTACTCTTTTTTGTAAAAATTGAAATATAATATACTTGTACATTGATAAAAAAAATTAATATCCTCATTCAGATATGACGTAAAATGATACATAGACTCGTTTAATGGATATAGACACACAGATGTACCAGTATATAGACACACAGATGTACCAGTACAGGGTACATGTTTTCTGCTTGCCCAATGAAATGAATTATAGATGCAGTCCTCAGCAACAGCATTCATACTCCAAAGACAAACATTGGCATCAATGCCCAGTACAGTTAAACCTTGTGTTAATGCCCCTCAATAATTTGGCTACCCAATTATTGCAATAATAATAATAATATTTTGAAGTCTTAATATTCGTTTATTTCCTTTCTTTAAAATTCTTTCTTAATTTACTGGTATTTCCAAATCCCCTTATACAGTGCCGAGGCCACGGTGGCCTAATGGATAAGACGTCAGTCTACAAATCCAGGGTCTCTTACCACTGTAAGTTCGAGTCCCGCTCAGACCACATGTGGGGAAAGTGAATTTTCCTTGCCATTGGCATTTACTTTTTTACCTGGTATCAGTATATGTAATGGACTAGGGGAGTGGTACACTTGTCTGCAGTGTACTTGCTCGGTGAGCTGGCACCTTAAAGTCGCCCTGAGTGTGCGCTAGTAAAAGGCAGAACATACAACACGCTTGCACTTCACATGCTTACACGAAATTGCTCATAGATTAATCCATAGAGATTATTAAAATAGTTCTTATTGCGAATAGCTGAAAAATTGTTGAAGCGACGTTAAGCAGCATTCAACCAACCAATCCACTCCACTCCATTATTTGATGGACTAGATGTAGTCAAGATATGCTGTTCTTTTGGCAGCCCTTGTTATCGCTAGATATTATCAATTTCATATTAAAAAAATTTATAATAAAAATGCATTAAAATGCCATTCTTATTGCGTCTGTAATTATATGAATTTTAATTTTTCATTTGCAATTTAGATTTTACTTCAGACACATTTTAATGTGATATTTTACTTGTCGTGATGTTTATAATGTTGATATTACATAAAGATACTCGCTCGTCGCATAAATGAGGTTCACCACGATGCCATGCAATACTGCATGAACAGACACATGTAATATGTTCCCAAAGGATAAACATGTTTTCAAATAAAACCAATTCTTTTAATAGGAAAAACATTGATTTCATGTTTCAGCAAAAGCAAGAGTAACTTTTTAAACTGGAAATTTAGGTTATTGTAGTGTCGTTACCCTATGAATATTAAGTAGATCACATGAATTCTTATGTCTTGCTTGAACATGTTAGTTTTATCTTGAAGAGAGTGGACCTCGCTGGTTGAATGCTGACTCACTAATCACGGCAGTCTTATCTCCAAGGTTCATATACCAGTCAAGCAGATGTGAGATTCTTTGTTAGTTTGCTTGCTGGAGGTTGGCAGTGTTCTTTGAGTTTTCTTTACTGAGTTTCTGTCTTTAGTTATTAAATTTTATTGTTTGTTTGTGTTTAGCCACAGACAAGCATGCCACTCCCTTAGCCACATTATACTTACGCTGGGAGAACCAGGCAATACTATGTTCTCACTCATGTAACACTGAGCACCGAGCAAGGAAGTAGTACTGAAATTTCAAATTTCAAGTCTTATGTACGACTGGAGTTGGAACCCATGACTTCACATTCTTGATGTGGACACTCTGCCTCCGAGGCACTGAGGCTTTAAGGTTGTTAAGGTCTCTTCCAAAGGACCCAGTGACTTTCATTTCTAAATGTCAAGTGCTTGACTAAAAAAAATTCACCACTTTTTTCAATTCTTGGTTAGATTCAGTGGGGTTTGAATCCATAACCAATAACCTCCCACATATGTAATGGGCTCTGTACCAACTGAGCTAGCATCATAAGTGGTCAAAAAGTTAAGAGCTATTTGGTTGCTTTATTCTTTCTAGCTGATGACATAGTGACTTTATCGACATGCTTGTTTTATATAGTGTATTAATTTGATAGCGTTGTTGATAGCCATAAAGATAGTAGAAAATTTGTATTTTATGAAGTCTTGTACTTAGTTATTCTCACTTACCTGTTAATAAAAAAACCCTTACAGGTGTAATTCAGTATTTCATTAAGAGAAACAGGTAAAAAAGGGTCTATACAAGGAGTTGTTAAAGAGTTATAAAATATAAAATTGCCTTCAAGTGAATAAAAATTTATGACAAAATAATAAGTTGGCAGCCATTAACAAGTTTGATACCATCAATTATCAGACAATGTATGATTTATAAAGTGACCACACAACAAACAATCTGGGTCTGGGCAGACAGTATAGGCAAACATCATTGACCTGTCTGCTTGACCTTTAATTTGAATATTTGATATGGACCAGAACATTTATGTATAAGGAACACATGTGTTTATTTTGTCTACATCATGCACATATGTCTTGTTTATATATTAACTGTGAGACCCGACACTACCCATGTATTAGGTGGATCCTCTTATATGAATATTCCTGATAAAAGGTCAAGCTGACAGGTCAATGTTGTTTGCCAATGGTAAACTGTTGTGCATTGGAATTCTGGCTGATTTTTATTGATGTTTTGTATATATTTCTAAGTATTTGACAACTGTTTGTTAATTAAGATTGGAATGAAGTGGAGAAAGTGTTTTGCATCTCAGTAAAGATATTTTTATTTATATTGAGACGGTCAGTCTAAGGATGGTGGAGGAAAAAAATCTGGCATCATTTATAGCAAACAGAAACCATCCAGCACTAAATCTATTAGTTGTAGCTTTCAGAAGTAACAATAATGGTATCATGGGTAATAATATAGTTTTCATGTGTGGGCACTTTGCACTTTTAGAGGTGTGTGGCCCAATGGTTAAGGTCACAAACTCATAATTTAAAAGTCAAAGGTTTGTGCTATGCAGATGTGTGTGTGGTATGTCCTTGAGCAAAACAATCAATTTAATTTTACCTTGTTTCAGTCCGCCTGGTCTGTCCGATACGGAAATGCTGTGGGGTTAACTTTTTGATGGACTGGCATCACCCAGCTGATGCAGAATTGCCAGAGGTTAACTTTGCGATGATCTGGTATCCTGTTCACGGAGGAGTCTTGTACTCTTTAGTTGCTTCAAGTCATGGAATTGACCACGCCCACAATGTTCCGACAGAGTCTGACATGCTTGAATTAGACGCAAAAAGAATGAAAACTCGACCTGAATAGTGTCGTTTAATGATGTCACTGACAGTAGTACGTCATTAGTTGCCATGAATGCTGCTTTGGTACCGTGATTGCGGCCAGTGTTGGAACATTGTGGGCGTGGCCAGCGATCCGTTAACTGGGTACGACGCTGTACCACATGATCAATACCCCATAAAGTTTGTGAAGGATATTTTCAGAAATGTTTACGTTGCAAATTTCTGAAACAAAGTCATTTTACAGGAAAACATGAACTGATATGATTCATTATTCAATGGAAATAATTGTTCAATAATAGTTTAGGTGGTATCTTGTTGTAGAGCAGTGAACCTCCATTTTGGATAAGCAATATTCCAATAAGCATATGGCCGTCTGTGGTCAGACTTATCATTAATTTTGAAATAGCATTAAATGAATTTTTGTCCCACCAAATTCTGTTTCAACTACAGTAAAATTTATACATATAAATCACCCATAATTGTCTCTAAAGAAATAGGTGGTCTTTATACAGAGGTCTATTTCTGTCACTTCACCTACAACTCACTGTGTCGTCTTGATACAAGTGAAATTTTCTATACTAGCATGTAAAAGTCAATTCAATAAATCTTTTTGGGTTGGTATTTGAAGTAACAGAACCTTAGAACAGTAGTCCTAATGTACTGGTGGTCTTTTTTGGATGAAATTTGGAGCAAAGGGAAACTTCAAACACTAATTTTAATGGACAAATTATGTGGTCACTATAGCATGAAACTGGTCCGCCATGCACTGCCCTAAAACAGTTCCTCTATATTTGTGTCAAAATTTGATGCATACATATATCTTTTATCTTCTGTAAATGCCATTATGATGCCTGGACTATTTGTTAAAAATAGGATAAATATGCAAATCTGGCTGCATACCTGTCATATCACGAGGTCAAGTTGACAGTATTGTAATGATGGAATGTTGTTTCTTAAGTCCTCTACTTTATGATGATTGTAGACAGTCCATCTAGAGATAAAAACAATGAATACTATGACTTTATTAGTTAATACCATCTTGTTAATTGTTGATACAGTAGAACCTGCCAACAGTGGATGTTATGTGTGTTGTCATGGCAACTCCTCCTATAGGTTTCTAGCAATATCAATATTACTTTGTAGAAAATATCTACAGATACCAAATGTGTACATGTGTTCAGGGTTTTTATTATTTTTTTAAAATTTTACAGGAATTACTACTTGTTTTTAATTTAGCTCAGATGAGCTATTGCTATCTATCACCGTCCGTCGTGCGTCGTGCGTCGTCCGTCGTGCGTAAACTTTACATTTTAATCTTCTCCTCCAAAACTACTGAGCCAAATTTGATGAAACTTGGTGATTATTATGCCTTGGTAACAGGCTTTCAAAATTGTGTTCGGGGTTTGACCACGCCCAACAATATGGCTGCCATTACTATAAATAGCCAAAAGACAAAAAAATCTTCTTCTCTGAAACCAAAAGATGCAGGCAAATTTTGATTGGATATTTGGATTCAGGATACCTAGATACACTAACATTGTGTTGTTCATGAAAATTGAACGAAAAATAGGTTACGCGTTTTTTGCGTAAAATTATGTAATTTTTAAAATGAGACATTTATTGTTATAACTTCATAATGGCTGAAGATAATTGTATAAGGTTTTCACTGTTGATCTTGTCTTGCGATTTTCTTCCGATTGATGTCAAGGTCAAAGGTCAAGGTCATATCCCAGTTTTTGACCTTTGATAAAAAATGCTATTTTTTAAACATTTCTGGTGATAATGATATAGGATTTTTGGTTAATTGTAGGTGTTGACATGACAATCATTTTGATATATCGATTTAGTTCATGGGTTCAAAGGTCAAGGTCACAGATGTACAAGTTTACCAAAATAGTTAATTATCTGCAAAACTATGAACTTTTTGTATAGGCATGTATATTAGAATATTGTAGGTAATGGCCCAATGGTCATTTTGATATATAAATAAAGGTCATGAGTTCAAAGGTCAAGGTCACAGATGTAAACAAGTACTGAAATGATTATTTATCTCTAAAACTATAGACTTTTTGTATAGGCATGTATATTAGAATATTGTAGGTAATGGCCCAATGGTAATTTTGATATATGAATGAAGGTCATGAGTTCAAAGGTCAAGGTCACAGATGTGAATAAATACCTGAATGGTTAATTATCTTGAAAACTGTTAACTTTTTGTATATGCATGTATATTAGAATATTGTAGGTATTAGCCTAACAACCATTTTGATATATGAATGAAGGTTATGGGTTCAAAGGTCAAGGTCACAGATGTGAACAAGGTCTGAAATGATTATTTATCTCAAAAACTATAAACCTTTTGTATAGGCATGTATATTAGAATATTTAGGTATTATCCTAATGATCAGTTTGATATATGAATGAAGGTCATGGGTTCAAAGGTCAAGGTCACAGATGGGAATGAATACCTAAATGGTTAATTATCTTGAAAACTATTAACTTTTTGTATAGGCATGTATATTAGAATATTGTTGGTACTGGCACAGTGGTCATTTTGATATATGTATGAAGAATATGGGTTCAAATGTCAAGATCACAGATACAAACAAGTACTGAGATGATTATTTATCTCAAAAACTATAAACTTTTTGTATAGGGATGTATATTAGAATATTGGCCGAATTATCATTTTGATATTTGAATGAAGCTCATGGGTTCAAAGATCACAGGTGAGCTTTAAGGCCCATGGGCCTCTTGTTTATTATACCCCCCAAACTAGTTTGAAGTAGGTATTTAGGAATCACCATGTCTGTCTGTCCATCTGTCCATGTAAAATCATGTACAGGCCATATCTTATAATTCCTTTGGACATCTGTCATAAAACTTCACATGAATAATCTTCATGGTCCAAAGGTGTGTCATATTGAAAAAGTCATGATTGTCAGAAAACAGTTAACCCTTTTAGATGGGGGGGGGGGGGGGGGGGTGTATTTGGCTTTCAAGAAACAACTCTAGTTAATTCTTGGATTGCCTTTCTTCTACCCAGTTCTACCTATAGATTCTAGGTCATTCCCTCTCTCAAAATAACCACCCCTCACCCTGACTGACCCTCCATACCCTACTTGTTTTTGTTAAAAACCTTTTTTTTAAATCAGGTAATCATTGCTTCCTGTCTGGTGTTCCCACTACTTCATTTAGTCAAATACAACAGGATTTCCAATTCTCCAACTTCAGGGAAAGCGTGAGAACGCCATGTAAGATCAAGAATTCTACTGCCAAACTTGGCCTTCAAAGCATGGAAATGAATAGAAATACCTGTCTGGCTCCAGTTTCATAATAATTCCTTTACTAAGATTTTCCTGAACTTAAATCAGAAAATTTTTTGACAGTATTTTATAGTACAAATGTATTTCAAATAATAAATTTCCACAATATTACAATATATGTAGATGTAATAAGCTTAAGTGTGATCTTCAGAATGACGGCCTAAATTCACAAATATCTTGAAAACTAACAAAATTATTCAGATTTTAAATTTTGTTTCAGATTTAAGTTAAGGAAAATCTTAATTAAGAAATAATTGTGAAACGGGCCTGATAGTGTAAAAATTATCTCGAAGAAAAAACCAGAAATGATCAGCATTTGGGATTACCAGTACTTTTATAATTATTTGTGATTCTGGTACATTATATCAATAATTTTTTCAAACCATTATTTTTAATATTTATATTTTTTGTATTTCACAGGTGGCAGAACATCATGTACCGCTGCCGCCAGGGGAGGCAACTCCAGGTACTTCAGGGCAATCTACAGGGAATAATGCCCTGTTTTTACAAAAAGTGCGGGAAAGTTCAGAAGCTGTGAATAACGGTGATTTTAACCGAGCTGTTCAACTTTACACGGAGGCAATTAATCTGGATCCCTCAAATCATATCTTGTTTACAAATAGATCTGCTGCATTCGCTAAACTTCAGGAATTTAATAAAAGTTTAAAAGATGCCAGAAAGGCTAAAGAAATCAACCCAAAATGGGCAAAGGTAAGTGACATTTTGAAGTTGTTAAATCAGTAAAACCTGCATATAAAGTGGACCACCCATAGGACATATGAAATTCAGACTCTAAAGACATATGTGGCCCTTATATAGAGTCTCTCTTTAGTTCAATTATGAAGCAAAATGGACTTCTAACACACCGGTCTTAACACACAGGTGGTCTTTATATAGAGATGCTTTTATATAAAGTGGACCACCCAGGGAATATAAGAAATTCAGACTCTAAAGACATGTGGTCCCTATATAGATTCCCTTTTTAGTTCAAATATGTAACATAGGGACCTAAGTAAATTATTGGTCTTAATGGACAGGTTATCTTTGAAAACAGTGTCGCTTTGCTTGAAATATGAAGCAAATCGACCTAAGTTAAATATTGGTCTTAATGGACAGGTGGTCTTTATATATAGGTGATCAGTACTGCAGGTTTTACTGTACTTAGCTCTTCTTTAAAGATTCAGTAACAATAGCATTGCATACTAGACAGATGTGACAACTTTTAGGTATATCTTCGATGAATGATTTTATGAGTCTCCTAAGAATATTTGAGTTTCAGTTATAGGTGATCAGGGATTTATCAGGGTCTTTTGGGAAAAGGCCCTAAACTAAAAATTGGGAAAAACTATAAACTTTTTGCTCATTTTGGGAAATCTTTTGACATATTTTTGATGCCATTAATGATTAAATCTAATGCTTTTAGTGTATTGAGCTGACTGAAGATTGAGAAAAGCAGCCACATTTATGGCTGGACTTTAGCTATGTATCTAGTACGATTTTCTCATTGGGAATTTTCTCAACCCATTTTGGGAAAAAAAATCTAATGTTTTTCCATTGGGAATTGGGCCGAATTTCGACCCTAAAAAGGCTATTGATAAATCCCTGGTGATTCAGAGAAAAATGCTAGAATGCTGTATGAGAAATGATTTTTCTTAATATTGACCAACAAGATAAACATTTCCAATCAAACTGGAGATGGTATACAAGTTATTCAAACCTATTACCTGTAGTTGTATGTATAGTTCGATCCTGATCTAGTCATATATTTTCATCATATGTTGGGAAACTGTAAACAAGGAAATTTTAGCGTCAGTTTTATTTGGTGAGTTTTAGCATGTATGCTAAAATCAGTTGTAAATGACTCGGTATGTTTAATCGAAATAAACATTATTAATATGATCTTTATGCAATAAGCACTAGATAAAACTCGTAAATTTGGAACGCAATCAAAACACCATCCGTCGACCTCAAAAAACCTCTAAGCACTGATAAGTCACACTTCTTTGCAATCTCATGTGACCTTAGTGTTGATGGTTTTGGTAACATAAAGTTTTGGTGTTAAAAATAAAGCACGCTTTTTACATCTCGGGTAAATTCGGTAAAATAAGTATTTAGCAGTTTACCGTACTTGCCTAGTATAAATATAAATGCTCAAAAATGGTTACATTTGTATATTAAAAATTTATGAAAGATATTAATTTTGAAAATTAAACATTCATTACTTTAAATCAACAAAGCTGACAAAAGCATGATGTTAATTTAAAAATGTTGTAGAATGGATTTGAAAATGGTTTTTATATTGCCGTCAGCTTGTAACAAAACTATGTGAGTTGAGTAAGAAAAAAATGGGATAAAAATACAATTACACTAATATTTAATATACTAGTATATTATATATGTGCATGATTGGATTTCTAACAGATTTAAGAAATGTAATAAACCTGCAGTAGGTATTGTATGTCGGAATTTGTAAAGGTCCGAGTTTCTGTTGAAATGTAATGGGATTAATGCCAACTGTATTTGTTACTCAACATGCTTTTAAGTATGCGGTTTTGCCCTTATGAAACAAATTTGTATAGTTGATATATTTGAACTTTACAGTCTTATGTAATATGATTGGTTGATTAAATGGGGTTTCACATCCCACTCAAAAATATTCCACTTATATTGAGACATCAACAATTGTATGTGAAAAGCCAGAAATTTGTGGCCTTTGCAGTGTTTTTAGAGCAAATTGCTGGTAGAGTTTTTTTAGGTGCCATGCCTGCCCATGTACAGAGCATCAGGTTTTAGGTATCTTTTGATCAAAGAACCCTATTTATTGATATATAGAAATAATACAATGTCTTGTTATCAATAAATAGAAAGGGTCCACATAGAAACACCAAAACTTGCAAATATATTGTGACTGTTCTTTCACTGATCACTTCACATTTAGAAATGAATCTTACGGGGTCCCTTGGAAGAAACCTTGAAAACTGATGTCCAGTTTGCCATGGCAGGGATGGCAGGTATATTGCCCTGCGCGCAATGCAAAGGTCAAAATTTTTGCCACTGTACCTATAGCTGGTGACATCTCGATATATTAAAATATTCTTGACTGGGACATAATCAATCAATCAATCAATCAATCAATCAATCAATCAATCAATCAATCAAACAGACTTTCATCATTTCATTCCTGATGAAGGACATAAGTCCAAAATATTGAAAATGTTTCAGCGTTAGCGCTTAGCGCTTATATTTAAAAATAAGTACATGTATATATATACTTTTGTATTTAAGTTAAACTTTATGGTCATAGGATTTTTACCTGTTTTTATGAAGGTGTATTGTATATTATATATATCACAGATAATTGAGTAGAATAGATAGAGAATGTTTTATACCTATGTATTATTGATTTAACGAGTTATTTAGAGGTGTGTTTTATTATATACCTGTTATTGTTGTGACTGAATGGAAAAAATTGGATTTAGTATACAAAGTCGTAAAAAGTTCATTAAAATATCAAGGTCCATAAAGTAAGGATTTGAAATTTGAATTGTTGATATTGAGAGAGAGAGAGAGAGAGAGAGAGAGAGAGAGAGAGAGAGAGAGAGCAATTGTGAATTGAGAGAAAGAAAAAAAATTGAGAGAATGCATGCAGCATGCATTAATAATTAAGAAATAGAAGGGATTATAAGGAATGCAGTATTTTAGAAATAGAGAGCAACAAGAGAGAGAGAGAGAGAGAGAGAGAGAGGATTCAAAACATAATTGTAAAGAGAGAGAAAGAACTAAGAAAAAGATTGAGAGAGTGAATGCAGCATACATTAATAATTAAGAAATAGAGGGGGATGTAAGGAGTGCAGTAATTGAGAGAGAGAGTGAGAGAGTTTGAGAGTTTAATAAAACACAATTGTACAAATTGAAAAATCACCTTGTAGTTATAAAAACTTTTATAGGGATCCAATGACATTACAAAATAAGAAATAAAAAATACCAAACCTGTTACGAGACTTCGAGATTTTAAAACGAACTGCACTTGAAGAAATTCCTCAGAACAATATAGCTGCCATCATTATGGTGTTCAATATCTTTTTATGTTTATTTCAAATCAGATTAAATATCGTTGTACTTACACAACCCTGTCATACAATTTTTTTTTTGTATTTGAAAATATAAAACAAGCAAGGAAGTAATGTAGTTGTTTCTGAAAAATAGTTAAAAAAAATTAAAACTTAATCATTTCCTTCAGTACAGACCTGACGAAAGTTTAACACTGAGGTAACGCAAAGGAGTCGAAGTTCGGCTGTCTAGTGGCCAGAGTATTGGACAGCGGCCTGGAAAAGCTGGATAGGGTTAGACATCAGCTGTCACAGAAGCTGTCAAGATAGAGCTAACGGGACAGTGTGCCGATTTACCACTAATTTGTTAGCTTAATGTTAAACTTTAAACAGGTCTGTACTGTATATAACCTTGTAATACAGGTAAACCTTCACTGAGTGCAGTGCATACATACATACATACACTTATTCATGATACAAATCAGTCTTTTTCTTTTTCTTTTATTGTAATTTTTTGTATCAGATTTGCATGCCTCACCTGCATATGTGACAATAAATTATATTCCTGTTTATTTATTTATGTTATTTATTTCTTCTTATACCAACCTTCTCATATTTGTTCTGCAAATATGTGGCAATGATTAATATCTAATATTTTCATTTATTTATTTTTTTATTATTTATTTATTCTTTGTTTTCCTAATCTCCTCTTTTTTATACTGCCGGACAGATTCTAGTCTGAAAAAGTTTTTCAGTTCGTTGATAAAAAATTGGTGTTTTTTCTGGACACCCAGCTGTTATAGTCATTATCCAGGAATTGGCCATCTTGATATAAGCGAAAGAATCTTGACTGGGGTGTAAAACTTCATTAATCCAATCCACACCACCATCCCAAAACTAACAATCTTGATATAAGTGAAATTATCTTGAATTGGGTGTAAAACACTGTTATTCTAATCCACCATAATAGAACTGTCCATGTCGATATAAGTGAATCTATCTTGACTAGGATATTTTAATCCAACATCCTAGATAGAACTAACTCTCTCAATATAAATAAAAGAATCTTGACTAGGGTGTTAAACACCATAATTCCAATCAACATCACCATCCCAGAACTGACCATCTCGATATAAGTGAAATTATCTTGACTCAAATCTCAGTTACTCCACTATCTTTTTTATGCTGAAAATACCATTTACCTATAGTGTACCAGGAATTCTTTCTATTATATTTAATTCGGATAGTGTTAGCTTTCTTATCATATTCATTCCATTTTCTTCTTTTCTGCAAAGACGCATTTTTGTGTCTTTTTATGTCCGAGTTGCATAATTGCTGCATATCTTTCCCAGTTACTCTATGTGTTATTGATAGAGATACATGTATAATATCAGCAGTTCTATATCGGTTTGCATTTCTATTATTTATTCTTTTCTTTTCTGTCCTTTTATATTTGTGTCAGCATCACAGTATACTGTATATTACCGGTATACACTGTGATGTCTTTTTCCTAATTAGGGTCCTCGGTGGCCAAGTGGTGTGAAGTGTATGCTTATGGATCACAGTGCTCTCACCACCTAGGTTCAAATCATACCGCACTTGGGGTCAGATCTTAGTGTGAGGGAAAGTTTTCAGTTTGCTTACCAGACCATTATTTTTTCTGTGTACTTTGTGTAGTTTCCGTCACCATCCCTATAACTGACCACCTTGATATAAGTGAAAGAATCTTGACCGGGGTGTAAAAATCCATTAATCATCTCAAATCAACAGTCCAAGGTTTTCTGTGGCACTGTAGTTTCCTCCATTATCCCAAAACTAACTGCCTTGATGTCAGTGAAAGAATCTTAATAGGGGCTTAAACACCATTAGTCTACTTATTTGCCAGTTGATTGTTTTCTCTGGTACTCTGGGTACCTCCACCATCCCAAAACTGACCACCTTGATATATGTGAAAAGCACTTCCATGCAGCACCATTAATCAACTCACTGTAAGTCTATGTGGTTTTCTGTGGGTAATCTTGTTTTCTCAACACTATTCCAGAACGGACTATCTTGATATAAGTGAAAAAATCTTGATTGGGGCATAAGACTGGATTACCGTACACTTTTCTCTAATTTCTCTGTTGCATTGTTTTATTTTGGTCCGATAACAAATGACAAAAATATTCAGTACAAAATAACTGTCACTGTTAGTATGAACATAAAAATGAGATATTATTCTTCACCTGTCTGTTTACCTGCACAGGTATATTTCATCTTCTATGTATAGGTACACAGCATTGACCTGTCCGTTTGACCTTTCATTAGGAATATTCATATAGAAGGATCCACCCAATAAATGGGTAGTAGTAGGATTCACTGTTAATGGTATGTACTCAAGGTACATGATTAGTGTTCGCATTATATAGACAAAATAAATACCTGTGCTCCCTATACATGGATGTACTTGGTCAAAGTTGTTTACCTATGTGTACCTATATATGTCATCTAGGTGTAAACCTTAAAGACTTAAGATTATTCAGAATTATGTCCCCCAAACAAAAAGGGGAGGGGGGTATGCATATAGTGTTTAGTTCTTTCTTCCTCCAACATTTTGTAAGCCACTTTTCTCAAAAACCTATTTAACAGTTCTTTATGAAATTATAGGCTTCATTTTGAAGATCACTTCTTACTTAAAATATTTGTATCTAGTTTTGTTTTGTTCAAAATATTTATTAGTAATTCCAAAAAATGTTAACCAAACTTTAAGTTGAGGAAAATTTAAGTTAAGAAATTATTGTGGAACTGAGGCCTTTAGTCTTAAAGTTAAATAATTATGGAAAGGAAAGTTTGAAATTTCCCCCATTTCACTTTGCTTTCAATTTGAAATAGAAGACCCAAAACAACATATACCCAGTACCTGGCATTTAGAAATTTCAATTTTGGAAGAACAAAATATGCATTATAGGGTCATATGGTGCTACTGAAAAGCCCCAAGCCATCCAACTTGCATAATAACAACCAGCAGTCCATAAATATATGCACATTTAAGTTACATGAATATTGAATTGATGCAGTATTTAAACATTGACATCAAAGCCTGCTTTTTTGAATGAACACATGTTTATGTATATATATTTTTTTCCCCTTCAAACTTTTGAAAGTTTCCCCACTAAATCTTCTTTTCAGAATTTACACATATTTTTAATAATTTTAAATTGATGCAATGAAGGGTACCCTAAGTTAATGATGCATGTAACAGGTAAACACAGGTAAACTCTTATTTATCCACTCAAGACTGACTTGAATAATTTGCATATCATGAAAATATTTAAATTTTTTTACCTGTTGAGACATTATCCTTTATACCTGACCAGCATGACTGATTTAACTTTTTAAAAAATTTTGAATGCACAATTACCAGACATTGTGTCACATCAATTCATGCATTGCATGTGCAGACATTTCAACTTTCAAAGAATTTCCTCTCTTCAGACAGCCAATTTTAGGGGCAACCTGCAGGGAAATTTTATTTCGATATTCCAATCTTAAACTGGAAAATTGACAGTGACTGTTTTTTCTGTTTCCAATCTTTTATTATTTATAGATTCAGTTCCTGTCCAAAGTCAGGACATTTATAATCGGCGTTTTTTATTTTGTTGTTTTACCACTACACAGTGGTAACTCAGTTGGTCGAATCATGAAAGTCAGTGGGTGTATTGAAGAGACCTTGAAAATTAATGCCACAACAGGCATTGTTTGTAGCCCTGAGCTCACTGCAAAGGTAAATATTTCTGCCATTCTCCAATAAATGGTGACATCTCAATATAAGTGAAATATTCTAGACTGAAAAGTAAAACCCCATTCAATCAATCAATCAATCAACCAATCAGCCAACCAACCAATCAACCAATCAATCAATCAGTCAGTCAGTCAGTTAGTCAGTCAGTCATAATTTACTACAAAGTACAGTCGGACCTGCTTTAAATGCCACCTCTATATAAGGGCCACCTGCTTATAAAGGCCAGTAGAATTGTATCCCAATTGTTCTTTATTCATATTAGTTGAACCTGTATATAAAGGCCACCTGCCTATAAAGGCAGCTTCTACAGGTTCCCTTGGGTGGCCTTTATAGCCAGGTTTGACTCTACTCAAATAAGTAAGTACCTCATAATTAGACATTGAAAAATGTCATTGATTTTCCCATGCATAATTTATATTATCATTAGTGTTTGTTGGGGTTTTTAACTTTTTAAATTAGCTCCTTGTTGTGTGTTTTTGTGTAGGTGGAATTAAAATCAATATTTACAGGTATTTTTATACATGGTTGAGTGAACTACTGTACTGTAAATTGGGAAATGGGGTTCGCCACTGTACCACTTGATACCCTCTAACGTTTGTGCGGAACACTTATTTCCAATGGATATGGAATCGTATGAGATGAAGTTTTCCCGCGGAAACGACGTCATTCCGGGAATCTGTGACGTTGACATTTTCCAAAACGTTCCACACAAACGTTAAGAGGTTTTGATCACGTGGTACAGCGGCGAACCCTATTTGTTTGTTTTTTGTTTTATTTTCGTGTGAAGTTGCGAGAGTAACAAGACCTGAAAATTAAACTTTTGCAAATATTGAATTTTAATTCAATATGTTATTCATTTGTATTTGTACTACTGACAACATGAAAACAAAAGCAAAGTAATCTCGTGAAATGATGGTACATGAGGACATTTAAGTGCAGTCTTAGACTTGTAAACATGGAATAGTTCAGGAAAACTAACAATCTAAAATCACTCAAAAATAATGTAACACTATTTTGATGGACTTAAATCAAACTTCAAATTCTATTGTTTGAAACACCTTAGTTTTCAGGTAATCATTGTTATTATTCCAGGTACCTCAGTTTTAACAGTTATTGTAAGGATTTGAGATGTAGCTACATCCCCTGCCACACACACATACCCTGACACCACTTTTTCTCATCTCAATTTCTGACTAGATAAATAAACAAATTAACATGGAATAGTTCAGCTAACAGTCATCGATCACTCAGGAATTGCAAGGATATGAACTGTGCCAATCACCCATTCCAACCCCTTCGAGTGTACAGTAAAACCTGTCTATAAAGGCCACCCAAGGGAAACAGTAAAATGGCCTTTATGGTCAGGTGGCCTTTATATACAGGTTAAAATAATATGAGTAAAGAGCAATCAGGATACAATTCTACTGGCCTTTATAAGCAGGTGGACCTTATATAGAGGTGGCTTTTAAGGCAGGCTGGACTGTATTGCAATATTTAGCATGGTTACCATTCCGCTAAAGTGACTGACCTTATATGCCAGTATGAACATTGTGTTGTTGATTTTAATGAAAGTTTATAATGTAGCCAAATCACATTGAAGTATTCAAATATAAATGCATTGTATATATGACATTTTGCCAGATTGTCTGGACAAAATCATGAATATGTAATACCTTTGTGTTATATGGGCTAAAGACTTAAACTGGCCACTTCAAATAGGGTCATAAATTTTAAATTTCAACACTTTAATTTGACAAACCATACACTTATAACTGATTTTCTGACATTATTCAAACCTTCATGAATTACATATGACATCTTTTATGATGCATTGTGGGTAAATGATCTGTTGGAATGTTTCCACATCATTAAAACTCTTGAAAGATAAATGTGATGTATTTGATGTTTAAAATATTTGAATTGTAAATAAGAGTTCAAATATTATTCAAGGACTCTGGTGTTTGAAGGTTTAAGGGCACTTGAGGCTACTATATTTAGATTCAGTATTTATATTGTACTGTTTGTAAATGGTCATTTGACAGAAAAATGACCCTGATATGTCCACTCAGTGTTTGAATGACCCGTAATTGTTTGTTATTTTTAACACTCAAGATGTTAGGAAAATAAATCAAACATATTTATGCTAATTATGTGATTTTGAACACATTTTAGCATTTTTGTTTATGACACTTTATCTATTGCACCAAAACTTACTGTAACTCAGCTGTCATGAGGTCACTCCCCACAGTATTTACATTACCAGGGACCAGGTTTGTAGCTCAGTTTGATTAGAACTCAACTTGAGCAGGGATTTGGCTATCATATGATGGGGGACCAGGCTGCATTGCTTTTTGTGAACTCAGTCTGACAAGCATTCAACTTGAAGCAGACCACTGCGGTAGCTCAGTTGGTAGAGTGCTCACTCCGTAAGTGGGAGGTCGTGGGTTCGAACCCCGGCCGGGTCTGACCCAAGACTTAAAAGTGGGTAGTGATTGTTCTTTCGCCAAGCACTCGGCATTACGAAATGAAAGTCACGGTCATTTCGGATGGGAACTTAAAATAAACGAGGTCCCGTGTCACGATGGGCTTGGCACGCTAAAGAACCCTGCTGTATAATGCCATAAGGGCAACACACAGGGAAAATTTCTGCACTTTCGCCTATAGCTGGCGACGTCTCGATATAAGTGAAATATTCTTGACTGGGACGTAAAACACCATTACTCAACTCAACTCAACTCATTCAACTTGAAGCAAGGAACCACATACCATATGATAGGGGCCAGATTGTATTGTATTTGGTGAGCTCAGCTTGATTAACATTCAAATGAGCAAGGAACCAGACATCATATGATGGGGACCAGGCATTATCACTTTTGGTTTGCTCAGTTTGATTAGCATTCAATTTGAAGCAGGGAACCAGCTGAAAGCATATGATAGTGACCAGGCTACCTTCTGGTAGCTCAGTTTGATTAAGCATTCAACTGGGCAGGGAACCAGATATAATATGATGGGGACCAGGCTGCATCATTTTTGATGACTTAGCTTGAGCAGCTGAGCACGGAACCAGAACCAGACTGTGTGGCTTTTGGTGAGCTCAGCATTAAACTTTTAGCAGGGTACCAGTTATTATGTGTTGTACTATCAAGTCCTATTTTTTGCAATACAAAGTGTTTAAAAATTTACCCTAATTGAGTTGTTTTCTTTAAGAGTATTTTTATTATATGTAGTGGTGAAAATCGAATATACATGTCTCATTTATTAATAATGATATAGACACCAAGGTTAAATTCATTTTGACTCTCGGTAAATTTACCGACTAGCTATATAAATATTTTACGATAATTTGAATTGGTTTAATTGTTCCAATTATCATTCGTGGCGCATTGTTCCGTTTTCAATGTAGTTTTCACAAACTTTGTATTATGATATCTTTAACGGTTATTGACTGCGGCCATTTTTGTCAAGTTCAATCTGGCAGACGGCTTAGTTCCCACAATTTTTTTAAAAATCTATACCCCTGTTATAATGAATAATGACAAAAAACTACAAAAATCGGAATGATTACATCTGCCGAGTTGGTTATGGTGGAATCGATCTATGTAGGTCAATTATGTATACAAAAGAAAATAATAAAATATTTGGAGTTTGTCCAGTTTTTAGAATTTTGACAGTTAAGAGATAATGCAAATAACTAAATATTTTAGGTATTCAGTTTGTCCGTTCAGTCAGAAATTTAAGTCAATACAATAGCGGTAGATATATTAAAAACAAAAAAAAGAGATAACTTTAAAAAGATCAACAAAAAAAACCCACCTGACGTCCATATTTATTTAATAAAGCATAAACAAAGGTCATAATTAGACCCCTTGTAGCTGTCCCGATAATTTTATGATTCTCGGGTGAATTCAAGTTGGAATTCTTTCTTTTTTTTGTCCGGATAATTTTACGAATTTCCGGAGAATCAATGGCAGAATATTATTTTTTTGACACAATTTATGACAGAAAATTATGGTGGTTTTTGTTTATCCATATAAAAAAAATAGTAACTAAATAAATAAATAAAACCCAGGATTTCATTTATATTCAGTCCTATCTCACTGGGGACAGATCCTAGTGTTAGAAAGTCAGTTTACTTGCAGCAGGTCGATGGTTTTCTCTGGACACTCTGGTTTCCTCCACTATTCCTAAAATGACTGCCTTGATATAAGTAAAAAAAATCTTGACTGGGTCGTAAAACACCATTAAAAAATATCAATAATGGGATTCCTTCTGGTTTCTTCCACTATTCCTAAGGTGACAGCCTTGATATAAATGAAAAAAAATTGACTGGGGCGTAAAACACCATAAAAAATATCAATAATGTGATTCCTTAAACAGATAGATAGGTTGTAGAATTTCATGCCTCCTATTAGATGAAGTCAGTTTTAATGGTTTTTATTCCTGTTAAACATGACAAAAATCTTGTTCATATGTCATAAACCAAGTCATAAAAGTCCTAAAATTTGTACTTATAAAAAAAAACCAAAGTCTTACAAAAACATAAATCAACTTTTGGGTTTTTATTCATTCAAAAGTATTCACCTGATTTTTAACTTTTAAGTGGATTGAATTAGTGCAAAAACATTAAAGGGAAAGTGACTGTTGAAATTAAATATTTCTAGAAATTTCAACATCATAAGTTATTCCAAAAAAGTTTAAAAATTTCTACTTAAAAAAAAATAGATAAATAAAACCAACAAACAAAAACAAACATACACAGACATCAATACACACAAAAACACATTGCTAAAGTTGTGCATTACATTTTTAAATTTTATGTGGTATTTTATTTTTTGTAAAAAAAAATTTATTTTATTTTTTGTAAAAAAAATAAAAATAATTAGATAAAATAAAAAATAAGTGTTTTGATCTCAAATAAACATTATCTAATATCAAATAAACTTTTTTTTTAATTTTAAATTTTAAATTATTATCAGTCATTTTATGTATAATTTTGTAAACAAAATATGTCTGAATTTAGCTGCAGGATTGGACCTTATTCCTTTAAGTTTTCAAAAGTAATCGACTTCAAAGATTTCATTTAAATGAGCTGTCAAAATGTTTGTGAATGAAATTTAAATAAAATTATTCATCTACTGGGTAATATTATTTTCAATTTTGTAAACAGATTTGTTTATCAAGGATTGAAAGTTTAGATGAATGTTTCATTATCTAAACCTCAAGGATTGTTACCATAGCTACTAGTTGTTTACTAACTTTAGAAAAGAGATTTTTCCTGCTAGATGAATTCTATACTGGTGACAGTGTTAGATAGAGATACATTGTATCTCAGAGTATCTCAGATGAGGATGTTGAGTGCAAAGTGGTCTAAAGTGCACACTTACAGATCATAGTGCCTCTCACTGCCTAGATTTGAAATCCCCTCAGGATAGATTCTAGTTTGAAAAAAAAATCAGTTTGTTTGCCAGATTTCAGTTTGCTTGCCAAAGGTCCTGGTGTTTTCTGGACACTCCAGTTTCCTCCACAATCCATGAACTGACGCCTGTCTTGATACAAGGGAAAAAATCTTGACTGGGGTGTAAGTTACCAGTTCGACAAATTTCAGTTTGCTTGCCAAAGGTTTTGGTGTTCTCTGGACACTCCAGTTTCCTCCACCATCCATGAACTGACGCCTGTCTCGATACAAGGGAAAAAAATCTTGACTGGGGTGTAAATTACCAGTTCGCCAAATTTCAGTTCGCTTGCCAAAGGTCCTGGTGTTTTCTGGACACTCCAGTTTCCTCCACAATCCATGAACTGACGCCTGTCTCGATATAAGGGAAAATCTTGACTTGGGTGTAAATTATCAGTTTGCCAAATTTCAGTTTGCTTGCCAAAGGTTCTAGTGTTCTCTGGACACTCCAGTTTCCTCCACCATCCATGAACTGACGCCTGTCTAGATACAAGGGAAAAATCTTGATTGGGGTGTCAATTACCAGTTTGCCAAATTTCAGTTTGCTTGCCAAAGGTCCTGGTGTTTTCTGGACACATCAGTTTCCTCCACCATCCATAAACTGACGCCTGTCTCGATACAAGTTTGCCAAATTTCAGTTCGCTTGCCAAAGGTCCTGGTGTTTTTTGGACACTCCAGTTTTCTCCACCATTCCTAAACTTATGCCTGTCTCGATACAAGGAAAAAACCTTGACTGGGTATAAAGTACAGTTACTCCACTCCACTTGGACAAAGATGAATATTTTCCTTAGCAATAGTTAATAGAACTTTCCCAATAATTGTGTTATGTCACAAACTATTACAATCACGATTTCAAAGAACATTGTTATAGTCTTCTGAAATATGAAATTTGATCTTTTTTCTTTTTGATTAATTACCTGTAATTTCCAAAGTCTATGATAATTTATGTAATTATTGGAAAATTGCTTGCATTAGGTGTCGGAACAATTATGATATTGATTTTTCTACCTGTGAAATCATTTCTATTTTTTTTGACGCCAACGTGTCATGATTGTGCTAAATTATAAATCTGTGATAATTGGTTAGAACAAAATATCTTTTGTCAATAAAATTTAAAAAAATCGAAAACTTCTCTCCCTGTAACAGGTAATTTGCATATATTGCATAACTTTATAGCATTTACATGTCATGCTAAAAGTTGAACTCACAAAATTTGGGTTAAAATTTATGGCTGAAAATTCGAAAGATATTAATTTAAGAGTTTTTAGCTCACCTGACCGAAGGTCATGTGAGCTTATGGCATAGCGCAGCGTGTGTATGTGCGTGCGTGCGTGCGTGCGTGTGTGCGTGTGTGCGTGCGTCGTTAACACCTATTTTCGACTTCTCCTCTGAAACTACTGGACAGTTTTTAATGAAACTTTGTCAGAAGTATATATGGGCTGGTGCAATTCAGATTTGTTCGAGGCGTTGCTATGGCTACCATAACTAGGTCAAGGTGACCTAGGGGTGCAAAAATCTTAAAAAATCTTCTTCTCCGAAAGTACTGATTGGAGAAAAAATCTGATGTGATATTTGGCTTCTCTAGGGTCTTAAGCCTATAGTTTGTTCATTTTGTGAAATTCGGATAAAAAATAGGTTACGCGTTTTTGCGTTTAATTTTAAAAAAATCGTAAAATAGCTTCAAATTGTTATAACTTGACTATTTGACCAGATAATGACATGGGGTTTTCAGTTTTGACATCTTCTTGTTAGTATCTTCAAAATGAGGTCAAGGTCACTTGTCAAGGTCGTGACCTAATTTTTTTTTACCTCTGATTATAATTATTATCTTGAAAACTATAAACTTTTTGTATAGGCATGTATATTAGAATGTTGTAGGTATCGATACATCGATCATTTTGATGTATGGAAAAAGGTCATGGGTTCAAAGGTCAAGGTCACAGATGCGAATCAATACCGAAATGGTTAATTATCTCGAAAACTATAAACTTTTTGTATAGGCATGTATATTGGAATGTTGTAGGTATTAATACAACGATCATTTTGATGTATAGAAAAAGGTCATGGGTTCAAAGGTCAAGGTCACAGATGCGAAACAATAGTGAAATAGTTAATTATCTCGAAAACTATAAACATTTTGTATAGGCATGTATATTAGAATGTTGTAGGTATTGATACAACAATCATTTTGATGTATAGAAAAAGGTAATGGGTTCAAAGGTCAAGGTCACAGATGTGAAACATTACTGAAATGGTTAATTATCTCAAAAACTATAAACTTTTTGTATAGGCATGTATATTGGAATGTTGTAGGTATTGATACAACGATCATTTTGATATATAGAATAAGGTCATGGGTTCAAAGGTCAAGGTCAGAGATGCGAATCAATACCGAAATGGTTAATTATCTCGAAAACTATAAACTTTTTGTATAGGCATGTATATTGGAATGTTGTAGGTATTAATACAACGATCATTTTGATGTATAGAAAAAGGTCATGGGTTCAAAGGTCAAGGTCACAGATGCGAAACAATAGTGAAATGGTAAATTATCTCAAAAACTATAAACTTTTTGTATAGACATGTATATTAGAATGTTGTAGGTATTGATACAACAATCATTTTGATGTATAGAAAAAGGTCATTGGTTGAAAGGTCAAGGTCACAGATGTGAAACAATACCGAAATGGTTAATTATCTCAAAAACTATAAACTTTTTGTATAGGCATGTATATTAGAATGTTGTAAGTATTAATACAGCGATCATTTTGATGTATAGAAAAAGGTCATGGGTTCAAAGGTCAAGGTCACAGATGCGAAACAATACCGAAATGGTTAATTATCTCGAAAACTATAAATTTTTTGTATAGGCTTGTATATTAGATTGTTGTAGGTATTGATACAACGATCATTTTGATGTATAGAAAAAGGTCATGAAATCAAAGGTCAAGGTCACAGATGCGAAACAATACCGAAATGGTTAATTATCTCGAAAACTATAAACATTTTGTGTAGGCATGTATATTAGAATGTTGTAGGTATTGATACAACGATCATTTTGATGTATAGAAAAAGGTCATGGGTTCAAAGGTCAAAGTCACAGATGCGAAACAATACCGAAATGTTTAATTATCTCGAAAACTATAAACTTTTTGTATAGACTTGTATATTAGAATGTTGTAGGTATTGATACACCGATCATTTTGATGTATAGAAAAAGGTCATTGGTTCAAAGGTCAAGGTCACAGATGCAAACAATACCGAAAGGGTTAATTATCTCAAAAACTATAAACTTTTTGTATAGGCATGTATATAAGAATGTTGTAGGTATCGATACAACAATCATTTTGATGTATAGAAAAAGGTCATGGGTTCAAAGGTCAAGGTCACAGATGTGAAACAATACCGAAATGGTTAATTATCTTGAAAACTATAAACTTTTTGTATAGACTTGTATATTAGAATGGGTGTAGGTATTGATACAACGATCATTTTGATGTATAGAAAAAGGTCATGAGTTCAAAGGTCAAGGTCACAGATGCAAAACAATACCGAAATGGTTAATTATCTCAAAAATTGTAAACTCTTTGTATAGTCATGTATATTAGAATGTTGTAGGTATCGATACAACAATTATTTTGATGTATAGAAAAAGGTTATTGGTTTAAAGGTCAAGGTCACATATGCGAAACAATACCGAAATGTTTTATTATCTCAAAAACTATAAACTTTTTGTATAGGCATGTATATTAGAACGGGTGTAGGTATTGATACAACGATCATTTTGATGTATAGAAAAAGGTCATGGGTTCAAAGGTCAAGGTCACAGATGTGAAACAATACTGAAATGGTTAATTATCTTGAAAACTATTAACTTTTTGTATAGGCATGTATATTAGAATGTTGTAGGTATTGATACAATGGTTATCATGATGTAAAGAAAAAAGTCATTGGGGTTTCAGTATTTATGTTTTCTTTAAATCTATCAGCTAGCCATTAGTTATCAGGTGAGCGTATCAGGCCCATGGGCTTCTTGTTAACAAGTGTCAGCAAATGGTTTGTTTTTTGTAATCAGAATTTTAAAATTTGAATTTTGAATCTAGTGCCATTATGACAATAGTAGATGCATTTCATAACTTTAGAGTTTTTAGATGTTGTGCTAAAAATTGAACTCCTAAAATTGTGAGTTTAGGCCAGTAAATGTTAAGAATATAAGTTCAACATTTTTTTAAAAGTGTCGGGAAACGATTTGTTTTTGTAATCAGTATTTAGAATTTGAATTTTGAATCCAGTACCATTATGACAATAGTCTAAATGTCATGCTAAAAATTGAACTCCCAAAATTGTGAGTTTATGCCAGAAAATTTTAAGGTCTTAGGATATTAGTTCAGCAGTTTTTGACAAGTGTCTCTAAACCACCGTGGTAGCTCAGTTGGTAGAGTGCTCGCTCCGTAAGTGGAAGGTTGTGGGTTCGATCCCCGGCCGGGTCTGACCCAAGACTTGAAAGTGGGTAGTGACTGTTCTTTCGCCAAGCACTCGGCATTACGTAATGAAAGTTGCGGTTCTTTCGGATGGTAACTTAAAATAAACGAGGTCCCGTGTCACGGTGGGCTTGGCACGCTAAAGAACCCTGCTGTATAATGCCATCAGCGCAACACACAGGCAAAATTTCTGCACCTTCGCCTATAGCTGGCGTTGTCTCGATAAAAGTGAAATATTCTTGACTGGGACGTTAAACACCATTACTCAACTCTCAACTCCAAAATTGGGAGTTTGTGCCAGAAAATTTTAAGGTCTTCGGATATAAGTTCAACAGTTTTTTACAAGTGTCTCTAAATGATTTATTTATGATACATCAAATTTCTAACAGAATTTTGAATTTAAATTTTGAAACTAATTTGACTTGGCATGTGACAGTGGTATCTGACTATTGTTTTGATGACAAAGTCATATTTTTAAAAGTAAAAGTGCCAGTATTAGAAAAAAGTACCGACTTATAAAAAAAGTATTGACTGATTTTAGAAAGCTGTCACTGAAATAATGGAACTAAAATATATGCATGATTACACCGGTTTTATTTTTGTCACATAGACCGTATACATCACTCATATGTTAAATGTTTGAATAATAGAATCTGTTGCAACTGATAATATGAGATTGAGTTAAGTAACGTTGTTTAACGTCCTGGTCATGAATATTTCACTCATATCGAGACATTGCCAGCAATAGGCCAAGGTGCAGGAATTTGCTTTTGCGTTGCTCTGATGGCATCATACAGCATGGTTCTTTATGATGCTATGCCTACTGTGACATGAGACGTCGTTTATTTTAAGTTCCTATCTAAAAGAACCATGACTTTTAATTCATAATTCAGAGTGCTTGTTGTAAGAACAGTCACTACCCACTTTCAATTCTTGAAACAGACCCAGTTGGGATTCGATCCCATGACCTCCCACTTTCGGAGTGAGCACTCTACTAACTGAGCTTTAGCAGTGATAATATACAAATGGTTGCAATGAATCAGGGTTTCACTGTATGTGGTTGTTTTTAGCTTTTTAATATGATATCTGGTGTGTACTCTAAACAGAAAACAGGACAAGATTTAAAGCCATATAAATAAAATCTGTATTTGTGTCATAAATCTTAAGATTTCGACTCGACAAGTATGGGTAATAGGCGACATATTTGCTGTAATAAGACCTACATAAGTGACATATATTTTGATAGGAAATCCATAAATTCTTACTCAAGTATGTGTATTGCCTCTTTAGGTATCGGGAATTCATTCTTCAAGTATCATTCAGTTTTATTGTAAAATAAATTCAAGGTAAATATGAGCCACAGTGAGCATACAATAGATATTCAAACATAGGGAGGCCACTTTGCTGTTTCTTACTTACTAGTGGCAGTCTGTGGCAAAGAGGTGATTATGATTGATTGACTGAATGGAGTTTTATATCAAATTTGCATGGCCCAAATACATTTGTATTCCAGAAATGTTGTACATACTTGTGACATTTATATGTAGTTTTTATAAATTTTGGATGTAAAGGGATTTTGGTTTTTCTCTGTTCTCAACACAGTAGTAATATTTGTATTTTGTCTCCCAAATATTCCAGATACCAGTATTTATTCCTGATACCAGTATTTTGTACATCTGTTCTCATGAGTGAATCGCCTTGTCACATTTACATGCAAGTTGTAAAAAAGGATTTGGACTTTTACTGTGTTCAATAAGAATATTTGTAATTTTGTCTTCTAAATATTCCAGAAGCTTTATACATCTAGTTTCATGAATGAATTACTGTGTCACATGTATATATGTAAGCTATATTAAGAGATTTCAGACTTTCTGTGTGCTCAATAGGATCTGCTAAATATTCCACTAAATGTTGTAAATGTACATACATCTTATATTTATGAATCATCTTGTCACATGTATATGTAAGTTATAGAAAAAAGGATTTGGACTTTCTCTGTGCTCAATACATATTTGTTTTTGCCCACTAAATATTCCAGAAATTTTGTACATATATTTCATGAATGAATCACTTAGTTACGTGTATATGTTACAGTTGTACAAAGAGATTTTGGCTTTTTTCTATGTTCAATAGTAATATTTGTATTCCCCTAAATGTTGTACATTGTACATACATTCTCATATATGAATCATCTTTTGACATATATATATAAGTAATATATAAAGGGATTTTGGACTTTCTCTGTGCTCAATAGTAGGTAATACAGTACAGACCTGTCAAAAGTTTAACACCAACCTAAAGGATCAGTACGGAATCAGCAGCTCATTACGGCTCCTCATTGGTTTTATCTCAACAGTTCTGCTATCTATCCCTCAGCAACTTTTTGGCACTGCGGTACCTCAGTTGGTAGAGTGTTCGCTCTGTAAGTGGGAGGTCGTGGGTTCGATCCTCATCCAGGTCTGACCCAAGACTTAAAAATGGGTAGTAACTGTTCTTTCGTCAAGCACTCAGTATTACGAAACGAAAGTCACGGTTCTTTCGCATGGAAATTTAAAATAAACGAGGTCCAGTGTCTTGGTAGGCTTGGCACGCTAAAGAACCCTGTTGCATAATGCCATCAGCTCAACACACAGGTAAAATTTCTGAACTTTCGTCGATAGCTGGTGACATCTCGATATAAGTGAAACATTCTTGACTGGGATGTTAAACACCATTACTCAACTCAACTTACTCTCAGCAACTTGTCATCAACTTGCTGCCCATATCTCGGCCACTCGGAAGCCTAGCTTTGACTCTTTTTCATTAGATCAGTGTTAAACTTTTGACAGGTCTGTGCTGCATATTGTCTGCTTAATATACCATACATTTCATGAATGAATCAGCTTGTGACATGTATATGTAATCTAAATAAAGAGATTTTGGACTTTTCCCTGTTCTTTTTGTCTGCTAAATAATTCCAGAAATTTGACATTTTATTGTAACATATTTTGAGATAAAAGAAAGTCAATTTTCAGTATAAACAAACATTACTGTAATCGTCAATAGAATTAACACCCAGGTTTTTCTACAAAATAAATTTAATTTTCAAGATAAATAAATGGCTTGTGTTGGTTTGTTAGCATGGTAGGTTATCCAAGTTTAAATAAAGACTTAAGTTATTACAGTGTATATATGTAGGTATACTAAATATATTTACTATATACAAAAGAACCACAGAGAAATTTGGAACGACAAGTAAACTCCTTCTGACGTACCTAGAGCCTCAGTGGTTGAGTAATTTAAAGTGCTGTCTTGCATATCACAGCAGGTTTATAATCCTCCACTTAACAGGTTTTAGTGTGGCAAAGTTTGTTTGGTGGTTTGCTCTAGCCGCTTCAGTTTCCTGCACTTTACATAAAATGTCTGCCTCAATATAAGTGAAAGAATCTTGACTGTGGCATAAAAACCATTGCTCCACTCCATGCCACTTATCTGTCATCAGGTTTTAGTTTTTCAGTTCGCCTGAAGAATTTCTATGATTTCCTACAGGTTTTTCAGTTTCTTCCATGATCCCAGATTGAACTCTCTCAATATCAGTGAATGAATCTTGACTTGGGTGTAAAACACCATTGCTCCACTTCATTTTACTAACCTAACCAAAATTAACCTAGGAGGTAAACATCATTCTCCATCTTGCTTCTTCACCAGTTGAATCTCATATTGCTTACATAAAAGAGTGAGTGAGTGAGTAATGGTGTTTAACGTCTCAGTCAAGAATATTTCACCTATATCAAGACATTGCCAGCTATAGGCAAAGGTGCAGAAATTTTGCCTGTGTGTTGTGCTGATGGCATTATACAGCAGGGTTCTTTAGCATGCCAAGCCCACCGTGACACGGGACCTTGTTTATTTTAAGTTCCCATCTTAAAGAGCCATGACTTTCATTTCGTAATGCCAAGTACTTGGCGAAAGAACAGTCACTACCCACTTTCAAGTCTTGGGTCAGACCCGGCCGAGGATCGAACCCATGACATTCCACTTACAGAGCGAGCACTCTACCAACTGAGCTACCACAGTGGTTGCGTACATAAAAAACAAAACAAGTCTACAACCATGTGTTTTCATATCTTTAGAAAGGTAAAATAACAATGTCATGATCTAGTATCCTACGACAAATTCTCTCCAGCACTTCATATTAATAACAGTATAAATCTGGGCAGCTTAGGATTTACAAATATCGGATAAGTTCAGAGAATTACTCGGAATTACTTGGCTTTATATTTACAAACATGCATAAATCCATTTTTTTGTTGTCAGAAGTTTTTATGTTTTATTTCCGTGATTTCAATCTGGGTTAAAATATTTGTTGTACACATAACTTCTATAACAGTCAAACCTGTCTATAAAAGCCACTTAGGGCAATCAGTAAAAGTAGCCTTTATTGGAAAATGGACCTTATATACAGGTTCAAATAATATGAATAAAAAGTGATTGAGATAGAATTTTACTGGTCTTTAAAAGCAGGTGACTCGTGTAAAGAAGTGGCTTAAAAGGCAGGTTTGACTTCATTTTGTGAATTATTCTGTTTATATTTGAATGCAGCCATTTTTGTTCTCAACGCTTTTTTCTCCGGATTTTTTTTTTTAATTTTGGATTAGTTAGTCAGGGTCACATATATGTTTTATCATGTAAATGTTTAAGCACTTAGAGTATACATGTGAGTCAATATTGACAGTATTGATAGTTTGAGAGGAGAATTCCTGTGTAGTGATTTAAATTTACCTGAAACTTTGTTACCTCTTCCCGATACAATGGCCGCCACACAATGGAGAACTTTTGGTTTAGTTTTAAACAAACGGAAATCTTTTGTTTGATTTTTGTTTAGACATAATTCAAATATTGTATCAGATTCTATGTTGAATTAAAATGATTTAATTGGCTTTTTAACAGAATTTTCTTTTGACTATAACCCAGATTAATATTATGTAAATCCCAGCATGGAGCTGTTGACACTTTGTATAAGAAAATATCCAGCCATGAATGAATGAGTTTTTATGTCCCAGTCAAGAATATCTAGCTCATATCTAGATGTTACCAGCCTTAGGTGAAGTGACAGAAATTATAACCTTTGCAGTGTGCTCATGGCAATCTGCATGAAGTTGTTTACACTTTGTATGAGAAAATATCCACCATGAATGAATGGGGTTTTATGTCCCAGTCAAGAATATATCACTCATATCGAGATGTTACCAGCCTTATAGGTGAAGTGACAGAAATTTTCAGCTTTGCAGTGCACTCGGCACAATCAGAAAGCGAGGATTCTTTCATATGCTATGCCTGCTGTGACATGGGACCTCAATTTTTAAGTTTTTTGTGAAAAACTCTGTGACTTTCAGTTCTAAATGCTGAATGCTTGGCGAAAGAACAGCCACTACCTATTTTCAATTCTTGGGTAGACCCGGCCGGAATTCGAACCCATGACCTCCAATGGAGTGAGCATTCTTACATAGTGGTCACCATAAGAAGAAGATTGATTGTTTGATTGATTGAATAGAGGTTCATGTCCCAGTAAAAAATATTTCAAAATTCCTGCGACTTCACTTGTAGTTGGTGATGCCTTGATATAAATGAAGCAATCTATCTCTTTTACATTTACAGAGGGAAAAGATAATTGTTGCTAGCATTTTCATGATTGTTTTGAAAAAAAATCAATATTTAAGAAAAGTTGAGAATTTTTTAATTGAGTGTTGGAGAGCTTTGTAAAAGAAGTTGTGTAAAGGGAGACCACTCTGTAGTCTTTTTAACTTTACTATTATTATTTTTTTTTAAAGTGATTCAGTTTTAAAACAAAATTTAGTGTCTTCATTAAATTTTTAAAAAGTCATGAATTTTTAAAATCTCTCATTTTTATTTATTCTTTTAATATTTTTGTGAAAAAATGGCATAATTTTAACTTTTTAACAACATGTACATTACCAACAGTTTATAATGAGATATATTTATCATTTACTGGGTAATTTTGATAACATCCCCAATAATGAAATTCAAAAATTTATATATAATTATACAATGTACATTACCAGTAAGATTTAGGTGATAGGACAAAATTTTACATAAACCCAACATTTATAGAAAACCATTCTTTTGTCGGGAAATCGGTCTTTTGTTAGTGAAATTTCCCAGCTGTATAATCACACAAAAAATCATATAAAATATGCTTTGTATGGCCTTCCTAAGGAGATACCCCTACAACAAAAACTTTTAAGATTTAACACTGATAATTGTAAAAAATATTGATAAAAATATTTTTCAGATTGATGTCGAATTTATAACTGGCAAAGAATTTTTTTTAAATGTTATATCAAAAAATCTATGTTTAAATTTTTACTGGTAAAGAAATTTTTTGAAATGCTTTAAAAAAAATCTATATTTATAGTTTTACTGGTTAAAAATTTTTTTGAAATGCTATAAAAAATTTGTTTAAATTTTTACTGGTAAAGAAATTTTAAAAATGTTTTTTAAAATCTATGTTTAAATTTTCTACTTTGTTTGGTCTGTAAGTTCAGCTCTTTTTTTCTCCATTTTAAAAATTACTCAAAAAAATCTATTTTAAAATTTTAATAGACTTATACATCATTATTGTATAGAGCATCAAAGTTATAATTTTACAACCGTTTTCATAACACTATTTTCAGTGTTCAATTGCTTCATTTATTATTTTGCCAGAGTTGTCCCCCTTTCACTCATTTTTGTTATCTCCCCTTTCATATTTTTTCCTCTCTTTTTTTGCCCAAACGTAACCAGTTTTACCTGATATTGTTTTTGTTTATGATGGTGTTTTACGTACCAGTCAAGATTCTTTTGCTTATATCAAGGCAGTCAGTTAATTGAATGATCCCCAGCGGGATTCAAACCTAGGCACTGAGAGGCACCATGATCTGTAAGCACACACCTTAGACCACTTGGCCACTGAGGCCCCTGTAGGAAAAGGAAAGATTACAAAGACTGATTTGCATAATTTTTTTGTTTTTTGATTTGATGGTCATTCAAAACGAAATTTTAATTAAAGTACTTGCTTGCAAATTTTTTGCATCCTTTTATTATTTATTACCTCCCCTTTGCAATAAAAGCTTTAAAATTAGATTAAACCAAATATGGCACTAAATCAGTCTTTTTTTCTAAAACTAAATTAATATTTATGAGAAAGACATCCATTTGTACCTTCCACTAAACTTTTAATTTTTACTGAAAAAAGTCTAAAAGATTTAAGCCATTTTGAACATCTGTGTGAAAAAGGATTTTTCAAAACTTAGATAATATAATGGGTGTGTGTGTGTGTGTGTGTGTATGTGTGTGTGTGTGTGTGGGGGGGGTTACAAAAGGAAGTCTTGACTATTTATGTCCTGTTCTTATGAAGTCTGGGTATTAAAGATGTATAGGACTTTGAACTGTCTTACTCGTAGCCTCCAGAAACAGGAAAAACAGGGCATTGAGTATCCAAGTATTCAGAATCGATTTTCGTTTTTCAGATAAAAAACATTTGGAGAATTCAGAATCAATTTTTTGTGTTCAGATATAAGGACATTTTGGAGAATTTACTAGGGATAGTCATGCAATTCTTTCTGTGTGTTACCAAGACATAATTACGTTTGCACCGCATGTTCCCTGTATATAATTACACTTAGATGTTAAATCAATGTTATAAATCTATGAGTTTGGTATAACTTGACATGTTAAATCCATTTGTTGACAAATACTTAATAGATATAAAAATATTTACCATTAATATTCTTATGTTTGAAAAAATTGATTTATTTAATTGGTTCTAAAAAGCAGTTAAACCTGCTTTAGTGACCATCTCTTTATAATATAAAGACTACCTGTCTGTACAGTAAAACCTTCTTTATATAAAGACCACCTTTCTTTACAGTGAAATCTGCTGTAGTGACCATCTCTTTATAATATAAAGACTACCTGTCTGTACAGTAAAACCTTCTTTATATAAAGACCACCTTTCTTTACAGTGAAATCTGCTGTAGTGACCATCTCTTTATAATATAAAGACTACCTGTCTGTACAGTAAAACCTTCTTTATATAAAGACCACCTTTCTTTACAGTGAAATCTTCTATAGTGACCCCCTCTGAATAAAGACCACCTACAGTGCTAGGTTAGAAAACTTGGGGTTTCATGTTTTAGACATACATCTCATCTGTAGTTACCATTCTACAGTGACCACCTCTATAAAAACACCTGTCTATCATGACCAGTGTTAAAAAGGTCCCTTTGCATAATAACTCAATCAAAAATAAAGACTACCTGTCTATTAAGACCAGGTTTGAAGGTCCCTTTACATAATAACTCAACCAAAAATAAAGAATACCTGTCTATTAAGACCAGGTTTGAAGGTCCCTTTACATAATAACTCAACCAAAAATAAAGACTACCTGTCTATTAAGACCAGGTTTGAAGGTCCCTTTACATAATAACTCAACCAAAAATAAAGACTACCTGTCTATTAAGACCAGGTTTGAAGGTCCCTTTACATAATAACTCAGTTAAAAATAAAGCCTACCTGTCTATTAAGACCAGTGTTTGAATGTCCCTTTACATAATAACTCAACCAAAAAATAAAGACTACCTGTCTATTAAGACCAGGTTTGAAGGTCCCTTTACATAATAACTCAACCAAAAATAAAGACTACCTGTCTATTAAGACCAGGTTTGAAGGTCCCTTTACATAATAACTCAACCAAAAAATAAAGACTACCTGTCTATTAAGACCAGGTTTGAAGGTCCCTTTACATAATAACTCAACCAAAAATAAAGACTACCTGTCTATTAAGACCAGGTTTGAAGGTCCCTTTACATAATAACTCAACCAAAAATAAAGACTACCTGTCTATTAAGACCAGGTTTGAAGGTCCCTTTGCATAATAACTCAACCAAAAAATAAAGAATACCTGTCTATTAAGACCAGGTTTGAAGGTTCCTTTACATAATAACTCAACCAAAAATAAAGACTACCTGTCTATTAAGACCAGGTTCCTTTAAGGTCCCTTTGCATAATAACTCAACCAAAAAATAAAAATACCTGTTATTAAGACCAGGTTTGAAGGTTCCTTTACATAATAACTCGATCAAAAATAAAGACTACCTGTCTATTAAGACCAGGTTTTAAGGTACCTTTGCATAATAACTCAACCAAAAAATAAAGAATACCTGTCTTTTAAGACCAGGTTTTAAGGTACCTTTGCATAATAACAACCAAAAATAGACTACCTGTCTATTAAGACCAGTGTTTTAAAATCTCTTTGCTTTATATTTTCTGTATTAAGGGAACCTGTTGATAAAGTTAATATGAGGTAATATGAGTAATATGATTATCATCAAGTAAATCAGTGAATGAAAAATTTGATAAACTTTAGTTAATCGTAGATCAAAATTGTGTAGTGTAAATGCAGCATTATAAACAAGATTAACTAACTTGACACAGACTGGGTAGATTTACATCATAGATAATACAACTCAATGGTTAATTGTATTACTTTTGAATGTTCCGTATTTAATCGCTTAATGATGTTATCTGAATCACATCTGGACAAATTTGAGGAAATTTTTGTCCAGGTACATTTTCAGGTGTGCAGTATTTGATAATCTTTAACACTCTGTTATTTATTTCTGTTTTACTGATGTTATCAGAGTTGTATCTGCTGAAATTTGATTATTTTTTTTAAACTGTAATACCTGTATCATTTCATACAGTACAGACCTGTCGAAAGATTAACACTAACTAACAAATTAATGCCCAATTGGCAGCTCATGTCGGCACCTTGTTAGTTGTATCTGGACAACTGTTCCATAGGTGCCATCTATCTTTTTGCAGGTTTTCGGTCAAATGTTATCCTTATCTCGATGGCCTAGTTTTGACCCTATTGACTTACTTGACTTATGTCCATCTCTCCTTGTAGAGAATTGGGCCACTCCAGTTTTTGACCCTATTAGCTTAGTGTTAAACTTTCGACAGGTCTGTACTATAGTTCAGTTGAACAACCAAATAATCTGAAATGTCATCAAAACTTATTTTTTACTGCTGGTATTGTTTAAATGTTCGTTTGTGCAACCATAGAAAATCTGAAATGTCACCGAGCTCGTAGAGGTTTAAGTTACGAGGAGTTATTTAAACTTTTAATTGATTTATTGTGTAAATGAAGCCGTTATATAAATCTCTAATTACACTTATCAGATTAGGTCAAGTTTCACATTTTTTAAGAATGGGACATCTTTAAGTTAATGTAGCAGTTGTTTGCAAGCTCGCATACCATAGCATTTTACTGTAGGAAGATTAGTTTGCACATAGATTTCATGAATTATTAAAACTGAGGTGGCCTAGTGGTTTAAAGCACAAGATCACAAATCACTGATCTTTTCACTGCCTAGTTTTGAACCCCACTTAAACATTCTGAGAAAGTTTTTTTTAATGTGTTTGTCAGTGGTTTTCTTCAGAAACGCCAGTTTCCTCAGGTTGCTATATGCCCAGGAATTTGTCCGCTAATTATTAGCAGTGATTAGTACAATTAATTTAACTATATAATTATTACCTTTATCTTGAAGGCTAATAATCCCCCAACTTGAAATATTTCTGATGTACCGGTAAGTTATTTTTAAAATGGATAGCTCAAAAGGTCAATGAATATAATCTTTTTTAATTTAATGAATTTACATCAATTTATATTCTCTTTTGTAACAAGAGTTGGCAAAGAAAAACATGCAACTATTGATTAAAATGCCTGGAATACAAAGAATAAACAATTAGATAAATGATAAAAGCACCTTGAATTAATTATACAAGTATTATAAAATATTTCAAAAATCTTTATTGAAATGAGCTACAAAACCAGCTTTCGAAAAAAATCCCAAATACTTCACATTTTTGTAACAGTAATGTCATTTTCACAATTTTGGCTATTTTACTGCTTATTCTAACAATAACAGGGGGGCTGCATGGCCCCATTCACAAAAGATGACGAGACAGCCCTAACTCTAATCTGGGCAGTTTTAACTCTGATTAACTCTGTTTTAATTCTGAAAAAAAAGTTTGGACTTAAACCTGAAACTTCTAAAACCTTTAAAAATCACCAAAAAGCTTAAACGTTTAGTTACTTAAGTGTAGGTTATAATCCATTTTCATTCATCCAAAAAATGACTGCCTCAATACATGTACGTCAGTAAAAAAATAATCCTGCAATAGATAACATTACTGCACTCTCCTCCACACCTGTGTGTGTTTAATGTTTGTATGGATTTATTGATTATGATAATTATAACTGATCATTTACACAGAGAAGAATACACAAGTATATCGGTACATGTATATATAGTGCATTATGTACCACCATCTGTATAGCAGATTGACAGAGTTTAACATCAGTACATAGAGCCAGTCAGCTAATTTGCAAACTGTACCATTTGCAAGAGCCAGTCAGCCAATTTGCAAACCCTGCCATCTGCATATAAATATCATAATATGTAACTGATGGAGTCAGTATCTAAAAGTTAATAATATTTTTACAATCCCAAATTCATTTTTTTTTGTAAGATTCCTATGCCAAACTTCTTTATAATGACAGAATCCAACTAAACAAATGTTGATGTCAAATCATGCCTATACGACTCGTTTGAAATTGTTTGCTTAGGTATTGGTATAAAATGTTGACTCCGTATTTTGACATCATGCAAAAAATAAATTTGGCCATCAGTATTTAGTGGCATCATGTCACATGGTTCAAAGTTTACATGCTGTAACGGAGTTTGCCACTATACATCATGACGTATACTCCTTAACATTTGTCTAGGTTGCAGTGGCCTAATGGATAAGACGTCAGTCTACAAATTCAGGGTTTCTCACCACTGTGAGTTTAAGCCATGCTCAGACCACATGTAGGAAAGTGAATTTTCCTTTCCGTTGGCCTTTACTAAGTCACCTGGTGTCAGTATAATGGACTGGGTGGGGGGGGAGTGGTATACTTGTCTGTGGCATACTGACCTGGTTAGCTAGCACCATAAAGTCGCCCTGAGTGCGCGCTAGTACAAGGCAGACTATACAACACATGGGGTATCATGTGGAATGCTGATGAGTCTCATTGTTCTTGTACTAAAAATTCAGGTCTTACTGAGATTTTACTACATACGCGTCTGTAATATCTGTTTAGAAGTATGTGGGTGGTATGGGGATTATGTGGGGGTGTTGGGGAGGAGTAAGAAAAGATATTTGGTTTTAGCACCTACAGGTTAATGTACAGACTTCCAAATAATATTATTTGACATTTATTATTATACATGATTAAGGAGGGTTATAACTGTCTCAAAACCATACTTTTTTGTGGAGATCTGAATCTGTTGGTTCCAAATACACCTTGTATTATTTTAGGTGTGGCACAAGGACAAATAAGAAACCTGAATCACATCGGGGGCTCTGTGGCAAAGTCCTGCCTTACAGATCACAACACCTCTTACTGCCTTACTCTAACAGATACTAGTGTGAGAAAGTTTGTCAGTTTGCTTCCCAGAGAGGGGTGGTTTTTTTTCAGGGTACTTCAGTTTTCTCCACAATTCCAGAACTGACTACCTCGTTATAAATGTTAGAATCTAGACTGAGGTGATGAATGCTATTAATCCACACACTTCTTGGTTTTTGTTGAAGGTTTATGGCCTTCACTGAATCTACTACAGTACTCAATGTCTAATAATCAGTCAAAAATTGTGAAAACAGTAACATCTTAAATTCCAGAGTTAAATTTAAAACTTATTTTTAAACCCTGAAATTTCAAGACAACATTTTATACCTTAAGATTTCAGGACCTAATTTGAAACCTAGCAATTTTAGGACTTAATTTTGAACTCATTTTCAAACCTCGAAATTTCATGACCTTATTTGAAATGCAAAAATTTCAGGACTTAATTTGGACTCTGGAATCTCAATCAGGACTTGATTTTGGACTCATTTTCAAAACCTGAATTTTTCAGGACCTTATTTGAAACCTTGAAAATTCAGGACTTAATTTTTGACTCGCTTTCAAAACCTGAAATTTCAGGACTTAATTTTGAACTCTGAAATTTCAAGACTTGATTTTGGAGTAATTTTAAAAAACCTGAAATTTCAGGACCTTATTTGAAACCTTGAAATTTTAGGACTAAATTTAAAGCTGAATTGCAAATCCTTAAATTTCAGAACTTAATTTTAAACCCTGACATTTCTTATTTAATTTCAAGACTTAATTTTTGACTCATTTTCAAACCTTGAAATTTCATAACTTAATTGAAACTCAGTTATTCTAGTTTTTATGATTGAATTTTACAGGTTTATACTCTTACATAACACCTCTGTATGATGTACATAACTAATGTTTATTAAGTGTGAGAAACGTGTATGTATTCACATAGAGTATTAAACATGTGTACAAAAAACACAACATCACCTCAAAGTCATCTGTTTTCTTTTCATTCTATTCATCGGTGCAGTGAGCTGAAAATTGTATTTACAGTAAACAAAAAAAAATAGTTATTGAAATTTCATTGGAGTTGAATACTGATGTTTAACACCCCAGAAAAATTCTTTTTCTTATATTAGGTGATCAGTTCAGGTATGATGGAGGAAACTGGAGTACCCACAGAAAACAATTGACCTGTGGCATCAAACTTTCTTTGTTGAAATTTGATGTTATGTGGAAAATAACAAAAGTTGGAAATCAAGACAGTGTGGCATCTTTAATGGCAAAACTAGTTTCTGATATTTATATAAAATATTGTATATTGGTGCTGAGTTCCAAATTTTTGCTCAAAAGTAAAACTGTTCAACCAAAATTGGAATTTTCGTCAAACAAAAAGTTTGAAAAAAACCCAGGAAATTAAGTGATTTTGCAACAAAAATGTTGAAATTCAAAATTCATGAAAATTACTATTAAAAGTTCCAGACATTTTTTACCAAAAATGTGAGAATTTCTCCCATTTTGGGTAGAATTTTTTGTTTGGGGTAGAATAATTTGTTTTGGGTAGAATCTCTAGCTTTAGGTTGAATCTCTTGTTTGGTATAACAGTCCATACCTAATAATACAAAAACAATTTTAGTTTATATGGAGACATGATACATGTTATAGAGTTAATGTGTAGTCTGTGGAATTATCAGGCAATACACTAAAAATAAACATTATAACACCTTGTTACTATATCTTGTCATTTACTGGATGTACATCAATTCAAGCATGATAAAAAAAGTATTCACTTCAATAAATACACTGTCAATAATTGTGTATTGATCAGGCAAACAACATTGACCTGTCTGCTTGACCTTTGATTTAAATATCCGATAGACTAATATATTTACTTATAGGGAACACATGTGTTCATAGAAAGCATGTATTGTCTATGTATTATAGGCAAACAACTTTGACCTGTCTGCTTGACCTTTCAATTAAATATTTATCACAGACGAAGTACATCTGTGTATAGGGAACTAAGGTATTCGTGAGATATTCTCACCTCAGAGTAAACCTATGCACCTTGTATGTTTTGACTTTGATCTTAACACTATCTATGTATTGGGTGGACTCTCCTGTATGAATATTCCCAATAAAAGGTCAAACAGACAGGTCAATGTTGCTTACCTATAACTGTGAATCCTAACACTACCCATGTGTTGGGTAGATAGTCATAAATGGATATTCCTCATGAAAGGTCAAGCAGACAGATCAATATTTTTTGCCTATACATAAAATACACAGGTGAGACAACACAGGTATTCAAAACACAAAACACACCCACCTCCCATCATATATTACAGCACATTCGGGTATACACAATTTATTCCGAAACATCCAATTTAACAAATATTTCAAGTAGGTATCTACACTTGTGAATGAAAAAAGCATGTACCAGTACACAATTTATTCCAAGACATGAAATTTAATTTTGTTTTCATGTAAATACAATTTCAGCTCACTGGACTAGTGAATGGTTAAAAAAAATAAATAACACACACTATTTTAAATATTTGGTATTTGTATGACCCATCCATTAACATCTATGATGCTCTCACTCCTGAAAACCAGTGGACAAGTGTTTTACAGCACCAGCTGACAGATCCAGCAACTCTGACACCACCTAGGTTCTAATCAACAGCTTACAGATTGCACCTAGGTTCAAATTAGGTAGCAATTTTTTATCCCCTTGCCTTTGAGAGAAAGAGGGGGATATTAAATTCAAGTTTCTGTCCATCCTTCCTTCGTTCCTTCCTTCTGTCCTTCCGAAATCATTGTCTGTGCTAGTTCTCCAAAACTATGAAGCACTATTTCATGAAACTTGGTGCAAAGTATTAACATAGATAGGAGATGTATATATCGATAACCAGAATTGGTTTGCTTATTTTCTATGAGTTATAGCCCTTTGAACACAAGTGCAAATTACAAAAAAAAAACCTACTGGCAAGGGATCCTAATTCACTGAATTTGATTGTTCCACCTTGGTTCAAGTCCCATTGTGATAGTGAGCCAATTTGTCAATTCACTTTCTGAAGGTCTGGTTTTCTCTGGGCACTCCGGTTTTCTCCTCCATACAAGAAATAAAGTGTAGCGAGTAGATGTGATTACATTCAAAACACAACAAGCTGGTGTTTATAAACGCTCTTCTATCAGGTTACGAATGACCCTTATTGAATGATAATCTGTCCTAGAAAATGATGTCATTCCGTTGGACTACCTGAATAGTCAGCAAAAATTTAAAACCCTGTACCAGTTGCATTCCAAACAGCTTCAAAAACCTGACCTTCTTTAACAATATTTATTTAAAATTTATATTTCCAATAAGATTGGTTACATTTATAAAGGGATTTTAAATGATGGGGTTTCAGAGTTCTGTCAATTATCACAATTTCAAATTTTTATATATTTTAACCTTTAAGAGGGGATAATCTCATGTGTCCTGTAATTTTCTACTTTAAAATTATTTACAGGCGGTTTTTCCTTCGGGGTTGTGATTTTAATTTTGATAAATTTCTAGGTGTATAAATATGAGCCGTTGATACGAATCTGATACACCCCATGCATTTACAAGTGCACCGTTTTACGACATCCTTTTGAAATTTTGTAATTTTATTTCTAGACATGCAGGTCAAGCGTGAAAGGTAAAATGCATACATATCGCACATAAATCTTCTCTTTACATAGATTGAATATTAAATGAAGTTAAAAGTGACGAAAAAAATAGGTGTTTTGTGTTAGATTTTACTGCAGAAGGGTAATATTTTAAGTTATATGGTTGAGGCTGATACTTTAACAGTCTAGAATCTATTATGCCTGTTGAAAGTATTTGATATAAAAAAAATTTTTACAGCATAATATGACATAATGTATTAATTTTTAAAATTTTTTTAACAATTTACATGTATTCATATTTTAATCAATCAATCAGTGGATCAAATTACGATTGATTATGCAACTCTCTCTCTCTTTCAAATTCTGAAATGTGTGGTTAATGACCACAGTGACTCTTACTGCATAGGTTCAGTTCCCACTCAGGACAGATCGTTGTTGGAGAAAGTTTGTCAGATGATTTACCAAAGATGGGTGATTTTCTCTGGGAACTCTGGTTTCCTCCACCATCATTAAGCAAACCTATTTGATATGAGTGTAAGAATCTGGACTGGGGCGTAAAACCATTCTTCTACTCCAATCAACATTTTGTTTTCTATTAAAATATAAAAAATTGCACATCAATCGGTCAATCAATCAATCAGATTACGGTTGATTACGTCTCTCTCTCTCTCTCTCTCTCTCTCTCTCTCTCTCTCTCTCTCTCTCTCTCTCTCTCTCTGTATGGATGGATAGACTCACTATTGTGTATTGCTCACATTATCATATGGATAGCTACTTTGTTTCTTCAATCTTGGGTCAGCCTGGGCTTTAAACTTAACCAAAGTTATGAACCAGATAGTGCATCAAACTAAACTCATAGTTGTTTATTTATTTTTCTTTATGTAAATTAGGAAATTTTACAAATTACCTGAACAATTTTACAGGTGGAAAGGTGGACAGGTGTCACCATCATACCTGTAAAGGTTATTGTCATCAGAGAATATAATATATGTATGTATGTTTGTATTTATTTAGAATTATGTTATAAATATTTATTGTAAGGAATATTTCCTTAAGTGTGTTTATTTTATCATTCTAATGTTTTTTCAAAATGTGTATTGTGGTGTTAATAAACAGGTGCTTGGCCGCTGATGTCTCAGAGCTATCGTGGAGAAAACTTAAAATATAAATAAATAAATAAAATGAAGAAATTGACCAATTACGTTCATGTAATTAATACAGCGGAATATACCATGGCTCTGGAGTCAGATTGAGTTATAAATCTTATGCCCCAGTCATGATTTTTTTCAATTATATGAGGTCGGCCAGTTCTAAGATGATAGAGAAAACTGGAGTGCCAAGAGAAAACCACTAACCTATGACAAGCGAACTGATAAATTTTCTTACACTAGGATCTGTCGTTTCAATCATATTTTAAGTTTTCTGAGTCAATATTAAAATTTTGCTGGTGGAAGGTACAAATAGAAACCTGTCTCCTAATAAAAAGTGGACTCAATTTTTAAAGTACCAAGATATCATAAACATGCTCTACTGTAGAATATCCCAGGTCCCAGTTTCACAATCATTCCTTAGCTAAGATTCCCTTAACTTAAATCTTGAAAAATTTCAAATCTTCATAATTTTGTTAATTTTCAAGATATTCAGGAATTTAAGGTGTCATTTTTAAGATCATCTCAAGATTAAAACATTTGCATTTAGTTTTGACAAAAGTATTCATCAGTAGTTCCAAAAAGAGATTACCAAAATTGGCTAAATTTAAGTTAAGGATAATCTTGGCTAAGGAATGATTGTGAAACCAGGACCTAGTAATGCTCGAGTCTTAAGATAAGGGTAGTAGAGTGGGCTTATTAGTGCTCACAATAAGATGGCTTCCACTTTACAGAAGTTATCTGGTGAGGGTTATAGAGGAAGTTTAATTACCTGCTCTCACCTTGAACCTCCTGCAAGGAAGCTTATTACTTTCATTATTCACACCCTACAAAGTCAAGCAGAGGGAGAACTGGGTCACATAGGAAATTGGGACCTTTGTAGTAATGTTAAGACTGTCACAGTTGTCTACCTTTGCATGATGGCTTATGTTCCAATGTAAAGGGGAACAACTCTCAACAATTAATCAACTTACCGTACTTGATTTTAAATTTATTAGATTTAATTTAGCTGTAATTTTGTTTAACATGTAAATTCATTGTTTTTGTGGTTAGAATACAATTTTGAATGTATTCAAAGGTGTTATGATTTCTTAAATATAATGCATTCCTATAGATTTGAATGCAATATTGCATTCGTATGAGTCAAAATATTTAGATTTAGTGTATGCTTATGGAGAAAATGTGCCTTTTATTGCCTATGTTTGATTCCTACTGTGGACAGATCCTAGTGTGAGAAAGTTTATCAGATGATTTGGGAAAGGTTGTTTTCTCTTGGAACTCTACCATCAAGTGACTGAAGCATAATATTCCATTATGCCACTACTGCAATCCACTAAAATTCCATTCCTTTTTTAAAAAAATAGATATTAAATAATAGTATGTACATGTTGGACTGGTCTAAATTTTGAACACTCATTGACATGAGTATTGTTTTATGATTTTAAGCTCCACAATCCCAAGACTTGATACCTGATTTGTTTTTAAGGGATTAATTATCAAAATTTAATTTTGTCTGGCAAAGGGGAATAACTCTTTTGGTATTAAACTCACAGACCATTTTCAGTGCACTGTAGAATCAATGACAAATCATAGTTAATTAATAGACAGAAAAGATAGAATGATAAATTATATATATATATATATATATATATATATATATATATATATATATAGAGAGAGAGAGAGAGAGAGAGAGAGAGAGAGAGCAAAAAAATAAGAGAAAGAGAAAAAACACAAAAACAATATGTATATATATTTTATATGACCAGTAAGAAAAAATAATTTTACAATGAAAAGAAAGATTCGCTATTGCTATTGGTGTATATATATAGACTTTTATCTCCTAAAAACATCAAAAGAAATATACCAGTTGACACCTGTAACATCTCCATGTTAACTTACAATGAAGTGTTTATGATGTTGTATTACAGGGTGATTGATAGGTAAACAACATTTAATTCCGGTTTGATTGACAGGTGGGACATTTACCTGTATGGTGATTGACAGGACCTGATTGGATACTGACAAGATAATCAGATGTATATGTCTTAATTAAATACTTATGTATTTGTATAAATGTAACCTATAAACTTTAAAACTATCAAATTTAAAGAAAAGTTCACAAAATTCAATTTGGTTTAGACTTACCTGGTGGCTAAATGGAGGTCCCATTGCAGGTAGCATTTCAAATTTGTCCAGTCCTTAATTAACAGAGTTACCAACCCTGTTTAGATGCCACCGGTAATATAAAACAGATTTTTTCTAACTTGAGTAATTTAGTGATTGAGTGATCTATGATCTAAAGCGTGTACTTACAGATCACAGTGCCTCTCATTGCTTTGGTTCAAAATTCCACTCAGGACAGATCCTAGTGTGAGAAAGTTTATCAGTTTTCTTGCCAAAGGTCGATTTGCAATTTGTTTTAACTGACCACTAAGGCTTCCTCCACTGTCCCTGAACTAATCGCCTCCATATAAGTGAAATGGACATACAACTTTATTACTTGATCCACTCTGCACTCTGTTGTGTCAATGGAAAATCAAACCACTTGGCCAATAAAAAACACTGGCACAAAGCCCCTAGATTTTAGTCTTAAGGACCTCTTGGTCACAACATCATAAAGGGAGATAACTCCAAAAAGTTTCCCATTACAAGTGAATTATATACATGTGCTTGTGTTCCATACTACTCCATCCCTACTATGTAATCATTATCTGACTTTTAAGTATAGTAAGTCATATTGTAATATTCTCACTGTTGGCACAAAGCCCCTAGATTTTAGTCTTAAGGACCTCTTGGTCACAACATCATTAAGGGAGATAACTCCAAAAAGTTTCCCATTACAAGTGAATTATATACACGTGCTTGTGTTCCCTACTATGTAATCATTATCTGACTTTTAAGTGTAGCAAGTCATATTGTAATATTCTCACTGTTAGTTATGTAACCATAGATAGGCTAATTATCCCCATAAGAGTGATAAGCTCGGAGTCCACTGTTAATAATATCTAGTCTTAAGACCCTATTACACATCAAAGTCAAGAAATTAGATCATGACTGCTGAATGTTGTTTTATGCTCTTAAGTCAAGATTTTCCACTTATAGAGTTTGTCAGTTCCTGAATGGTGGAGGAAACTGGAGTGCCCAGGACAAAACCATTGACTTTTTGCTAGCAAACTGGCAAACTTTAAGAAAATTATAGAATTTAAATTCTGTCGCCTTGGTGGCTAAGTGGTCTGAAATGTTGGCTTGCTACGGTACCCTTCCACAGTGTCTCTGAGTCACTGCCTGGATTCAAATCTCACTTAGAACAGATCAGAATGTTTGAGCATTTCAAGGATAGCAGAGGAAACTGGAGTACCTAGAGAAAACCACTGGTCTTCTGCAAACTGACAAACTTTCTCACACTAGGATCTGTAAGTGTGGGCTTTAGACCACTAAGCCTCTGAGGCCCCTTGCAAAGAAGAAGATAAAAGGCTGAATAAGATTATATTTCAACAGAACTCCAATTTGAACATATTAGTTTATAATTCTATACACAACTAAGTAATTCATGCTGATTATAGCATTGAATGTGCTGAATACAAGCACATGTATATATAAATAAACCCGACAACATAAAATTCAATACCTTGATCTTTATTGAATACATAATACTATTGTTTGTACTGATTATTGCTTTGACCCCATGTTTGACCTCGTCATCGAGGGTTTTTTTTATTGTTTACACTATGAATGTTTAGAATATCTTTAAAGTTATTCAAACTTGATATATCAGTTAGATCACATCCATTGAAGTCACAAGCAGACAATCGATCATGATCAATACGATATTGATCTAGGTCATGTAAATGTTTGAAGTCTAGCGCTAATTTAGGAAAATTAAAGTCAATTTCTTTACAGGTTTTTTGTTTCGTAATAGAACTGTGTATGCATAAACCAATATTCTTCCATTATGTAAAATCATTACTTTGAAAACATCAAAAAACATTGCATGAAATTTAAGGCACTTAAGGACTCATTTTTGTCACTCGTGTTTGATCATATCAATTTACGGACATGGCAGCCAGTGTTTGCCTTCATGCATCCGCGGCCAGCAGGCAGAGAATAATAGAGATAATTATGATGATATTGTTACAGTAACAGATATTTTACTATGAGAATTGATAACAGACTGAAATGAACCTCCCCATTATGGTTGTAACATGACACCCTCCCCTCCTGGACTGAAGCGAACCTCCCAATAACAGTGATCGCATGACACCCCAAGACTGAAGTCAACCTCCCCGTAATGATTTTCACATGATTGAAGAAAACCTGAGCATGATGATATCCACATGACACCCTGCTGAACTAAAGTGAACGTCCCCATAACCTGGACTTTAGTGAACCTCCTTATAACCTCCACTGCAGTGAACCTTCCCCTTATGGTCGTCACATCACACACACCCCCACCCCTTGAATAACCGTTACCGTTACCTGTTTCTTAAAACTAGAACAAGACAACAATCTAGATATTTAATGACAGATTTGTGAGGAATTTGATACATGGTGTGTCATCTGATCATCTAAACAAACTGTATTGTTTTAACAGCCTTTTGTTTTTGCAGATTTTAGGGGTTGATCAAATTTTTTTAGAATGTTTAGGACTTTTTTAAGCTCTTGGGTCTCTATATGGATTGCATAGAAAAAATTTTTTGTTCATATAAACATATGTTTACTTCATTACGATTAGATACCTCTAAGGACCCTTCACTTATGGAACACCATTTGTAGATACATGTATATATATATTTTTTCATTGTTTTACTTTTTGTGTATAGAGAATTTGGTACTTCTCATTGATCTGTTTTGGGTATGTAGCAGTCTGGAGTAGAGTGAAGTGGACTAATGGAGTTGTATACCCCAGTCAAGATTCTTTCACTTAATATAAGACAGTTAATTCATGGATGGTGGAGGAAACCAGAGTACCCAAACTTGGCCAAAGAAAACCACCAACCTTTAGCAAGCGATCTGACATACTTTCTCACACAATCCCAAATGAGCTTCAAACCTAAGCATTGAGAGTTGCTGTGATCATAAGCATACACAGAGGCCCTAGTAGCAGTTTAGAAAGCTCAGTATATATTTATACATGTATAAGGTATATATATATATGAAGTTATTCCTATTTCAACTTTTCCAATGTTATCAGTGGCAGTTATCTAGGTCTATTTGAGTTTTTGTTTTGAAACCCATAAATAATTTATGAACCAATTATATCTGACTTATATCTGAAAATAGATACTGAATCATATGTCATTTGAGAACTACAAGTTTAGGTTACAAAACAAAACATAAAAAAAACTATTTATATACAATGGGAATAAATAATAATTTATAGCTGAAAAAATGTGTAGACTACAAGAGTAGAACTGCACAACTGGAACAAACAAATACAGAATAAATACTATTTATAAACATTGGGAATATAGAAAATTATAGCTGAATGAAATGTACAGTAGAACTCGGATAACTGGAACAAACAAGTCAGAATACAAGATGGTGTGTATTGAGACCACTGATTATAAAACTTTTGACTTTCAACTTCTAAGGGGCACTGGATCTAATGACAAAATGGTGTCTTATAGTTTGGTTCCTTACTTTGGACAGGTACTAATTCAAATGACAAATAGTCACAGTGATTGGGTTTGTAACTTTGGATCTAATGACAAAATGTTTTCCAGTAGTTGTCACAGTGACTCTCAACTCCTAGGTTCAAAATAAACTTGGGACATAGCTGGTGTGAAAAAGTTTATCTGTCCACTTGTGGAAAGTTTGTGGATTTCTCCAGGTACTCTTTTTTCCTCCTCCATCTAAGAATGGATCACCTTGATATAAGTGAAAGAATCCTGACTCTGGCATAAAGCACCATTACTTCCCTCCACTCCCATCAATAATCAGCCTGCTTCTTTAACCACTTGAGTACACACACCTCGGTTATTCATTTCAATAAATGAAAACCGTCAATAATGTAGGTCTGTTTTAAGTTTTTGTATACAGACAGTTTAAATAAGGAAAAGGTAAAAAAAATCACAATTTAAAAACATAATTTCTGTTTTTAATTACTGGGACAATGATTTATGTTATACAAAGACTTAATTACAGTGTTTTAAATTTTGTAAACATCTACCGGTATTATATACAGTTTACTATATACTAGTACACTTAATTGAACTAGGAGTAACAGTTTTCATAATCCAGACACAAAAAACGTCTGTTCTCTTTATTTCCGTAAATGGCTATGTTCAAAGATTTCTTTATTTCCGATTTGTATTGTTTTAAAATAAAATCACGATTTAGCGACAGGAGTCTTGGCTCCACAGTATACCTCGCTTCAAAAAATTTTATGCGTATTGTTCCAATAGACCATAATGACCATGTAGATATTGTATCTAATATATGTGCAACACAAATTGACCTGTCCGATTGACCTGTAATGAAATATTTATTATGGACCAGCACATTTATGTATAGGGAAACACAGGTGTTTATTTATATGTACATAGTTACCACATTACTATGAGAATTATCAATTTGAATCTAACACTACCCATGTGTTGGATGGTTTGTCCTACATGAATATTCCTAATGAAAGGTCAAGCTGACAGGTCAATGTTGTTTACCTATCCTGGTAGGTAGGTATAATTACTTATATAGGTAAGTAAAATACACATATATCATTCATTTTATGCCTAATTGGCTGTACCTGTATTATGAAGTATGGCACGGAATTTTGACTATCTCGCTGTTCATCACAGATTGTGACATGCCCTTAACGTGTGCTCGACAATTGGCGACAGGGTTTGATTAGACATTGATACACATTAGTTAGTTAGTTAATCCTCTTCGTGCCTGGGGCACATAAGGCCTTTACCGAGTTTGATACACATTACTTTGAAATTATAATTGCAGTAGAATTTCAATGCCTCTAGTATCTTCTTGTTTTGTTTTTGGGATTCCTTTTATTTTTGGTTTATTTTTTGTATTTTTTAAAATTGATATTTTTTTTAAAACTCCCAGACTACTGCTAAAAAAAGTAATGTGTGCTTAACCATTTGTGACAGGCTTTCATTCTGAGATACATTATTTTGGTATTATAATTGCAGTAGAATTTTAATACCTTTGGTATCGTGTTTTATTTTGTTTTTTTATTTTTTTGGTTTTTTTAAAATAGTTAAAAGTCCCAAACTGCTATTTATTTCTCAAATACCAAATACCATTGGTAATTGCTGAAGTGGTGTCGATGTAAAATATTGGTGTTTAACACCTTAATCAAGATTTCTCACTTATATTGTTAATTAGTTTAGAGTAAACGAGGAAACTGAAGTGTCCGGAGACATCCACCAACAAGTGAACTAGCAAATTTCCTCACGTTAGAATCTGCACTGTGAGCTGTAAACTGGAGTTATTAAGATCAACCACTCAGCCACAAGGCCCTATCAAAACTTTTAAATACAGTCACACCTGCCTTAAAGACCAGCTCTATATAAGGACTACCTGCTTTTAAAGTTGGGTAAAACTTTATTCCAATTGCTCTTTATTCATATTATTTGAACCTCTATATAAGGTCCATCTGTCCATAAAGGCCATTTTACAGGCTCTTTTGGATGGCCTTTATAAACAGGTTTGACTGTATAGCAGAACCGTGAAGACAAGATCAAACACTGCTTTCTCCATTATTACTCTTAACCCTTAATTAATTATAATATGTCAATAAATGTAAATATTTCTTGAAATTTTTAATTAGAAAATTGCTGTTAGAATGTTAAAAAGTCATTTTTATCAATTTTCTTCTTTCCCCATCTGGCTTATAAATAAATCATAATTATTTTTACCTTTAAGTTAATAATAATTATTCATAGTCACATAAATGTTTTAAGTTAAGTAAATTTATCATTATGGTTTCAAACTTATCAATGATTTGAACAGGTTATGTGTGAAAATCCCCCACCTCATCCAAGCATCTCTGATGTGATGGATGAGTGGGATTCTCTGTAATGAAGCCCGAAGGCTGGAGGGTTAACTTTGCAATAGTTCAACCTACCGGCACATGATCCTAAGTTCAAAGGTTAAAAAATATAGTACTTAATCACTATGTATCAATACGCATCACGCCTATAAATACCGTGTCCTTCACAACCCGCACGCTTATTACAAAGCTGAACAATTTGTTGTGATCTAACATAAGGGAGGTAGTGGGAGGGAAGTTAACCCTCCAGCCTTCGGGCTTCATTACAGAGAATCCCACTCATCCATCACATCAGAGATGCTTGGATGAGGTGGGGGATTCTCTATCCATTCAGCCCTCAGGCTGTTCGGGTTAACTTTGCAAATTCAAAGAACAACAAAATGTTCTCTTTCATACTTACAATAATTCAACAATAAAACAAAACTCAAAACACTTTTTTGAACACTTTATAAATCTCATATTCTTACAACAAAATTACAATCATCATTTCCATCCAACGTAGTACCACATCTTTACTTTACCCAACTATCCTGAAATAATTATAAACTTGATAATAATACATCCGAAAAACGATTAGGTTCTATATCTCTATGATAAAAAGATTTAAATGTATTGACTGAAGCCCAATTAGCTGTATTTAAGACATCTCTGATTGAAACACCAGCTTTAATTGCTGCTGAAGTTGTAGCACCTCTCACAGAATGTGCTTTAAACTTGTTCAGATCTATACCTGATCTTCTCATACCATCACATATCCACCTTGCTAATGTAGAAGTGGATACATTTTTACCCGTCTTATATGACACCAATAACTTGGATGTCTTCCTGAAATCTTTAGTTTTCCTGATATAAAAATTAAGTGTGTTGACAACACATAACTTAGATTGTTTAAATGGTTTTAATGTAACTTCATAAAAAGGATGAGCTACTTTTGATGTTTTCATCAACTCTGGAACAACAAATATAATGTTTTTACCCTGTTTTTTCATGTAATTCAAATCTAGTGAAACCAATGTTTGAGCTCTTTGGGCTGTAGTCAATGCTAACAGACACGTTAACTTTATAGTGATATCATACAAACTCAAGTTACTGAGTGGATGTAAAGATGTCAAAAACTTAAATAAAATGTTAACATCCCAAGTTGAGGTATACCTTGGTTTAGGAGGTTTTGATATAAACAAACCTCTCATATACTTTGACAATAAAACATTGCCAATCAAAGAATCATTTCCCATAGTGGCCAAAGATTGAATTATCATACTTTTATGTGTATTAATAACACTATAAGATTTCCCTTGCATTTCAAGTGAAGACAAATAATTTACAACCTGCGAGTCAGTCGGATTAAGGGGATTAATTTTCCATTTAATACACCAAAACTGCCAGTGGTTCCATGCAAGGTCATATTGTTTGTTTGTAGATCTCTTCCAAGACCCCTGGATAATGTTGACAGCTCTGTTTGAAATACCTCGATTTCTGAGGCAATGCCTGATATGCAGCATGCGACTAGTTTCAGTCTTTTCCCCAGAGGATGTGGATCGCCCTGTGGGGATGTAACTAGAAATTTCCATAGTGGAAGTCTCACTGGTTTGTCTATAAGCATTTGAAGGAGGTCTGGAAACCATGTTTGGTTTCTCCACAATGGCACAACTATAATAGCTTTTCTTACCCTGTCGTCTTTTACCTTCGATAACACTCGTCCTATGAGACTGAAAGGACAAAAAATATATGGTAAGTAATCGTTCCAGTTAATAGAAAAGGCATCTGTAGCCAAAGCATACGGATCTAAACACCAGGAAACAAAATTTTCTAATTTTGTATTGAATCTGTTTGCAAACAGATCTATATCTGGCTGAAAAAAGTGGGAACAAACTCGAACAAATATATTCTGATTCAAATCCCATTCACCCGATGTTTGAAAATTTCTACTCAAATGATCTGCTGAAATATTGTCTTTCCCTGGAAGATGTTTAGCAGATATATGAATATTTTTACTGTGACACCATATCCAAATATTTTTCACCAAGTCAGATAACTTTATAGAAGTACCCCCTTGATTATTAATGTAGGCTACTGATGTAACATTATCACACAGTATCTGAACATGTCCATTACTAAAAGTGTTGCATAAACACTTCAGACCAAAATATATAGCCAACAATTCTAAATAGTTTATGTGTTGACAACTTTCATACTGGGACCATAATCCCTGAGTGTAATTGTCTGAACACTTTGCACCCCAACCTATTAGAGATGCATCTGTCTCTAAAATGAGACCAGGCTTAGGTGGACGAATGGCTCTACCATTCATCTGATCTACATTATCTAGCCACCACTTAATCTCGTCTTTTGATTTCTGAGACAAACACATTAAACTATCATAAGTTTTACCTTGACTAAGATTCAAAGTTTTCTCCCTTTCAATATTTCTGAAATGTAATGATCCTAACCTGACAGCCCTCATTGAGGAAGTGAATAAACCTATCAAACGTGCAACTACACGAATAACCACCATTTTCATTGACAAAATTTCACTGCATAATTTCTTTAATTTCTCAACTTTTTCTTTTGTCAAAGAAACCAAAAATGTTTTTGAATTTATTTCATAACCTAAATGTACTATAATTTGACTAGGAATCAATGATGACTTTTCATAGTTAACTCTAAAACCACAGCTAACAAAAAGTTCCTGTAAAATTTCACAATTTTTTGAACATATGACAGGATCAGCTGCTCTAACCAATGAATCGTCAATATAATAGTAAGCCATTATACCTCTACTTCTCACAGAAGCAAAAATTGGCTTCAATACTTTGGTAAAACATCGTGGTGCACAAGCAAGACCAAAACATAAAACCACAAATTTATACAATACACCATTCCAATAAAACTTTAAATACTTCTGAAATTCTTGTGCTATTGGTATACTCATATAAGCATCACTCAGATCTATTGATGTAAAGTAATCATCCTTCTCAATAGTGGCAAGAACAACTTCTAAAGTTTCTTGTTTGAAATGATGATATTCAACATATTCATTTAAATTCTTTAAATTTATAACAGGCCTAAATTTACCATTTTTCTTTTTAACCAAGAAAATATTTGAAATGAATTCACCTTCTTCATGAGAAGTAGGTATAATGGCTCCCTTTGTCAACAAAGTATTAATTTCCTCATTTATCAGCTCAGTCTCATCACTGCTGAAAGGAATGGGTCCAGGCATTTTCAACTGAACAGGCTCCTCATAAAACTCTATTTGTAGACCTTGAACAGTTGACAGTACCCAAGAATCATTTGTAATACTTCTCCAAAATTCTAAACAATTCTTTGTATTACCACAAATCTTACTTACCTCTACTGATACCAACTCTGACTCTGTTGAGTCTGGCCTCGGCGATTGTAAGGATATCGCCCCCTGCTTCGACCTCTTGACCTCTGGCCTCGATTGTCTAAAAAATGAAACCGTTGTCCTCTACCAAACTGACCCCTACTTTGATTATTAAAAACATTAAACTTTCTTTTATTTTCCTCAAATAAACTAGACATTTTCTTATTTAACTCTGAATTATCCCCAAACAACTCCTTGTTCATAGGCTGTTCTTGTGAACAAATTGGGGATAAATATCTAGGTAAACTAGACCTACAAATTAGTCGTCGTTTAATCGACATTTGATAAATTGTATTACCCATAATAGAAATTCCATCTACCAATAAAGGCATAATCTCCTTACACTGTAATGTTTTCGGTTTACTCACCGCCATATCCAGTACCTTAGCTATAGGGTTTAAACCCTTTATAAACTGTTTTTGTATATCTTGCAAAATAACATCCCTAGACTGTCCTTGTTTTCTTAACTTTGACCAAACATCTCTATTAATTTTTGGCACCCTTAAACTATCAGAACAGTTCTTGGGGTTTAAATATTTTTCAGTCACCTTCTTTAACTCTGGTGCAGGCTGTGTACAAGCCTTAGAAATTAAATTTTTTACCTTCTCGCCAATATCGGGACCGTACTGGTCCTCTTCAAAAATTTCTGGGATTAAAAAATCCCCTGAATCATCATCATTATTTTCATCAGCATCGTCGGATGCTTCCATAAAATCATCATAAAATGAAGTTGGGTCAAATCCAGTTACACCGGAATCATTAGTTTTATTATTACTGTCTACCTTACTACCAGGCACACACGTGCTCGATTTGTTCTGATTATTCACAGTGCAACTAATACCAACAAGATTCTCAACAGCACCTGTCAAACTTACCAGTCTATTTTCCAACGTAACAAATCTATCATCTGTATTATTAGTATCATATAACATTCCGTTATCCGTATTCCGATTTAACTTTTGTTTTTTACCGGAAGTAGATACCACGCTAGACTTCCGTTTCCTACTAGGGGACATAACCCCTCTATTTACATTTTCGTCCAAACGCGGGACTTGTTCATTTTGAACCATTTCAATTTCTGTCGGGACATCGTCCACGACCCCACCAAATATTTCAGATAATTCCTGATCAGAAGGATGTAAACTAAGCTGTCCGTCGGACTCGTAATCACTTCCATATGGATTTGTTTCAATAAAATTTTTTGAAGGCACTTTAGCCGAAAAATCACTAACGTGAGTAGTAGTTTGACTAACATTATCAGATACACTGCGTGTATCTTTGGTGGGTTTTTTATCCATTTTTCTTCTCGAAGCACTTTGATTTTTCTGCCGCATAACTGAAAAATAAACTCTTACCTTTTCAAGGACTCCTTGTGGACCACGTGCCTAAAGAACTAAAAGCGTGCGGGTTGTGAAGGACACGGTATTTATAGGCGTGATGCGTATTGATACATAGTGATTAAGTACTATATTTTTTAACCTTTGAACTTAGGATCATGTGCCGGTAGGTTGAACTATTGCAAAGTTAACCCGAACAGCCTGAGGGCTGAATGGATAGAGAATTGTAATTATTTTTTTTTAATAGAAAGAAAATTGATAATTTATTTTTTCATTTAAATAATTCAGGTCTTGTTTCTCTGTCCTCATAAAATGTGAAGTTCAAATATACTTTTAATTTATGAAAATTATTAATTAATTTGAAAAAAAGAAATTTATTGAATCATTGTGGTTTCACACTGGCAGAGAATTATAGATAAGCTAGAGCATTCTCTTGAGTGACATATACCCTGATGTCCTGTGTCATGACAGGCCTTGCATGTTAAAGAACCCTCTCTCCCCCCCCCCCCCCCCCCCCCCCCCCCACATTTCCCTTAGAACAATGCAAAGGTAAAACCTGGGACATCGGTTTCTAAGGCCACTTCCAAGGACACATAACTTTTATTTCTAAATGCCAAGCGTTTGGGAAAAGAACTGCCACTACCTTTTTTCAACTCTTGGTCAGACATGGCTTCTTGGGTTCAAACCCATGCCCTTCCACATACAAAATGAGCACTCTACCAACTGAGCTACCATAGTTAATTGTAATTACGAGCAATGTGTCTAGACTTTAACAGTACATGTACTACTGGTACACTACTTAACATTGAGTAGAAAATTTAAAACTCAATCGGTAAATGAAATATGTTCATTTTCAATTTAATTCATCTTGAAAAGTCCAGTTTTTTTCTAACTTTTAATTAAGAAGGCATACACAGTAATACTTTGATCGCTGGTTATATTATAGCCTGTATTTAATGAGTTTACTCAGCCAATTAAAGTGATATTCCCAACAGTTGGAGTTCTTTGTGAATTTAAAAAAATGAATTTAAAATTCAAATAAATGAACTTTGTGTAAGGTTACAAGATTCTTGTCTTGATCAGGCATTTAAAACCAAATTTAAAATCGTTTTTTGTCTTCTCTTTTTTTTAAAACAGCTCAGGTCTGTTGTTAAAAAAAGGAAACAGTTTCAATTGTTATTTCTGTTAGAAAACAATTTGAATAGATTTTGTAATACTAGCAATATAATGCAATTAAGATATAAAAAAATTATTTGTTAATTTTTTTTCTAAAATGTTTATTAAAGTTTTACAAGATTATTAGATATTTCCGGAGATAAAAACGTTTTTGTATGCCAATTTATATATAGTGACATCATTATGATGTAAGTTTTCAATTTACCAGTAATCGGTACATATATAGACTGGCCATTGTAATTTAGATGGAAACCATTGTTAAAAATTAAAATTAATATTTTTGATTTTTTAAAATTGAGCAAGATGAAGTGGTTAAGAGAGTTTGTTTAATTGAAATGAAAATATTATAATCCTTTTGTGTTAAAGCAATTGAGTGACGCAGCCAAAAATAATATTGTAACTCTCAAAGAATTGTAAAACGAACCTTTAAAGTACATTTGCGGCTTTTGTTGATTGATTGGTTGGTTCAACTCGGTTGGTATGTCTCGGAGACCAAGTAGTCGAAAGCGTACAATTATGGACTGTAATAGTTAATTTTGGATCCCACTAGTACAAACAAAATTTGACAGTTTCCAAATGCCAAAGGTTTGTTCTTTTCTCTTGTAACTCCAGTTTCCTCTACCATCCCAAACCTAACCTTTGCATATAAGTAAAGAATCTTGACAGTGTCTTAAAATTCCATTGCTCTACTCTCTCCAACTTGATTGGAATGATGTTTTACACCCTTGTCAAGACTGTTTTACTACCATTGAGGTGGTTAGTCTTGAGATGGTGGGGGAAACTGGAGTACCAGGAGAAAAACACCAACCTTTGGCAAGCAAACAGACAAATAAGACTTAAACTTAGAGGTATCTTGTTAAAGTTTATCTCCTGAATTCTCTGACTGCATTTTGGTGGAACACCCCATCACGGTTGTTTTTGTTCTCTACCTTTGAGTACTTGTGTGGAAGAAAAAGGCGATATTAAATTCAAACTTCCATCCCTTTCTTCTGTCTGCCCTGCTGTCTTGTTTGAAGTTATTCTCCAAAAATATGAAGCACTATTTTATGAAAAGTGGTGCAAAGTTATAATCATCTTTAATAGGAGATGAGCATGTCATTCAACTGAATTAGTTTCCTGATTTTCCAGGGAGTAATGGCCCTTTCAACATAGTTCAAATCACAAAAGAAATACCTTCTGGCAGCGGTTTCTAATTCACATTCCCTATATTTGCTAAGTTTTTTTTACTTGGTTTTTCCTTAGATTTTAATGCTATAATCAGTGTCACTCCCTGCTTTGCAGCTCTTGGCCTGACAGATTAAACCATTCCCTACACCTCACAGTAAAAAAAAAACGAATTCTTTGACACTTGACGTTAAGGCAAATCTTATCATAAATATATCATGTAAAAACAAATAATTACTATAATACAAATGGTAAATAAAAAATTGAATTTCATTATGACAAAAATCTCTAAATTTATGATTTGACATGCATTGAACTTAAAATTGACTGAAAAGATTAGGATTTTTTTCGATTTTTTTAAACCAAATTGTATATTTGCGATTTTTTAGATTAGGATATTTTCGATTTTTAAACAGGGAATATATTATTTGTGATTTTAAGATAATGATATTTTTGGTTTTTTAATTTTTTTAAATTGATCCTTTCCTTTTGAGATTTTCCGTAATCAAGGTGTAATAAGTACAAATTTCAACATTCTTACCTGGACGTTTTATTTACACACCTTGACGGTAATCTCTTGTTAAGAATTGAACATGTAACCTTGATTATAAAACTTAAATCTGATATAAAAATGAAATTTATTTTTTAGGTAAATATTGATAAAACCATAACTGTGTATTTTTGTAGCTGTATATACACAGATTATTGTGAATATAGACGGATTATATCACTATTTTAGACTCGTGCCAGGGTGGGGGAGGGGGGTGTTTATAAAGATCCAATGATAAGGAAATTCTTATAATATTTTTTTATTTTGATCAAATTAGTAGCATGATATCATAACCCTTGAATTGGAAAAGGATCCTTGGTAGTCAAGTTGTCTAAACACTTATGGATCACCACACCACTCGCCCCCTGGGTTCGAATCCCACTCTAGTGGATCCTAGTGTGAGGAAATTTGTCAATTTGCATGACGAAGGTCTCTGGTTTTATCTGGGCACTCAAGTTTCCTCCACTATCCAAGAACTGACCACCTCAATATAAGTGAAAGAATCTTGGCTTGGGTATAAAACGTAATTAATCTATTTCACTCCATCTTACCAGAACTGACCACCTCAATATAATTAAAAAACCTTGACATTGATGTAAATTAAATTTTAAAGCAACTTGACTTGAAATGCTGGTGACAGTTCCACTAATTCTGTGACAAAAAAATTTCATACATTTAATTTATCCCGGACTTTTACCCTTTTAAAACCTGTCCCACTGGGGTACACAAAATTGTGAAATTATTACAAAATTATTTTACACATTTTTGTCATTTTTGATATCAAATACCTGTATTAGTATATCAATTTGATCACAGGTATAGATATGCGTTTTATTCTTAGACATTAAAATTAATAGTTGTTGTGTTGTGATCTCTTCTATATTTTCATAATCACATCAATTTTC